>CM040124.1:292878330-293502701 GCA_022559845.1 Amorphophallus konjac | reverse complement strand
GAAGTGACTCGCCGCGGCCTCGAGAATATGAGCAGATAATAAGATGACAGAATATGAAGAGGATACAAAGAGCGGGAATTTAAACGGCCATTGGGGAAGTGACTCGCCGCGGCCTCGATGATAAGAGCAGAATATAACAGAATATAAAGAGAATATAAGAACGGAAATTTAAACGGCCATTGGGGATGTGACTCGCCGCGGCCTCGATGATATAAGCAGAATATAACAAAACATAAAGAGATTATAGGAATAGAAATTTAAACGGCCATTGGGGAAGTGACTCGCCGCGGCCTCGATGATATAAGCAGAATATAACAAAATATAAAGAGAATATAGGAAACAGAAATTTAAACGGCCATTGGGGAAGTGACTCGCCGCGGCCTCGATGACAAGGTGTGATCGCCAGGGGCCAAAAGACCCCAAAATAAGAAGGTGATCGCGCCTACCTCAAGAGCGGGAGATGACGGGTTGCTTCTTCCTCTCCTTCCGGCCGGCCGACGGAGAGGGCTTTCCTCGGTTACCCTTGCAAAACAACGACAAACAAATAACAAGTGGATTAGAAAGATGAATGTGTAGTATTCATATCCTTGCAATAAAAATGACGAAATAACGGGAAGACACACACCTGGTTGGTGTTATCTTTTAAACCCCTCTCGGACTCGAGTAGGAGGAAAATGAGATGATGGATGCGAGATGATGAATGCAAAAGAACTACGAAGAAAAGGAAAGAGTTGGCTTATTGGATGTGCCGGTGGCGAAATTCGGCGGAGCTCCGGCAGCGTGGGGACGACGTAGAAGCGCGGTGGATGAAGACGACCTCCCTCTCGCGAGCGTAATCACCCGAGAAGCCGGCAGAACCTCCACCTACAAAAGAACCCACGGGTTAGAAAAATGACTCCGTAGCCTCTGGGCTCCGGCAGCCTATCGGATCACTGCTTAGCTCCCCTAGAACTGAGGGGGTGGGCCTCTATTTATAGAGTTCCGGAAGGTGGAGGCGTCCAGGACCCTGGACACCTCCATCAGGGCCGAAATAATATTTTATTCTATTTTTATTGATTTTTTTAGAATACTTTTATGGGGGCGTCCGGGGTCCCGGACGCCTCTAACAGGTCCACCGAAAACCGACGACGGCCGCACGCGGTTTGGCACAACGCGTGGTTTTGTGAGCGGCGCCTCGTGATTCAGAAATGGGCGCGTCCAGTCATCTGGACGTCTCTAAATTCGTTCGGTGGCCGGCGCCCGTGAGTGAGTTGATGGAGGCGTCCAGGGGCCTGGACGCCTCCAAAAGTTTATTATTATTTTTTTTATTTTTCTTTTGTCTTTTATACAAGGGCTGGCATTTTAATTTTTTTATTTATTTTTATGGAGGCGTCCAGGGGCCTGGACGCCTCCATTAATATGTATTTTTTATTTATTTTATTTTTATGCCAACTGGCATTTTATAAATATTTATTATTATTAGTTTTTATGGAGGCGTCCAGGGCCCTGGACGCCTCCATTAATATATATATATTTTTATTTATTTTTGGGCCGTGAGAAAAATAATAAAATAAATTATAAAAATGGGGGCGTCCAGGGGCCTGGACGCCCCCATTAAGACCCACCCGGGTCCTTAGATCGGGCGTCGGCGGCCGCCCGGCAGATATCCTTCTTGGTTCCGGAACCTCCTGATGCGTTCGACTGGTGTTGATGCCGTCCGAATGCCGTGACGAGACGATTCCGGATGCCGAAAAGGGCGGAAGAAGACTCAGGAAAAGGAAGCACTCGAGCGATTCGAAATGCGTAGGCCATCGCGGGGCGTCGTATAGTAATATGAGACTTTCTCATGAGACGTCAAGAATGGCGTGTCTACAGCTGCCCCGCCTTGGCGTCTGCTTTGCAAGGGAGCGACACGTAGTGGAATGGTATCGAAGTGGACTGAAATGAAGTGGGAGCGGACTGATAAGTTGATGCCAAGGTGTGATCAGACACGCTTGTGACGTTACTGTTTGGAATCTTTCCTGAAGTTTCAATGAGGCGACCTTGAAGGAGGTCTTTCAAATATTGACGATTGCTTGGACGGAGATCAAATAAGGGAGGGTGAGATGTGCACTCAGGCACGAAACAAAAGAAGACCAACTTCTCGGTGTGGAAGTACCTGGGTCATAAACCGGAGGTTTCACCTTTGGGGAGTGGTTACCAGCCAATGTGGAAGTGCTGCGGCCAAGGTGGGTCAAAAATGTAAAGGAATATCTGAGGGTCTGTCCAAACAAGGGTCTCCTTTGGAAGAGCAGCGTAGGGCTGTCTCAAAGAAACTCAGTATTTCATTCAGAGTGGAATATCTCATATTTGTAGGAATTGAAACACAACGGCTTTCACAATCGAATCGCTTGAATGATCTTCCGCAATAAATCAAAGTCCTATATGAATGCATGCTGGGTTTAAAGAAAAATTCAAAACAAACTAAAATAGAAAATAGCCAAGGATAATATTGTCAACTTGTGAAGAACGGGTCAGGATACCGACCCGGTGAGCTGATACTGGGCTGGGGCCCGTTTATCCGCGTACCAACTCACTGAATGGAACCGTCGTCCCCATTCTATCACAAATTGACGGCCTATCCGTACAACCCAAACTCTTCCGGGATCATCACCGTTTTTGTTGAAGGGGAACTCAAATCCCAGATTCGTTCGGGCCGCAAGGTCCTTGACATGTTCTAGTAGCGTAGGTATCATATATTATGATGCATGACATGGTGGGACCAACCAATGAAAGGTGGGACAGGAGATAGGACAAAGATGTCCGTTAGTAAAACCTGCACATGCCAGCAAAGGTTAGCAACATCAAAAGGTAGCAGAATCGCACCACAGTTCAAAGGAGATCCAGACAAAATCTTGACAATGACCACTGATGTGACATGTTCTGTCCTGTAGCACCCTTCCCTTCCTATAAGAACTCCCCTTAGGCAAGTTCATTCAAATGCACCAAGGTGGGTTTTGGAAGCTCAGGAGAGGAAGGAGAGGAGAATCTAGAGATCTTCAGGATGGAAGGAGAGTCTTCCCGCGTTATGAAGAGGAGCAAGCCTAGCAGCGAGATTAGGCGACTTTCTGACCTCGAGGGTCATCTGAGTGGGACGATCATGTCGCATATGGTAAGCCGACTCTTTTCAAATTTCTGTACGTGAACCTTCTTCTTACTTCCTTCATTTCTTCTTCTTTCCAGCCATATCCACTCTTCCCAGGCCCGAGGAAGTTTTCCAAGCTGCCATGGCTTTCAAAGCTGACTTCCAATATCTCCATTGGCATGAGGGCCATACTCTCGAAGTGGCATCTGCAGGGGCTCCTTATTCACGCCAAGCATTACGAGAAGATTCGTATGGACTGGGCGGCTATGGGCGCGCTAGTGGAGGTCTGGCATCCCCAGACCCACACTTTTATCTTCCCGACCTTCGAGGTGACCATCCTCCTCGAGGAGGTGGAACTTCTGCTTGGTTTGAAGAAGTTCAAGAGTGACGGGAAGGTGAAGGCTATGCGGATGCTGACACGGGGTACTTCTGAAAGCGTCCTTGGAAGCTTCATGCCGCCCGACGCAGCTAGAAAGGTCCGTACTCAGAAGGGGATCGATCTCCAAAAGCTTGCGGAGTGGGTCATGAACGCCCTGAGAGGGTCACCAGACGATGACTATTTGGAGGGAATCATGAAGGGGTTCACCATTTGTCTGGCGGGTGCTCTCTTGTTCCCTTATACCGACAACATGGTGGAGGAAGACCAACTGGGTGCTATCTGCGGGATCTGGCGTGGAAAGAGGGTGGGACCCGCCGTCCTCGCCTATCTTTACAGCGGTCTTACTGCCTCGAGCCTGGGTAAGCCTCCATTTGGTTGTGCACTTGTCTTGAATTGCTGGCTGGATTTGCATTTCAAATTCGACCACCGCGGGGGAATGCCAACCGCTTCGAAGCTCTTCCAACAAAGCCCGCTTCACCACATAGCCGACGTGTTAGGCTTTGGTGGTACTGTAGTGAACCGCGTTCCGTGGCTGAAGAAACGTGAAGACTGGCGGTCTCACTTCCGCACCGTGACACAAGGCTTCTTCACTTGCGCACCGGCATGTTTGCTTTCGCTTGATCTCCTCATGAGGCCTTCTCCCGAAGTCGATCTTCAACTGATCGGCGCGACCGAGTTTGTTCTTTACAACGCGCATCGGTGCTGCCTGCAGATTGGCATCCCACGCCATTCGTTCCCGCCACCGACTGGCATCGTTCCCTTGAAGAAGAGGGAGTTGGGTACTGAAGCGGACGCGAAGGAAGCGAAGGCCATTAAAGCACCCTGGAAGGCAAGTGTTGCGGGAAAGGCGTTAGCGCACGTGGTGGAAGAATGCGAGCCGTGGAGGGCTTATGTAACCGAACTGGGGAAGTTAAGGCCTAAAGCGCCTAAGCCCCTGATGTAGTTCACTTTGCTTTTCTGATGGAATAAAATTTGGCATTTGGATGTTTCGGACCCCCGTCCCCTTAATTATTATCTTTTTTTATGGTTTTTCTTTTTCTTTGTGTTTTTTATTTTGTTTGGATTATATACATATTCTTATATAAATATATTATATTTTTTTTGTTTGAAAATTTTTTATTATGGGGGCGTCCAGGGGCCTGGACGCCCCTAATTTTTATTTTATTTTTATTTTATTTTTTTTGTTTTGGGGGCGTCCAGGTTCCTGGACGCCCCAACTTTTATTTTTTTATTTTGTTTGATTTTTTTGTTTTGGGGGCGTCCAGGCGCCTGGACGCCCCAAAATTTTTTAAATTTTGAAATAAATAAAAATTAAGGGGGCGTCCAGGCGCCTGGACGCCCCAAAGAAGCTAATTCCTATTTATAAGGGTTGCCCCCCCCCCTTTGCTCATTTACTGTTCAATCTGACGACCCAGTCACCCAGACGACCTATTCTTAGTCCCCATGGAGCGAGGAGGATCGAGCCAGGTTCCAGGGAAGCGAAAACGACTGGCTCGTCGTGCGAGGAGGTTGAGGGATGATGCCGAGGAGGCTGCAGCAGAGGAGATTGCTGCGGAGGAGGGGATGGAGGTGCCTCTCCTGGCCGCGGAGGCTGCTGCGGATGCTGGTGACGCGGGAGAGGACGATCACGACCCGGTAAGTACCTCGGAATCCTCACTCGGTGGTTCAATAGGCTAAAACGGGTGTGCGAGAGGCTGTGAGAGAGAGGCGGGTAGTGAGAGTAGGAGGCGTCCAGGGATCTGGACGCCTCCATGTTTTCTTTTTCTTTTTTTTATTTATTAATTAATTTTCGTAAATAATAAAATAAAATAAAATAATATTAAAAATAAGGAGGCGTCCTAGGCCCTGGACGCCTCCATAAAAATATATATATTATTAATAATTTTTGTTTTGGCCATTTTTGGGTTTTTTCTAAAAAGAAGAAAAAAAAGAGATTGGGAGGAGGCGTCCAGGGCGTTGGACACCTCCACAAGAAAATAGAAATATTTTTATTTTTATTATTTTTTTTATTTTTTTTTTAAAAGAAGTAAAAATAAAATAAAGAGAATAGTTAGTATATATATACAGTGTTATTGTTTATTACTGTTCATGATGCTGATGTGTTCTTTGTTGGTTTTGTGGTTTGCAGGGCGTGATGAAGGGCCGGATCAGCTGGTCCTTGGTGGTGGCAGCATACCGTGGGCTGCCGGATTTCCAGAGGGCGCGTGTGGACGCCATGGGCTTTGGAGCTTTCCTTAGGATCGAGCCCTTCCGGCTCGACCTTCCTCTTATCCAGGCACTGAGGGAGCGGTGGCACGCACCGAGCCGGGCGTTTCTGATGCCCTGGGGGCACATGGTGCCGACGCTGGAGGACGTTGCTCGGATCACCGGGCTACGAGTTGACGGAGAGGCAGTCAGCGGGGTTACCTACCCCGACTACCGAGAGAGTGCCCTCGACCTGCTGTGGTTAGAGACGAGCGTGACTGATAGAGACAGCAGGGTAGTCGGCCGAGTGGAGATCATGGAGGCGCTCGGATTCGTCGACCCGCGTCAGCGGGTTAGCGAGACTGGAGCAGAGTTCTTGGCTCGACTGGAGGGGGATGCTCGTGCTGCTTTCACCCAGGACCCGAGCGAGCGGGAGCTGGTGGATCTAGACCTTCGGAGGTTTCTTTTCTTCTTCCTGGGCCGCCTTCTGCTGGGGACGAAGGGGGATGGCATCCACTGCCGTTTCCTCGGGATCTTGGCGGATCTGGACAGAGTGGGACACTATGCGTGGGGGGCAGCTCTGCTTGCCCATTTGATTGCTGATCTCTCCCAGACTTCGGAGAAGGAGACGACAGTCAGCGGCTTCGCACCTTTCCTCCAGGTAAACATTTTATTTATGCATTCCCACAGTTAAATATGTAATTATTGTACTAATGATGTATGATGGATGCAGGTGTGGAGCTATTACTATTTCCCGATGGGGAGGGCTAGGCATGGGAACAGGAGGGCCGTGCCTCTGGCGCGGCAGTGGAGGCCGGTCGTGGTTGCAGCACCCCACGGCTACCAGCTGGCATCACTTCGTCGGGAGCTGAGCGAGTATCCCGAGGCCATGGTATGATGCGTATGATTTTTTTGTGTTTATGCATGTGACTGAATGGTAACTAACATGATGTATGTATGGTGATGCAGGTGGTGTGGAGGCCCTACCTGGGCATGGGTGATGCTGGCCAGCCCTGGGTTGTAGCGGGTCTTCCTCGCTTCAGGCGGGACGTGTGGGTCCATTGCCTGAACGAGATTGAGCCGCTGCGGCTTAGACTGGTCATGAGGACGTTGGGGCTGGCCCAGGAGTGGGTAGACGTAGATGCGCCGGCCCGCATTGGGCGGAAGACCAAGGGGAAGGCGAAGATCGTGGACTGGCGTACGCGCTTCCCAGCACAGTACCAGGACTGGCAGCAGGGCGGGGTCCCAGTAGTGTCCCACGTACAGGATAGCACAGACTACATGAGACGGTACCGAGCTACGTACGGGGACCGCCTCTCCTTGGGTGGTATGGCAGGGGTAAGTGAAATGAAACTGCTCCACCTTTCTATATGTATGCATGGGATACTAACTTATGTGTAATGCAGGATGCTCGTGATACCATGATTGCCGACCTGCGGGCCCAGTTGGCGGACGCCAGGCGACAGTTGGTGGCCATCCGACAGGAGTTGGAGATCCTGGTGAGTTTATGCAATGCATTTTTTGTGACCTGGATTTTTGATGCTTAGCCTTTGACTGACGTTTGCCCCGTGTTTCAGCGGGCCCACCAGACAGCGGCAGCCGCGATGGCTGGTGGAGCGGGTTCCAGTTCGCGGGGCCCTCCTCCGGAGGTTTCTGCCCTCCAGGAGCAGCTGGCGTACGCGGTGGCTCGGGCTGAGGAGGCCGAGCGTGACCGCGAGGCTCGAGTGAGTGCTTGCTTGGCCGCGACCCTTTTCCAGCTACTTTCCTTCTATCACTGTTCTCTTACGGTGCATGCGTGCCTTGACAGGTGGCCGAGATCCGAGAGGCCCTGGCGCGTGCTGTTCGTGCTGAGCAGGAGCGCGATGCCCGGGTGGCAGAGCGTGACGTCCGGATTGCGGAGCTAGAGGAGGAGCGGCGACGGGAGGCTGAGGAGCTTCCTCGCGACGTAGTGGATCTGCGGATCGCCCTCGAGCTGTCGAGGAGAGAGGCGATGAGGGAGAGAGAGGAGAGGGAGAGGGATAGGGAGAGCGTGGAGAGAGAGAGGGAGAGGGATAGAGAGAGAGAGAGGGAGGAGCGACAGCGGGATCAGACCGAGAGGAGGGCTCTAGAGGCCCAGCTGCTGGAGCTCCGATTGAGTCTTGGCACGGCGGAGGGGAGGCTTCGGGAGAGCGAGGAGCGGTACCAGAGGGCGAAGGAACGCGGGGCGCGACTTCGTCAGTCTGGTTCTTTTTCCATGGGCAGCTACCTGGTTTCTTCGGCCGAGGAGCGTCGTCGCGCCTTCGAGGCTGGAGTGCCACCGCAGGGCGAGGCGAGCACGGCTTCTCAGGGTTCACAGAGGTCGCGGAGGCCCCCTAGGGATCTCCGTCAGAGGAGGGAGGAAGGAGATGACCAGGAGGGTGACGGTGAGAGTTAGAGAGTTGCTTGTACGTCACCCTTCTCACTGTATGATGTACTTTCGGCTATTATATGAAATGGAAATGGCTTTTTTGTGTTGTGTGTACTTTTCTCTCTCCCACACTTTCTTTTTTGCACTGAGTTGTCCCTTGAGGCACGCTTCGCGAGACCTTGCCCTGAGCAGCGGGGAACTATGTTTTGCACGGGGGGATTTTGTTTCCTTTCCCCCTTTTTGGGCGCGTCCAGGCGCGAGGACGCGTCTTAATCCTTGATTTTAAATTTAAAGCGACGGGTGGTCCTTCTTCTCCCGTGCCTCATCCGCAAACGAGCCCGCCTTCCGCCGAAACGCGCTTGCCCCTTTTTCGTCTTCCTCCTCTTTTGATCGATGGAGTTCGGTGGGCCCGACCGTGGTGAAGGTGGAGAGGGACGAGGAAATCCTCGCCCAAGGAGGGACGCGCCCGATCACGGAACGGCGTCCATGGAGGAGGAAGGGCCGCTTCGGGCCCCCGAGGGACCCGAGGGGCCCGATGGCGTGGGAGGAGGTGAACACGGTCCGGTAGGTCCTCCGATCTCTTCCTCTTTTAATTCATTTTGGGTTTTGAAGCGAGCCGGGCGAGGAGGAAAGGGTTCGGCGAGTGTTGCACTCAAATGATGGACGCGTCCTAGACAGGGGACGCGTTCCTTTTGACTGATATGGGACCCCTTTCTTGGTGCAGGACATGGCAAGGACCCTGGGCCTGGCCGATGAGTGGGCGAGTGCAGACGAGCCGAGCCGCGTCAGGAGGGAGAGTCGCGGCAAGGCGAGGCTCGAGGACTGGCCCGTACGTCTCCCTGGACAGCAAGGGGGTGTACTGGTGCAGGACAGTGCCGACTTCCTGCGGCGGCAGAGAGAGAGTTACGCGGGGCTTCCCCAAGCTGGGGACACGCGTGGCATCGGCGGCTCGCGCGCCCAGCTGTCAGAGACTAGGCGGCAACTGGCCGTCGCTCAACATGAGCTGTCGCTCCTGGTAAGTTACGTGCCGCCCTTTTAACTTCAGATTTCGGAGTTTCACTGACGGCCGTTGTTTATTTTGTTCCAGCGTGCCCAGCAGACAGCGACGGTGGGAGCGGCTGGCGGATCTTCTAGCTCCTCGGCCCCTTTTCTCGAGATTGCTTCCCTCCGGGAGCAACTTGCCGGTGCGGTGGCCCGTGCGACCCGGGCGGAAGAGGAGCGTGACGCCTGGGTGGCGACTGTAGCGGAGCTGCGGCACCGTGGTGAGGAGAGACCTTCTCCAGACATCCTGGAGTTAAGGGTTCTTCTGCAGATGATGAGGAGAGAGGTAGAGAGAGAGAAGGCCGAGAGAAGGTCCGAGCGACAGCGGGATCTGACCGAGAGGAGGGCCTTGGAGGCCCAAGTGAGGGAGCTCCAGCTGGGCCTTCAGGCCGTCGTGCAGAGGCTAGGAGGGATGGAGACGCGCTACGAGAGAGCGCGAGAGTTCGGGGAGCGACTCCGCCAGTCCGGACGCTTTGCCGCCAGTGGCTTCTTCGCCACGCCAGGGGAGGAGCAGCGAGTCACTGCTGCGGAGCAGGCGCCCAGAGGCGAGGCAGGTGCTACTGCACGGGGATCCTGGAGGCTTCTGAGGGACCCTCACCTCGGGGGAGAGGAGGAGAGTGCCCGGAGAGATGAGTGATGGTGAGGATTGGCGGGCTAGCGGACCCGTCACCTCTCTATGATTGTAGTGCTTATGACAGCTTATGGAGTGATTTGATTTTCTGCTGTTTATTTGTTCTCTTGTGCGTTCCTTCTTCCCTACACTTCTTCTCCTCTGCACTGTTCCCATGTGACGGATCTGTCGAGACTCCGCCTCGAGCGGAGAATCACGTCTTGTTGTGACCATTTTCCACGAGAATCTGCCGTCGAAGTCAATACTGACGGCCCTAGTTCCTTTTCCCGGATGTTGTGCCAAATTTTGCGTGCGTCCTCCAAAACATGATAGGGTATCCCTAGACAACATAGGGGCTATTCGTCCTATTCTTCGTCCAGTCAATCACCCTGTGTGAGCGGTGAAGCGACACATGGGGTCGCTTGGCCAGTGTCTCATTGCGAGGGCTATCATCGACAGGTGATGGAGGCAATCTTGGCCCGCACTCCTTCCATTTCTATAAATTCTTGTCCCTTTTATCCTCCCAGGTATATCGAGAGCTAACTCGAGGAGCACAAGTTCTTACGGGAGAAGAGGAGTTCAAAATTCCGAGAGTTGGATGGAGGGCGAATCTTCCCATTCCTCGAAGAGAAGCAGGTCCAGTGGTAGTAGTTCCAGAAGGCTTTCAGACCTTGAAGGGCACTTCAGCGAAAGGGCCCAATCACAACTCGTAAGCCAAGTTTTCTTGCCCTTTTCTCATTTTTTCTTCCTTTCTTGTGACCAAACCTCACCCCCATTCCTTGTATGTGTAGGTTGTGATGAAATCACAAATCTTGTGGGAGTTGGTAGTAGCGGCGTACAGGGGCCTCCCAGATTTTCAGAAGGCGAGGCTAGACGTGATGGGATTTGGTACCTTTCTTCGGATCGAGCCGATCAAGCCCGACCTGGTTCTGATCCAAGCTTTGTGTGAGAGATGGGACCCAGTGAGCCGGGCATTCCTGATGCCCTGGGGGCACATGGTGCCCAGCTTGGAGGATGTGGTCCGGATCACAAGCCTGAAGGTAGAGGGCGAGGCAGTGACCGGAGTCACTTACGCGGACTACAGAGAAGGTGCCCAGAAGTTACTGGGTCTGGACCTGGATGGTCGGAAAAATAGGTCGGTAGCTAGGGCGTCCCTCATGGATGCATTAGGGCTCACCGACACTCGTCGGCGGGATGATGAATCCTCAGAAGAGTTCATGGAAAGGATAGAAATAGGATGCCGCGCCGTGTATTGCACAGATTTCGGCAACTGGGAAAGATGTAACATAGATTTGAGGAGATTTCTCCTCTTCCTTTTGGGGAGATTGGTACTGAGCTCGAAAGGGGATGGTATCCAATGTTGCTTCCTGGAGCTGCTGTCAGACCTTGAAAGAGTAGGGTATTATGCCTGGGGAGCCGCCATGCTGGCACACTTGTTTGCAGGCCTATTCCAAGAAACGGATCGTGAGATGACTGTGAGTGGCTTCACACCATTCATCCAGGTATTTTTTTTGGTTTTGCTTGTTTTGTATATATTTTTTTTTTTTGTGTTTTTGCATGGTACTGATGACCTGCGCCGAGCAGTTATGGAGCTATTATTACCTCCCCATGGGGAGAGCTCGACATTGGCGACCTGCGATGGTGCCGCTAGCCAGGCGGTGGGAACCCATCATGAGTGCGGCACCCCTAACCTACCAACTGATGGTGCTGAGGCGAGAGCTACAGGAGTTCCCTGCAGCGATGGTAAACTGGAGACCCTACTCAGACATGGTCGATGCCGACCAGCCGTGGGTTCTAGCAAGTCGTGCCCGGTTCGGACGTGAACTGTGGATGCACTGCCTGAATGAAATCGAGCCGCTCCGGCTACGATTGGTTATGAGAACCTTAGGACTGGCTCAGGAATGGGTGGATTCAGCTGCGCCACCTCGTGTCGGGAGAAAGACGCGGGGACCGGCGACCTGCATTGACTGGCGCGTGCGATTCCCCGAACAGTATGAGGACTGGCAACGGGGTGGCACGATTGTAGAATCACAGGCGCGGGACAGCGAGGACTACTTGCGTCTATATAGGACAAAGTACGCAGAACGGTTCCAACCCAGGGGACTTGTGGAGGTAGGTTTCCCCTTTTTCTCTTCTATTCTTTCTCTTGGTTTTTTTGGTAAAAATGCTGACTTGTAAGGCTGCAGGATGTCCGGGATGCCATGATAGCGAATTTACGAACTCGCTTGGCAGAGATGGAACAACAGTTGGGTGATGCCCGCGGAGCTACGAGCGCCTTGGTAGGTGTACAGTACGTTCCTAGTTAAAACCCCAGATTCCAGATGTTGGCTGCTAATTCACATGGTCGCAGCATGCCCAGATTGGCGCAGCCTCCCCAGCGATGGGAGTAGGTGGTGCCTCTTCCAGCTTGTGGATTCCCACCTCAGAACTTGACTCGCTTCATGAGCAACTTGCTCACGCCACGCAGCGTGCTGCGGAGGCAGAAGGAATGCTTCGTATACAGGTAAAAGTTTCAGCGTTGAGTTCTCTTTGTTTACGCCTTATCGCGTATCTGAGATGGTACACTCGACAGGAAAAGGAGACGGAAGAAGCGCTTGCCCAAGCTGCGCAGAAGGAGGCTAGGATAGCAGAACTGGAGAGGGAACTGCGGCGTCATCCTGATGACGACTCATCCAGGGATGCTATGGAACTGAGGATCACTCTCCAGTTAGAGAGGGAAGACCGTGAGAGAGAACGGGCAGAGAGGGAAAGAAACGCAGAGAGAGAAAGAGCCAACAGTTTGGCTGAAAGGGAGGAGCGAAGGGCCATGGAGGCCCAACTATTCGAACTCCGAATCGGCCTTGGTCTTGCTGAACAGTGGCTGAGAGATGGTGAGGAGCGCTATCGAAAAGCACGAGAGCGTGGCTTTCGTGTTGGTAGCTTCTCTGCTGCTTCCGCGGATCAACGCCGGGATGTGGGAATAGGAAGAGGAGTACAGAGCGGCAGGAGTACCGCTTTTCGTAGTTGGGTAGCACCTTTGAGAGTGTTTTGCCCGGAGAGTAGTGGGACGAGTAATGCAGAGAGAGAGGGCGGAACTTGATGTAAATTTTTTGGTTTTTTTTGGAATAAAAACAAGGTTCGGTTTGTTTGTTTTTCACCTTTGCTTCAGTTACCTGAATCCCTGCACATATCACTGAAACAAACAAATCAGAATTTCTGTTCTGACTTGGCCCCTTGCTCAATAGGCAAATGGTCACTGTGACTGTCCTTGATAACTGGTCAAGGGGCCAAGCCTTTATTTAACGAAGGCAAGGGAAAGATGCGGTGATGATAAATGCGACAGGCAAGCACACGAATGCAAGCGATATTAAAAGTGAGATGCTGCACGCAAATGTAATCATGCAAAATTGATTTGTTTTCTTTTTTTATATTTGATATTTTTTTGTTTCATCATAAAAAGATTTTTTTTGTTTGCAAATATGTACATTTCTCTTTTCCATTTTTTTGTGCTTTTATCATTTCAATTTTTTTTTTGCTAACGCCCGGCAAGCACCCAAATGGCACCTAACCTACGTGAGACAGGGGTTTCTTACTAACCTCCCAGGTATCTAAGTGCACATCTAGGTTGATTTGGGCCTCTAGACCCCTCGAATGACGATCCCGCCGGCTAAGACTTACCCTGATGACAATACCGTCATGCCATGCTTAGGCTCCCAGTTGCTTCCGACCACAGGGATTCACCCAAAAGGTGTTTGAGGTAGATGATTTGCCCGACCCGGGTCTGTTTCCTCACAACTCTAGATGGTATAAGATGGAACACCCTGGAACCCTAACGACCAACCGCGCGACGCTGACCCGGAATCAGACGCCGTCGCACCCATAGGTGACGCGCTTGCATTGGCCTAAGCCCGAGGTTAAACAAGAAGACATCAAGGTGGTAAACAGGGGTCTTGACCAGCCAGAAACACAGAGACTCCTTCGCAGCGATAGCTTTTGCTTTTCAAAGTAGGCAACCAAAATGTGTATATTAAAATAAGGTCGCAGACCCTGGGCAGTTTTCACCTTTCAGAAACTCCATCGAACCTTCATCTTTAGAGGGAGAAGGAAGAGCGTAGGGGATAAACCTCCTGAGAGGACCGGCAAAGCCGTTAACCCGGCGAGCGAATAAGGGCCCATTAACTCTTTCCTTTCGGACAACTTCGGACCAAATCTCGAGCATTTACATTCCACGGCCCCCCTTTGTGGATTCAGACTTTTGCTTTGAGGGGTTCCGTTTATCGTACCAGGCACGGTCACGACCAGGCTTTTCTCTTGATTTTGATTTTATATTTCTTTCTGTGAGGGAGATATAGTCGTTTGACGTTGGTGGGCTCCCTCTTCGTATGCCTGCGGGGACACTGCCCTCTTCTCGTGCTCTGATCGATGCTCGAGGAAATGGGTCCTACTCTTGCCTTTGGGGTTTGAGTTTCGGTTTCTCATGCTCAGCGTTTTAAGGGCGCCGACTGTCTCATTTGGTCGAAGAGAAAAGAATAAAGATTACAGCTTCCGGAGATCTTCTAGGTGTGGCCCTACCGTAGGTGATGCTACCGACTTTTTTTGAATAAAATACATAAGTGAGCACATGTTAGCTTCCTTCGAGCGAGCATAGGCCGACGTGGCCGGACAGGGATCTCCACGGTTCTGGCAAACCAAGACCCGGTGCCTACCAAGCCTTAATGGGCCCTATCCTAACATGAAGGTTAGATGCAGGGACTTAACTACATGGTGCCTGCCAGGCATCGGCATTTTGAATTTTCATATTTTTAGTGGTTTTCAATATTTCCTTGTTTTTGATGTTTTTTATCTTTTCATCATCATTTTTTTTGTTTTGTGCTAAGGGTAGTATTTCTTAAGATAAAGCCCATTCCAAGGGTGGGATAACTCGGTCCCTTCGGCGTTGACTAGCTTGTAGGCGTTGCCAGGGTACACGGCTTGAATTACAAATGGTCCTTCCCAATTGGGTTGGAGCTTAGAACGCGGCCCTCCAGGTTTGACAAAAATTCTTTTTACGACCATCTCACCGACTTTGAATTTTCTCTCAACGACTTTCTTTTGGTAAAAGCGAGCGAGTCTATTTTGATACACACGCGCGTGTTCGGCGGCGGCCAGCCGCTTCTCATCCAAGAGTTCCAACTGGGCGAGGAGTGAATTACGACGATCGTCGAGGGGAAATTCCTCATCCAATTGTACCCTGAGAGAAGGGATCAGAGTCTCGTACGGGACTACCGCTTCCATACCATAAGTGAGGGCAAATGGAGTCTGCCCGGTGGGGGTACGGATTGAGGTGCGATAGGCCCATAGGGCTTCGATAAGCTTTTCTGGCCAGTCTGAAAACTTACTAGACTCGCAGGTTTTTTTGATGATTTTGAGCAATGTTTTATTGGTGGCCTCCGCTTGACCGTTACCTTGTGGGTAATAAGGCGATGAATGATGCAATGCAATTGCGTACCTTTTGCAGAGGTCCTGTAGGTCCTGAGAAATGAATTGTGGCCCATTGTCGGTGACGATCGTGCTTGGGACGCCGAATCTGGCGAGGATGTTCTTCATGATGAACTTGCAGACTGTTGACGCCTTGATTTCCGCGTAAGCTTCGGCTTCGGCCCATTTGGTGAAGTATTCCGTCGCAGTAAGGATGAAAGATTTCTGCTTGGTGAGGGAATTGGGATCACCTAGGGGACCAATGACGTCGAATGCCCACATGGAGAAAGGCCATGGGGAGGATATTGGATGAAGTGAGGAAGATGGTGAATGGATTTTATCGGCGTGAAGTTGACACTTGACACACCTACGGACATAGACAGCACAATCCTCTTCCATAGTGGGCCAATAAAAGCCTTGACGAATGATCTTCTTGGCGAGCATCTGACTATTCACGTGGCCACCGCACACACCCGAGTGCGTCTCCTCTACACATTTCCAAACCTCATCGTCACCAAGACATCTTAACAGAATACCAGTAAGGCTCCTCCTATAGAGTAGACCTCCAATCAATGTGTATTTCTGAGCCACCCTTCTTATGGCTTTCTTGTCCTCTGTGGTGGCCCCTTCAGGATAAGACTGATCTTGGCAATATTTGACAATTTCATAGAACCATGGTTTCTCTTCATCAGCCAGTTCTTCTTCGGCCTCCGCCAACATGAGCTCCCTCTTCTCAAGGATATCTTCCTGCAGGATCTTCCTTGCTATCCTGTCTTTGATGTTTACGTAGGAAGCATCATCGACTGCAGGGGCGTGAAGTTTGTAGATGGAAATGGACTTAAACCATCTTCCTAGAGGGAACCTTATGGATGATGCCAATGAGGCGAGGGCATCGGCGAGAATATTCTGATGACGAGGGATATGAACAAAGATCAGTTTTGTGAACAGTTTGGCAAAGGCAGCAGTGAGTTCTTGGTATGGCTTGAGTTTGGGATCGCGAGTGCGATACTTAGTGAGTACCTGGCGAAGGATGAGTTGACTATCACCTACGACTCGCAACTCAGTGATACGAAAAGAATGAGCGAGTCCTAGGCCAGCTAGAAGAGCTTCATATTCGGCTATATTGTTGGTGACTGGAAATTTGAGCTGGTATGCCAATGGGAATGTGAGGCCTTCCGGCGACAGGAGGGCGATGCCGATTCCTCTCCCTTGAGAATTCAGAGCTCCATCAAAATATAGCGTCCACATTGGCTCATCTGATTGGTTGATGGACATTAGTTCCTCATCTGGAAACTCTGATTGGACGGGGTCGAACTTGGGAAGAGGATGGTGAGCGAGATGCTCGGCTATGGCATAGCCTTTAATCGCCTTTTGCTGGATGTAGGTGATGTCGAACTGAGAGAGAAAACTTTGCCAGCGTGCTAGCCTATCCGTAAGGACGGCTTTCTCCAGAAGGAATTTGATAGGATTCATCCGAGCAATCAAGTGGACTTCGTGAGCCAAGAAGTAGTGCTTCAATTTCTGCACTACCCAAACGAGGGCAGCACAGGTTTTCTCCATGCCGGTGTACTTCTGCTCACAGGGATTGAGAAGTTTGGACAAGTAATAGGTTGCCCGTTCCTTGCCTTCTTCATCAGCTTGTGCGAGGACGGCTCCCACGGAGTCATCCAAGACTGAGATGTAAAGGATCAGAGGTTTTTCTGGTTTAGGTGGAATGAGAACGGGTGGACTAGCCAGATATTCCTTCAAACCTTCAAAAGCTTTCTGACATTTAGAATTCCAGTGGAATTCTACTCCTGGCTTGGTCAACTCGTAGAGAGGTCTACACCTTTGTGAATGTTGAGACACAAACCGACGAATAAACTGCAGCCTGCCGATTAAACCTCGGACTTCCCTCAAATTCTTGGGAGGCGGCATATCCCTGATAGCCTTGGCTTTGTCGGGATCTATCTCGATCCCTCTTTTACTCACAATGAACCCCAGCAATTTACCTGACGACACACCAAACACACACTTTTTTGGGTTCATTTTCAATTGGAATTCTCTTGACCTTTGCAAGACCTTAGCCAAAACTTCTGGATGTTCCATCCTGGTCCTTGATTTCACCAATAAGTCATCCACATACACTTCCAGATATATGTGCATCATGTCATGAAATATGGCCATCATTGCTCTTTGGTAAGTAGCTCCAGCATTCTTTAACCCAAACGGCATGACCACGTAACAATATGTTCCCCAAGGGGTAGTGAATGACGTCTTTTCCTGATCCTCTTCTGCCAAACGAATTTGATTGTATCCTGAAAATCCATCCATGAAAGAGAGGGTTTCAAAACCTGCCGTGTTATCAATCAACACATCAATGTGAGGTAAGGGAAAATCATCCTTTGGACACGCGCGGTTAAGGTCCCGGAAGTCGATGCAAATCCTGACTTTCCCATCTTTCTTCATGACCGGGACAATGTTCGCCACCCATTGAGGATAAAGAACGACTCTAATGAACCTGGCTTTGTGGAGCTTATCGACCTCTTCTTTCATTTTCAAAGCCATCTGAGGGTGGAAACGCCTTAACCTTTGTTTTACCGAGATGGACCCTGGTTTTAGGGTTAAACGGTGTTCGACCAAGGTTGAATCCAAACCCGGCATATCCTCGTAGCTCCATGCAAACGTGTCCTTATATTCCTTGAGAACCTCAATTAATGCCTCTTCTTCAGAGGGTGGTAGGTTGTCACTTATGAGGATGATCCTAGGGTCTTCCTCAGTTCCCAAGTTGACTTCCTTGGTGGATTCTTCTACGGCGGTTGACGGCTCGTCGAATCTCCTCATTCCGCTAGCGTATGCGCCCGCCGCATCCTCATATTCTTCACCCTCATCTTCAGTGGGGCATTCTTCATTCGTGATCTCGTAGACTCCATACCCTTCATCAGATGCACAGTCGCCCTCGCATTCTATTTCGGGTAGCTGGATGGGATTTTCTAACAACTGGGGGATGGCAAGAAGGGCCTGACACCTGGCGGCCAAATCCAGAAGGAATCGACGAGGGATCTGCCTACCCTTGGATTTCTTCCTAGGTACTACCCTTGGCCTGTCATTCCTAGATTGACTGACAATATTTACAGAAGAAGAGGAAGATGAGGAGGATGGTGTAGAATGTACAGGAGAAGACCCCTCAGAGGAGGGGTAGAAAAGGTCGCTCATCGGACCTTGGACGGGTGGTCCGCAAGGCGGTACGCACCCGTGGGAGATGTAGGAGGTTTCCTCAACGAAGATGTGTTGTTGGAGAGTTTGAGAATTGACGTTTTTTTTTCGTTTTCATTTTTAATGACAAAGCAGTGAAAAGAGATTGGAGGAGAGAGGAAAGTGGTTATGGCTAGAGGATTGTGGGGCTCGTAGAGCAGATCATGGTTGAAGACCTGGCGCGGGTTGAAAAGCCCGCGCAGGTATGTAAGCAAAGAAGGGGACCTGGGAAGATCATCAGACAATCGTCTGGCCCAGGAAGAAAATATCAGCAAAGGCTGAGACGAGTGGATGGAGAGGATGGCGGCTAATGAGCCGTCGACAGCTATGTTGAGGACGGATGAAGATCCGCCGATGACAGAGTCCTTCTGGCGAGGACGAGGATAGTTTGGAACCTTGGCAAGAGTGGCAATGTTCTCTGGTATCTCGGAGATCAATGGTGGTCCTTCAAGCTGTGGGGACGAGAACATCCTTTCCAGTGCAACAGAAATGTCCCGTATGTCGAACCATTTATTCCACTCGCATTCCGGATCTTTGATCTTGCCTCTTTTGGTGATCCTCGGACATTTTTCAGCAAAATATACAGCATGTGATTCCCCATATGCTTCTCGTGGGTGATCTCCCATCTGAACAACGGGCCCTCTATTGAAGTGGTTTGATAGAGTCCATGTGAGGGGCTTCCAATCCGCCTTGAATGGTCCTTTGAAGCCTAGGCCAAACCTGCGGTTCGGCCTAATTTCCTTTGGCGGTTTGAGCATTCCCTGTAACTGTGCGCCCAGCCCTTTTCCTTGTTGATAGCCGATGTTCCTCATAATCTCCCAACCTTTGGAGTGAAGAGGGAGACATGATGTTGTGGTTGCCCTGACCGGCTCCTTTGGTACTAGTGGAATGCGAGATGGATCACGTACATCCAGCAGTGACAATATGGGCCGATGAGACGGCCAAACAGATGGCAGAGAGGTGTTGATAGCATCCACTGTGTGAAGGACAGGTGTACTGACCACTTTAATAATTCTCCCATTGTAAGGAAACTTCAGGCATTGATGGTTGGTGGAAGGCACAGCGTCCATGGCTTCGATGTAAGGTCGACCCAGTATAGCCTTGAATGTGGGGTCCATGTCGAGGACATGGAATTCCGTGGGAATTGACATGGGGCCTAGTTCTGCCTTCAGAATAATCATCCCCTGCGGCGGCCTTTTGCTATTGTCATAGGCCGTGACCGTGATCGAGGAAGGTCTTATTTGTTCCTCGTCGATCCCACACAACTGAAGAGTGCTCATGGAGATCACATTTATGGACGCACCCGTGTCCACAAGACACGGGTTTATGGATACCCCATTAATTTTTATTGAAATGCACAGTGCATATTTCCGAGCCTCCTTGGGAGCGAGCTCGTAGTTGTGGAACATGATGGCCGGTTGTGTGTCTGTTGGGGTCAGGACGGTTGAAATCTTCTCCACGGGGAGGTCTTCATTAACCATGACTTTTTGAAGATATTCCATCAAGGCCGCCTGGTGGGATGTGGATCTTTGAAGTAGCTCTAGGATGGAGATCCGGGCAGGCGTCTTGTCCAAGTGTTTCAGTAGATCATACTGTGTTCCAGGGATAGCTCTTTCTGGTTGTTCTGCATCATCCTTCTCTGGCTGAGATTGCTCGGGATTCTGACTGTTGTGGGGGAAAACCCTGTGGAAAATTCTTCCACTCCGGAGCACCATTGCCTGCGGCTTTTGTACCTCTGTGGGGGTAGCAGTGGGTTTTAACAGGGGTTTGAGGGGTAGTAGTGGAGGAATGGTTGATGAAGCAGGGGTGATGACGGGAGCAGGGATTCTGATGAGGGGTTTGTTAGGTGGAGGCATGGAGGAGGTAGAGGGGATATCGCGCGGATTATGAAGGATAAGGGGTTTGGAAGGTGGAGGTGGAGACGGGTAAAGGTTTTGAGGCGGATGGTGGGTGATGAGTGGTTTTGAAGGCATTAGTGGTGATGTGGTGGAGAAAGACGGGGTTATGTATGGTGGACGGATGATAAGGGGTTTAGAAGGCGTAGGGGTAAATGTGGTAGAGGTGGATGGTAAAGTGGGGGAGTGGGAGAAGGTGAGAGGGTGTGAAGGCGTAGTAGAAAGTGTCGGTTGATAGGAGGTCGGGGTGCGGATGAGAGGGCGTAATGGTAGTGGAAATGGTGAAGGCGATACCGATGCGGGTTGATGAGAGAGAGGTGCTACCCGGGCAAGGTGAGGGGGTTGCATGACGATAGGGTTGGAGGTATAAAGGATGGAGGTACTTTCCTGGTGCCACACCTGCTCTCTCCCGACTTCCGGGAAGGAGGAGATGGGGTTAACCTGATGATTGGGCTGTTGGTGCTCCGGTAGTGGATTCTGGATTATGCCCATGTCGGGCTGTTGTTGTGGGGCCTGCTGAGGCTGTTGTTGTTGTGGTGGTTGCTGCTGCTGCTGCTGTTGTAACTGCTGCTGTGGCCTCTGAGGAGGTCTCCTAGCCTTGAGAGCCGCGACGTACCGTCTCATCTCATCCCAATCTATTTGATGTTCATCATTCATATCATGGATGTAATCTTTGAAATGGAAGCAGTAATCCACTGTGTGTCCCGGTTGCCTGTGGTAGACGCAGTATTTGGAGGTATCAACATTGGGGGGCCAGGCGGGCCTTTCTCTGGGTAGGGCGAGTTGGTTTGATGCCATGAGGGCATTAAAAATATCTGCTAAGGTTTCTGGCAATGGTGGATAGTAGGCTCTCTTAGGACCGAGTGGCCTCCTTTGTTGCTGTTGGGGACCATAGTTCCCCGGGGGTGGAACTTGGTTGTACTGAAGCGGTGGTTGTTGTTGTTGAGGTTGTGGTTGTTGTTGCTGGGGTTGGCGTAATGGAGGCATATTATCCTGGGGTGGATTATTTTGGGGTGGAGGACGGAGAGGGAAAGGACCTGGTTGAAGGGGTAGTCGGGGCATTTGTGGAGGCCTTGGGTTGACTGCATAGTTGGCATTGTTGACCGCACTGACTTGCTCATTTGTCACGACCCCTTCTGTGGCTCCGCCCGGGACACCAGCGCCTGTCTTTCTGACCACTTTGGGCTTCGGCGACTCAAACATGTTCATGATGGGGGAGTCTTTTAGTTGGGTTTGGATGTACCGGGCCCTTTCGTAGAGTTCCTCCATTGTAGTCAGTTTATTCATGGCCAGGACATGTCTGAACTGTGGGGTTGCATTAGACACAATCATTTTCACTTGTTCGGGCTCGGAGAGGGTATCCCTTATTCTCTCCGCCAGAGACCTCCATCTATCAGCATATCGGACAAAATCCTCGTCGGGTTTCATCTTTTCGGCCACTAGGTCGGTAATGGAGAGTGAGGGACCGACCCTATCCCTATATTTCTGCAAGAACCTTCTCTGAACTACTTCAAAATTCTCGGCCTCGCGGGGCTCCAGAGAATAGAACCACTCAAGCGCGGGACCATCCAATGATCTCCGAAAGAGGTACGCCAGGGACCTCTGATCATTTTGCCAATAGGAGGACTCATACATGAAGTCCTTGAGGTGAATGAAGGGGTTGCCGGTACCGTTGTATCTGCGGTACGTGGGCATTTCGGAAGGAGGAAGATGAATGACAGGGAGGATTGGCAAAGCAACCTCCGGGGTGGCTTTCACGTCCACCATCCTTCTTAGATTTTGAAACTGCTCGTCCATGCGGTTGAACCTATTGAGGAGCGATTGGGCGAGCTCCTCTGGGGGTGAAGGTGGCACTTGCCACTGGGGGAGAAACTGTCTCCCGGAGACTTGAGGGGGGAACCCAGAATGAGAGGGAACTGTCGGACCGCCGACAGTTGGCCCCGGCTGAAGCGGTGTCTGGGGAACAACGGGAGTTTGAGATTGTGATGGGAACTGGAATGAGGGTGGTTGTTGGCTCGCCTGACCTTGAAGCGAGGGAGACTGGATGGCTTGCGCCAATGAGGGAGATGGAATGGCCTGCACGGACTCTTGGAGAGGTGCGATGGCCGGAGTTGATTCCTGGGGCGTGGGGGAAACAGATTTTCCCTTTAGAATGGCCTGGAAGGCCCGGAGCTGTTCAGAGGTAAGCTCCGTGTTGGCGAGGACGCCCAGTAAGGAAGTGATATCCTGTGGCGGGGACGTGTCCCCGGCAGTAACATGCACCTCATGCGAGGGGTCATGAGAAGGACCCGAGTCCATAGCATAGACTCGCGGGTCGGCTGTCAAACCACGGCTAGGGTGGTTTTCCTCAGAAGACTCGTGAGACATGCTCACAGTTCTCCCAGAACGCAAAAACATACACTAGCAAGTAGGTAGCAGAGATTATCAAACAAGTGGATGCTTTTACGTCCTTTTTTTGTGTTTTGATTTTGATGATTTTTTTTTGTATTTTTAGCGAGATCCGAAGTTCACACAAAATGGGGACCCTAGTTTGTTTTTGTTTCACCGCCGTGTCAGCTAGGGTCTCTCGTCTCACCACGAACGAAATGACTAACTCCGGGGAACTTCAATGGTACAACCAGCCCAGTGAACGAAGAGGAGATTCTTCGATGTCGGGGACTTACGGAGGTCCCAGTGTAGGAGATTCTAGTCCGTTGAGAGGAATTCCCAAACGGAGAGTCCTTCCTTCACCGGGAAAGGGTGATCCTCAAAAAATGAAAAAAAGATAGAAAGGAGGAATGGATGTATGCAATGGAATGCTGACAGATATATGGAGTGGGAAAACAACAAAAATAACAGACATATAATAACAAACAACCAAACAACTGACAGTGCTGCCGTGAGCACAACGGGGGCGCGCGCGGGCGCCAAGATGGAGAGGCACGGATGGTGCCGAACTTGCAAGGGTAGCCGAGAGGAAGCAGTAGAGGTCCCACCGTGATCGCCAATCTGTGAGCGACGTCACGTGGTTCGGAGTTCGATGGTGCGGGGAAGAGGAAGAAGCGGAGAGCGCGCGGGCTCCTTCTTTTTTGTTTGTTTTGTTTGCTGCAACACAGAAATGAGAGGAAAGAGAGAAGGGGCCACCACGGGAGATTGCTCCGGCGGGGCGAGCGGGACAAGCGTGATATAGCAAAATATGGGGGTTAAACGGCCATAGCGGGAAGTGACTCGCCGCGGCCTCGGGGGGACGGGAATGGTGCAAAAATTAAATAACAAGAATTGAAACGGCCATTGGGGAAGTGACTCGCCGCGGCCTCGAGAATATGAGCAGATAATAAGATGACAGAATATGAAGAGGATACAAAGAGCGGGAATTTAAACGGCCATTGGGGAAGTGACTCGCCGCGGCCTCGATGATAAGAGCAGAATATAACAGAATATAAAGAGAATATAAGAACGGAAATTTAAACGGCCATTGGGGATGTGACTCGCCGCGGCCTCGATGATATAAGTAGAATATAACAAAACATAAAGAGATTATAGGAATAGAAATTTAAACGGCCATTGGGGAAGTGACTCGCCGCGGCCTCGATGATATAAGCAGAATATAACAAAATATAAAGAGAATATAGGAAACAGAAATTTAAACGGCCATTGGGGAAGTGACTCGCCGCGGCCTCGATGACAAGGTGTGATCGCCAGGGGCCAAAAGACCCCAAAATAAGAAGGTGATCGCGCCTACCTCAAGAGCGGGAGATGACGGGTTGCTTCTTCCTCTCCTTCCGGCCGGCCGACGGAGAGGGCTTTCCTCGGTTACCCTTGCAAAACAACGACAAACAAATAACAAGTGGATTAGAAAGATGAATGTGTAGTATTCATATCCTTGCAATAAAAATGACGAAATAACGGGAAGACACACACCTGGTTGGTGTTATCTTTTAAACCCCTCTCGGACTCGAGTAGGAGGAAAATGAGATGATGGATGCGAGATGATGAATGCAAAAGAACTACGAAGAAAAGGAAAGAGTTGGCTTATTGGATGTGCCAGTGGCGAAATTCGGCGGAGCTCCGACAGCGTGGGGACGACGTAGAAGCGCGGTGGATGAAGACGACCTCCCTCTCGCGAGCGTAATCACCCGAGAAGCCGGCAGAACCTCCACCTACAAAAGAACCCACGGGTTAGAAAAATGACTCCGTAGCCTCTGGGCTCCGGCAGCCTATCGGATCACTGCTTAGCTCCCCTAGAACTGAGGGGGTGGGCCTCTATTTATAGAGTTCCGGAAGGTGGAGGCGTCCAGGACCCTGGACACCTCCATCAGGGCCGAAATAATATTTTATTCTATTTTTATTGATTTTTTTAGAATACTTTTATGGGGGCGTCCAGGGTCCCGGACGCCTCTAACAGGTCCACCGAAAACCGACGACGGCCGCACGCGGTTTGGCACAACGCGTGGTTTTGTGAGCGGCGCCTCGTGATTCAGAAATGGGCGCGTCCAGTCATCTGGACGTCTCTAAATTCGTTCGGTGGCCGGCGCCCGTGAGTGAGTTGATGGAGGCGTCCAGGGGCCTGGACGCCTCCAAAAGTTTATTATTATTTTTTTATTTTTCTTTTGTCTTTTATACAAGGGCTGGCATTTTAATTTTTTTATTTATTTTTATGGAGGCGTCCAGGGGCCTGGACGCCTCCATTAATATGTATTTTTTATTTATTTTATTTTTATGCCAACTGGCATTTTATAAATATTTATTATTATTAGTTTTTATGGAGGCGTCCAGGGCCCTGGACGCCTCCATTAATATATATATATTTTTATTTATTTTTGGGCCGTGAGAAAAATAATAAAATAAATTATAAAAATGGGGGCGTCCAGGGGCCTGGACGCCCCCATTAAGACCCACCCGGGTCCTTAGATCGGGCGTCGGCGGCCGCCCGGCAGATATCCTTCTTGGTTCCGGAACCTCCTGATGCGTTCGACTGGTGTTGATGCCGTCCGAATGCCGTGACGAGACGATTCCGGATGCCGAAAAGGGCGGAAGAAGACTCAGGAAAAGGAAGCACTCGAGCGATTCGAAATGCGTAGGCCATCGCGGGGCGTCGTATAGTAATATGAGACTTTCTCATGAGACGTCAAGAATGGCGTGTCTACAGGGTGGACGCTCTCCTGCCAAGTACGGGCCATTCGCATGAGGAATTGCTAAAACCGCTACCCCACTTCTCAAAGTGATAAAACCACATGCAGAAGAAAATGGATACGCGTGAAGCCAAAGATTTCTTTTCATTAATAAGTGAGTACATAAAGGGTCCAAAGGGGACGTTGTATCGCAAAAGACTACAAAAGAAAAAGAAAGAGAAGATGGTTCATGGCTGCCTGAGGATATCCTCGAAAGCCAGAAGTCCCACATAAGGGGCGGCTCTCAGTTCATGAAGACGAGCCTCCTCCTCCTACAGTCGAACGGACTCGTCTTGAAAGGACACCGCCTGCCCCTCTAATAGAGCTGCTTCTTCCTCGAGCTGCGGTCGAGAAGTTGTTAGCTGCGGCAGCTCAGCTCGGAGATCGGACAGTTCAGCTTCCAGGATAGTTATCCGGTCGCGCACAAACTGCTCCCGTTCCGCCAAGGACTGCATTTGGCACTGTCGCTCCTGAAGAATAGAGTTCATCTTCGCCAGCTCGGATTTGCATTCCATTCTTTGCAACTTCAAAGCCGCCAGTTTGTCAGACATGATATGTGTCAAGAAATCCCGGCGATGAACAAATTTTAACAGTAAAAGAATCCTCTGGGCCCATATTTCTGTGGGACATCCCATCGCCTGCAAGCCGACGGTGAAGCGCTCGGCTATCTCCTTCAACTTTGGATAGGTTAGCCCGGGCTGGGACTCCACTAGCTGGCGCAGCATGCCCAGATGTTGCCAGACAAAACTCTCAGGTGAGGTAAAGCCAGGCAAAGGAAGAGGAGCTACTTCAAATGTTACTTCACTGTCAATGTCCGCCCATAGGGTGATATCTGGCTGCGAAGAAGAAGATGGGAGGTCTACCGTAGGTACCAACTGAGCTTTCCCTGCAACCTCTGGCATGGCCAAGAGATCTTCCACTTCCATCTCCTCGGAAGCGACCGCCTGAATACTCCCGGATGCAACTTCAGGTACCTCCTCC
Organism: Amorphophallus konjac; assembly: GCA_022559845.1. Taxonomy (NCBI): domain Eukaryota; kingdom Viridiplantae; phylum Streptophyta; class Magnoliopsida; order Alismatales; family Araceae; genus Amorphophallus; species Amorphophallus konjac. Next base: position 293,476,302 of record CM040124.1, on the reverse strand, counting down.
TCAGATTCTGAAAGTATGGAGATAGAATCCGGGGCGGTTACAGGCAATACTCCCAGTTCTGCAGCAGCTACCTCTCCTTCTTCCATCTCTGCTTCGGTGGCCAATTCCTTCAATGTCGAGGTCACGGAGGCCACAGTCTGAAGAGGCAAAGGTTCACCCTCCATGATTGATGTTGTGGGAATTGTTGACTCAGGAGCGATGGTCATCACTGCGGCCGGTATGAAAGTAGAACTTCTGGCTAGATCAGCTTCGGCTCTGAAATCTGAAGCCCTGATAGGAGTGCATCTGTCTCCTGAGGCCCCCAGGTCCAACGATGCTAAATCTGTTGAAGACTGTATTCGCGTTGGAACAGGGCGAATGACCTCAGGAGCCCCCGTGCAGGATAAAGGTAGAAAAGGGACAATAGCCCAGTTTGCAGAAGAAACCTCCGTAAAAGTTGCAGTTGTGTCTGAGCTGGTAGTGATAGGGCCCTGAGACCAAAGCAAAACAACCTTCAGCACTAAATGAAGATGCAGATGAAGCAGCAAGCCTGAAAGGGGACCCACCTTTGAAGCAGGGTTCGCATCCTCGAAGTGGGGCGAAAGAGGAGGAAACTCCGAAGTTGAAGCGACTAGCATTTTATAAATATTTATTATTATTAGTTTTTATTTTTATGTATATTTATTATTATTAGACCAAAGCAAAACAACCTTCAGCACTAAATAAATAATATGTATTTTTTATTTATTTTATTTTTATGCCAACTGGCATTTTATAAATATTTATTATTATTAGTTTTTATGGAGGCGTCCAGGGCCCTGGACGCCTCCATTAATATATATATATTTTTATTTATTTTTGGGCCGTGAGAAAAATAATAAAATAAATTATAAAAATGGGGGCGTCCAGGGGCCTGGACGCCCCCATTAAGACCCACCCGGGTCCTTAGATCGGGCGTCGGCGGCCGCCCGGCAGATATCCTTCTTGGTTCCGGAACCTCCTGATGCGTTCGACTGGTGTTGATGCCGTCCGAATGCCGTGACGAGACGATTCCGGATGCCGAAAAGGGCGGAAGAAGACTCAGGAAAAGGAAGCACTCGAGCGATTCGAAATGCGTAGGCCATCGCGGGGCGTCGTATAGTAATATGAGACTTTCTCATGAGACGTCAAGAATGGCGTGTCTACAGCTGCCCCGCCTTGGCGTCTGCTTTGCAAGGGAGCGACAGGTAGTGGAATGGTATCGAAGTGGACTGAAATGAAGTGGGAGCGGACTGATAAGTTGATGCCAAGGTGTGATCAGACACGCTTGTGACGTTACTGTTTGGAATCTTTCCTGAAGTTTCAATGAGGCGACCTTGAAGGAGGTCTTTCAAATATTGACGATTGCTTGGACGGAGATCAAATAAGGGAGGGTGAGATGTGCACTCAGGCACGAAACAAAAGAAGACCAACTTCTCGGTGTGGAAGTACCTGGGTCATAAACCGGAGGTTTCACCTTTGGGGAGCGGTTACCAGCCAATGTGGAAGTGCTGCGGCCAAGGTGGGTCAAAAATGTAAAGGAATATCTGAGGGTCTGTCCAAACAAGGGTCTCCTTTGGAAGAGCAGCGTAGGGCTGTCTCAAAGAAACTCAGTATTTCATTCAGAGTGGAATATCTCATATTTGTAGGAATTGAAACACAACGGCTTTCACAATCGAATCGCTTGAATGATCTTCCGCAATAAATCAAAGTCCTATATGAATGCATGCTGGGTTTAAAGAAAAATTCAAAACAAACTAAAATAGAAAATAGCCAAGGATAATATTGTCAACTTGTGAAGAACGGGTCAGGATACCGACCCGGTGAGCTGATACTGGGCTGGGGCCCGTTTATCCGCGTACCAACTCACTGAATGGAACCGTCGTCCCCATTCTATCACAAATTGACGGCCTATCCGTACAACCCAAACTCTTCCGGGATCATCACCGTTTTTGTTGAAGGGGAACTCAAATCCCAGATTCGTTCGGGCCGCAAGGTCCTTGACATGTTCTAGTAGCGTAGGTATCATATATTATGATGCATGACATGGTGGGACCAACCAATGAAAGGTGGGACAGGAGATAGGACAAAGATGTCCGTTAGTAAAACCTGCACATGCCAGCAAAGGTTAGCAACATCAAAAGGTAGCAGAATCGCACCACAGTTCAAAGGAGATCCAGACAAAATCTTGACAATGACCACTGATGTGACATGTTCTGTCCTGTAGCACCCTTCCCTTCCTATAAGAACTCCCCTTAGGCAAGTTCATTCAAATGCACCAAGGTGGGTTTTGGAAGCTCAGGAGAGGAAGGAGAGGAGAATCTAGAGATCTTCAGGATGGAAGGAGAGTCTTCCCGCGTTATGAAGAGGAGCAAGCCTAGCAGCGAGATTAGGCGACTTTCTGACCTCGAGGGTCATCTGAGTGGGACGATCATGTCGCATATGGTAAGCCGACTCTTTTCAAATTTCTGTACGTGAACCTTCTTCTTACTTCCTTCATTTCTTCTTCTTTCCAGCCATATCCACTCTTCCCAGGCCCGAGGAAGTTTTCCAAGCTGCCATGGCTTTCAAAGCTGACTTCCAATATCTCCATTGGCATGAGGGCCATACTCTCGAAGTGGCATCTGCAGGGGCTCCTTATTCACGCCAAGCATTACGAGAAGATTCGTATGGACTGGGCGGCTATGGGCGCGCTAGTGGAGGTCTGGCATCCCCAGACCCACACTTTTATCTTCCCGACCTTCGAGGTGACCATCCTCCTCGAGGAGGTGGAACTTCTGCTTGGTTTGAAGAAGTTCAAGAGTGACGGGAAGGTGAAGGCTATGCGGATGCTGACACGGGGTACTTCTGAAAGCGTCCTTGGAAGCTTCATGCCGCCCGACGCAGCTAGAAAGGTCCGTACTCAGAAGGGGATCGATCTCCAAAAGCTTGCGGAGTGGGTCATGAACGCCCTGAGAGGGTCACCAGACGATGACTATTTGGAGGGAATCATGAAGGGGTTCACCATTTGTCTGGCGGGTGCTCTCTTGTTCCCTTATACCGACAACATGGTTTATAGTAGTGCTCTTCTGTCATCCTTTCAACCTCAGCCTGCTCCTCGGCTGCCATTTCAACAGAAAAGCGATCTCTGAGGTTTATAGTAGAAAAAGTGATAGAAGTGTGAAACAGATGAGAAAGCACACTTACCCCCCACCTCACTAGCCGGCGTGGGGGAAGGCAGCCTGGTCTCTGCGTCGGAGGGTGCCACAATTGGCTCTTGAGCTGCGCAAAAAGGGAAGGGGTCAGAGTCGAAGACTTCTTTGGAAATCTACAAAAGATGATGAAGAATGCAAATGCAAGCTAATGATGTTACCCTGAACCGATGTCTGAGCAGCCTCCCTTTGCAGCTCAAACTCATCGAATGAAGGAATGTCGGGGAGAGGGGTCCCAGTGTCCATCGCCACCGAAGTCGACTGCTGAATATGGGCCTTTTTGGCCTTCCTGGCCTTCCCAACTGCAGCCTTGACTGCGGAGGCCTTCCTCTTCTTGCCAGGAGGCAGGGAGTAGTGGTCGGTGCTGCAGCCGGGACTTCAAAATAAGTAGGCTTCTCGGCCTGCGCAATAATCTTTCTATAGAGCCCCTGCCGCTTTATATCAGACCGGTCTGTTGAAAATGGCAGAAGGGTGATGGGATCAGTGGGTGCGAAATTCAGATGCTAAGCAGAAAACACTGCAATCAGAAAAGAAGAAATCTTACCTGTCGGGCCGTCGTAGAATACAGAAAGTGGCCAGTACAGATAAGCTACCTCCTTGGAGCGGGAAGCAGCCTCCTTGATGAGCCAGCACACATCACCAAATATCTGGCACTTCTCTACTAAAGCTGCCAGATCATTATGGCCGTGAGAGTCGAGGCATCGAAATAAGTCAAGATGGTCCATGCCCCAACCATCGACATAATGAAATGATATAAACAGTGGCTTGTTCAATATGCCAGCTATTGGGCTTTCTGCAGATAATCCATGCAAATTCAGCAGAATGAACAGCCAGGACGTTTGCCTATAGTACGTCTGAGTTCTATCTTCTTGGCGTACAAACGTCCTATATGGATGAAATTTATCGATTGGACCCTTCCAAGGAGCTACTGTCGGGAGCGGTTTTTCAACAGGGAATGGGTACTGCTGCTCCTCCAAGCGAGCGCCTCCCATACGGCATAAATGCTTCAAGGTCTTCATGAAAGTGTCTTCATTAATAGCAGCAAAGACAGGGACAAGCGGCTCAGAACTCTTTTCCTTCAATGCCCGACGTTGAGTCAGATAATTCTCCGCCTCCCTCGGGTGCTGTGAGTAAAGTTTTTTCAAGTGGGCCTCAGGAATATCAAACACCGGCCCAGGTTGCTGTTTCAGGTAGGAGCGCTCTGCCACATCCCAGAAGGCACCCCTACCGTCCCTGTAAAAATCGGTCCGGATGTTCCACCATTTGATATATTCTGATGTTACCTGGGGAAAACGGTTAGAAACAGTGGGCACCCTAAAAACTACATCATCCTGGCGATGATAGAAATCCCACCACAACCGGCCCTCGCCAACAATGATGGACCCGTGCTTGGCCCGGCTATCCAGGGGAAACTGGGCAACTGAGGTAGGAATATGCTGGTCGTAGCCGAAGTTTCACCCAAATCGGAACGGATAGTATGGCTCCAACAGAAGCAGACCACCCTTCCTGTAGACCAAAACACTGGGCCGAATTGCCATGGCCCATCTCACCAGCTCCGGTTCCAGGATTGGCCGGGCCGTGTTGACTCCCGAGACAGGATGGATATATGTCTCTGTCTCTTCCAGCTTGCACTCTCTCTGAGGATCAATCAAAGGAGCTGAACCTGCCGCCAAGCTCCAGAAATGTATGCTGCCAGGGGCGTCCACTGGTACCCTTATCAGTCAGCCCCTTATTTTAAACAGCAGATCATAAAAGGGACCAGCTCAGCGCTGGCAAATTCAACCATCCTGGGTAACACTGTATCCGCCTGCAAGGTTCTCGGAGCTAATTTAGGGAATATATTGTAGACCCAGGCGTTGAAGAAATGAAAAGGACCCACGGTCCTCAAGGAACGGGGAGTCCGATGCTTGTACAGGTCCCCCAAAGATTTATATATCAAACACAGGGCCACTGGGCAGAGCGACAGCTTCATCCCCCATGCCATCTGACAAGCTGGATATATGGCCTCTGGCCGAATAACTGTCTCGTCCCCTTGTGGGAGAGCGAAAGTGCACAGCCAAAATGTGAAATAAGCCGCACAGTGTGTGATGGGGTCTACGCCTGCTGGGTTGGGACCACCGCTGCCTGCACGGCGCAATGAGGATGGCAGCGCCGACTTATAGCGAGGGGCCATTATCTGCTTGCTAGCAGCCGGACCCATGGAAGGAAAGTCTGCATACTTCAGGGGACCGTCAAAGAAATACTGGATCCACTGCCCTATCCGGACCCTCAGTTTGCTGCCCTTCTCTCGGGGTTGATAGCCTTTAGAGGACCCTCTGCTATACGCCAGACAAATGGAGCGGTATACCTTCATCAGATATCGATATGAGAAGCCAATGGAATACTTGCCCTCGCCATCAGAGTTATCCTTCTCAGAATCTGACAAGCAAACTTCCTCATACGGCTCGCCATCAATGGGCAGGCCGGAGAGCTGTGATAAACTCCAGAGGTCCAGGGATGTCTCCCCCTCTGCTGTATAGAAAGTGTTGAATAAAGGGCAGAACACTTCAAACATTCCACAGCACAGCCCTCGGGATATGGGATACCGGAATCTAGAAGCGAAGACGCTGTGATACACCCCGGCTCTGATCAGTAGAGGGGCATATTCCTTCAGAACAAACTCGGTAAACTCCACTGATCCTACTCGGAATAAGTGCGCGTCAGTGATTTTGGTATCCCCGAACCAACCAGCGGCCAGATGGTACTTGAACTGAATGGCCGAATAATTCAGCACGAAGGGCTCTTCGCGATATCCCCACTTCAATGGTGCCAAGAACATGCCGTAGCCGGGCTTCTCCCTATGAACTCGGCCGCTAGCATTATCCCACTGGGCAGGTGTGAATTCGGGGCCCGGGCCAGCATCTTCTTCTCTGGTTCCAGCTCCGATATGCCGAGGACTGCATCCCAGTCACGCTTTTCCCCAGGAAGATAGATGGCCTTGCTGCGATACACTGATTCCTTCAGACTATCTCGCTCAGCAAGGATGGCAGCTTCAACTATGCGAGCTACCCGGTAGTCTCGCATGCCACCTATTGTGAAAGTCCGGATGAACGGCATCAAATGCCGGTCCTTCGGATGGTCTGGCCGATAGCCACCATCCCGCCTGAAGCATGTCTCGGTCGCCGTGGAGTATACCCGGGCCATCGACACTGTGTCAGTCTCTGAGTCAGACGACTCATCGACTGAAGCAATCCTGTCGTATCTGAAATCCAGGCTGTGCACATTCAGCCAATTTACTGTGGCCCGAGATATGTCTGGCTGGGCCGATGAGCTAGCACCAACAGCTCCGGAAGACGCAGCATCAGAGCTGGAAGCCATTACAGTGCCTGCAGTCGGAGAAAAAGTGTGAATTAAAAGCCAGTCTTATAAAGATTGTAACATGAGACTCTATAAAAATTTCGGCAGCATCTCCCCTTATTCAGGGTCTGCCCAAGGAGAATAGGGAGTCACCAACCAGGAGGGGGTGATCCCGAAATAAAAAGGGATTAAATCCCAAAATAGCGTCCTACCCGGGCGAAATCCAACCAAACGGGAAGAAGAACGAGAGCGGCCGAGAGGAGAAGGAGCTCCCGCCGATGAAAGAAAAATGAGCAAAGAGAAAGAAGAAGCGAGAATGAAGAAAAAAGGCTCTCGGCGCCTTAATATAGGGCCCGAGGCAGATGGGTTCTCGGCACGGCCAAATGCGCGCCGAGAACCACCCAGGCCGAGAGCCCCCGTCGGCCAGAAGGCGCGCCGAGAACCCCAGGCCGAGAAGCCCGGGCCGAGGCCCCCTTCCGCCAGGGCGCGCCGAGAAGCCCCGGTCGAGAGCCCCCTTCGTCCGCGCCGAAAAGCTCCGCGCCGAGAGCTCCCTTGCGCCGAGAAGCTTCGCGCCGAGAGGCTCATGCCGAGAAGCCTATGGCCCTGTGCCGAAAAGCTCCGAATTGCTGAAAATAAAGAAAATATGAAGAATAAAAATATGAAAAGGGAAGATAAGTGTGCAAATTTTGTCGCATCAAGATGATCGGGTCTAAGAACCCGATTAAAAACAAATTGAGGAAGATACCCTCGAATGATGAAAGACACCTGCAAGCCCCGTGCCGCTTATTCTGCGCTTACGCCGCCTGCAGGTGGGGGGCATTTGTTGACACCTGGAAAATGAACAAGGGTGAAAACATAATTGAAAAGAGGGTCGGACCAACAGTGAAAGACCAATGATGAAGCTCATCAACTGTCTACCCGGCTAAAACCCTTGTCGGCAAAGCTGATGCCCGGTGCCAATGTCACTCAGACGGCAGCACTGATAAAGCAGCGGTCACTCGACTGATAAGACCTTCCAGCCCTTTAATGAGAGTTGTACTACCGTTTCGTCCAAGAATCCACGGATGATATGTCAGGGTAAGTCAGATGTCGGCTTACTGACAGATGTAATGTGAGATGAAGATGAAGCCGGTACCGGCAGTTGAAGATTGCAAAGGCTTGTGCAAAGTCAGAACACAAGAGGAATCATCTCCATAGATTATATACTCGGCTGAGCTCTTCCCAGACTAAAACTGATGTCCGAGCTCGTCACCATTCAAGTGACGGTGTCGATAAGATAATACCCGGTTTTGTCACCATTCAGATGGCAATACTGATGAAACCCCTGTCTACGGACAGATGAAACCTCTGTCTACGGACTGATGAAACCCCTATCTACGGACTGATGAAAACCATAATAATGATCTCGATGCAAGCTGTCACCAATGAAAGACCCTTTGGGTGATGATGCCCTTGAAAGACCCAAATGGGCCTATTGAAAGTGGCTAAAATGCTTTAATTGGGCCTGCAATATGGGCGCCGAGAGTCACTTGCCGAAGCCCAAAAGATGGCGCCGAGAAGCTCAATGCAAGAGCGTCGGGAAGCCCAAAAGAGGGCGCCGAGAGCCGCTTGCAGTCGCGTCGGGAAGCCCCATTTGGGGCGTGCCGAGATGAAGCCTGCCGAGAAGGGGGGAAACGGGTATAAAAACCCTCTCCCTTCGAACAGATGGATGGCTGGCGAGCGGACCACCTGAGGGGGGACGAACAGAAAAAGAGAGAGCCACCAAAAGAGAAGATAAGAAAAAGGGAGAAGATAGAAGAATAGAAAAAAAGTAGAGAGAGAGAGTCTCCCTCGGCTGAGAGAAGAGAAGAAGCAGAAGAGAAGAGGAAGCAAGCTTCAGGTGGGCTGTCCCGGGGAGGGAGAGGAGTCAATGCTCCGCCCTCCCCACGCTGTCTTTTCTTTCTATTGATGTAATCTAGCGAGTTTTCTTCTCGATTCATCAGACGTAGTTAGCGAGGTTTAGGTCTTGAGCTCCGTCTGTCTCTCCACTTTGCATTTCTCTTTTACAGTCAGTGTAAAGCTTCGAGCAATGTAATGAAATATCAATGAGACCCATTCGGGGATCTACTGATTAAGAGGTTTGCCCCCCCCTTTGGCTGAAATATCTGCTCTCCGCTCCCCCTCGTATGATCATCGTTTACGGGAAATGGCTAATGGTTTATACGAACCTTATCTGCAGAGGCGTAGGAACAGAACCCCTAACCTTATCTAATAGGTTACTGGGTTCTGTCGCCTCCCCTCTTCCTGCCTCAATGGCAAATCCCTCGTGTCCGTGCAAGCTTTCCTACAAGGCCCCTCAAGCCTCCTCCTTGTGCCGTTCAGGACCAGAGACATCAATCTCTTGGATTCCTGAACTGCTGGCTATACGAGAGGACATGTCAGACCACTGCTATCCCTCGGATTCTAACGAATGACGATTTCGATCTCCCAACCCTCCATTCTAACCCATTGGATGACTAGGGTCTGGAGCTTCGGCGATAAAGGTTCCTCCGTCACCGGTTTTTAGAGGCCATTAGGTTCGTCCGGGGATCAGAGACAGTCATCTCTTGATCCCCAGACGGCCGGCGGCAGAAATAAATGAAGTCTTCAAAGATCCAGATGATAGTCTCGATTCTCTGTCGATTCTACCTTCCAGATCCCCCTTGGCCCCTCCTAACAGAAGCATCCTTGAAATCCCCCTCCTGCATTTCAAATCCGGCTTCAATCACAATCAGAAAGCCCAGGAATCCCAGAAACAGAGTACCGTTTGAGCTTTGAAAAACCCTGAAATCCTTCCGCAAATCCACCTTCTCGGCGTGCAAAATTCCCCGCCGAGAGCTGTCCCGCCGAGAGACCCTCTCCCCCCAGCTAAACGACAAACCCTGCCATTCGAACGCTTTTCACATGAGCCTCCATGCAAGCCTCCCGGTGCCAGGCTCCCGGCGCGACCAGGAGCGCGCCGGGAAGCTCCCTGGCCGAGACCCCCCCCCCCTTTAAGCCTATTCAAACCCCCCAGTCCACATGCTCCCGGCGCCACCTTCTCGGCGCGGCCAGGAGCGCGCCGGGAAGCCACCGCCGAGATCCCCTTTTTTTGGTTAAGGAGGCCACGCCGAGATCCCCCTTTTAAGCCAATAAACCCACACCGAGAAGCCCCCTCTTCCGGCCAACTAAAGCCATCGCCGAGACCCTTCTTCTTGGCCAATTGAAGCCCAGTCAGGGGCCCATCCCTGCACTGCCATTTGTCAACCTTCTGATCTCTTCAGACATAGGCCCCGGGGATGTTCAGAGATCGTCATGGATGCCTTGAGAAGATACAGTAATGGGGAAGACCTCCCCTACAGTCCTCATTCCCGATCCAGATTTCACCCTTATGAACCCAAAGGGTCATGTCGTTACATGAGTTCTGAGGGGCTTAAAGGGGATATTAATCGATGGTATAAATGCAAGCGATGTCCCGGGGCCCGGTGCCCATCCTCGTTCGGTCGTCATCCCGGCATTCCGTGGATGATGACCTATTCTCTCTTGGCATAATCCAAGTTGAGCGGACATGCTGCCGAAATTTATGCATAGCCTATTGGGTAACTGTGATGTTCTCCCTCTCAACCCCGTCGGCCCACGGAGTTATGCCTTTGCATGTCCTCCGCTGGTCCCTCGAAGGGGGATATAGATGTGCCATCGCACCCGTATGGAGCGTGCCATGTCACGCCGGTCCCCACTCGGACTCCGGCCAATTATGCCCTATCTTTTCCGGATCCTACTCTGCCACCGCATGGGTAGTTTCCTTTTTCCCCACTTGGCATAGTTCAAGCTGGTGGGAATATGTCGTCGGAGCTATCCCCTAAGATAACGAACCACTGCTTCGTCTAATCCATTTAGCGTCTTGCAAACGAATGAATTCCGTTTCTTTTGAGCATGTGGAGTTACCGATGTCCTCCTCCTATCTTAGCGTTTAATCAAGGGTTGTCCTCCTTAGGGAGGATGTAATTAACGTCATAGCATTCAGGGTATGACGGACTTCTGGTCCCGACACGATCACTCACAATCGACTGACCAAGTCAGATCGAGCGCACAATGAAATCGTCACTCCGGTGACTGGCACGCCAATAAATAAACTAAATAAATAAAAAGAATAATAAAGCGCGTCCACATGCAACTACCAGCCATGAGGCCTTGTCCTTCATGGATGGATCATCCGGCTATAATCAAATATGGATAGCTGAACATGACCGAATTCATACGGCCTTCCGGTCACCTAAAGGGATATTCCACTACAAAAGAATGCCCTTCGGCCTCAAGAACGCTGGTGCCACTTACCAGCGGGCGATGACCAAGATATTCGATGAACTGCTATATAGCAAAGTCGAATGCTACATGATGGGAATCGACGTCGATCATTGATATTTTTATTTTGCATTTGTGTTCTTTTAATTTATTTTTATATCCTTGGGAAAGTATGTTCACAATTGTAAGGCTTTATAAGCCAATGTGTCATTCTCTAGGATTCTTTGGGTTTTTGTGCAAAAGTCCAGTAGGACCAGCAAGGGGCCCCCATCTCCTTTCCTATTGGTCCACCTAAGTCTTAGGGCCCATGTGGGGTCAGTCGAAGGTCCAAGGTGGGCTTCTAGATGGCTTGACCATTCAAGGGGATAATTGGATTAAAAAGTCTAATATTCCAACCCTTAAAGTCCAAGATGCTTCCCCCTTATAATATAGTTTATCCCATGTTGTATTTTTTATTTTTTTCGGTCATTTGACCACGTGGGGAAGAAAATCCCTTCTCTCCCATGAAATTCCCAGCCCCCCACCCCTTGCCATTCTCTATATAAGCCTATGTATATTGTCATTAGAGATTTTAATGAAGAATTAAGCATTTTTGCCAAGAGTAAGCCCAAGGGCACCCCTTGTCTCTCCCCCTCTCCCCCTCTTGCAGATGGATTTCTGTTAAATCTTGGATGTGATACCCTTCTATCTTCTCCTTAGCCCCTCTGAATTCTATTTCTACCGCCGCCATCGCGCAGCCGTCGCGCCGCCGCCACCATCGCCGGATTCTATCTACATCAGGATAGAAGCTCATCTCCAGATTTTTATCTCTAGTTCTTGTTGTCTGATTGAGCCCTAATTTTGAGAGTTTGTTCTGTCCATCTTCCTTAACCTCCAGTTCAAATTTCGTGTCATTTAGAAGTCATTTGATATTTTTTCCATATTTTTGTTTGTCCTCTCAGTAATCTGCCCTTTTACAGATATACGGGACAGAGTCACCTTGTCGCATTTTTCCCACTCCCTTATAAATTTTCAGAAAATCCCAAAACATTACTCAGTGTTCCACACATATATCCCCTTCCACTATAATTTTCGTGGAGTCTAGAAAAATCATTTTCCTTTTGGTCAAAGGTCAGTTTCAGGCAGATCCCTTGCTGCCCTGTGTGTCTGTCAGTTAGAGTTAGAAACAAAAACAGTGTTACAGTCATATTCATTTTCAATCCGTTCGGTGGATGGAGCTATCAAAATTATATGTTGTAGATCTATGAGTGCTCTTTCCAACGGTACCAGCCACACCTCGATCATCCTCCGGATCTGAGCGTCGTAATTCGTGTTGCCGAGGCCTACAGATATGTTCCCTGTGCAGGTCCGAAATTGCAGTCCAGAAGATATTCAGAAATAAATATCAAAAATCAATTTCAGGAGCCGCCACTTCAGGAAGTCGTTCAGGGACGCCCTGCCATTGTCCCAACCAAGAGGCACCTCCGGAAGATCTCAGGAAGGCGACGTTCCTTTGGAAACCGTTGCTTGCTATCCAGTGAGTCAGCAACCGAGTTGGTGCAGCACCGAGTTAGAATAGTGCCGAGTCGGACCAGCAGGCTGAGTTCGTGCCGTACGCACCTCCAGATTGTTGTCCGTCAACCCAGGGTCGATCCTCCCGGGCCCCACTTGTAGCCCTTTATCTCCCTACGTGGAGTGGGCAATAGATTTCACTGTTGTAATTAACTTTTATTGTTGTTACCGGGAGTTACCGTACTTGACCGGGAACGTCTTTCCCACGCCCGGAGCGTGGAGGTACGCTCTCTACCCTCCTCGTAGGCATTGCTTTACACGTATATTTTTGTACATGCCGCTGCATGAGTGATAGATTATCTAGCTTGTTATCATTTTATCACCGCTGCGAGAGCGAGAGTGAGTGACCGTCCCGTGACTCGACCCGAGTTAACGCGGAAAGGCCGATACCCGAGACTCACTGCCGGTTTCTCAACCGCGCATGGTCCACGTCTTCCCTCGCTTAGGGGCAATTGCGAGCTAGAGTCCCAGGTCGCGTGTCCATCCCGCATCAATTTGGTATCAGAGCCCAGTTGAGTCTAGGGTGTCTAAAATCAAAAAAAAAGAGTGTCATTTACGTCTAGTCATTAGTCATTGTCTAAGTCGGTCTAGGTTGCACTTGCATCCCATTAATCGGTATATCAAAAGGTGTTGTCTGAACGTTAGGCTACGCCTATCGGGAAGGCCGCACACTTACGTGAGTGATCTTCGGATCGATTAACTCCGCCACGTACCGAGTCTTGGTTTAAGTCTAGGGTCCTTCGTGTGCATTAGTTAGTGCATTCCAACCTTGCATAGTCAGTCTAGTGTCTTGTCCAAGTGTTGACGTGTCCATCCACTAGTGTCCCCGTGTCCCATGGATGACCAAGGGGCCGCATCTTCTGCATGGTGGCGATACTATCTAAAATGGAAGGATCACCCGGACCACCTCAAAAGGCCCGTAGCCCGGGACTTCTATGGCTCCGAAAACCCGAGTGACTACTTAGAGTGGGAAGCCGTTATGGACGACTACTTTGAGTGTTACCTTATGTCCGGTCCCGCGCAAGTCGACTTTGCCAAAAGGTGACTTTTCTATGAAGCCGCCGAAACATGGAGGGATATCAAATACTTCAGGGAAGATAGGAGACTAAGGCCCATCGAGTCATGGTGGGAGATGAAGATAGCGCTTAGGAGGGTCTACCTTCCCCGCCCACCTACCTCCAACCACGGGGGTCATACCACTAGCCAACCCCACCAACTCACCCACAATCAAGTGGGCCACACTTCCAACCAACCCCGCCCCTTCACCTCCATCCAAGTCCACCAAAGCAACCCCAATCAAGTGGCCCTCCCTGTCGCCTCCAACCAACCACCCCTTGGCACCTCCGTCCAATCCCACCCAATCACCTCCAACCAAGTGGAAGCCCCACTTATAGTCGAGTCTAGGTCCGCATCCGGGCCGAGAGATGAGGAGCGAGTCCACTCCGAGGCCCCTACTCCAACCCGCACCTTAGATGAAATCAAGAAAATGCTTTCGGATTGGTTGGAAAGGATAGAAAGGACACATGCTCCTTCACCACCCGTGAGTGCTCCATTGCCACTTTCTACTTCCGAACTTTATTCGGAACCATCTTATTTGGAGCCACCCAAGCCCGAGCCACCCGTGTTTCTAACGGGTACGATATACATAGCCGTGCCGCTTCTTAGTTGGCTCAAGGATGGCTTGGTCCCACCTCCTTACCCATCTATGGACCCCACCTTACCTCTAGTGTCCGTCAACTCCTACCACACGACATTCCGGTCTAGTCACCATGTTGATACATTGGGTGGCCTTATTCTTGGTTTAGGTTGGCAATGGAAGTTGACACACTTATTGGCCCGAGGCTTCGACCAACCCACTAGTCGTAGCTTCACCCATCTGACCATAGGGTCCGTTACCTCCCTGTGCACCGTGGGTTGTGTCACCACGGAGATTCTTCTATTCCTCCCGATGCCGGCCGAGTCCGACTTCGTTCCCTTTTGCCCAAGGGAGGAATCCTATTTTCTAGACATGGCCGTCGTCCCACCAACCATAATGTATGACGGTGATTATAAATTTTTAAATTGGGACCGAGTCATGGGGGAACCCACTTCATGGGGTCATACCTTCTTTGACCCTTTTGACCCCTTCACTAGTGAACCTCCCGAGCCATCATATTCACTCCACTTCTTCCAAGGAGTTCACTATCCCACCCCTACCCCTCGATCTAGTTGGCAAGCCGTACCTACATCTAGGGGTAATGACGAGGGTAGTTTTGGATCTCCTAGCCCTTCCCCACCGAAATCCCATAGGTCGCCAATGCATGAGTGGTACATCTTAGGGTGTCTAAGAGTCATCCATTCCGTCAACCATCGAGTACATCTAGTGTATGCACGGCACATATTCGGGTGTCCTGGTCCACCATCGCCTATGCGTAGGTCGGACTAACATTAGGTGTGTCTAGGGTCTTGTGTGTCTGTGCATATATCGAGTCGAGTCGGTTTTGTACGCTCGCGTTGTTAGTCCCTTTCGAGTATGAGACTTGTCTGACTATTGGGATCGGTTCTACTTCATATGTCGGATCTAGTCATATAAGGGACAAGCGGTGATTCTTAGTGAGTCTTCGAGCCGTCTTCCCACCTTTGAGAGTGACCCCACCCCGGAGTGTCCACCTCTGGCCTCATTCCCATGGCAGCGTGCGCATATCGAATCTATACGGGATGAGCAGGTGTCGATTGCTTGGAGTGGAGCGTACTCCGTGCTTCCAGGTTCGGTGACGGATCCGCCGGAGCTACTCGAGCAGCCGTACCCCTTACTCGACGGGGTCGTGTTCTTCCCACCCGGGGAGAGTTGATGGGAATTGACATCGAGCATTGACATTTTTATTTTGCATTTGTGTCTTTTCATTTATTTTTATATCCTTGAGAAAGTATGTTCACAATTGTAAGGCTTTATAAGCCAATGTGTCATTCCCTAAGATTCTTTGAGTTTTTGTGCAAAAGTCCAGTAGGACCAGCAAGGGGCCCCCATCTCCTTTCCTATTAGTCCACCTAAGTCTTAGGGCCCATGTGGGGTCAGTCAAAGGTCCAAGGTGGGCTTCTAGATGGCTTGACCATTCAAGGGGATAATTGGATTAAAAAGTCCAATATTCCAACCCTTAAAGTCCAAGATGCTTCCCCCTTATAATATAGTTTATCCCATGTTGTATATTTTATTTTTTTGGTCATTTGACCACATGGGGAAGACAATCCCCTCTCTCCCACGAAATTCCCAGCCCCCCATTGCCATTCTCTATATAAGCCTATGTATAGTGTCATTAGAGATTTTAATGAAGAATTAAGCATTTTTGTCAAGAGCAAGCCCAAGGGCACCCCTTGTCTCTCCCCCTCTCCCCCTCTTGCAGATGGATTTCTACTAAATCTTGGGTGTGATACCCTTCTATCTTCTCCTTAGCCCCTCTAAATTCTATTTCTACCGCCGCCACCGCCGCCATCGCACCGCCGTCTCGCCGCCGCCACCATCGCCGGATTCTATCTACATCAGGACAGAAGCTCATCTTTGGATTTTTATCTCTATTTCTTGTTGTCTGATCGAGCCCTAATTTTGAGAGTTTGTTCTGTCCATCTCCCTTAACCTCCAGTTCAAATTTCGTGTCATTTGGAAGTCATCTGATATTTTTCTCATATTTTTGTTTGTCCTCTCAGTAATCTGCCCTTTTACAGATCTACGGGACAGAGTTACCTTGTCACATTTTCCCCACCCCCTTACAAATTTTCAAAAAAACCCAAAAAATTACTCAGTGTTCCGCACATATATCTACTTCCACCATAATTTTCGTGGAGTCTAGAAAAATCATTATTCCTTTAGTCAAAGGTCAGTTTCAGGCAGATCCCTTGCTGCCCTGTGTGTCTGTCAGTCCAAGTCAGAAACAAAAACAGTGTTACAGTCATATTCATTTTCAATCCGTTCGGTGGATGGAGCTGTCAGACTTATATGTTGTAGATCTATGAGTGCTCTTTCCAACGGTACCAGCCACGCCTCGATCGGCCTCCGGATCTGAGCGTCGTAATTCGTGTCGTCGAGGCCTAAAGATCCCTTCCTTATGCAGGTCTGAAATTGCAGTCCAGAATATATTCAGAAATAAATATCAAAAATCAATTTCAGGAGCCGCCACTTCAGGAAGTCGTTCAGGGATGCCCTGCCATCGTCCAAGCCAAGCGACGCCACCGGAAGATCTCAGGAAGGTGACATTCCTTTGGAAACCGTTGCTTACTGTCCAGTGAGTCAGCAATCGAGTTGGCGCAGCACCGAGTTGGAATAGTGTCAAGTCGGACCAGCAGGCCGAGTTCGTGCCATACGCACCTCCAAATTGCTGCCCGTCAACCCAGGGTCGGTCCTCCCGGGCCCCACTTGTAGCCCTTTACCTCCCTGCGTGGAGTGGGCAATAGATTTCACTATTGTAATTAACTTTTACTGTTGTTACCGGGAGTTACCGTACTTGGCCGGGAACGTCTTCCCCACGCCCGGAGCGTGGAGGTACGCTCGCTACCCTCCTCATAGGCATTGCTTTACTCATATATTTTTGTAAATGCCGCCGCATGAGTGATAGATTATCTAGCTTGTTACCATTTTATCACCGCTGCGAGAGCGAGAGTGAGTGGCCATCCCGTGACTCGACCCGAGTTAACGCGGAAAGGCCGATACCCGAGACTCACTGCCGGTTTCTCAACCGCGCACGGTCCACATCTTCCCTCGCTTAGGGGCGATTGCAAGCTAGAGTCCCAGGTCGTGTGTCTGTCCCGCATCACTACATTGATGATCTGGTCGTCAAGACAAAGAAAAGGGGGGATCACCTGAATAACCTTAGAGTCATCTTCGAGAGACTCCGGCAGTACGAGCTGAAAATGAACCCAATGAAGTGTGCCTTCGGCGTCTCCAGTGGAAAGTTCCTCGGCTTCATTGTCCGATATAGGGGGATCGAGATCGACCCCTTTAAAATAAAAGCCATTCAGGAGCTACCTCCTCCGAAGAATTTGGGAGAGTTAAGGTCCCTGCAAGGCCGGCTAGCCTACATCCGAAGATTTATCTCCAATTTGTCGGGGTGCTGTCAACCATTCCACAAATTAATGATGAAGAATGCACCTTTCAGCTGGAACCAGGAATGTCAGAAGGCCTTCGATCGGCTGAAGGATTACTTAAAGACCCCGCCTGTGCTGGGGGCACCTGTCAAGGGGAGGCCACTTATTCTATATATAGCTGCCACCGAATGTTCGCTGGGGGCAATGCTCTCCCAGAACAATGATGAGGGGAAGGAGCAAGCTCTCTATTACCTTAATCGAAGACTAGTGGGGGCAGAAGCAAAATACGTCCCGATTGAGAAGGTTTGTCTCGCCTTAGTCTTCGCAGTCAAGAAGCTGAGGCATTACATGCTCTCGCATGAAGTGAGCCAGATTTCTAAGGCCGACCCAATCAAGCACATTCTCTCCTAGCTTGTCCTGAAGGGACGTCTCAGTAAGTGGGCCGTACTGTTAATGGAATTTGACATCACCTACGTACCGCAGAAGGTCGTTAAGGGTCAAGCCATGGCCGATTTCTTTGCAGCACACCCTGTGCCTGAAGATTCCCCACTGGCCACAGAGCTGCCTGAAGATGATACACTAGAGGTGGACCAAGCCCAACAGATCGCCTGACAGCTGCACTTTGATGGAGCTTCGAGAACAGAAACAACCCCGTCTGGGCACACAAAAGTACGGGTCGGGGCCGGCATCGTCCTTAAATCCCTTGACGGATAAGTATTGCACACATCCTGCTCCATTAACAAGCCATGCACAAATAATGAGGCAGAGTATGAAGCTCTAATCATCGGTCTCCAAGTCGCTTTGTAAATGGACATTAAATTACTACATGTGTTTGGCGATTCATTACTGGTCGTCAAGCAGGTCCAGGGACAGTTTGATGTCTGAAAACCCGAATAACTCCCTTACCATACTAAGGCAAAACGGCTCATGCAGCGGTTCTACCTCATTGAGATAGGCCACGTTGCCAGAGGAGAGAATGCACAAGCCGATGCACTGGCAAAATTGGCGAGTTCATTGGCAGTTCCTCCATATGGATCCCTCAGTATCCGGGTGGTGAATCAGCACCAAGTGCCTAGCATGATAGAAGGGCCAGAAGAAGAAGAACTTGAGGCCGCCACAGCAGAAGCCGTCATCCTACCCGACTGGAGGGACCCCCTTTTGCAGTGGTTTAAATATCAGCAGCTGCCCAAGAAAAGGGAAGAGAAGATCAAGTTAATCAGAACAAAGGACTCTTACGAGGTCCCGAACGGGATCCTATTCTGAATTATGGCAGATGCCAAACGGAAGGTACTCCTTCAATGTTTATCCACTAAAAAAGCTTGGAAAGTCATGAAAGAGGTTCACGCCAGAACAGCTAGTGCACATCAGGCTGGATCGAAAATGAAGATTGAAATAAAGAAGCTCGGCTACTATTGGCCGATAATGTTTGACGACTGCTGCAAGTATGCCAAGTCTTGTCAGAAATGCCAGGAGCACGCGACGGTGCTTAGAAGGCGTCCCGTGCCGCTGCATCCAACACTGCCAAGTTGGCCTTTTGCCCAATGGGGAACAGACGTCGTGGGTCCACTACCCGCATCATCCACTGGGTGCAAGTACATCTTGGCCGCAACTGATTACTTCTCCCGCTGGGTGGAAGCTGTTGCCTTGAAAGAAGTGACCGGGGAAATCGTTGCCAGGTTTGCCCGTCGCAACATCATATTCCGGTTTAGCACTCCGAACCGAATTATCTCAGATAATGGAAGCCACTTCCGCAACCAGAAAGTCTACCGGCTGGCAGAGAAATACAAGATCGATTGGAGGACGTCAACTCCCTACAACCCACAGGCCAATGGCTTGGCTGAAGCTTTCAATAAAACTCTTTGTACTCTCCTGTCCAAGATTGTTATTTCTAACAAGAGAGACTGGGAAGAGAAAATGTACGAGGCCATGTGGGCGTATCGGACTGTATACAAAACTCCAACGGGTTGTTAACCCTTCTCTTTGGTGTATGGCTCAGAAGCAATTGTCCCCATTGAGCTGGAAATACCCTCCCTTCGAGTCGTAATCCAGCACGAGTTGGTCTGGGAAGAGCAAACAAATGTCGAGCGAAGGCTCGAAGAGCTCTCCAACTTGGAGGGGAAAAGGCTCCAAGCCCAGCAGAATATCCAGGTCTATCAGGCCCAAATATCGCGTGCCTTTGACAAGCTCGTCAAGGAGCGTGAATTCAAAAAGGGTGACCTCGTCATGGTCAAGAGAAGAGAAGTCATGGCTTCCAATCCCAAGGGCAAGCTGAATGAGAATTGGCTTAGACCGTATGTAGTCCAGAAGGTCTACGAGGGTGGAGCATATGCAATCGTCAACTATCGGGGGCAGGTTCAGTTTCCGCCCCTAAATGGTAGGCATTTAAGGTTGTACCATGCTCCGATTCCCCCATTCAATGAATGATGCATTTCTCCGCCCCGCCCTGGGCGAATTTGCATTGGTATGGTCCAGATGGTTTGGGCACTATCTATCTTACATTTCAGGAAAAAAAAAAGAGAGAACAAAAAAAAGGAAAAGAACAAAAAAGGAGAGAAGAACAAAAAAAAAGAAAAAATGATAGAAAAAAGAAAAAAAAGGAAGAGGAAAAAGGAGGGGAAGAATCAGTCTCCCTTTATTAACACGCACTCTTATCTTCGAGTATTCCAATAAACGAATCAGCCATGTCTGCCCTCGACACCTTGTCGGCACTGACGAAGGACACCCCACCCGAACCTTTCGTCCGGGATTGGGGAATCAACCTTTCCCCTTGCTTTGACACCAACCCCGTGTCAATGAACAAACCACGTCGGTCTCCGACTCCCTGTCGGCATCGATGAACAAACCTGTGGTCTGGACCTTTTGTCTGGTTCCATGAACAAAAAGACCCTTGCTTTGGCACCAACCCCGTGTCAATGAACAAACCATGTCGGTCTCCGACTCCCTGTCGGCATCGATAAACAAACCTGTGGTCCGGACCTTTCGTCTGGTTCCATGAACAAAAAGACCCTTACTTTGGCACCAGCCCTGTGTCAATGAACAACCCATGTCGGTCTCTGACTCCCTGTCGGCATCGATGAACAAACATGTGGTCCAGACCTTTCGCCCAGTTCCATGAACAAAAAGACCCTTACTGTGGCACCAACCCCGTGTCAATGAGCAAACCACGTCGGTCTCCAGCTCCCTGTCGGCATCGATGAACAAACCTATGGTCCAGACCTTTCGCCCGGTTCCATGAACAAAAAGACCCTTGCTTTGGCACCATCCTTGTGTCAATGAACAAACCACGTCGGTCTCCGACTCCCCGTCGGCATCGGTGAACAAACATGTGGTCCGGACCTTTCGTCCGATTCCATGAACAAAAAGACCCTTGCTTTGGCACCAACCCTGTGTCAATGAACAAACCACGTCGGTCTCCGACTCCTTGTCGGGATCGATGAACAAACCTGTGGCCCGGACCTTTCGTCTGGTTCCATGAACAAAAGACCCTTACTTTGGCACTAACCCCGTGTCAATGAATAAACCACCTCAGTATTACAATTTCCCATCCCACCGATGAACAAACCCGTGGCCCGGGCCTTTCGTCCAGGTCGATGAACAAGAAAGAACTCCTTTGCTTGGCTCGGACCTTCCGTCCAAGTCGATGAACAAAAAGAACCCCCTTGCTTGGCTCGGACCTTTCATCCAAGTCGATGAACAAGAAAGAACTCCTTTGCTTGGCTCGGACCTTCCGTCCAAGTCGATGAACAAAAAGAACCTCCTTGCTTGGCTCGGACCTACCGTCCAAGTTTATGAACAAAAGAAACTCCTTTGCTTGGCTCGGACCTTCCGTCCAGGTCGATGAACAAAAAAAAAATCTCTTTGCTTGGCTCGGACCTTCCGTCCAAGTCCATGAACAAAAAAGAACCTCCTTGCTTGGCCCGGGCCTTCCGTCCAGGTCGATGAACAAGAAAGAACTCCTTTGCTTGGCTCGGACCTTCCGTCCAAGTCCATGAACAAAAAAGAAGCCTCCTTGCTTGGCTCGGATCATCTGTCCAAGTCCATGAACACGAAGAAACCCCTCCTTTCTTGGCTCGGACCTCTCGTCCCGGTCCATGAAAAAAAATGCATCCTCTTTGCTTGGCTCGAACCTTCCCTCCGAGTCGATGAATGAACAACTTTCCTAAACCCAGCACGAGTCACCAACTCCCCCTTAGGATTGGTCTCATCTAACTAGTTTTGGGCCTTTTGCCTGGGACGACGCATAAGCCCTCCCTTCTTGCTTCGGCATTCACCCCATGCCGATGACTAAACCCCCACTCTGACATGTCGGTCCACGTGCATATGCGGTGAAGTGATCCCCTCATCCCTTCGCTAAAGGAGTGAGCACTTTCTCGTGAATTCGCACCAGACCAACACCCCATTAGCTCGGAAGAACATATATCCTATCGAAGAACTCTACACTCCCGGGCCCCGCACACTCATCCATCACTTGCGCTGCCCACGAGTGGGGGGCATTTATGGACGTCAAAAAAGAAGAGAAGAAAAGGAACGTTCCTGTGGCACAGACGTCTCGACACCTCGAGAGCAAGTCGAAGACGGAAAGGCCGAACAAACCCCACACCTCCTCCAGGCAGGATGAATAGGTATATACTCGGTGCTCCGCAACCCAACGAGAAGCCCCTCGGGCAGAAGAGACGGCCCCGGCTCCCCAGTCGGCATTGCCGAAGGCCGAATCGGAAGAAACTCGGGAATTCGAACACATGTTCAGCATGCGTCGAAAATTACTCAAAGTCCTGAATCGGGGTTTGGAGGCTTCAAATCAAGCACCTCGGAGGCGGTTCATTACAACTGAAGTAGCACAGGAGGGCAAGCATCCGCCCGAATCACCACTAACCTGGGAGGAAGCCCTTTGACGCTTAAACCGGTGTGCCCCTCCAAGGAGCCTTAAACCGGTGCCCCCCCAAAGGGGCCTTAATCCGGTGCGCCCCCCTTCTTGGCTGCAAACCGGCGCGCCCATTTGTATGTTGTTAATCCGGCGCGCACAACACCGCGCCGGTTTAACTCAAATGCCATCCCCTCCATACTCCGATACTCTGTTCTCCTGTCGGCTTCGGACGTAGACTTGAAAGGGCATAGCATTCAATGCTATCAAGCCGTGTCTCCACCTCCATTCGACAGTGCAGTGGCATCAACGGCGAAGGCATGGATCCACGGTGGAGAAGCAGTAGAAGATCTCCCGGTAAACCCGCAAACGTCATGTCCTCGGACGAACGACAACGTACGACATGAATCACCGAATCCC
Organism: Amorphophallus konjac; assembly: GCA_022559845.1. Classification (NCBI taxonomy): domain Eukaryota; kingdom Viridiplantae; phylum Streptophyta; class Magnoliopsida; order Alismatales; family Araceae; genus Amorphophallus; species Amorphophallus konjac. The sequence continues at coordinate 293,453,592 of CM040124.1, read as the reverse complement.
AGCGTAACATGTCAATCATGATCGTCTGACAGACGAAGTAAGTGGCGGGAGTTGCTTCCGTCTGAGCAACGAAAGGGCAACCGGCTATATATACTCTGCATGTTCGATGAGAGAAGAGAGAGTGTGGGCTATTGAAGAGGAGGACTGGGAGATTTTGGCTTCCTCCAGCAGAAGAAGAAGAAGAGCTTCGTTCCCTGGCGCCTAAAGGTGAAGAAAAAGAGAGAGGGTGTGAGAGAGGAGGAGTCCAGCTGGGGAAGGGGGTTGGGTCTTTGCTCTCTTCCCCCTACTGTATCTCTTCCCTTTCGATTTTTGATCTCCCGTATCACGGTGTAATCCCCCCTGTTCTTGTATTTTGGTTTTCCCCCTTTCGACGGATGAATAAAAAGAGAGTCTTTTGGCAAGCACGGCTGTTTGTTTAGTTACTACTTTCCCTCTTCTCTCCGTCTTCTACTCACCTAAGGTGATTCAAAGCCTGCTCCTCTATAGCATGGTCTTTGAAGTAACCGTATGAGGGTGAACATTCATGGCCACCCCATGGCGAACATCTACCCCGTCGGAGCTCTCACACAGCTACAACCCATGAACTGTTAGAACCCCTTGAAGGCTGGTCCTCGGGGCTTCTGCGTTCGCCTATGGGACACCGGACCGCCGTTAGGCCACTCCGAATATTGGGGATCATCTCGGAGTATTTCGTTTGATGATCCCCCATTCGCCCCAACAAACCTCAGTCCGGGGGAGGTGCTGCCCAATTTTTGTTAGGGGCATGAACAACAAGAACGAACTGAGTTCCTTCAGAACATGAACTGAGCTTTGGAGTTTCTAAACCCCTTTGAACAAACCATCTAAACTTTGATCCTAATAGACAAACAAAACACTTTGAAACCTTCCAATCCTCCTATTTTTGATAAGTAAACAAACAACTTAACCATCTGCTAGCCTGCAAGACTTTGAAAAGCATAAAACAGCCTAATCTGGCGCGCTCCTAATCTGGCGCGCTCCTAATCCGGCGCGCACTTATCCGGCGCGGTACCCCCCCCCCCGCGCTGCTTTAGCACCACACTCAAAAACCATTCTATCCCCATGGGTCCTAAACCGGCACGCCCTGGGCGCGCCGAATTAAGTCCAATTGGCGCGTCAGATTAGCCTTCTATATGCGCGTCGGATTAACCTTACATGGGGCGCGCCATTTTAGCAGCTTCTTTCACCCTCGCGCGCCATTTTAGCCATTTCTTTCACCTTCGCACTCCGTATAGGCCCTGTTATAATCGAATTTTTGTTCCGGGGGCTCCGCCCCCCGGAAACCCCGGCAAGGGGCGTTGCCAGCAGGTCGAACCCAGCGACCTGACCGGGAAGGTCGAACCCCGCGACCTGATCACGCAGGTCGATCCGCGTGCGAGGGCGTATGTTGGCGAGTTCAGGCTTCACACTTAACAATTCGTCCCCCCCCCCCCCCCGGACTATGCGTGAAGAGAAAAGTAATGATGCCCCGTGGTATCGGACGCGGACCTCAGAATCCCCGACATGGTCATGATCCGGGCACATCTTGGGCCGATAGTTCATCAGCTTGACCCACTTCTACCAGGATCCGATCCCGCATCCACATTAAGCTTTCCGTACCTACGACAGACATCCGTACGATTTTATCGTCATCTTCGATGCTACTAATGCGGACTTCCGTCCTAACACGAAATGGCTCGTGAGTGACCAACATATACGTATCTATGAACATTTTACGCCCCAACGCGGGTTTGTTTAAATGTGATCCGAGATCTTTACTCTAGCTTTTTTACCATGAATTTCAGGCCGTAGGGCCCTTATTCCCGGTAATCAATCAAGGGTGTTCCCCCGTACGGGGGATGTAAATAACGCCGTGGCCTTTACGGCACTGCGGGTTTCGGTCCGGACACGAACTACACAATCATCTGATTAGACAGATCGAGCGCACAATAAATCGTCACCTTTGTGACTGGCACGCCCACGCACATAATAAACCCAATAAACAAATAAAAACAACGATCTTTAATAAAAAGTGCATCCATAGGTGGGTGTCCTCGGTGCGGCAATTCTCATCTAGGCAGGCAGTGCTCAACGCCTGTGATTTGCTTCAGGTGTGACCAGCCAGGGCACATGCCACGTGACTGCCCGCAGAGACCGTGCCAATCGTACGAGTTCCAGTAGCAGCAATAGTTTCAGCCCCAATAGTTACCACCACAGCCGCAGTAGTACCAGCAACAGGGTCAATTTCTGCAGTTGACACGATGGGCTACCGTGGGGAGGTAGAGATCTCGAGGCCGAGTTACTCATATGACCAGAGTAGAGGCGGAGGCTTCATAGTTGGTGGAAGGTACTATTTCGATTATGGGTTGTGCGACTCGAGTTTTGTTTGATTCTGGCGTGTCCCATTCGTTCATTTCGGAGAACTTTGCTCAGAATGTTTAGGAGTCGGCGACCGAGGTGTCTTGTGACTTGGCAGTGGAGTTGCCTACCGATAATTTCAAGCTCACCCCGTATTTCTTTGAGGTGCCTGTGTGGGTGGATGGGCGGAACTTATCGGCCTGGCTATATCCATTGCCGCTTCAGGACTTTGAATTGATCTTGGGCATGGATTGGCTCTAGGCCCATCATGCGATGGTGGATTACCGCTTGAAGAGGGTCTACTTCCAGCATCCTAACAGACCCACTTTCTACTACCAAGGTATCCGGTCTTCCTCCTCCCAATTTCTTATTTCATCCATTAAGGCTCGTAAATTGCTTGATGCGGGCTGTCAAGGTTTTCTCGCTTCTGTGGTTCTGGTCGATCGACAGTGTCCGGATGTGGAGGATATTCCGATTGCGTGCGAATTTTTTGATATTTTTCCCGAGGAGTTGCCAAGGTTGCCACCGCAGCGAGAGATTGATTTCGTGATTGAGGTGGTACCAGGTACGGCGCCTATGTCAAAGGCCCCTTATCGGATGGCACCGGCTGAGTTAAGGGAGTTGAAGGCGCAGTTGCAGGAGTTGCTGGCCAAGGGGTACATTCGTCCTAGCTTTTCCCTTTGGGGTGCGCCCGTGTTGTTTGTGAAGAAGAAGGATGGTAGTCTGAGGTTGTGTATTGACTACCGACAGTTGAACCAGGTGACTATTAAGAACAAGTATATGCTGCCTCGGATTGATGACTTGTTTGATCAGCTTCAGTCGGCCCAGGTGTTTTCACGGATCGATTTGAGGTCGGGTTATTACCAGCTGCGGATCCGAGAGTCTGACATTGAGAAGACTGTGTTCCGCTCAAGGTATGGGCATTATGACTTCTTGGTGATGCCGTTTGGGCACACCAATGCCCCCGACGCGTTTATGGATTTGATGCATCGAGTGTTCCATCCGTATCTAGACTAGTTCATGGTCATGTTTGTGGATGACATCCTTGTGTATTCGCGGTCTGTTGAGGATCATGTGCATCATTTGAGGATGGTCTGTATTGCAGACCTTGTGAAATCACCAGCTGTATGCCAAGCTCAGTAAGTGTGAGTTTTGGCTGCGTAAAGTGCACTTTTTGGGTCACGTGATTTCTGGTAATGGTGTATCCGTGGATTCGGCCAAGGCCGAGGTTGTGGTGCAGTGGCCGAGGCCGAGTTCTGTCACAGAAATTCAGAGCTTTCTGGGGCTTGCAGACTATTATAGGAGATTGATTCAGCATTTTGCTCGTATTGCGGCCCCGATGACCAGGCTTACGCGGAAGGTTGTGTCGTTTATCTGGATGGAGGAGTGTGAGCATAGCTTCATGGAGCTGGAGAGATTGCTCACCACCGCTCCGGTGTTAGTGTTACCTTCGGGATCAGGAGGTTTCGTGGTGTGTATGGAAGATTCCAAAATAGGTTTGGGTGCCATGCTAATGCAGCATGGTAGAGTTGTGGCGTATGCATCTCGGCAGTTGAAGCCACATGAGGAGAACTACCCTACTCATGATCTAGAGTTGGCGGCGGTGATTTTCGCTCTGAAGATCTGGAGGCACTATCTGTATGGTGAGAAGTTCAAGATTTTCACTGACCACCAGAGTTTGAGGTATGTGTTTACCCATAAGGATCTTAACCTCAGGTAGAGGAGGTGGATGGAGTATATGAAGGATTATGATTTTACTCTATCGTATCAGCCTGGCAGGATGAATGTCGTGGCTAACGCCTTGAGTAGGAAGGTGGTGGTCAGTCAGATGTTGTTGAGGAAGTGGAGGTTATGGGAGCAGGTGCCGGCCATGACTTTTAGGCTCAAGATCCCTCAGGATCAGGGTTCGGTTGTTCTTGAGAGCCTGACTGTCATGCCAGCTATTCGTCGCTAAGTGACTGAGGCTCAGCGTGCGGACCCCGAGCTGCCTAAAATTTTTTCGATGGCCGAGGTGGAGTTTGGTGAGGATGGAGCTGTGAGGTTCCGAGGTAGGCTATACGTCCCAACCGAGGAGCAGGTGAGGCGTACGGTATTGCGAGAGGCCCATGGGAGCCGGTATGCCGTGCACCCCTGATCGACAAAGATGTACCAGAATTTGAAGAGGCACTTTTGGTGGCCTGGGATGAAGAGAGATGTAGCAGAGTTTGTGGCCAGGTGTTTGACCTATCGGCAGGTGAAAGCTGAGCACCAGCGACCAGGAGGTACTCTTCAGTCCTTGGAGATTCCTGTGTGGAAGTGGGACCATGTGACCACTGATTTCATGGTTGGGTTACCGAAGACATCCGGTGGGCATGATAGTATTTGGTTACTAGTGGATAGACTGACGAAGACAGCTCGGTTGTTACCGATCAAGGTCAGTTGGAGTGTGCATAAGTTGGCCCGCTTGTATGTGGAGCGGATCATCCCATTGCATGGAGTCCCAATCTCCATTGTGTCTGATCGTGATCCTCGCTTCACTTCGGGATTCTGGAGGAGCTTCTAGAGAGCTTTAGGCACGGAATTGGCTTTTAACTCGGCGTACCATCCTTAGTCGGACGGTCAGTCTGAGAGGACCATCCAGACTTTGGAGGACATGTTGAGGTCGTGTTGCCTGGAGTGGCAAGGGAGTTGGACCCACCATTTACCATTAGTGGACTTTGCCTATAACAACAGCTATCATTCGAGTATTGGTATGGCTCCTTATGAGACGTTGTACGGGCGACCTTGTCGGACTCCACTTGATTGGTTCGAGGTGGGTGAGCATGTCTTGACAGGACCGGATTTGGTGTAGCAGTGTACTGAGGTGGTGCGCCTGGTCTGGCAGAAGATGTTGGTAGTGCAGAGCCGACAAAAGAGTTATGCCAATCGGAGGAGGTAACCCCTCAGCTTTGCTATAGGAGATCGGGTGTTTTTATGGGTTTCTCCCATGAAGGGTGTGATGCGCTTTGGCAAGCGTGGGAAGTTGAGTCCCCGCTATATTGGTCCTTTCCTCATTGTCGAGCATATTGGTGAAGTTGCTTATCGGTTGCAGTTACCCCCGGAGCTATCTGCCGTGCATGATGTGTTTCATGTGTCTATGCTGCGGAGGTATATGCCCGATGATTCCCATATTTTAGAGGACATCATTTGGCCCGAGGTGACCCCAGACTTGTTCCTTCTGGAGTAACCTATCCGTGTTGAGGATCAACGTGAGCAGCACCTGCGGAACAAGGTTATTCCCCTGGTTAAGGTAGTCTGGTAGCGTCACTCTGGTGGCGAGGCGTCATGGGAGCGTGAGGATGAGATGCGGCAGCAGTATCCTTACTTGTTTGAGTGAGTCTTCTCCCCTGGTTTTGTGTCGTTCTTAATTTTGAGGATAAAATTTGTTTAAGGGGGGAGGGCTATAATGTCCCGAGTTTTTCAAATATTTTTCGGATCTGGATCCGTGGGTTTCGGATCACTTTTCGGGGTCCCAGAGCGTGTTTTATGATTTACACATGTTTTTACCTGACGGACCTATGGAACCCCGTGGAAGATAAACCGTTGCGTTCTCCTACTCCGGGATGGTACCAGTGCGTTGAGCGTGTTTCGAGGATCAAGGAAATTTTTTGTATTTTTGGATTTTCTATATATGACTCATTTTATTTTCTTTTTCTCCTTCTTCTTTCTTCTTCTTTCTTCCTCCCCAGTGAGCGTCGACCGTTGTGACCCCTCTCTTCTTCGTGCATGAGCTCGCGGCCCCTTCCTCCTCCGGCGACGGGCGGTGGACGACGGCTGCGGTGCGGTGACGACGGCTGTGGCGAGAGGAACGCGGCGGTGCCTTCTTTGAGGCGTGGGAGAGGAGATCGTGTTCGGCCAAGATTTGAAGATCCGCGGTGACCCGACAGATTTCGGCCTTCCTTCAGGTAGGGGGACAGATCCTTCCCCTCTTTACAGCATTCCTCGAGATTTGTAGGCCGAGGAGAGGCCGAGAGGGGTGTTTTGAGGCGGGAGGGTGAAGTTCCACGATTTGGGGTCGAGAACCGGATCTAGCATTTTAATGCATTATTTTATGGTTTGATGGCGTCATTGGATGCCTTGGGGCATAGGGAAGGGTTTCTCTTTTCTTTCCCCATCACCTGGGGGTGAATGGGGCGTGGAATGGCATTTTTGGGGCATTCCCGCCGTTCTCGATTTTTCGGAATGAAAACGGTCCTTCCAGGAACCGTTTCTGTTAGAGGCAGCCCCAGGTGGGCCATTTTCTGACCCTGAGTGTCGGCGGGGCTTGGCGGTCACATGATAGACCACCAAGGCCCAGCGGCGGCCCGGCGGCCGACCGCTACCCTCGTGGGGCCGGCGTGACCCCCGAGGGCCTTTTGACCGTTGTTTTTCAACCGTTGAAAAGTTTTGGGGGTTAGCGGTTGCGGAATGGACGCTTAACCCTGCCTTGCGATCCACTGGGAGACCGTTTTAAGGTTCAACGGTCACAAGGTGACCGTTTCCCCTTTTTGATGTCGGTTGGCCTTGCGGTCCCAATGGGGGCTGTTTATGGCTTGTGACGGCCCAATGGTGGACCGCCTATGTTTCAAACGGTCTGCAGGAGACCATTTTTTTCTTCTGAGGTATGGCGGCCCTATATGAGACTGCCTGGTCTTCTCCTGCGGTCCAAAGCAGACCGCCTCTCTTTGGGGCGGTCCAGCATCTGACCATTTTTACCAGGGACGGCCCAGAGTGGACCGCCACCTGTGTTCTGTCCAACCGGAGTTTATTTCTTGCCGATTCAATTCTCGGGTGAGTGGACCTTGATCCCCGAGCTGACCTGCAATCTGATTGATGCTGGGCATCATGTGGGGGCTACACGTGGGTGCCGGGCGGACCCCGGGGAGTGGCGTGGTTTGGTTGTTGTCACCGTGAGTCGACGTCAGTACGAGGAATTGTCCTTGTACTTCATCTGGTTCCGGCATTATTTTCCGTTGACTAGAGAGTCTACTCCTCCAGTGACCCATCCACTAGTCGTAGCTTTTCTGCGCACGTGGGTGCGGACCCACTTAGGAGTGGTGGAGAGCGAGACCCGGTGAGAGATGGTTTTTAGGCTGGTTTCCATAGGGCCCCTTGCCTTTGCAGCCTGAGTCCGACTGGGGGGAAAACCAGCTAGAGGATCTGACCTAGAGGAGATGGTCTATGTGTGCACACATAGTTGGGGGCGGAGGACCTGCGTTGACGAGCGCGACCCCAGCTAGTCATTGTTCGTGGTACTTGTTGTGTGTCTCAGTTTCCGCCTGGGGCGAGTTGGGAGACACTTGGGCGCGGTGTAAGACGTAAGGGGATGCAACCGATCTTGCTTCTAGTGGGTAGAGCTCCTATCTCCTGGCAGGTACGGACTCTTGTTTTGTTGGACCGAGGTTGGTTTGCTCGATACGGTTAGTTGTAGAGAGATTTTCCATTTGTATATTATTGCTTGTCGCTTCTACCGTACTCCTGCTAGTTAGTGTCACCTTTTTCCGTACTTGTTGTCTTGTTTCTCTCGCGCAAGGTTGGGGTCCGCGGGATCCCTACTAAGCTAATGAAATGAGACTCACCCTTGTGTTTTAGGTGAGGCGGGGTCGTCGGGAGGCGTGGCAAAGTTTCAGCGCGGTTCTAGTAGCCAGGGTTAGTCTCCAGTTTTCCAGAGCCGGGGTATGCCCCGTGTACTTGTACTTTTCTTTCTGTTGACTATACTTAATTTGGACATGAGATACACTGGACCTTGTAACATTTTAGTTATTTATTTAATTTTTTGCATTATTACTTTGTTATTGTGCTATCTCTGCAGTTTTTTCAGCTTCCCTTTTGCTCCCACACCATCCTTTAACCCTTCCGAGTCTTCGGGCTCGTGGGTGGTGGGCCGAGGTTCGAATCGCGCCGGTTCCTTTCCGGTACTCGGATCTCAGGTCGTTACACGCCTCCTCTTCGAAATTCGGCCGCGATGCTTTGGGTTTGATAGACTAGAACAACAGATATAGAAGGGGAATGAATATATCTATTCCCAAAAATTAGCAGATAAAAACTCTAAAAGCAATGCAAGCAGATACGCTAACAATGACACTGATATAAACGCAAGCACAGTTCAGACACGCAGTCAACAAGATAGCATGCAACGAACGTTGCAATGAACTTATCAAGCGTGATCAAGGAGCTCGACAAAAACAACACTAATTTGAACCTACGCACCAAATCAAACAAATCAACAGTGATTATGTGTGCGGAGAGAAGTGTTGTGAACACAACGTGTGCAAACAAGGAGATCGACAGATGTAGCTCACACTCAATAGCCTAGCATGCTCGCCGCGACTGACATCGGTACAAGGCGGAGGTTTGTTCCAAGGATCTCCTCACGCAAGGGGCAGCATTCCAGATAGGCCTGACCTATCCTTCTAGCTACTTCTTTTAATATACCGATTAGTCAAGGTAACGCACACTAAATTGCTAAGCAAAACAAATTACGCAATAGACAAGAGAATTTTTAGGTGGTTCGATTGCCAATGGCAATTTACATCCACCCCTCACTCTCCCGGAGTGAGGTTTCCTTGCTTAAGGCAAAAGAACCAGCAGACTCAGTCTGCAACAATGGCTGAACACAGCTTCACCCCGATGAACACTTTCCTCGCTTCTTCTGGGAATCCAGAAGGAACCCAGAGGATCAACCTCACTTCCTCTGCTACTACAGAAGGAACCCCGTGAACTACACCAGCAATTCACACAACCAAAGATCAGAGATTTCTCATCCTCTGAATCTTCATAGGGGACTCCGGATATTGCTCTCCCTTCCTCTGAACACACTCAGAGGGAACTAGAACAAATGTGAATAGAAGAACAAAACGAAAAACAACAGAAATGTAGAATTCGATCAATGGAAAACCAATAAGAACAATGTAGCTTCCCATGAAGCAATCTCCTGTGGAGATAGGCTGGCTGCTCTCAAATCTCTCTTCCTCTCAAGGTAGTTCACTCTTTCTTTTTCTTCTAGAAGCGCTCTCTCTGAAATTTCTATCTCAACGATGCTAGCAGCTTCAGCACCTCTCTTGAACGGAGCGGCTTGATACTTATAGCAGAGATCAAAGGATCGTCTTCCTCTTTCTTCCACTTCGAGATTCCGATCAGCCAATAATCTATTGGTCCATGTGGAAAGGAATATTCTGATAGTGCTATGATTATTCCAGAAGCCCGCCACATGGGTTCATTATTTGCGCACAAAAAAGCTCCATGATCACAGTCATGTGATTTCCAAGAGTTCATCACGTGCTTTGATATCTTCATGCTTTCAGATCCATGATTAGCCAAGGCAAGCTGAGTTTTGATTTTAATCATGCATTAAGACTTAATGCTCTTAAGTTTGTTGCCCGTATAAAAATTCTTGACAGAATCGGTCGACCGTTCCCCTATTTCGGTCAGACGAAATAAACAACATCAGAAGCTTCTTTCAAGAGGTTGATGCAGCTTCCTTGTTGCGTCGATGCAGTGTTGCTAAGGAGGATTACAGGTGGTTGGCTTCGAATGAATAGCTCTTGATGCATTGATGCATAGCATCGCCAGGTTGAGGCAGAGTGTAACGACATATCGCTCATAAGCTGATGCGTCGGATCATCAATTTGCTGCTTCGGCCTTGTATTCTTTCAATTTATGATTACAAGCTAGGTGTGTCGATGCATTCCTCAGATGCATCGAGGCAGTGTGAGGATAACTCCTTCGAACAGCTATCTTCTAACTTAGCTTCTGACTTGGTGCGTCGATGCATCAACCTTGATCCTTGATGCGTCGATGTAGTGTTGCTTGTGCTGCCTTTTCACTTGGTGCATCGGTGCATCAACCTTGATGCGTCGATGTAGTGTGACATTATAGCAAATTTGCTCTAGGTACATCGGTGCACTTCTTTGATACATCGATGCAGCTCTTCTGAAAAAAAATCTTCTGTGATTGTGACTGCATCGAGGCAGTGTTGAACTTGGTCATTTCTCAGAACTTCCTTACTCACTTTAATGTAGCTCTAGTAGCCAGGGCACCTACAAATAAGATTTATTATGTTAGCTATTTAACCATATTTCATTGACATCATCAAAACACTCAGAATACAACATTCTCCCCCTTTTTTATGATGGCAAGAATATGAGTTATTAAGTTTTATTAATGCAAAAGGAATTGTTCATCTTCCTTGAGAAATAGTTGAACATTCAAAGATTCGAAAGGAATAGACTAAATTTGCAGAAGGAATGGTTTATTTGAGCTGCCAAGTTGAGTTGCCAAGACAAACAGACATGATACCTATCAGACACAATCAGACATGATACCAATCAGGACAGAAATAGAAACAGAATCCAGACAGAAACATACACTTTCCCTCTTAACATACTCATCTTATCAACTTACTCTCCCCCCTTTCTCTTATTCTCCCCCTTTGGCATCATCAAAAAATGGGCAGAGAAAATTAAGAACAACATGAAAGAGCACAAGATCTCAGATACAGTAAGTTCACAGATTTAGAATGTGTCAGACCCATCTCTTAAGAGATTAAGTGAGAACTAAAAACATTGCTTAGATGTTTCAGACTAATGATCCAGAGAGACAGAGAATAGAAAATCTTGAAAATTATCTTCGTGCAGGAATAAAGAGAGTGAGCAATTTTCATATGGATGCCTTGAATAAGTTGTCTAAAAACTATACTAGTTAAATTTTCAGATACTTCTCAAGTGGAAAGGGTCCAGCAGTATTTAAAACAAGCTGATCACACCAAATCTTGCATTTTGGGGGCTTTGATTAGACTCAGCATTTTGCTAAATAAGTTTCTTTTCCATTGAGCAAAGTGATTTAACCTACACCTTTTACGTGAGGAGACACATTGGTTAGATGCAGGAATCCCCAGTTACTCAGTGGGGTAACCTTAATGCCTCTCTTTTGAGAGCAGAGTTAGCAGTAGATATGTCTTTTTACATGAGGCACAACACGTCTTAGGTGAAGTGACCCAGTTACTCAACATTATATGCCATTGCTCTGCCATGATTTCATAGGCATAGCCTTTTTAATCAGAGATAATCTAGCACTTCATGACTCAACTTGACTTCACTTCATGGTGAAAGAGTTGGTTTCTCAGTGAGCCAGATCATTGCTCTTAAGCAATTTTACCCTTTTACTTTATTAAAGTAGACTTTTTGAGAACAATACTCAAGTGGACAGATTTTTCAGCTAGAGTTGCCTTCTTAAGTTTAATGTTCAAGTTTTTAGAAGAATTCAGGACATGATAATCCAGCATTGTTCTTTACTCATTGAGACGTGTAGGAAGATATTCTTTAGAACCTTTATCTTAGTCTAAATAAGACCATAAGGCTTAAACTTTTTGGCTGAGCTTTTAGTTAACAGACTTAAAATTTTTTAAGAGAGTTCTGAACGTCAAGATCTGTGAAAGGACTGTATAAGATTCTCAATGAACACAGTATAGTCTGACAGACTCCAGAATATAGACAACACCCCCTCACAATTTGACTCAATGGACCAAAAAGAATTTGACCATACCAAACAAGGAATCTCCCCCTGACTATATGAATCAATTAGCATTGGTACTTGGCTGAGAACTTAGGTCAAGGACCTCCTCAAGCATAGTGCAAGTTTCCAGACAGACATAATCTATCCTTCTCTTAACACCATTTTATATACAAAGGTTGGCTGAACAAAAGCATAAAATGATGAAGAACACTGAGATGCATAGTTGCATCGACTTGGTATCGTGATGCATCGACGCAGTGACTATAGCAAATGAAGTATATGAATCGACAGGTCGAGGTGGTGACAACATTGCATCGAGGTAGTTACAGACTCACAAAATTTATAGACAGAAATGAATTTGGATTTCAGAAAATAGCATGGAATTCAAGAAGATTTGAACATGCCCAACTCTCTCCTCAAGGTAGAGAACTTCTCATTATCCAAGCGCTTAGTGAATATATCTACAATTTTATTTGTTGTGCCTACATGGATTAATTCAAAGTTACCCTTATAGACTTCATCTCTTATGTAGTGATGCCTGATTTCTATATGCTTGGTTCGTGAATGCAGTACAGGATTCTTAGACAGGTTTATTGCACTAGTGTTGTCACAGTATATAGGTGTGCAGCCGAGGTCTACGTTGTAGTCCTTGAGCTGGTGCTTTATCCAGATGATTTGTGTACCACAGCTCTCTGCAGCTACGTACTCAGCCTCTACAGTCGAGAGAGCCACAAAATGCTACTTCTTGGAAGCCCAAGAAACTAAACACCCACCTAAGAATTGACTAAACCCACTTGTGCTCTTCCTATCTAAATTGCAGCCAACATAGTCTGCATCAGTTTATGAAGTTAAATCTAGTGTGTGTGCAGCAGGAAACCATAGACCTAGATTATGTGAGCCTGTAATATATCTAAATATCCTTTTAACCACAGCAAGATGTAATTCGGTAGGCCTAGACTGAAATCTAGCACACATGCACACACTGAATTGAATATCAGGTCTAAAGGCAGTTAAATATAGTAAGGAGCCAATCATACCTCGGTATAATTTTACATCTACTTCTTTACCTGACTCATCAGCATCTAGGGAGGCATTTGTACCCATTAGAGTGGCTATGTGCTTCAATTTGTCCATTCCAAATCTTTTCAATATCTCCAATGTGTATTTTGTTTGACTGATAAAATAGCCATCCTTCATCTATTAAACCTATAAGCCAAGAAAATATTTCAATTCTCCAACCAAGCTCATCTCAAATTCATTTGACATTAAGTTTGCAAACTCATCACATAGTTCGGTGCAAGTTGAACGAAAAATAATATCATCCACGTATACCTGAACTATGATAAGATGATTATTCAAATTTTATGTAAACAGAATCTGATCCACCTTACCTCTGCAGTAGCACTTATTGAGCAAAAATTCTGTCAATCTATCATACCAAGCTCGTGGGGCCTATTTCAGTCCATGCAAGGCTTTATTTAACCTGAAGACATGGTTAGGTAGCACAGATAACTCAAAGCATGGGGGTTGCTCAACATAAACTTCCTCTTTAATAAAATCATTCAAGAAGGCACTTTTTACGTCCATTTGATGAAGTTTAATGTTATTTGAGCATGCAAATGCCAACAATATTCTAATTGCTTCCATCCTAGCAACTAGTGCATAGGATTCATCGAAGTCCACCCCAAATTCTTGACAATAGCCTTTGGCTACCAGTCTGGCTTTATTTCTAGAAATTATTCCATCTTCATTTCTCTTATTCTTGAAGACCCACTTGGTTCCTATGACAGACACATTTTCAGGTCTAGGAACTAGGCTCCAGACTTTATTCCTTTCAAATTGACCCAATTCTTCATCCATGGCATTTATCCAAGATTCATCATTTAAAGCCTCTTCTATGGTTTTGGGTTCAATTTGGGACACAAGTGCTACTAAATCTTCATTATTAACTTCTCTATGAAAAGACATAGTCTTCTATGCCAATTGAAAACATTGTTATCAGAACTAGTAGACAAACATAAATTGGATTCAGAGTTATATTCTAAGTCTACTATGTACACATTATTGACTCTGTGACCAAGAAATTTTACTAATTCAGAATTTATCTCATATATTTTGCATGCATGATCATCAAAGACAACCTTGTGACCCTTGTCTCAAAGTTGACTGATACTTAAAAGATTGTGCTCTAACCCATCTACAAGCAAGACTTTTTCAACTGTGTTATAGGGATATTTACCAACTGTACCGGATCCAATGATCTTACCTTTGTTCCTCCCTCTAAACTTTACCAATCCTCCCATCTTCAATTCCAGCTTGCTGAACTTTGTTTGATCTCCAGTCATGTGCCTGAAATAGCCACTATCTAGGTACCATCTATTGCTTACGGCTGTCAGGCTGACCTGTAAGTAATTCAGATTGAAAATTTTGGAACCCAAGAAAGGTTGGGTCCAGAAGCATCATTCAATCCTTCCAGCAAATTCTTTGGAATCCACACATGTCTAACTATTTTCTTCTTGTTGATGTTATATTTCTTGTTATCAATATTGACAGTTCTGGTGGAGTTATCAAATGTTGGGTCTGTTCTTTCTTGAGCTTGGACATAATTTTTATTCCATCTTCTTCCAAAATTATTTGTGGAATGCCTCATGAAAATTTTCTGATATGGGAAAGTGTATCTATCAAAATACCCTTGTGAATAGTCAGAATGAGACAAATGAGTTTTGTTGTTTATCACATTTCCGTATCTCATTGAATTTTTGTTTAGGGTAAACTGCATCGACCTGTGGTGTGTGGTGCGTCGATGCATCTCAGCCTGAGACCCGTATTGGATTCTGTTTTGGCTACAGTGACTCGACACAGCACTTGTGCTGAGTCGATGTAGGGGTGTTTTGACAGTCTTGTTACCCGCAATTTTGATTTGTTGTTCAGTGAGATTTGTTGAACCAGCTTTTATGAAGTTCATCATTTTTGGTTTCTGAACATTTTGATTACTGGTTGAACTGGATGGGGTGTCCAGTTTCTCCTTTCCCTTTTTAGCTCAAAAAGTGACAGTTTTGAATTCAAATGGTCTTTTGTTAGTAGGGTCAAAGCCTAAACCTTCCTTATTGAAGTTTACCCTTGTTCCTAGCATGGTATCTAGGTTTGACTTCCCCTGAACAAATTTTTCCAACATGCCGTGTTTGTCATATAAGTCTTTTTGAAGCTTTTCACATTGTTTCAGAATTTCAGAGTTTGCATTCCTTACAGCTTCATATTTTTCAGTTATGAGTTTATTTTCTTTTTGAATTTCTTGAAACTTCATTTTACACTCATCCAAATTTTTCTTAGCCTCCTCATTTTCAGCTTTCATATTTTTACTGTCAATTCTTAGTGAGTCAAATTCTTCAATTTGCTTTTTGAGATTTTCCTTTTCTTTTTTCACTAACGCATGATCATGAATGACACCATTCAGTTTTCTTTTCACTACTTTGTATTCTTTGGTTTGACAATTGAATTTATCTAATAGATCAGAGTAAGCATCTTCCCAGTCATCAATTGTATACTTCTCAAATGGATTGCTTACCTCATTATCATTGTCGGCCATGAGGCATATCCCTAGCTCCTCTTCCTCTGAGTTTTCAGCCTCGATATCTTCTTCTTCATCACTCCATGTGCACACCATGGCTTGAGGCTTCTTTTTCTGACCGTTGAAGTTTTTCCTCATCAACTCAGGGCACGCACCTTTCATGTGACCTGGCTTTCTACAATAAAAACAAGTGATGTTGTCAGATTTTTTATTCTTGTCAAATTTAGAGTTGGAGTTCTTACCAGCCTGCTATGGCCTCCTTTTCCTAAAGGTCTTACCTCTGGTTCTCAGGAACCTTTGAAACTAGCGGGTCAGCATGGCTTGTTGATCATCATCCAAATTAGAGAAATTTTCATATTCCTCACTACTCTCCCCACTGCTTCGAGACACCTTGAGGGCTATAGTTTTACCCTTTTTGTTCTCTTCTACCCTCCTCTTGAGGTTTATCTCATATGCCATCAGAGATCCCATCAGCTATGTGATAGTCATGGTGGACAGGTCCCTGGACTCTTCTATCACAATGGCTTTTGTGTGCCACGTAGGGGTTAGGGACCTAAGAATATTTCTAACTAGATCACTCTCTTGGACTTGTTTTCCCAAAGCTTTAAGGCTGTTAGTGATCACAGAAAGCCTCGCATACATCTCAGATATATTTTCATCATGCTTCGTTTTAAAGAATTCATAATCTACAGTGAGCATGTTTACCTTTGTTGCTCTCACCTGGGACGTTCCTTAGTAGATTAGTTGCAGCTCATCCCACTGTAGATGCCTAACTTCGGACATCCCACGGACCCTTTGTTTAGCCACCATTGTAACGCCTGAGAAAATTCTGGGATTTAAAATAAAAATTATATTAATTATTCAAAGGACAAAAAGGTCTATTAAATGAATTATGGTTAATTAAATCTAATTATTATGGCCCTGCACTGATTCAAGAGGATTAGACCCATATAATAAGCCCAATTGGCCCAAAAAGACTGTTTTGGACCTTAGCCCATATTCTAGAAGCTTAAAACTAGTGTAATTAACGAATAAAGGAGATAAGTAGGATAAAGAGGTGGATAATATCAAAAGAGTTTGAAACTGTTCAAATTTGGCGCCCAGGCCGAAAACGGTCTATCGCGAGACCGCATAGTAATGGGAGACGGTCTAGCATTAGACCGCTAGGCTCTGCAGATTCCGTGAGTGGAAGAAAGTGCAAAAAGATAGAAACTTTAGGATCCTAATCACCTAGGATCGATGCTATCTACTAATTAGATAAGTTTAGAAGGCTAGAAGATCGAATTAAAAACATAATTGGGATTCTAAGTTCGTTCTAATCCTCAAAACCCTAGCTAAACCTATAAAAAGACCCCATAACCAACGTGTGCGACCCTTACTTTTGGCTCATGTGAAACTAAGGTAAAGAGGAAGAACTAGAGGTAAGTTTCTTCTAGGAAGTTGTTCATTTTAGTTAGATCTAACTTTTCTCAGAATTTCGTTCTAGGAGATCAAGCCTACGGGAAGTTAGAGGCATCTCAAGTCGCTGGTTTAGCACAAGAATTTCAGGAATCTGTGCGACCGGGTCAGATTGATCAGCGAGATAGATGCACCAAACGAGGTAATTAGATAGAGGTTATTTAGAATAAATTATTCATGTTAGTACCCTCTTCTTACCCTCAAAATTTCACGTCTTTAGGTCAAGGGGATCAGGAGATACAAGGGCGTGAAGTTGCTGGTTTAGCACAGAATGTGCAGAACTAGGGCTTACTTCCAGTCAGAAATTGGCAGTCTAGGAGCACTATTTAAGGTAGGTTATCTCATGAATGGTTTAAACATGACATTAGGGATAAAAGCCCTCTGATTTCAGTCGATTTCATGCATTGTACACCGAGAATTTGATGATTTTATTGGGACTATGCACATAGTATACTCCTCATGCATAATTCTTAGCCTTAATTGAGTAAAAAGTAGAATTTTCTTGTTTGTCACACAAACCCATGCATATTCTTGGCATGTACTCATTCTATGATCCTATAGAGTTTATATATGTTGATTTCCATGCATGATATGCCTTAGATTAGTATTTTGGCTTCATTATTATAGAGTTTTCTGTAACACAGGAAGAAATGGTCCTCCTGTAGACTGCCAGAATCCCTAGCGATCGTACGATAGACCGTTTGGCCCAGTGAAACGGTCCTACACTAGACCATTTTTGTTTTATGAATTCTGTATTTAAGTTAACCTGAAACTTAATGCAGATTAGCCCTAATTAATGAATGTTAAGCCTAGTTAAGTAGGTTTTACTCCTATTTCAAGTGATATTTTCATATACCTAGTTATGTTAACAGAACATTCTAGTAGATTTTATGATTCTTCATGCATTTAGAATTATTTTTAAACTTATGTTATTTTCATGACCAAATCATATACTTTTGTAATTGACTTAAATTTATATGATTCATGGACTAGTCATGATTTGATCACAGTATTGTCACGATCTCAGTCTTATCTATTGAGTCATTTTCTTAAGTACATGGCACATATCCCGATATGTTGTCATTAGTTACACCTTTACACATTAAGTACACAATCTTGGACTTGATAACCTCTCCATTGGACATTCTTTCTAACGGACTAGGAAATCTTGTTTCAAGGCCTCCGTAAGACTCCGCGAGCCAGGGATTCCCACTAGGATGCCGAGCTGGTTGTACCATTAAAACCCCATTGTTTAGAGAGCACTTTACCGGTGTTTTAATGTGTTCTGGACCTTAGCGGCCTAATGTATGACCGCCAGAGTCTGTTAGCAGCCCATTGTTTGACCGCGAGTGACACCTAGGTGCTCTGACCTAGACCGCATGGTTCCAGCTTCTCTTTCATCAACTCTAAGTGTGTTTAACCCATGGTTTTACCTTTGGGTTGAGTATCCTATGATCCTAGATGGTCCATTAATTATCTAGAACTTATCTTGATTCAAATAAGCCATTAATAAATTATGGAAATAAATGTTGAGTATATCCAGGTGATTTTGATGATAACAAAACCCAGGTTATGTGTTTTCTCATGTGCTATGTTTCAACAATCAAGTTCGATTTCAACACGCATTCAAAGCTACTTCACCATGTGTTATGCTTAATTGTCTAAACCCTTCCAAATGCATAAATCCTTATTTTGGTTTCCAAACCACCAAGGCTAAGCTTAAATCCACTCACCTTGATTGGAATAAGGTAGCCATAAACTGATTCGTTCATGTATGATATTGCATTGGCTAACCTTTTACTTTTTACAGAAACCCCAGCCAGCGGTCGACCGCCAGCTTCGAAAAGCCCCTATTTTTGATTTTTTGTTCCCAATGTGGGAAGTCTTTCTGCTAGGAATTGTTTAATCCCAAAGTCACCAATTTCACCATGATTTGTGGATCTGGTCTGTGGCATGTCCCTTGACCACCCAAGACCTATAAATAATCTCATTGGGGTCAAAAACTTGATTGATTTCAAGCAAGATCAAGGGAGGCCATCAAGGAGAAGAAGAGGTGCACTGTATCACCGTTGAGCATCCTTTATGATGTACTCCTTTCCCTTTTGCGATATATATGAAAATTAACATGTCCGTCACTCGGGGGTGGAGCGCTCCTTTCCTCTCGTAGGGTTGATCGCTCCCCTCTCTCTTGACCTTCAGGGATTGACCGGAGTTAAAAAAAAAAAGGTGCACTGTAGCTCCGTGAACAGTGCTTCGAGCAAGAAGTTCTTCATCCAAGTGCAAGCTTCTCAAGTTGATTTGAAGGCCATTGAAGTGTAGATTGAGCAAGGAGCCAGCTTCATCAAATACCATCTTCATCCACTAAGGGGGAGCTTGAATTTGTGTCTTCACTTTATGTTTTCTCATTCCAATCTTGCTGGGCTTTAATTTTGTGTTCTTGTAATACTCAAACATCTGTGTGTATGTGGATCTACGCAGATCCGTGTGTGTGTGTGAGTGATCTCCTTATCCTTCACTCTTCTTTGTGTTTTGGTGCTTGTGCACCTTCGTGGGAATTCTAAATTCACACGAGTGTGTTTGTGTGTGCTTTGATCTTGTAACCTTCTACAAGATAGTGTGTGGATCCTCACGGTCGGTGAGGGGTGGACGTAGGTTGCAGTTGTTGCATCCGAACCACCTAAAAATCATGATGTTCTGTGTGGTTTGCTCCTTTTCTCCTGCCTCCAGTTCTGTTCTAGCTCGTTTACATTTTGTGTTATCATATAGTTCCTTTGTTTAGATCTAGCTTTATTAACCTCCTTACGGGAGATCTCTGGTATATCAAAAGGTAGTTTCTGATCGACATCGTCAATACTGTCGGGAGGAAAATACCTTGTGTGAGAGAATCTTTGGATTCCCTGACTCCGCCTGGTACCAAAGAACTGTTGTAGGGGTTGATTCAGCTAGACTCTTTTTGTAATCCATCAGATCTATTCTTGTTTGTTGCTTGTTCTTAATACTTGTTTCAAATCTTTCAAAAGTTGTTAAAATCTATAATCACCCAATTCACCCCCCTCTTGGGTGTCATTGATCGCGGGACTTCAATTGGTATCAGAGCTAAGGCTCTATTTCTTTCAGATCTAACGATCTAGAGTAAGATCTAGATTAATGGCAAACAAGGGTATGATGCCTGAGGGTCACTCAATTCATCATCCTCCATACTTCGATGGCTCAAATTACTCCTATTGGAAAAATAGAATGCATGTTTTCTTGAGAGCCCATGAGTATGAGATCTGGAGAGTTGTGGACAAGGGTCCTTACAAACTCTCTGGCGATGAAGAGAAATGGACACCCGAGGAGATTAAAAAATACACTGTCAATTTTAATGCTATGAATATTATGCAATGTGCTATACATCCTAATGAATTTTCTCGTGTATCCATGTGCAGCTCAGCGAAGGAAATGTGGGACAAGTTACGGCCCATATATGAAGGAACCTCTGAGGTCAAGGAAACCAAGGCGAACCTTCTAGTCAGAGATTACGAGCTGTTCAAAATGAAACCTGAAGAAACAATTTCAGAAATGTTTGCAAGGCTAACTGAGATCACGAATGGTCTCAAAAGCCTTGGGAAGGAGTACACAAACTCCGACCTGGTAAGGAAAGTTTTGAGGTCACTTCCATCCTCGTGGCACACAAAAGCCACAGTGATTGAAGACTCTAAAAATCTGTCCACATTTTCCTTGGATGAACTCATAGGGTCGCTCATGACCTATGAAATAAATATGAAGAGAACAGTCGAGGAAGATACGAAGAAGAAGAAGGTAATCGGATTGAAAGCTCATCAATCTGATGAAGACCTTCAAGAAGAAGAATCAAGTGAAGGAAGCAACGAAGAAGAAGACTTGGCCATGATAACTCACCAAGTGAGAAGGTTTTTGAAGAAGAAGAGAAACTTCCAAGGCAGGTTCAGAAATGGGCAAAGGAAGCCCACTCAAACCAAGGGCGAGCCAAGCAAACCAAGTAGCATCATATGCTACGAATGCAAGAAGCATGGACACATGAGGGGAGAGTGCCCAGATCTGAAGAAGAAATTCAAGAAAGATAATTTCAGAAAGCCCAAAGCCATGGTCGCCACGTGGAGCGATGAAGAGGATGAACCATCCGATGAGGAGATACAAGAGCTCATGGAGAGCCTATGTCTCATGGCACACGAGGATGACTCAACGGAGGTAAATTTTGACCCTGATTTTATTTCCAATGAACAATGGGAGTCAGAATATGAAAAGTTGTACACTAAATACAAGAAAATCAGATCTGAAAATAAAACTCTCAAAAAGAAGATTGATGAGCTAACACATGAGGACATTTTTGTTAAGTTTGAAAAATTGGAACAGGAATGGTTTGAGGTAACGGAAGAAAAAAGAAAACATGTTGCAAATAATTTCAGTCAGTGAGAAAAATCAGGAGGAATTGATGTGTAGATTTTTAGAAATTAAAAAAGCTGTTGAGAAGTTGAAAAATGAAGAAGAAGTTCTAAAATCCACATATTCAGAACTTGAAAAGAAAAATGTGAGTCTGGGTGAAGAAGTGGCTGAACTTCAGTCCACCTTATCTAGATTTGTCAAGGACAAATAAAACTTAGACAACTTGTTGGGAGTCAAAGTCAACTTCCAAAAGGAAGGATTGGGGTACATTCCCCAAAATAAAAAATCTTTTGAGCGTAAGATCACTACATCCTATGTTCATGAAAAAGAAAACAATCATGCTTCATGTTCTAACACTAAGCCAAAACATGTCCAACCCAAACCACGACAATTTTAAAGAAAGTTTGCACCTATTAATTGTTATCATTGTGGTAGATTTCGTCATGTTGTTGTAAATTGCAGGTTCAAACAAAACTCACCAAGAAATCATGTTTTTGGACTAAGAAAAGATATGCACAAAATTGGACTAACTCCTATGGACCCAAACTAGCTTGGGTACCAAAAATAATTGCATGAGAATGTTATTTCTTGCAGATATGTCTCAAAGCTAGGGGGAGCAAGTGGTACTTGGACAGCGGCTGCTCAAGGCATATGACAAGGGACAGGAAGGCGTTCTCTATGCTGCAAGATAAGGATGGAGGCTCAGTTGCCTTTGGTGGAAAAGACAAAGGTAAAATAATTGGAATTGGCAACATAGGTAAGAATTCTGAAACCTTAATTAAAAATATTCTTTTGGTGAAAGGTTTGAATCATAACTTGCTGAGCATAAGCCAATTGTGTGACAAGGGTTTTAAAATTATTTTTGATGAAACCCACTGCCTTGTCATAAATAAAACTTCAAATGAAATCAGATTCATCGGCAAGAGAAGTAACAATGTCTACACTATTGATCTTGATGATGTTTCTTGTGATGATATGTGTTTGGTAGCTAACAATCATGATAATGCATGGCTATGGCATCGAAGACTAGGTCATGCTAGTTTTGGAGTAATCTTTAAATTGTCTAAACATGACTTGGTGTTTGCCAAAACTAAAGTTTGAAAGTGATAAAATTTGTGAGGCTTGCACAAAAGGCAAGCAAACACGCATATCCTTCAAAAATAAGAACATTGTTTCTACCTCCCAGCCTTTGGAATTGCTGCATCTTGATTTGTTTGGCCCAACTAGGACATCCAACCTAGGAGGGAAATCCTATGGTTTTGTGATTGTTGATGATTGTTCCAGATTCACTTGGCTGTTATTTCTATCCAATAAAAATGATGCATTGATGGAATTTCAAGTGTTTTACAGGAAAATCCAAAATGATAGAGGCTACCTTATCACTACTATCCAAAGTGATCATAGTGGCGAATTTGAAAATCATGAGTTCAGCAGTTTCTGTGAAGAGCACGGGTATACACACAACTTCTCATCACCACGGACGCCCCAACAAAATGGAGTGGTGGAGAGGAAAAACAGAACATTGATAGACATGGCTCAGACCATGTTAAGTGAAACCTCTCTACCAAAATATTTTTGGGCTGAGACAGTACGTACAGCGTGTTACATCATCAACAGGGCAATGGTAAGGCCCATTTTAAAGAAAACTCCATATGAGCTCTACAAGGGTAAGAAACTGAATATTTTTCATCTTAAACCCTTTGGATGTTCATGTTTCATCCTGAACAATGGTAAGTCCAACCTAGGTAAGTTTGATGAGAAAAGTGACAAGGGAACTTTCCTAGGCTATGCGCTTAATTCTAGAGCCTATCGAGTGTTCAACAAACGGACTTTGGTTGTTGAAGAAAGTCCACATATAATTTTTGATGAATCTGAACTAAAATTGACTACTCAAATTGTGGATGAGGGAGAAGCTCCCAAAAACTCAACTAATGCTGAAACATCGAAAGTCAAGGACGAACCAAAGGAAAGAATACCTAGCAAGAGTGAAGAAGATGAAGATCATTCAATTGAAACACTGCAAGAGCAGCAAGTGCAGCACCCCGACTTGCCAAGCACCTCCACATTCTTAAAGGATCATCCAACTGAAAACATAATCGGTAATCCTCAAGATGGGGTAAGAACCAGAGCATCTCTAAGGCAAGTAGAAGAAGAGGATTTGATAGCCTTAATCTCACAAGAAGAGCCTATGGACATTCATGAAGCTCTTCAAAATGAATCCTGGATCCAGGCTATGCATGAAGAGTTGCACCAGTTCGAAAGAAACCAGGTGTGGACTCTAGTGCCATGGCCTAAGAATCAATCCATTATCGGAACCCGATGAATTTTCAAAAATAAGTTAAATGACACAGGATTGGTTGTTAGGAACAAGGCCCGACTTGTGGCCAAAGGGTATAGCCAGGAGATGGGTATTGATTTTGATGAGTCATTTGCATCGGTTGCTCGTCTAGAAGCAGTCCGAATTTTATTGTCCTATGCTTGCTATTCTAACTTTAAATTGTTTCAAATGGATGTTAAATCTACGTTTCTAAATGGGTATATCAAAGAGGATGTTTTTGTAGAATAACCTCCAGATTTTGAAGACCCTAAACATCCACAACATGTGTACAAGCTCCATAAGACTTTGTACGGACTGAAGCAAGCACCAAGGGCATGGTATGAACGGCTCACGTCATTTCTGATTGAAAATGATTTCAAAAGAGGTAAGGTTGATCAAACAATTTTCATAAAGAAGTCAGGTAAATATATATTATTAGTTCAAGTGTATGTGGATGACATAATTTTTGGAGCTACTAATAATGTTCTATGTGATGAATTTGTAGAAATCATGCAAGGTGAATTTGAAATGAGCCTAATGGGTGAACTCACATTCTTTCTTGGACTGCAGGTGAAGCAAACACTTGAGGGCATTTTCCTAAGCCAAGCCAAGTACACAATGGAGCTTTTGAAGAAATATGGGATGGCTGAAGCCAAACCTTTGTCAACTCCAATGGCCACAACCTCGAAGTTAGACAAGATGAAAATGGTAAAACAGTAGATCCTACATAATTTCGGGGTATGATCGGATCACTATTGTATCATACAGCATGCCGTCCTGACATTCAATTCAGTGTATGTGTCACGCCCCGAGTGCGAAAGATACCCGGAAACGCGTGACGAGTTTATATCGACCATGTCAATCAGAGTAGTAGTGTATTCGACACCAAATCAGAGATGCGCAAGAGTAAAGATAACCCAATCCTTTTATTCCTTCACAAAAGTATTTCTATTACAATCCCTTGAAAATGCTAAACTTAATAAAAAGAAAAGTACAAAATTGACTCAAGAAAATATAGAAAAGATAAGACTAGTTTACACTTTGAGAAGCTCTAATCTCTTTCACTCTTGACCTTCCCTGTCCGATTGGGTCTCGTCGTCGGACTTACCTGAAAATAGGGAAACACTGAGTGAGCGAACGCTCAGTAGGAAATTATATCTCAAGAACTAGCAATGGGTTTAAGTAATTACAATTTATCACATGTAAATGTAATATGGCTATGCATGTAGAAATAACTAATCAATAGAATAACACGTCGTGTAAAACATCCAAGCGAGTCTTAAACAAGAGATATTCATGAGAGACTTTATAGATTATTGGTTATTTCACGCAAGTACTTTACCCGTGTCGGGCCATGCTAGTAAAGTCACGCAAGTCAAGTCACGCACGCAGGAAAGAGAGAGTGTGTGTGTGGAATGCCAAAGATCAAGAGAAAAAGTACTTCGGTGCAATGCTAGACACCGTGATCATTACAACTCCCATGGGCACTAGTACTTTTGGGTGCTCCTCCCAGGACCAGATCGGGCCCTTATATGCACAGCATTAAAGATAGATCTAGACATCCACTTTATAGTATAGCCAATATGGAATTTCAAGAAAAAGCTTGTGGATATTCAAGATAGAGTAGAGTTCAAAATTGAACTTGATGTATAAGGACGATAATAATGATATAAACACGAGTATCGATAAAACTGGGTGGAGTTGGTTCCCTAATTGGGTACCATGACAATTAAGTGTCCATATATAGATGGTCATGTCATTTGATATAGAATTGAGGTCCACAAGAACATCATAATAATGGCATGATTTCCACATCCCATTAAGAATATTCTCATGATATCCGCATAGCATATCATGAGGGCCGGTATACCATGTTTCTATAGAGTGACATGGCAAAATAGTGTAAAGGATTTTTATGGTACAACCAGCTCAGTCGGCCTTGAGAGAATCCAAGGCTACGAGGAGACTTACGGAGGTCCCAATGACTAACTTGCCAGTTCAAAGGAACGGAATGTCCAATGGAGGGCATGTATGTCACCGAGAGTTGAGGGGTAATCGATAAAACATCGTAAAACATGGGACTATATTCACGGAATGGAAATATAGTGCCAGATACTTATATTTATATATACATAAAACCCTCGGTTCACAGAAAATAGTATAAAATAATTACACAGGAAATTAGCGACTTAACATAAGTCACTACTTAATAAATTAACGCCCTGCACGGGGTCGTTTATTTTCAATTTGACGACTTCAGGAACAGTCGTCCATTATAAATTTCTATTTTGCTGAAATTTTCTTAATTCTGTATTTTTGATAAAAACGCGCCTTAGCCAGGGGCGTCACTTTCAAAAAAGATGACCTACTGGAGGTCGTTAATGCTCTTTGGTTTCCAGGAATATGAACAGTAAAGGTTTTCATGATAAATAATTTGCAGGAACCACATATATGAACTGGACAAGAAAAATAGAAGGATTCAAGGTATATGATCATGCATTAGATTTAACTACAGGTTTCATAGATATTAAATTTCAAACGTGCGTATTTATCAATTTCTTAAAATTGACGACTCTTAGTTCGGGCGTCAGTTCATGAATTAGCGCCCTGACTTGGGTCGCCTCTTGCCAAAATTTCACAGAAAACCTCTAAAACGTAGTAAAACTATATGCATGAATTACATATGATATTATCATAAATTTTTATGCTAGTTTGGGCTACAATTCTTGAGAAAACCTACCTGATGATGATCTGGGTGTAATTACGTGAAGAAAGTTGAAGAGAGAACGATACTATGTTCAAAACATAGCCTCCTGAAGCTTATGAAAACAGCAACCCCCGAACACAATCAATAGCAGCAGCACACAGGGGTGCAGTGAGGGTGAGTAATAGATGAGAGAGTTTCTACTTGCTGCAGGCAACCTATAGAAGAAGATGAAGAACGATTAAAAATCTTCATATTCTCTGACTGAAGGCAGAGGAAGAAGAACAAACATGTTCTTCACGCACGAGACCGCAACAGCCCGCCTTTGACCAAAATAGCTAATAGGTTCGACTGAAAGGGGTATTTATAGGGTTTCAGGAATCCCTTAGGGTTAGAATTTGATTAGAACTCTAGTTTCCTTGATAGAGTCCTTACCATAATCAATCGAACACGTACCAATCCTAAAACTTACCCTGGATAGTCTCCTGGTTCGAACGGAACACAAATGCAATTAACGCCTTAGGTTAGGGCGTGCATTTTAATTGACGTCTTGACCTATGCCGTTTCTTTTACAATTCGCGCCCAAGAAGAGGGCGTTTCTTTCTCTTTCCTTTTATTCGTTTTGGATGTTTTGAAATTTGATGACCTTTAGTATAGGCGTCACTTTTTGAATTCACGCCTCAGGTGAAGGCGTTTCTTATTTAAATCGCGCCTTGTTGAGAGGCGTTATTTACATTTGACTTATTATTTATTCATTTTGGTTCTTATCATTTACTTACTTAATTTTTCTTGAAACCTTCCTTTTATTTTACCAGGGTTGCTACACCCTCCCCCACTTAAAAGAATTTGGTCCCCAAATTCCATCACATATAAATGTGGAGAGTGTAGAATATATACCTTTTTAGAATAAGTCTGGGAATCGTTTCCTCATAGACTCCTCGGTCTCCCATGTGGCTTCGTGTTCTGAACATTTACACCATTGCACCTTAACCATGGGAATAATTTTGTTCCTTAATGTTCGTACCTCGCAATCAAGGATCTTCATGGGCCTTTGTTCATAAGTGAGATCCCTTTGAATTACCAGGTCTCCGTGATCAATGATATGTGACGGATCATGCACATATTTCTTCAACATTGATATGTGGAATACATTATGAACTTCGGACAATTGAGGAGGTAAAGCGACGCGGTAAGCAACTTCGCCAACTCTTTCTAGTATCTCAAAAGGTCCGATAAACCTTGGTGTAAGCTTGCCCTTAACACCAAATCTCCTTATTCCACGTCCAGGTGATATCTTACGAAAAACGTGATCTCCAACTTGGAATTCGAGATCTCTCCTTCTTGTGTCAGCATAAGTCTTTTGTCTAGACTGAGCAACTTGAAGTCTTTCTCTAATCAACTGAATCTTTTCAATGGTATCCCTTACCATGTCTGGACCTAATAGTTATTTTTCGCCAACTTCATCCTAGCACAAAGGCGATCGGCAACTCCTTCCATATAAAGCTTCGAAAGGTGCCATTTGTATACTTGCCTGGTAGCTGTTATTGTATGCAAATTCAACCAAAGGTAAGTGATCATGCCAGCTTCCACCAAAATCAATGATGCAAGCTCTGAGCATATCTTCAACCACCTGATTAGTTCTCTCGGTCTGACCATCCGTTTGAGGATGAAAAGCTGTACTAAAGTTAAGTCTCGTCCCCAGTGAATGTTGTAAACCCTTCCAAAAGTGAGAAGTAAAACGGGGGTCTCTGTCAGACACGGTTGAGATAGATACTCCATGTAACCTGACTATCTCTTTAAGGTATAATGCAGCAAGAACATCAACTGACCATCGACTCTTGATTGGCATGAAGTGTGCCGATTTGGTCAATCGGTCGATGATAACCCATATTCCGTCATATCCTCCCTTTGATTTGGACAGACCCATAATGAAGTCCATACCGATATCCTCCCACTTCCACTTGGGAATATCTAGAGGATGTAGCTTACCGGCAGACTTTTGGTGTTCTGCCTTGACTTGTTGACATGTGAGACAGCGAGACACAAAATCTGCTATTTCTCTCTTCATATTGGGCCACCAAAAGGTCCTTTTCAAATCTTGGTACATCTTAGTTGATCCTGGATGAATCGTGTACCTTGATCTGTGAGCTTCATCTAAGATTTTCTTCTTTAGCTCTGGGCAATTCGGTATACATGTTTTATTTCTGAACATCAATCTTCCATCTGGTGCTAATTTGAAATCAGGTTGTTCTTCCATTTTGCCCTTGATTTCCACTAGTACGGGGTCACTACCTTGAAGTCCTTATATTTTGGATAGCAAGTCTGGCTGTATGCTCATATGGGATAAGGTGACACACCTACTGTCCTTGTCCATGCTTATATTAAGTTTAGAGAATTGTTCTAGCAACTTCCACTCCCGAATCATACAATTGGCTAATAGTGCTCTCGGCTTTCGACTGGGGGCATCGGCTACAGGATTACCCTTTCCAGGATGATATTGTATAGTGAAGTCGAAGTCCTTAAGATATTCTAGCCAACGTCTTTACCTCATATTCAATTCCTTCTGAGAGAAGAGATACTTAAGACTTTTATGGTCAGAGTATACAATAAACTGTACTCCGTACAGATAATGTCTCCATATCTTCAGTGCAAATACTACCGCAGCCAATTCTATATCATGAACTGGGTAGTTCTCCTCATGCTTCTTCAATTGGCGAGAAGAGTCGGCTATAACCTTCCCTTATTGCATTAAAACACATCCGAGGCCAATGCCAGATGCATCGGTGTATATTTCGAATCTCTCGCCTTCAATTGGTAAAGCTAAAACCGGGGCAGTAGTTAGATGATCTTTGAGAGCTTGGAAGCTTCTTTCACATTCCTCACTCCATTCATAACGTATCTCCTTGCGAGTTAGCCTAGAGAGTGGTACGGCTATCTTGGAGAAATCCTTGATGAATCGCCGATAGTAGCCCGCAAGACCCAAGAAACTACGGATCTCGCTAGCATTGGTCGGTCTTTCCCAATTCCTTACAGCTTCAACCTTTGATGGATCTACGGATAAACCGTCTTTTGATATAACATGCCCCAAGAAAGCTACTTCTCCTAACCAAAATTCACATTTGCTAAGCTTTGCATATAACTGATTCATCCTCAATATTTGTAATGCTATTCTCAAATGCTCCTCGTGCTCTTCCTTGGTCTTTGAGTAGATCAGTATATCATCAATGAAAACCACTATGAATTGATCTAGATGAGGCCTGAATATACTATTCATCAACTGCATAAAGGTAGCAGGGGCATTTATTAGTCCAAAAGGCATAACAACAAATTCATAGTGCACATACCTGCTTCTGAACACGGTCTTATAAATGTCCTCATCTTTGATCCTTAGTTGGTGATATCCCGACCTGAGATCAATCTTTGAAAAATACATGGATCCAGATATTTGATCAAATAACTCATCGATTCTCGGCAGTGGATACTTGTTCTTGATAGTGAGATGATTCAACTGTCGATAGTTGATGCATAACCTCATGGATCCATCTTTCTTCTTTACAAATAGCACAAGTGCTCCCCACGGGGAAGTGCTTGGTCTAATAAATCCCTTCTTGAGAAGTTCCATCAATTGCTCCTTCAGCTCCTTGAGTTCGATAGGGGACATCCTATATGGTGCCTTAGAAATTGGTCCAGCACCAGGGACCAAGTCGATGGTGAAGGCCACTTCTCTTTGTGGGGGTAATCTAGGCAAATCCTCCGGAAACACGTCCGAAAATTCTTGCACAACTGGGATGTCTTCTAGCTTAGTCTCCTTAGTCTCCTTAATGGTGACAAATGCAAGGAAAGATACACATTCTTTCCTTATTAGCTTGCTAGCCCGGAGAGCCGAAATAAGAGGTGACTTGCTCCGACTCTTAGGGCTAGAATAGACTAGTTCTGGAAAGTCCTTGAAAGTAACTTTGCTGTTACGGCAATCCACAGTTGCCTGGTACCTAGATAACCAGTCTGCTCCCAATATGACATCATATTCCTTTAGGTCTAAACATATGAGGTTGATAGGGAAATTTCTTCCTTTTACCAAGACTTCACAGTTTTGATAATGGTGAGTAATATCGGTTTCGTTTCCGAGAGGAGTAGATAAAAATATTTTCATCCATTCCGGTTCCATAGGTAGTGGGTCAGCAAACTTCTTGGAAATAAAAGAATGTGATGCACCTGTATCAAATAAGACATGTGCAGACTTGGAACAAACTTTCAGTGTACCTTTTACTCGTCCGCCTTCGTCTTGTTCTGCCTCCTTAATAGCTTGGAGACGAGCATTCTTTGTCACCGGGCGCTTTCCGTCACCGGCTTGATAATTGAGTAGGGGACAGTCAGGAATCCGATGATCACGGCTCCCACAACGGAGACACGCTCCAAGTTTCCTCCAACATTCTTCGGCCTTGTGCCCGGCCTTATCACAGTGCTTACATACCACCTTAGAAGGTGTAGTGGTGATGGAGAAAGGTTTGGTCTTCTTGAACTTTTGCTCCTGGGAGGGAGTACCTCCATTACTTGGCCTCTTCTTGAAATTGGGTTTGAAGGTGCCGAGCTAGTAACATTCTCCTTCTTGTCTTTCCCACAGATCCTATCAGATAGTTCCGTGGCATCTTCTAGTAATTGGGCTCGTCGAACCATCTCCGAATAGACTTGTATGTCCATCGGTGCCAGTTGTGTGATATATTGGGGCCTAAGCCCATTAAGGAATCTTCGAGCTTTCATCTTCTCAGTACTAACTAAGTGTTTAGCGTACCGAGACAGCCTTGAGAACTGCGCTTCATATTCAGCCACCGACAAAGATCGTTGCTTAAGTACGGCGAATTCAGCGGCTTTCTTCTCTTGAACTCGATCTGAGAAATATTTATTGTTGAAATGTTCAACAAACTCATCCCAAGTGACTTGTCCTTGATTTAACGTAGCTTCTACCGACTCCCACAAACAGCGGGCGTCCCTTTCTAATTGAAAAGTTGCTAGCATGACCTTCTCTTGATCCGTGCATTGCATAACCCGAAAGATCCGTTCAGTTTCCTGAATCCAGTGTTCGGCATCGTCCAGATCAATAGATCCTACGAACTTTGGAGGATTCATGTTCTTAAAGCCTTGGTGGAGATTTCCGGCTCCACGTAGTGCACCTCCTTGTGCCACTTGTTGAAGTGCCTGGGTCATGCCTTGAAGAGTGCGTTGCATGTTGCGCCATTGAGCACATTCGGCAGCCATTGTCCTACAATTACAATAGCTATTAGTATGTGATTGCGTTTAAAGGCTTTTAATTCTATTTTGACTTTAACCCTTGGTTCTACCCAATCTCACTGGTTAGAGGTTCAGACTTATCCTTGGACTTGGGCTTCCTAGGAATTGAATACCCTAGGCTCTGATACCATAAAAAACTGTCACGCCCCGAGTGCGGAAGATACCTAGAAACGCGTGACGAGTTTATATCGACTATGTCAATCAGAGTAGTAGTGTATTCGACACCAAATCAGAGATGCGCAAGAGTAAAGATAACCCAATCCTTTTATTCCTTCACAAACGTATTTCTATTATAATCTCTTGAAAATGCTAAACTTAATAAAAAGATAAGTACAAAATTGACTCAAGAAAATATAGAAAAGATAAGACTAGTTGACACTTTGAGAAGCTCTAATCTCTTTCACTCTTGACCTTCCCTGTCCGATTGGGTCTCGTCGTCGGACTTACCTAAAAAGTAGGGAAACACTGAGTGAGCGAACGCTCAGTAGGAAATTATATCTCAAGAACTAGCAATGGGTTTAAGTGATTACAATTTATCACATGTAAATGTAATATGGCTATGCATGTAGAAATAACTAATCAATAGAATAACACGTCGTGTAAAACATCCAAGCGAGTCTTAAACAAGAGATATTCATGAGAGACTTTATAGATTATTGGTTATTTCACGCAAGTACTTTACCCGTGTCGGGCCATGCTAGTAAAGTCACGCAAGTCAAGTCACGCACGCAGGAAAGAGAGAGTGTGTGTGTGGAATGCCAAAGATCAAGAGAAAAAGTACTTCGGTGCAATGCTAGACACCGTGATCATTACAACTCCCATGGGCACTAGTACTTTTGGGTGCTCCTCCCAGGACCAGATCGGACCCTTATATGCACAGCATTAAAGATAGATCTAGACATCCACTTTATAGTATAGCCAATATGGAATTTCAAGAAAAAGCTTGTGGATATTCAAGATAGAGTAGAGTTCAAAATTGAACTTGATGTATAAGGATGATAATAACGATATAAACACGAGTATCGATAAAACTGGGTGGAGTTGGTTCCCTAATTGGGTACCATGACAATTAAGTGTCCATATATAGATGGTCATGTCATTTGATATAGAATTGAGGTCCACAAGAACATCATAATAATGGCATGATTTTCACATCCCATTAAGAATATTCTCATGATATCCACATAGCATATCATGAGGGCCGGTATACCATGTTTCTATAGAGTGACATGGCAAAATAGTGTAAAGGGTTTTTATGGTACAACCAGCTCAGCCGGCTTTGAGGGAATCCAAGGCTACGAGGAGACTTACGGAGGTCCCAATGACTAACTTGCCAGTCCAAAGGAACGGAATGTCCAATGGAGGGCTTGTATGTCACCGAGAGTTGAGGGGTAATCGATAAAACATCGTAAAATATGGGACTATATTCACGGAATGGAAATATAGTGCCAGATACTTATATTTATATATACATAAAACCCTCGGTTCACAGAAAATAGAATAAAATAATTACACAGGAAATTAGCGACTTAACATAAGTCACTACTTAATAAATTAACGCCCTGCACGGGGTCGTTTATTTTCAATTTGACGACTTCAGGAACAGTCGTCCATTATAAATTTCTATTTTGCTGAAATTTTCTTAATTCTGTATTTTTGATAAAAATGCGCCTTAGCCAGGGGCGTCACTTTCAGAAAAGACGACCTACTGGAGGTCGTTAATTCACTTTGGTTTCCAGGAATATGAACAGTAAAGGTTTTCATGATAAATAATTTGCAGGAACCACATATATGAACTGGACAAGAAAAATAGAAGGATTCAAGGTATATGATCATGCAT
Organism: Amorphophallus konjac; assembly: GCA_022559845.1. Lineage (NCBI taxonomy): Eukaryota > Viridiplantae > Streptophyta > Magnoliopsida > Alismatales > Araceae > Amorphophallus > Amorphophallus konjac. Next base: position 293,420,150 of record CM040124.1, on the reverse strand, counting down.
TAGATTTAACTACAGGTTTCATAGATATTAAATTTCAAACGTGCGTATTTATCAATTTCTTAAAATTGACGACTCTTAGTTCGGGCGTCAGTTCATGAATTAGCGCCCTGACTTGGGTCGCCTCTTGCCAAAATTTCACAGAAAACCTCTAAAACGCAGTAAAACTATATGCATGAATTACAGATGATATTATCATAAATTTTTATGCTAGTTTGGGCTACAATTCTTGAGAAAACCTACCTGATGATGATCTGGGTGTAATTAGAACGATACTCTTTTCAAAACAGAGCCTCCTGAAGCTTATGAAAACAGCAACCCCCGAACACAATCAATAGCAGCAGCACACAGGGGTGCAGTGAGGGTGAGTAATAGATGAGAGAGTTTCTACTTGCTGCAGGCAACCTATAGAAGAAGATGAAGAACGATTAAAAATCTTCATATTCTCTGACTGAAGGTAGAGGAAGAAGAACAAACCTGTTCTTCACGCACGAGACAGCAACAGCCCGCCTTTGATCAAAATAGCTAATAGGTTCGACTGAAAGGGGTATTTATAGGGTTTCAGGAATCCCTTAGGGTTAAAATTTGATTAGAACTCTAGTTTCCTTGATAGAGTCCTTACCATAATCAATCGAATACGTACCAATCCTAAAACTTACCCTGGATAGTCTCCTGGTTCGAACGGAACACAAATGCAATTAACGCCTTAGGTTAGGGCGTGCATTTTAATTGACGTCTTGACCTATGCCGTTTCTTTTACAATTCACGCCCAAGAAGAGGGCATTTCTTTCTCTTTCCTTTTATTCGTTTTGGACGTTTTAAAATTTGACGACCTTTTGTATAGGCGTCACTTTTTGAATTCACGCCTCAGGTGAAGGCGTTTCTTATTTAAATCGCGCCTTGTTGAGAGGCGTTATTTACATTTGACTTATTATTTATTCATTTTGGTTCTTATCATTTACTTACTTAATTTTTCTTGAAATCTTCCTTTTATTTTACCAGGGTTGCTACAGTATGTCTTTGTGCCCATTTTCAGTCATGTCCTAAAGAATCTCACTATCGGCTATTAAACGCATCTTTAGATATTTACTTGGCACAATATATTTTGGCTTGTGGTTCCCCATCGGTAGTTCTTTTGATCTGATTACATACACCGATGCGGATTATGCTGGATGCATTGTCGATCGGAAAAGTACTAGTGGGTACTGTCAGTTTCTTGGTGGATGTCTAGTCTCATGGGCCTCCAAGAAACAACATTCAGTAGCTCTCTCAACGGCCGAGGCTGAATATGTAGCCGCCGGAAGTTGTGGAGCCCAAGTACTTTGGATCAAAAATCAACTGCTTGATTTAGATATTGAGATGAAATGTGTGCCAATCTTGTGTGATAATACCAGTGCAATCAGCTTGTCTAAAAACCCTGTTCAACATTCTAGAACCAAGCATATTGATATTCGTCATCATTTTCTGAGAGATCACGTAGGTAAAGGGGTCTTTGAATTGAATTTTATTGACACACACAATCAGCTAGCTGCCATTTTCACCAAACCCCTCAACCAGGATCAATTTAACAAGATACCAAGAGAACTTGGGAAGTGCAAGGGTGAGAGCATTCATGCATAGGTTTTCATTTTGGTTAAGTTCTGCATGTTGTGCCCCTTGTGCTTTGATGAATGTGATGTTTTAATGATAGCAACATGAATGAGTCACCATTTTGTTTTCCTAATAGCTTGACATTGAATCATAACAATCTGAATGCATATAACTGATATATTCTGTGGAGAATGCATGAGAGTGCATAAAGTGTTTTGTGCTTGAATTAAGATCGGTGCATTGCTTCTTCTGTGTGTATATTGCTTCTTCTATGCATATACTGCATCAGTGCACTTAGATGGGTCGACCCCCTTCCTTGATGGGTCGACCCCCCAGATTTCACAAGTCTATACAATCGTCTTTATGCATAGCAATGTCTGTACAGCCGTTTGCTCATATAACTTGCATGTCTATACACTGCATGACGAGCCCAAAAGTCTATACATCGCAGTTGTGTCAAAGTCTGTACAGCCGCTTGTTTGCCAAAGTCTATACAGCCTCTGTGTGTTCTATGCATTTCGCAAGTCATGCAGCGTCAATGCAGCAAGTGTGTCTCATGCATCATGCGTCGACGCCCCCAGATTTCCAAGTCTATACACTCGTCTTCATGCATAGCAGAGTCCATACATTACAGCTCACTTAACTAGCAAGTCTATTCATTGCATTATGGCGTTTGTGTTCAAAGTCTATACAGACTTCAGCGTCTCATGCAGCGTCTTATTGCAAGTCCATACATTGCATTCCTAGCAGATCAGCATGTCTATACATTGCAGCATGCATTCACTGAAAGTCTATACATTGCTTGCATTTGTAAAGTCCATACATTGCATCGTTGTGTTAAGTATATACATTCACATTGTATGTTGGCCTGCACGCACACTCAAGTCCACACATCGTGAAGTCTGCACATTGTGTCACCCAATGTCTATACATTGTTCATTCAGATTTTCATTCAGCTTTGTCAAGTCCATACATTGGGCTACTGTGCAAGTCCACACATTGGCCTTCAGGCTTGCAAGTCTACACATTGCCTGATGATTAAAAAGTCTGTACATCCACCAGTTGAACCCACCAAGTATATACATTGGTCGGTGGCAAGTCTGCACATTGGACTTTCATTCAAAGTCTGTACAGCGTCATGCACTGTTCTTCATAAGTCCATACATTGGACTGTAGCTCGCATCATATGAAGTCTGTACATCGCACTGTGCATCATTCTTCAAAGTCCATACACTGCACTATAGACGCATTAAGGTGAAGTCTATACATCCTCCCTTGATCTTCTAAGTCTATACATCAGGGTGAAGTCTGTACATCCTTCGTTGAACTTCGAAGTCTGTACATTCATCAGTGTTCTTCCAAGTCTGTACATCCAACTGTTCAACTTCGAAGTCTGTACATTGGAAGTTTCACCTACGTCTCCCTTCAAGTCTATACATCGGTAGTTTTACCGTCGTTTCCCTTGAAGTCTATACACTGATGGCTTTACCGTCGTTTCACTTGAAGTCTATACACTCGACTGCCTTGTCTTGATCAAGTCTGTACAGAGCTTCTGTGCTCAAGTCTGTACAGCCAAGGCGACTGTTAATTCTGTACATTAGTTCAAGCTTCCAAGTCTGCACATTGGGCCTTCAAGCCTTTAAAGTCTATACATTGGATTGTGCTTCGCAAAGTCCATACATTGGACTGTGCTCGTAAAGTCTATACATCCATCGGTTCTTTGTTGGCCCAAGTCCATACATTGGTAAAGTCTTCACATCGCCTGATTTCTTCATAGTCTGTACATCATTCGTGAAGATTGAACATTGAGCAAGTGTATACATTGGACGAGTCTGCATCGTGCATCAGTCATGAAGTCTATACATCGTCTGTCTTCATTAGAGTCTCATGCATAACATAAACTCTATACACTACATTGCATTGCATGAAGTCCATACACTGCACGAAGTCTGCACATCGTGTGCTGCATGCTCGCCAAGTCTATACACTGGCTAGTATGTACAAGACTGCAAGTCTATACACTGGCTGCTGCATTCTCATGAAGTCTGCACATTCGCTAGTATAAGTCTATACATCGCCCAGTGTTATGCTTGCAAAGTATGTACAACGCCTGCTTTACACACTCAAAGTCTGCACATTGCTTTACACTTCAGCAAGTATGTACAGCGGGTGCCTTCTTACATGAAGTCTGTACATTGCATTCAAAGTTCACAAAGCCCATTCAGTAAAGTCTATACAATGCATTCAATCCTACAAAGTCTGTACAGGGTTTATAGTTAAATTGATGACCCTATTTCGTCCGTCTGACAGGGATTCTTTGCTGAGATTAATGAGGGCACGTGATCCAAGAATGGATAAAGGCCCAGGATCGTGACACGTGTGCTGAAGCCTGCTGGAGAGCTGCCACGTGGTCCAAGGTTTGGGCGGGAGCTGTGGAGACCATACGCCCTAGCTGCTGCTGCTGATATAAATAGAAGTCTTCGTTTTCAGATGAAGGTGGATCGAAGTTGAGAGAGCAGAAGCTGTGAAGAAAAAAAAAACAGAGTGCAGAGAAGTCTTCGATCCAGAGAAGAGAAAGAGAGAGTTTGAGAGTTTGAGCAGAGAAAGAGTGAAAGATTGTGGTCGTCTGGCAGTTGGATCAAATCCAAGCCGGACTTGCTCCTTCGAGAGCTATATTTCTTATTCTTCATTTACAGCTTTCCGTTGTTATTTTGTTCTATCTTTTGTTTTCTTTTTATACCTTTCTTCAAGCTGTTAGTCAGCGGTTGCAGTGGTGGATTCCACTGGACAGCAAGCTGTGATGCTCAGCGTTGCAGAGGTGAACTCCTCTGGACAGCAAGCTGTGATACTCAGTGGGATGGCAAGCTGTGAGGCCCAGCGGTTGTAGGCAAGCGGTGATGCCCAGCGGACGCAAGCTGTGTTGCGCAGCAGTAAGCCACACTTGGGTTTTGAGTGTGGGGTGGACGTAGGTCTGGAGGACCGAACCACCTAAAAACTCCTATTGCATTGTGGTTTGATTTATCTGTCTTTGCTTCCGCTAGATGTTTGCATAGGGGCGCTCCAAGTGTTCGCTTACTGGTTGAACACAATATTTGATCAGCTTATTTCATTTGTCTAAATCTGTCTAGTGAGCATTAGATTTTAATTGAGCGAAATTTTTTAAAGGTCATATTCATTCACCCCCCCCTCTGAATACATAGCACCGAACCCAACACTTGGTATCAGAGCCGGTTACTGTGCATAGGATCTAACAATCCGCAGCAGATCCTGCTAGCTGTTGGTGCATTTCAGAGTGGGTCTTTTAAGATCGTGTTTTGTTTCACTGAATTAGTGCTTTACTTTGCTCATCTGTTTTAGTGCATTTCTTGTCAATTGTCCTGTGCTTTGAATCTGGTTGTTATCTGCTTCGATGGCTAATCCTCCGATATTCCGAGGTAATAATTTTGAGTCTTGGGTTGAAAAGTTTCATCAGTATGTGAAATAAACTGATCCTAGTCTCTGGAAGGTAATGACTCACGGTCCATACAACCTATCAAAAGATAAATCTAGATGGACTTAAAATGATAAATTGGAAGATTCTGTCAAAACTAGAGCATTAGTTTTAATGAAAGAATCAATTGGCAGAGATTTAATCTCATGTACTTCTTTTTGCAGGTCTGCCAAAGAAATTCTGGAAAAACTAAAGCTCACCAGGAATCACAACAAATGCTTGATGGCTGATCGGAGAAATGACGATGATGAAACCTCATCTCAGGTAAGCTCCGAATCAGATGGATACTCTTTTGATGAATTGATAGTGATGTATGAAAATTTGTTAGAAGTATCCAAGAAATTAAAATCTGAAAACAAAAAGTTGAAAAAGAAATGTGATCAGATAACTTTGAAAGTTCCTTGTCAAAATTGTCCAGATCTGAAACAATCTAATGATGCATGTATGTTAGATGTTCAGAATTTTCAGAAACAAAATGATTCTCTAGAAATTGAAAAACAAACATGCTTGGACAAAATGTCAGAAATTGAGAATCAGGTAAATGATAAGAAAAATGAGCATCTAAAAAGCATGCAAGAACTTACTGAAGTCAATTCTGAATTGGACAAACTGAAACTTGAGAATAAAGAATTTCAAAAGAAAAATGAAAACCTTATGGCTAGAATAAATGAAATCAATGGGGAAGGTTCACATTCCTCTTCTGCTGAATCAAACTGTAATATGTGCTCAGCTCTAAGAGAACGTAATGAAGATCTTTATAGTGAGAATGAATGGCTGGGTAAACTAATTATCTCACTTAAAGATGATCACAAAAACTTGGTGGCTGAGAAGTTGGAGCTGATGTCTGGAAGTGGAAAATGCAATGAAACAGTCATGAAGCTATCTGAAGAGAAGAAAGAACTGAGGGAACAAAACAAGAAACTGATGGTTTTAAATACTATTTTCTCACATAGGTTTCTGACTGTCGAAAAAGAAAAATATGTTATTAAGGAAGCTCAATCACAAAGACTTGAGGAGGAAAACACTGAACTGAAAGCTGAAGTTGAAAAATTAAAGTTGTTAAATACTGGCTTATCTGAAACACTTCTCACCTTAAAGAAGGGAAAGCTCACTTGTGATGAAGAATCACAAATGTTGAACAGTCTAGAACAAGAAATTGAGAAGTATAAAATTGCAAATAAAGTCTTAAGTGAATGTGTCAACTGCAGTGAACAGGAGATAGCCAGTTATGAGCTTCACATAACATCTTTGGAAAATAAGATTCAGGATCTAGAAAAATTAGCATTCAATTCAGCTAAGAATGAAAGAAAAATAAAAACTGTTGTGAAAAGGAAGGATGATAGTTCAAAAGGGGGAACAAACTGTAATTCTGATGTTGAGAAAATTACTAGAAACCAGCTATACACTACCTTTGTGCAAAGTTCTGATGTAGCTGGTACTTCAAAGTAATCCCCAAAACAAAATGAAAATCAGAAATCACCTTCATCAACTGTATTTCAGTTCAAAGCACAGAAAAATGAAAAACAAACAAAAACTGTTAAGAACAGTCAGAAATTGAAGAAGAAGGGTCAAATAAAGAAGGTAAAGACTATTCTTGTTCATGGCCTAAAATCTGCTAGCTCAGATGAATCTGATGGTGTACACACTGCTCACAATTCATCCACTCACTCGCATGCATGTGAGAAGGAATTCTCATGTTATTATTATGGCAAGGTAGGGCATATCATGGATGATTGCAGAATATTGAAAGAAGATGAGCATGCAAATAAAACAATGCATTCAAGGAAATTATCTGATAAAAACCATGCCACTAAGAAATCTAATGCATCTTGTTATTACTGTGGTAGGCGTGGTCATCTAATGAATGCATGTTTTAAACTGAAGGAAGACAACAATGTGAATCCTAGATCTTTCACACATGCTCATGACCCACATAGATATAGATCTACTTCAGGCCAGCATATCATTTGTTTCACTTGCAACAAGCCTGGGCATAAGGCTAATGAGTGCTGTTCAGGAAATCAATGGGGTAAAAATGAATCAATAAGCAAGCATTTTAAATGCTTTGAATGTGGTAGGTATGGGCATGCAGTCAAAGACTGCTGGCATGCTCAGGGAAATAGATTGAACTCTAAATCTGTAAAATTCCCTGCTTTCTATGATTCTGCTAGAAATAACTTGAGTGATAAAAGGAAAAACTCTGCATGTTTTGAATGTGGTAAGCTAGGCCACAAAGTTGCCAACTGTCGGCTGGCTGTGTATGAAAAGAAAAATTTTCATGTTAATAAAAGAAAAACTCATGCTAATACACATAATTTTCATACTCATGTGCATGCACATGGGCATCATGTTTCTGCTAACATGAATAAAAAAAAAATTCTGTGGCTTCATGTTACTACTGTGGAAAATTTGGACATTCCATGTTTGACTGTTATCTGATGGAATTTGATGATCATACTGCTAAAAGACTGTTTAGAACACCTGATAGGGGTAATTCAGGACCCAAGACTTCTTGGGTTCCTGCAAGATCAAAGTGATTGATTTGCTACAGGTGTGTCTTGGAAGATGATGAATAAAGGGGTTAATGATCCAAGGCACTCAACAGAAAACCCCAGGATCCTATCTTTCAGGTTAGTTCTGAACTTTGTTTAAAATTCCATCATCTGAAATTGTTGTTTTGCTTGGTTGAGTTTTGATGATCTCTTCTTGTTTAGCTGATCAGTCTGCATTCTAGACTCAGCTATTGAATTCAATTCTGAATATATTTGATGCTTTTCTCATGCTGTTGTTTGCATTGAATAAATGAGATTGCTTTGCACTGCATATATCATTTGCATGACAATCATGGTATATTAAATGGAACAGTGCTGAAGGGCATATGGAGTATGTCTGAATGCTACTGCCATGTGTGAGGTGGTCCTTGGACCAAGTCCTCCGATTAGTACCATGGGTCCAATTTTCATTTAGTGCAGTGTACTGAATATCATAAAATTTGAAAAATCTAAAAATTTGAAATGAAAATGATGCATTTGATAAATTCTCTCTCTGATTGAGCAAAGCATGAATTCTTCTTGAGCATATTCTAAAATCATGAGCAGTTCATTAATAGTAATTCATGCACTTTGTCAGGGGGAGTTTGACTAATGTTGCATATGAAGTGTAGTGGAGTTGAAAAACCTGAAAAGAAATTTCATTGCATCTAGACAGGGGGAGCTTTTAGAATTGGTGTTTTGATTGTCACATTTTGAACACCTCTTGTCTAGTATTTGATCGACTCTGATGTCATATTTCTCTCTCTTGAAAATGGATTCTGCCCTCTATTCGTTGAGCTGTTAAAGAAGAGTTTCCTTCAACTCTCTTCATGATACTACCTGTCAGCTGATCTGTCTGAATTCCAGACTCAGCTACTGTGTGTTGATGTACACTCTTCTGAAATATTTCTCTCTTGCTGATTGACTCCTCCACCAGCTTGTACTCTTCATTCATATACCTCTTAGCTGGTGTGACTATTTTTGCTCCATTATTGAGTTGTTGGTCAGCTAAATTTACTGATCTGGTCTGAGGAACTTAAGCTGCATGTTATGCAATTCAGTCTGAGAATTTTGTAGAAACTCTTATCATATAGGTTTAAGAATTACCACTGAACCAGACTGATATAATATTAATGTATCCTCAGATTTGTAATTAAATGAATTGAAAATATCTGAATGATAAGGTTTAATAAACTTTAACCACATGTGTCAAGTAAACCTTAAACTCTCTCATCTGATATCTGAAAATATGAAATCAAGGCTCTTTGGTAGAGATTCATAGAGTGAGTACTGTGGTTAAACATTAACTTGAAAAATGTTGACTAAATGAAAAATTATGAATTCAGAGCAATGTCTTGGTCACTGAGAAACTGGGTTCTTTGTCAATGAAATAAAGTAACTCATGTCATGAAGTGCCATAGTTATCTCTGATAAAAATTTATCAAAACCTAACAGAGCAATGGCAAAATTATGTTGAGTAGCTGGGGAGTCTGGCCTCTAATCAAGGTGTCTCCTCATGTAAAAAGACACTTATATTGCTAACTCTGGTCTCAATGTTGAGAGGCGATGACAGTTATCGCACTGAGTAACTGGGTCACTTCAACTAAGACTTGTTGTGCCTCATGTAAAAAGATGTTGATCAACCTAAATTGCTCAGGAAAAATATAATGTGCTTCAAATAAAAATATTGTAAAGTCTGTTAACTCATATTCTTGGAAAAAGTGTTTAACATCAATACTAATATGTGTAACTCTTGAAAGAGTCTTTGAGATCATGTGTGTAAGATAAAAGATGATTATTTTTGAGTGTTTTCTGAATATTTGGTTCACCTTTATTAAACCTTGGATTCAGATATGATTATTGAGTTTAATTTGACAAATTTGGTATACATCAAAATTAAATCAGATTGGTTAAGTTGCCACTTCATAACCCTTTATGAAAAGAGAGTCTACTCTTCTTAAGACTTATTGAAGTGATGCAAGCTTTAAAATCCCTCATGTTCAGATTCTTTCCAGACTGTCTGATCAGCATCTTGCTATTGATTGTTTCCTTGAGATGTGTTGTGCTTTGACTATTTCTCACCCTTACCCATGGCTAATCTTACATTATCAGTTGATCCACACTGTTGGAATCTTCCATCCTGTTTCACAATTAGCTCTGGTTCTGTTTCATTCTGTTCATGTAACCAGAATTCAGATTTTTTTTGTAATGGCAGAATTCAGATTGATTTATTGGATAACCAGAGTTCATTCCTGTACTTCAGGGGGAGTTATGAGTCATCTGATTTTAAGGGGAGAGTAGTTAATCTTGCATGCTGATAGGGGGAGTGTTGTTTCATTGTCATAAGTGTCTTTGTGTGCTGCATTGTGTCTCTCAAACCATTCCCTTTCTTTTTGATTATGTCAAAGGGGGAGAATAGTTTGACGAGTCAGTGTGACTCATTATGTTGCCATCATCAAAAAGGGGGAGATTATTGTGCCCCTTGTGCTTTGATGAATGTGGTGTTTTAATGATAGCAACATGAATGAGTCACCATTTTGTTTTGCTAATAGCTTGACATTGAATCATAACAATCTGAATGCATATAACTGATATATTCTGTGGATAATACATGAGAGTGCATAAAGTGTTTTATGCTTGAATTAAGATCGGTGCATTGCTTCTTCTATGTGTATATTGCTTCTTCTGTGCATATACTGCATCAGTGCACTTAGATGGGTCGACCCCCTTCCTTGATGGGTCGACCCCCCAGATTTCACAAGTCTATACAATCGTCTTTATGCATAGCAATGTCTATATAGCCGTTTGCTCATATAACTTGCATGTCTATACACTGCATGACGAGCCCAAAAGTCTGTACATCGCAGTTGTGTCAAAGTCTGTACAGTCGCTTGTTTGCCAAAGTCTATACAGCCTCTGTGTGTTCTATGCATTTCGCAAGTCATGCAGCGTCAACGCAGCAAGTGTGTCTCATGCATCATGCGTCGACGCCCCCAGATTTTCAAGTCTATACACTCATCTTCATGCATAGCAGAGTCCATACATTGCAGCTCACTTAACTAGCAAGTCTATTCATTGCATTGTGGCATTTGTGTTCAAAGTCTATACAGACTTCAGCGTCTCATGCAGCGTCTTATTGCAAGTCCATACATTGCATTCCTAGCAGATCAGCATGTCTATACATTGCAGCATGCATTCACTGAAAGTCTATACATTTCTACATTGCTTGCATTTGTAAAGTCCATACATTGCATCGTTGTGTTAAGTATATACATTCACATTGTATGTTGGCCTGCACGCACACTCAAGTCCACACATCGTGAAGTCTGCACATTGTGTCACCCAATGTCTATACATTGTTCATTCAGATTTTCATTCAGCTTTGTCAAGTCCATACATTGGGCTACTGTGCAAGTCCACACATTGGCCTTCAGGCTTGCAAGTCTATACATTGCCTGATGATTGAAAAGTCTGTACATCCACCAGTTGAACCCACCAAGTCTATACATTGGTCGGTGGCAAGTCTGCACATTGGACTTTCATTCAAAGTCTGTACAGCGTCATGCACTGTTCTTCATAAGTCCATACATTGGACTGTAGCTCGCATCATATGAAGTCTGTACATCGCACTGTGCATCATTCTTCAAAGTCCATACACTGCACTGTAGACGCATTAAGGTGAAGTCTGTACATCCTCCCTTGATCTTCCAAGTCTATACATCGGGGTGAAGTCCATACATCCTTCGTTGAACTTCTAAGTCTGTACATTCATCAGTGTTCTTCCAAGTCTGTACATCCAACTGTTCAACTTCGAAGTCTATACATTGGAAGTTTCTCCTACGTCTCCCTTCAAGTCTATACATCGGTAGTTTTACCGTCGTTTCCCTTGAAGTCTATACACTGATGGCTTTACCGTCGTTTCACTTGAAGTCTATACACTCGACTACCTTGTCTTGATCAAGTCTGTACAGAGCTTCTGTGCTCAAGTCTGTACAGCCAAGGCGACTGTTAAGTCTGTACATTAGTTCAAGCTTCCAAGTCTGCACATTGGGCCTTCTAGCCTTTGAAGTCTATACATTGGACTGTGCTTTGCAAAGTCCATACATTGGACTGTGCTCGTAAAGTCTATACATCCATCGGTTCTTTGTTGGCCCAAGTCCATACATTGGTAAAGTCTTCACATCGCCTGATTTCTTCATAGTCTGTACATCATTCGTGAAGATTGAACATTGAGCAAGTGTATACATTGGACGAATCTGCATTGTGCATCAGTCATGAAGTCTATACATCGTCTGTCTTCATTAGAGTCTCATGCATAACATAAAGTCTATACACTGCATTGCATTGCATGAAGTCCATACACTGCACGAAGTCTGCACATCGTGTGCTGTATGCTCGCCAAGTCTATACACTGGCTAGTCTGTACAAGACTGCAAGTCTATACACTGGATGCTGCATTCTCATGAAGTCTGCACATTCGCTAGTATAAGTCTATACATCGCCCAGTGTTATGCTTGCAAAGTATGTACAATGCCTGCTTTACACACTCAAAGTCTGCACATTGCTTTACACTTCAGCAAGTATGTACAGCGGGTGCCTTCTTACATGAAGTCTGTACATTGCATTCAAAGTTCACAAAGCCCATTCAGTAAAGTCTATACAATGCATTCAATCCTACAAAGTCTGTATAGGGTTTATAGTTAAACTGATGACCCTATTTCGTCCGTCTGCCAGGGATTCTTTACTGGGATTAATGAGGGCACGTGATGCAAGAATAGATAAAGGCCCAGGATCGTGTCACGTGTGTTGAAGCCTACTGGAGAGCTGCCACGTGGTCCTAGGTTTGGGCAGGAGTTGTGGAGACCATACGCCCTAGCTGCTGCTGCTGCTGATATAAATAGAAGTCTTCGTTTTTAGATGAAGGTGGATCGAAGTTGAGAGAGCAGAAGCTGTGAAGAAAAAAAAATAGAGTGCAGAGAGGTCTTCGATCCAGAGAAGAGAAAGAGAGAGTTAGAGAGTTTGAGCAGAGAAAGAGTGAAAGATTGTGGTCGTCTGGCAGTTGGATCAAATCCAAGTCGGACTTGCTCCTTCGAGAGATATATTTCTTGTTCTTCATTTACAGCTTTTCGTTACTGTTTTGTTCCATCTTTTGTTTTCTTCTTATACCTTTCTTCAAGCTGTTAGTCAGCGGTTGCAGTGGTGGATTCCACTAGACAGCAAGCTGTGATGCTCAGCGTTGCAGAGGTGGACTCCTCTGGATAGTAAGCTGTGATGCTCAGCGGGATGGCAAGCTGTGAGGCCCAGCGGTTGTAGGCAAGCTGTGATGCCCAGCGGATGCAAGCTGTGTTGCGTAGCAGTAAGCCACACTCAGGTTTTGAGTGTGGGGTGGACGTAGGTCTGGAGGACCGAACCACCTAAAACTCCTATTGCATTGTGGTTTGATTTATCTGTCTTTGCTTACGCTAGATGTTTGCATAGGGGTGCTCCAAGTGTTCGCTTACTGGTTGAACAGAATATTTGATCAGCTTGTTTCATTTGTCTAAATCTGTCTAGTGAGCATTAGATTTTAATTGAGCAAAATTTTTTAAAGGTCATGTTCATTCACCCCCCCCCTCTGAATACATAGCACCGAACCCAACACTGCATTTGTAGAAACTCATATGCATCAAAGGTAGGAAAACATACATTTTGTCTTTACTTCTTATACCTTGTGTGTTCACATACATTCCTGCATGCTTGAATGTAATTATATGAATAGACCTCCTTGAAAAATCTTTCTAAGGCCAATATTCCTTGGATAAATAATTGTGGACTCAGTGATGTCAGACCTAGGAAACTTCTGAGGGGGAGTTAGAAACTTTCCTCAAATCTGCATATATTCCCCTTCCTCCACTTCATGTCGTTGGCTCAACTCAGAAGGTCGGTTGTTAGTCCCCCATTTATAAAGGAAAAAGGAAAAGAAATAAAATAAAAAAGAAATAAAAAAATTACAAAAATTGGGGTTTTTCTGGGCTAGCGGTCGATCGCCAGCCCCGCACCGGTCGACCGGTGGCGGCGAACCGGCCCAACCAGGTCCCAACCGAGCCAACTTATAAGGGGTTTTAAAGGCCCCCATTCTCATTCTATCACTTCCATTCACCCTCCACCACTTTGCCCTAACTCTAGAACCCTAAAACTCCACCTCCCAAGCTTCTAAACCTCATCCTTTCTCCATCCGCACAAGATCCAGCTTGTTCGTCACGATTTCGGGATGAACTCCATTCGGCCGTTCGTGAGTTTGTGGAGTTCACATCTTGGTTTCGGTCAGTGGAGAAGGCTTTTGCAAGCCCCTAGAGTGTCCGTCGATCTTTCTTCATCCCCCGGGACGAGGGTCCTCTCTTCAAGGGTTTTCTATCGGGTTGCTTGTTCGGGATGCCGCCTAGACGAAGCTCTCGACATTCTGCCCAAGGGGAAGGGAGTGGATAGAGACGCGAGGCACCAGCTCCTCCACCACAGCAGGTGCCTGCACCGCGTCGAGCACCTAGGTTGCTCATTCGCCCCATAATCGACCCTCGAATGGTTGATTTCAACGAGGTGAATATGCTCCTCCCCGATATATGTGCAATCTTTGAGATTCAGCCGGGTTAGACTGATTTCGTCACTAGGTATAACCGTCATTACCCCAACCTAGTATAGCAGTTCTATGGGAACTTGGTTTCAAGGAATGATGAGCTATATACTGTTGTTCAAGGGGTTGAGATTCACATTAACCCCGATCTGTTTGATAGAAGCTTAGGGGTTGCGGCTAGAGGAGCCAACATGGCTTATGGTCATGAGGACTGGGGAGGTTGAAGATACTTTTATTGCTATGACCAACTGAGAGTACGTGCATGGTGTCAACGATTTGATTGAGTTAAATGTGAATTACTTCCCACCACTGCAGCGTGTCTTACACCATATGTTTACCTCCCTTATTTATCCCAAGGTTGGCAGCAGAAATGAAGTCATAGAAGTTCATAGATTCCTGTTTTACTATGTCATGAATGGTATACAAATCAACATGGGTCGCCTCATGACCACCCTCATTGGCGCTTGCCGAACGAATCTGCGGCGATCTTTGCCGTATGCTTCACAGTTGACCGGGGTGTTCATTCATGCTGGGATTAATTTAGCAAAAGAACCGTTTATTTATATTCGCTAGGATGATATTTATAATGAGCATAAGATCTGCACAGATATGGGATATTACTATGGTCCCGATGGTGAGCTGCGTCGGGATGTGCCTACATATGAAGATGAATATGATAGTGAGGATGAGCAGGAACCACAGCAGCAGCAGGTTCAAGGGGATGTACCCCCTCCAGTTCAGGCCGAGGAGTAGCCTCCTCCACCCTCACCTCATCACATGGATGCCGAGCTGCCTCCTCCACCTTCACAGCAGTATATGGATCCGAAGATGCCTCCTCCTACTCAGTTTTATCATGGAGAGTCCTCCACTCAGGGAGCCACTCAGCCTTCTTGGGTAGACTATGAGACTTTTGACAGGCGGTTCTCTGGGCTAGAGACACGGGTGAATACTTTTGGGGAGGGACTTTCTACTCTCGGGGATCGCGCTGACACTATGGGCAATATGGTTGACACCATGTCCGGCCGCATAGATTCTTTCTCCACTGCTCTAGCTTCTCTCTCCACCCAAATGGCCACACTCACCACTCATATGACTCGCCTCACCGACAGTGTTACTGATTCTAGCCAGTCCTTCCACATTATGAACAATACACTTCTTATCATGGCTCGTCGTGATGCGGCTCGTGACCTCGCCATTGACCATGTTCGGGATACTCTTCACACTCAAGCTCATGCTCTTGAAGACATCAGCCGTCTCCTTGGTCACCAGCCCCCTCCTCCAGAGGATCAGCCACCTGCAGATGCACCATGAGGATTTTTCCTTTCTTTCACCTCTAGCTTGTTGTCCTTTGGTCTTATGTCACTTGGGTCCCCCTTCTTCTATCCTACTCCTTTTTGATGATGCCAAAGGGGGAGAAGTAGTAATATAGGGCTTTATATATTTATGTATGTTCGTGTGTGGTTGTATGTTTGCATGTTTGATCATGTAAGGATCATGAGTCTGTTTTATGCACTTGTTTAGTCCCTTGAGTCTAGAGTCGTGCATTCACTTTTGCACTAATGTACCTTGTAATGAATGATGAATTGAATGCAATTGGTGTTTGATCTCAAATGGTTGGCTCCTATATCTCATTTCCTTTCAAATTGGCAAATAAATGTTGAATGGTGTGTGTTCGGTGGCATAACGGGATGTGAGTGAAATGCTTTGTTTTCGAACCTTGATCTCAACTTTCAAACATTGCTCAAAGGCACGTTCATATATTTCAAAACCCCTTTAGTTTTGTCATCATCAAAAAGGGAGAGATTGTTGAGTATATCTAGGTGATTTTGATGATAACAAAACCCAGGTTATGTGTTTTCTCATGTGCTATGTTTCAACAATCAAGTTCGATTTCAACACGCATTCAAAGCTACTTCACCATGTGTTATGCTTAATTGTCTAAACCCTTCCAAATGCATAAATCCTTGTTTTGGTTTCCAAACCGCCAAGGCTAAGCTTAAACCCACTCACCTTGATTGGAATAAGGTAGCCATTGTTGTGACTCCTCTGTGTTGATGATGTTGACAATAAGCCTTACTTCATTGGCAACAACTTGTTTTGATTGATTGGTAACTGTTCATATTTTGATGAAATTATCTTTATCAGATTGTCTGTGTGTTCCATGCATTTAGAGTCTGTACATCGTCAATGCTCTTCTTGCATATGCATTGTTCGTGCATCTTTTCACAAGTCAGTGCATCGTTCACTCCAGCAAGTCTATACATTGCATCGGTCAAGTCTGCACATTGCTTGTAGACTGCACAAAGTCTGCACATTCGTTGCTGCAATGTATGTACATCGTCATGTCGCTTGCACGTAGAGTCTATGCATTGCATTCTGTCAAACACAGAGTATATACATTCCTTGCTGTTATGTTCGTGCATCCATTTCACAAGTCCATACATTGTCCTGTTGCACGCCACTCAGTTGAGCAAGTCTATACATCTGTTAGCCTTGCCTTATGCACGCAGAGTCTATACATTCACATGCATATGCAAAGTCTGTACAGCCAGTGCATCCTTTGATTCAAGTCTGTACATCGTCTTTGCTCAAGTACACACAAAGTCTGTACATTGCATTTGACGCAGGCACAGCAAGTCTATACATTGGTATCTTTACCTACGTTGCACCTACAAGTCTATACATTGGCTGCTGCATGCTCACACAATCATTGAGTCTATACTTCGTGCACTCTCAAGTCTGTACAGCATGTGAGGTCCGTCTCACTTAGCGTCTCATTTGGACATAAAGTCTATACATTGGACCGTCTCACTTTGCGTCTCACTCATCGTCTTTGTTGCACGTAGAATCTACACAACTCTTTGTCAGCAAGTCTGTACATCGTGTAGCATGCACGCGTTCAAGTCTGTACATCGCATAGCATGCACGCATGTCCAAAGCCTGTACATTGTTCCATTAGCACAAGTCTGTACAGCCTGTGTGCTTCGTAACGCCAAGTCTATACATTGGCTAGCTGCACAAACACTAAGTCTACACATTATTGCATGCAGAGTCTGTATATTCATTTGGCATGACAGTGCATCCATTTGTAATGTATATACCTTGCCATCTGCATTTGTGTACTCATTAGCTCTAAGTCTATACATTGTTTCATGCATTGCACGAAGTCTGCACATTGTGTGTTGCTATGCTTATACATCATTTTAGTAAGTCTGCACAATGGTGCACGTTGAGTCTACACATTGATTTGGCATGACAGTGCATCCATTTATAATGTTCATACTTTGCTTGATGCATTCTGCATTACACACTACAAAGCCTGTACATCATTATCGCATGCATACTAAGTCCATACACTGCTTGGTGACTTGCATATGGACTCATTATCATTGTGCACACTTTGTTAAATACAGTCTACATTACACCTCCTCAAGTCAGTACATTCACTCTTATATAGAACATGAAAGTCAGTGCATCTTTCATCCTAGAATATATACTTTGTACAGCTTTGGCATCGTAGGCATGCACAAGTCGGTGCATGCTCACACTTGTTGCATAGTGAAGTATGTACAAGCTTTTAGTCTTAAACTGATAACTCTATCCGACTGACTGATAGGTACTTATGCTCGAGGAGATTAAGAAGGGCACATGATCCAAGAAAGAGGAGGTGCCAGGATCATGACACGTGTATAGCAACAAGCCTGGATGCTGCCACGTGATCCAAGCTTTTGGGCGGGAGATGTGGAAGACACACGCCCTATCTGCTGCTCTATATATATGAAGCATCTTCCTCAGAAGAAGTCTGATCGAAGCAGAAGAGCAGAGAGTGAACTTCAGCCTGCACGATCCACAGAGAAGAAAAGCAGAGAGCCACCGAGAGCAGAGAAGAAAAAGAGAGAGAAGAGAAGAGTAGAGAAGAAAAAGAGAGCAGAGAAGAAAAAGAGAGAGAAGAGAAGAGCAGAGAAGAAAAAGAGAGAGAGAAGAGAATATTGAGAGAGAGGAGTTGAGAGAGCTTGTCTGAATGTTCCTCAGTCTCTTGGTTTAGATACCAGAGCTGAGTTTGCTCATTGCGAGCTATATTCTCTTTTGAGATTTCTTGTTTTTGTTTGATTCTATTTTGCTTTCTGAAACTTTGTCTTCAAGCTGTGTGTCAGCTGTTTGCAGTGGAGGATTTCACTGGATGGGTAAGCTGTATTCCCCAGCGGTTTGCAGAGGTGTAGCCTCTGGACAGGTGAAGCTGTAATTCCTCAGCGGGCGAGACTTGGTCTCGGACAGCAAGCTGTGAGGCTCAGTGGTTGTAGGCTAAGCTTTATTGCCCAGCGGACGCAAGCTATGTTGCGCAGCAGTAAGCCACACTTGGGTTGAGTGTGGGGTGGACGTAGGTCTGGAGGACCGAACCACCTTAAAATTTGATGTCTACTGTGTGATTGATTTGTGCACCTTGTGATTTCAACTCGACCGGCAGATGATTGCTTAGGTTCGCTATCACTGTGATCTGCTTTGTTCCGATATCATTGTGCTCATTCAATCGTTCAACAGCTGCTCGTTTTAATTCCGCATTAGAGTTCATTTGTGTTTTTTTATTAGGCCATCAATCTATTCACCCCCCTCTAGATCCACACTTCGTGGTGACAGAGTGCTTCCATCTAACACAATAGTTGGTATCAGAGCCTAACTCTTCTACAGGGACTTACAGCCCGAAGAGGAAGGTACAGATGGATGCAAGAGGGTTGATCGCGGAAGGACATTCTATCACCAAGCCCCCTTACTTTGAGGGATCAAATTATGCATACTGGAAGAACCGTATGCAGGTCTTCTTGAGGGCGAAGGATTATGAGACTTGGAAGGTGGTGAGTAAGGGACCTTTTGAGCTGTCCCCGAACGAGGATGTCTGGACCAAGGAAGAGATCCGAAGGTCCACTCTGAACTGGAGCGCCATCAACGCCATTCAATGTGCACTCCATCCCACTGAATTTGATAGAGTGTCATCCTGCAAGATGGCAAAGGAGATGTGGGATACTCTTGAGGTCATTTATGAGGGAACGTCTCAAGTGAGAGAGACACGGGCTAATATGTTAGTGTCAGAGTATGAAGCATTTCGAATGAAGCCCGGTGAGACAGTGACCGAAATGTTTGCTCATCTGACCATTATAACAAATGGTCTAAGAAATCTGGGAAAAAGTTATACCGATTATGAAGTTGTGAGGAAGATGCTTTGATCGTTGACTCCGATATGGCATACCAAAGCAACTGTGGTTGAGGAGTCAAGAGATTTACAAAAGATGAAACCTAATGAGCTAATAGGCTCTTTGATGGTGTACGAGATGAATATTCTACAAGCTGAAGAGCTCGAATACAAGAAGCCTATTGCTCTAAAGGCCAAGCATAGTTGTTCAAAACAGTCCAGCTGCAATGGATCATCCAGTGATCGGAGTCCATCTGGATCGGACCTTGAAAAGGATGAAATAGCTATGATTACAAAAGAGTTCAGAAGATTTCTTAGAAGAGAAGGGGAAAATGTCTACAGAAGACACCACAGCAGGAAGCAAAACAGGTATAAATTCAACCTTGTTGAAAAATCTGAAACTAATGTGTGTTACCAATGAAGGAAGTCCGGCCATCTGAAAGCTGATTGTCCAGAGAATCAGAAGCACAAGGACAAGTCCAAGAGAAAGAACACTAAAGGGAAAGCCATGGTGAGTACCTGGAGTGATGAGGACGAAGGTACCTTGAGCTGCAGCTCGGACAGTGAGGAAGAATCAGAAAAACCTATGTGTCTTATGGCAACCAGTTCTGAAGACAGAGAGGAAGATTCTGATGAGGTACCCTCACGATTTGATAATTTTACCATTGTTGATTGGATAGATGCCTATCATGATATTGCTGATATAGTAGATGATATTAGAAAATAAAATAGGCATCTAAGAAGAAAAATAAATTCCATGCAAAATGACAAAACATTGACTGATAAAATTGCATGCCTCGAATCTGAAAATGCTAAGTTGAAACTCACATGTTCTGAAATCGAAGAAATCAAGCATGAGTTAAAAGTTTTTAAGGAAGAGAATGAGAGGCTAGAAAATGCAATTGATGAATGAAAATTGAAAATACAAAAATATGAGAGTGAGATGAAGCTTGTAAATGAAAAGTATGAAGTTGTCCTAATTGTGAACACTGAACTGAAGAAATCTGTTGAAAATGTTCAGAAAGATAATGAGGACAAGCTGAGAATAATAGAGAAAATGACCCAAGGTTCAGAGAACTTAAATGCCTTATTAGGGTCAAAAGTCAACTTCAGGAGAGAGGGTCTTGGTATTAATTCCAGTGTAACTAAAAGCTTTGCAATGAAGACTATATCATTTGCTGCATAGAAAGAGAAAAAACCTCTCATTAACATGAATTCAAACAACTCTGTGAATAAAACTGTGAACCTGAAGAAGCCCAGTGCTGAGGAGAAGGGTAAACAAAAGATTGGTGAGCCTAGCAGACCTGGTACATCCAAGCCAAATCCTAAAGCTCAGTCTCAGGTTAGGGGTCAGCCTACACATGTATATAAACCCCATGGTAAGGCCATCAAGTCTCCACCACCACCACCATCTCAGAAAAATACCCAACACACACCTATAAATAGGTCAGCAGGGTCGAAGGTGCAGGGGAGACAAAATGCATTTAGAAGTCAACCCAAACAATTCTACCAACCCAGAGTTCAGTCCTACTACACTGCACAGGCAACCTATTCCAATAGGTCAGGGTGGACTAGGACTCCAGGAAGGTATACAGGTCATGCATATCAAGCTACACAGTCTCACAGACCTTACACCAGAAATTGGGTTGGTGGATATGGCAATTGGACACCTAGGAACCTGCATCTCTTCAGCCAGCCCAGAAACTACTATGGCCACAATTTCATGAATGCATCCTGGCCAAGGCACTGGCACAGAAGCAAAAAATCTGTCAATAATTATGCTGGTGCCAACAAGAAGAAAAATAACAAAAAGAAGAGGAATAACAACAAAAAGAAATCTGTAAAATCCAATGAACAGAATTCTTTTAAACAAATGTGGATTCCAAAAAGTTTGCTTTCATGTTTTACCTGCATTTCATCTGCTCTGGAGCCCAAACAGACTTGGGTTCCAAAATTCTCTCCCTAATTGTGTGTGCAGGTATGCCTGGCAGCCAAGAACAATCTGTGGTACTTGGATAGTGGCTGCTCCAAGCATATGACAGGAGATAAGGCCAAGTTCTGCATGCTGACAGAGAAACATGGAGGCCTTGTCACCTTTGGTAGCAACACAAAGCGTAAAATTGTCGGGTCAGGTAAGGTAGGTAAGTGTACTACCTGTTGCATTAAAGATGTCATGCTGGTTGAAGGTTTAGCATATAATTTACTTAATATCAGCTAGTTATGTGATAAAGGAAATTGAATTGAATTTTTTTGAAACAGAAAATCAAATTACTGACATCTTTACTAAGCCACTAGGGAATGAAAGGTTCAAATTTCTTAGAAGAGAACTTGGCTTATGTAAAGTTCAGCATGATGAATAAAATTCTTGCAGTCTGATCTGGATTTAAATTTGGTTGCCTGAATAAAACTCTGTGTCTGTTGAATGTTGCACCAGACCATGCATGCATAACATTCATATTCTTCATGACATATCAATTGGCATCACACTCATGATCCTCATTGCATATCATTCAGCCCTGACTATGTCTAAGCTCTCTTTCCTCTAATTCTTCCCATTCATTTGCAAAACCACATGCATATAGACAGGGGGAGTGTTGTATGTAATTCAGAGAGGTCATCAACTTCATTGATACTCAAACTCGTTTCTCTCTTGATTTCATTAAACCCCTTAACCCTGAATGAGTTGAGTCTGACAATATGGCAATCTGTTAGTCAGTTCTAATTCTTAAGCAATAGAAAACAGACTTCTTCCTTTATAAGAATTTTAATTGCTTAAGAACTGACTTAATGGTTTAAATTTTATAAACTTTAGAGTTTAAAGATTGCAATCAGTAAATAAGAATGCTGAAAATTGATAAAGCTATCAACCCTTATTTCATTACATGTCAGACAAAGTTAACTGTATCTGAAATCAAAAAACTCACCTGAAATCCTGTTAGAGAAGGCTAAGTATGTGTATTGTCCTTAAACAAGTCATTCTGAAATAAATAAAGGACAGCTAAGAAAATGTTAAAAATCTTGAAAAATATTTGAAAAATAATGTTGGCAGAGTAATGACTGGTAAAGCACTGAGAAACTTAGTGATCCATCAAAGAAATGGACAATACTTAAGTCATGAGGTGTATCAGTTATCTCTGTATAAATAATCAAAACAGTAGGGTGGTTTCACTGAGTACCTGGGGGTAACTGGCGTCTGATAAACGTGTACCCTCATACAAAAAGGTGTAAATCAGTTCTATTGAATTTGATCATAGGCAGAATGATTCATTATGTTGAGTATCTAGGGGTACTGGCGTCTGATAAACGTGTACCCTTACGTAAAAAGACAAATGGTACCTGAATGCCCTTAATAAAATAAAATTGAAAATGATGTTCCTTCAAAAGAAAATTCAGGTATGCCAAATTATTTAATTTCAATACATGACCTGGTATCTATTAACAATTTTTTACTGAGTCTAAGAAAGTAAGATACTTTGAAACTGAATCTCGCATGCTCAAATGTGATTCGGGTTTATTGCTTTTATCATGCACAGCAAACTTATCCAATGAATGTAGTGCATGAACTCTAAATTTTATAATTTTTAAACCAGAACTCTATCTGAAAGCAGTTTCTAAATTTATATGACTGAAGACTCTGTGTTTTAGAATGCTTATTCCTGAACTACTTGTTCAGAATGCCAGTCAGATGATTTCTCTTGTTCCTTCCCTTGTAATTTCTTTCCCTCCTCTTTGTTGATGGCAAAGGGGGAGAATATATTATCTATTTGATGAATTCCAGGGGGAGTGTATGCATCATGTTATGGCAAAGGGGGAGATCTTGCTAAAACTTGCATTGGTTATTTCATCTCATAGCATGCATTCATAGCATCTGCATGACAAATCTGATTAACAAATCATGTCTTTCATCAAAATAAATTTCACTTTGTAAGATCATATAGGATGTGACAGGGTGTTACCATCCTATATGATAGGGTGTTGCCATCATCAAAAAGGGGGAGATTGTTGTGACTCCTCTGTGTTGATGATGTTGATAATAAGCCTTACTTCATTGGCAACAGCTTGTTTTGATTGATTGGCAACTGTTCATATTTTGATGAAATTATCTTTATCAGATTATCTGTGTGTTCCATGCATTTAGAGTCTGTACATAGTCAGTGCTCTTCATGCATATGCATTGTTCGTGCATCTTTTCACAAGTCAGTGCATCGTTCACTCCAGCAAGTCTATACATTGCATCGGTCAAGTCTGCACATTGCTTGTAGACTACACAAAGTCTGCACATTCGTTGCTGCAATGTATGTACATCGTCATGTCGCTTGCACGTAGAGTCTATGCATTGCATTCTGTCAAACATAGAGTATATGCATTCCTTGTTGTTATGTTCGTGCATCCATTTCACAACTCCATACATTGTCCTGTTGCATGCCACTCAGCTAAGCAAGTCTATACATCTGTTAGCCTTGCCTTATGCACGCAGAGTCTATACAGCCAGTGCATCCGTTGATTCAAGTCTGTACATCATCCTTGCTCAAGTACACACAAAGTCTGTACATTGCATTTGACGCAAGCACAGCAAGTCTATACATTGGTAACTTTACCTACGTTGCACCCGCAAGTCTATACATTGGCTGCTGCATGCTCACACAATCATTAAGTCCATACATCGTGCACTCTCAAGTCTGTACAGCCTGTGAGGTCCATCTCACTTAGCGTCTCATTTGGACATAAAGTATATACATTGGACCATCTCACTTTGCGTCTTACTCATCGTCTTTGTTGCACGCAGAATCTGCACAACTCTTTGTCAGCAAGTTTGTACATCGTGTAGCATGCACGCATTCAAGTCTGTACATCGCATAGCATGCACGCATGTCCAAAGCCTGCACATTGTTTACTTGCAGCATTAGCACAAGTATGTACAGCCTGTGTGCTTCATAACGCCAAGTCTATACATTGGCTAGCTGCACAAACACTAAGTCTACACATTGTTACAAGTAGAGTCTGTATATTCATTTGGCATGACAGTGCATCCATTTGTAATGTATATACCTTGCCATTTGCATTTGTGCACTCATTAGCTCTAAGTCTATACATTGTTTCATGCATTACACGAAGTCTGCACATTGTGTGTTGCTATGCTTATACATCATTTTAGTAAGTCTGCACAATGGTGCACGTTGAGTCTGCACATTCATTTGGCATGACAGTGCATCCATTTGTAATGTTCATACTTTGCTTGATGCATTCTGCATTACACACTACAAATCATGTACATCATTGTCGCATGCATACTAAGTCCATACACTACTTGGTGACTTGCATATGGACTCATTATCATTGTGCACACTTTGTTAAATACAGTCTACATTACACCTCCTCAAGTCAGTACATTCACTCTTCTATAGAACATGAAAGTTAGTGCATCTTTCATCCTAGAATATATACTTTGTACAGCTTTGACATCGTAGGCATGCACAAGTCGGTGAATGCTCACACTTGTTGCATAGTGAAGTCTATACAAGCTTTTAGTCTTAAACTGATAACTCTATCCGACTGACTGACAGGTACTTATGCTCGAGGAGATTAAGAAAGGCACATGATCCAAGAAAGAGGAGGTACCAGGATCGTGACACGTGTACAGCAACAAGCCTGGATGCTGCCACGTGGTCCAAGCTTTTGGGCGGGAGATGTGGAAGACATACACCCTATCTACCGCTCTATATATATGAAGCCTCTTCCTCAGAAGAAGTCTGATCGAAGCAGAAGAGCAGAGAGTGAACTTCAGCCTGCACGATCCACAGAGAAGAAAAGCAGAGAGCCACCGAGAGCAGAGAAGAAAAAGAGAGAGAAGAGAAGAGCAGAGAAGAAAAAGAGAGAGAAGAGAAGAGCAGAGAAGAAAAAGAGAGAGAGAAGAGAATATTGAGAGAGAGGAGTTGAGAGAGCTTGTCTGAATGTTCCTCAGTCTCTTGGTTCAGATACCAGAGCTGAGTTTGCTCATTGCGAGCTATATTCTCTTTTGAGATTTCTTGTTTTCATTTGATTCTATTTTGCTTTCCAAAACTTTGTCTTCAAGCTGTGTGTCAGCTGTTTGCAGTGGAGGATTTCACTGGATGGGTAAGCTGTATTCCCCAGGGGTTTGCAGAGGTGTATCCTCTGGACAGGTGAAGCTATAATTCCTCAGCGGGCGAGACTTGGTCTCGGACAGCAAGCTGTGAGGCTCAGCGATTGTAGGCTAAGCTGTATTGCCCAGCGGACGCAAGTTGTGTTGCGCAGCAGTAAGCCACACTTGGGTTGAGTGTGGGGTGGACGTAGGTCTGGAGGACTGAACAACCTTAAAATTTGCTGTCTACTGTGTGATTGATTTACGCACCTTATGATTTCAGCTCGATCGGCAGATGATTGCTTACGTTCGCTATCACTGTGATCTTCTTTATTCCGATATCATTGTGCTCATTCAGTCGTTCAACAGCTGCTCGTTTTAATTCCGCATTAGAGTTCATTTGTGTTTTTTTATTAGGCCATCGATCTATTCACCCCCCTCTAGATCCACACTTCATGGTGACAGAGTGCTTCCATCTAACACAACAGCCATAAACTGATTCGTTCATGTATGATATTGCATTGGCTAACCTTTTACTTTTTGCAGAAACCCCAGCCAGCGGTCGACCGCCAACTTCTAGCGGTCGACCGATTTTCCCAGCAACGAACGGGCATTTCCTATAAAATTTCAGGTCAACCGCCAGCTTAAATAGGTCGACCGCCAGCTTCAAAAAGCCCCTATTTTTTATTTTTGTTCCCAACGTGGGAAGTCTTTCTTCTAAGAATTGTTTAATCCCAAAGCCACCAATTTCACCATGATTTGTGGATCTGGTCTGTGGCATGTCCCTTGACCACCCAAGACCTATAAATAATCTCATTGGGGTCAAAAACCTGATTGATTTCAAGCAAGATCAAGGGAGGTCATCAAGGAGAAGAAGAGGTGCACTGTAGCTCCGTGAACAGTGCTTCGAGCAAGAAGTTCTTCATCCAAGTGCAAGCTTCTCAAGTTGATTTGAAGGCCATTGAAGTGTAGATCGAGCGGGGAGCCAGCTTCATCAAATACCATCTTCATCCACTAAGGGGGAGCTTAAATTTGTGTCTTCACTTTCTGTTTTCTCATTCCAATCTTGATGGGCTTCAATTTTATGTTCCTGTAATATTCAAACATCTATGTGTGTGTAGATCTATGCAGATCTATGTGTGTGTGTGAGTGATCTCTTTATCCTTCACTCTTCTTTGTGTTTTGGTGCTTATGCACCTTCGTGGGAATTCTAAATTCACACGAGTGTGTGTGTGTGTGCTTTGATCTTGTAACCTTCTACAAGATAGTGTATGGATCCTCACGGTCGGTGAGGGGTGGACGAAGGTTGCAGTTGTTGCATCCGAACCACCTAAAAATCATGGTGTTCTGTGTGGTTTGCTCCTTATCTCCTACCTCCAGTTCTGTTCTCGCTCGTTTACATTTTACGTTATCATATAGTTCCTTTGTTTAGATCTAGCTTTATTAACCTCCTTACAGAAGATCTCTGGTATATCAAAAGGTAGCTTCTGATCGACATCGTCAATACTGTCGGGAGGAAAATACCTTGTGTGAGAGAATCTTCAGATTCCCTGACTCCGCCTCGTACCAAAGAACTGCTGTAGGGGTTGATTCAGCTAGACTCTTTTTGTAATCCATCAGATCTATTCTTGTTTGTTGCTTGTTCTTAATACTTGTTTCAAATCTTTCAAAATTTGTTAAAATCTGTAATCACCCAATTCACCCCCCTCTTGGGTGTCAGTGATCGCGGGACTTCAATAAAGAATGTACCGTAATGCTGTCGAATTTTCTCCATAGCATAACCTAGTTATTAATGCATTCTTGAATTCTCATGATCAATTATTGATACGTTCTATACCTTGGTTACCTTATCATGGAATTATTATTGAACATGTACATTATTGGCCACATTATTGTTATAATCGTGGAAGTAGCTTGATTTATACTTGAAGATGCATTCGAGAACTGATTGTGTTCAAGGGCTCTATGCTAGTCCCATCGGCTGATTGTTGGAAACATACTGTAAACCATGGGGTATGATGCTACTGGCGTCGCATTGCGCTGGGAGTACTTTCTTTATAAATAAGTGAAAATCTATGGACATGAATAAAGATCCACGTAAATTCACGAAGCACTTGCTAGTAAGCGAAAAGTACTTTTCTTGCTTGTTACATGACTTTCTAGTGCATAACCTTCATGGTTATGAAAAGTACATTCTTGTTACATTCTTGTCCATGGAAAGGCCAAATTTACATTCTTGTCATATACTTAATCAATCATATTATTGTATCTCGTCATGATCATAACTTCTTACTTTGGCTTTATTTATGTGCTTTGCCGTATTCGCATGATTTATCTTATTCTCTAGACCTAAAATGTTAATCACTTAAACTTGCCTTCATGTTGATACGAAGATACCTACTGGGCAAGTGTGCTCATTACCTACTTTCTTAAATGTTTCAGGAAGTACAGATGAATCGGATTCGGATTATACAAGTAACGGGTCCGAGAGTGATTGAAGGTCAAAATGAATCGAGAGAAGCCATAGTACCAGATGTCAAGTTGAGTGGCTTTATTCATGTGCTTTGCCGTATTCGCATGATTTATCTTATTCTCTAGAACTAAAATGTTAATCACTTAAACTTGCCTTCATGTTGATACGAAGATACCTACTGGACAAGTGTACTCATTACCTACTTTCTTAAATGTTTCAAGAAGTACAGATGAATCAGATTCGGATTATACAAGTAACGGGTCCGAGAGTGATTGAAGGTCAAAATGAATCGAGAGAAGCCATAGTACCAGATGTCTAGTCGAGTCTTGTTGTAATTTTCTATTTTTCTTGAGTCTATGATGTAAGAGTGTTAAGAGTCAAGGATCTTATGTAACTTTAATATTATTATTATGGAATAAAGTGAAGTTTGGAAAATTTTACTTATGCAATTACTTTAGTGTGATTGTCTTGCGCTCTAATTATATTGCTTGCTCGAGACGTACTAGCCGACTGTATACGTTCCCGACTGTTTCCGCTGCATAATCTCGGGGCGTGACAGTTAGAGTATCCTATGATCCAAGATGGTCCATTGATTATCTAGAACTTATCTTGATTCAAATAAGCCATTAATAAATTATGGAAATAAAGAATGTACCGTTATGCTGTCGAATTTTCTCCATACCATAACCTAGTTATTAATGCATTCTTGAATTCTCATGATCAATTATTGGTACGTTCTATACCTTGACTACCTTATCATGGAATTATTGTTGAACCTGTTGTGGGGATGTTTTTTTTTATCCTTTGTTTTATTGGGTTTATTAGGTGTGCCAGTCACAGGAGTGACAATTTCTTGTGCGCTCGATCTAACTCACTCAGTCGATTGTGATATTCGTGTCAGGACCCGGAGTCCGTCATACCATGGAGGCTATGACGTTAATTACGTCCTTCCAAAGAAGGACAACACTTGATTAATTGCCAAGAAAAGATTCCTCGGGGGAAAAATGAGATAAGACTATTATGTTGACTCCGCTAACGGGATGCGAAACATGCATAGAAAACCGTGCTACGCGGGACGTGATAACAGTGTTATGGCACAAATCCGGCGGCATATCCCCTTCTTTTGGACCATGCCAGAGGGGGAATATAGGTCATCCACCCACGGGATGCTGGGATGGAAGCCAAAAGAGAGGCGGGCGTAGCCCTGGATCCAAAAAGGATTTGAACGCAACGGGACAATGTCCATCGCCACAGGGTTCGTAGATGTACCCTTAAGGGACCATTGGAGAACATGCAGTGGCAGAACTCGGAGGTTAGTAGGGTGATAAAAGAAACATCATACTCGGTATAATGTAGGGGTAAAACCCCCATTAATGTATCTCCCGCGGACCTAGATGAAGAAACATAATTCCCTCATAATGCGATGCAGTTTAGCCTGAAGATTAACAGGAGTGGGACACTGGGTTTAGACTGGATTTGGGCTCAGATGTTTGAGTGGCAGCTGTTGTTGAGATGAAACAGCATGGACAGGAGCCGGCGCGAAGGCCAAACGGCGCGGTGGGATCCCGGTGCGACGATGAGCTCAAGGGTTATCGACACGGTGAGCAGCTGGCGCAGCTGGAATGAAGGGGAGTCGGCGCGATAGGCCTCCCGGCGCGCCCTTTACTCCGCGCGAGATTGGCGCTAAGAGGAGGCTGCGTCGGGAACTAGATAGCATCGGGAGTCATATGGCGCCGGTAGTTGTTTTTGTTGGTTTTCTCAGGTATTGTGAGGGTTTCTTATGAGTTCAAAGGGATCCTTTGTATTCGATGGGGATTTCATGAGTTTGTTCATGGTAATATTTGGGTGAGGTAGAAGATGAGGGTGGATTCGTTCACACAAGGTCCAGGGGGACCATGTAACTGTGATGTATATATTCCCCTGTGGTGGCCAAGGTGTCATGAGATGGTATAGCTCAGCTCCCTGCCACACAGTTGGGGGTTAAATTCATAATTTCAGTAGAAGCGTTATATTATTCGATAGAGTAAAGCTCATGGACGAATTTTGGCAGCACCTCCCCTTATTTTGGGGTGTGCCAAAAGAGTATTATAGGCCATCCACTCACGAAATGTCGGAGTGGAAACCAAAAGAAGAGTCGGGCGTAGCCCGAGATCCAGGAAGATCTGAATCTTGTGAGACTTTACCCACCTATCGTGAGATTTATTGATATCCCATGTACAGTCAGCGGAGAACATGCAACGGCATACCTCCATGACTTGATGGGGTGACAGAATGAAAGGGGGGATTGACCCCTTTGATGTAGCTCCCATGAGGATCGAGGGAAAGGTAGTATTTCTCCACTGGAGAACAGGGTATTATGCTCAAGGATGACATGGCTTAGAAGAGTTTCGGCAAGAAGCTATCGGCATGGCTTCACCGCCAGAGATGTGGAGGTCTCGGCGTGACAAACAGAATAGGTTTCGGCGTGGGCAGTCCTCGACGCGAGACCCACGCCGAGAGGGGTTCGCGTCGGGAGGCCTGGAAGGCTTCAGAAATGAGGGTCTCAGTACTGTTTTGAAGGGATTTTTTTTTGAGGTGAAGGCTTCAAGGGGCTGAGAGTCTCAAACGAGGGTTCATTCAGGGGTTTGTAAGGGAGGTTTATCCAAGGGTTTGGCGACCGCCAAAGAGGTTACGGAGAGGGGACAATCCAAGGGGATGGTAGCCTTCTCTCTGGGGCCTCACTGAGGAGTAGAACTACGGATGACCAGTTCTGAATTTATCCCTCTTCATTTCACGGACGAGAAGCCATGAGATAGACTATCTCAGGTCCTCGACGTGGACACGAGGTGGTGAGGAAAATAGCGGAGAAATCTTTGAAGATCAAACCATAAAATCTATGTAGCTTGCAGCAGTCATTACATATGCTAAACCTCAAATGCAGGGGAAGAGAACAAGATAGTGAGGGGGCAAAACTCAACCCACTTTCATTAACTAATCATCTGAACAGCATACATACATCTAGCTCAAAAGAGAAACATCAGAGGAAATCATACATAGATTCTATCCCCGACAGCGGGGTTACATTAGCATTCGATGCTACTGGAGCAAGGATGCTCAAAAAAAAATAGGCATAAAAGGAGAAGGGATATTCAGATAAGAGACAGGGGGAGGGAAGCTGTAGCCTCTCAGGGCATCTTGGAACTGATCCCACCTTGGCTCTCCCTTCGAATCTCTGCAAACCTACTTTCTCCTCAGCTTCCTTGGAGGGCTCTCGAGCTCCCGTTTCCTTCGGTGGCTACTACTCTCCTTCTCTTTCCTTTTTTTTCTATCTGTCTGTCTCTCTACCTTTTTCTTTTTTTGCTTCGAAGGGCAGCCTTCTTATAGAGGGATGTCCCTCATCCTATCGGCGTGAGCTCCCCGGCGCACCAGCATCTGGCTTCCCGGCGTGGGCAGGCCTCGGCGCGTCTTAGTTCACATTGGGCTTGGCCCATCTTCTGTCATCCGGCATCGAATCCATCTAATGGGCTCCTTCAGATGGCATGATTGGCTTCTTGGTATGTGTATATATTCTTCATGGGGCTTGTTTAACACCTTGCGTTCACAAACATGTGTGAGGCACTATGAATCCCACTTCCAGAGAATCAGAATTGTCTGAGCATCCCTTTTCAGCAGGCAGATGATTGCCTGAATGTTGGTATAGTTTTATCAGCCTGACTATCTGAATGATAGCAGTACTGGACAGTGGCCTAGCCAGGGATGGCTTTAGCCGAGCAAAGTGTTAGGAGTAGTGGGTCTCTTCTATTCTGATTCTCAGAACTTCCAGGGACAGTGCGGGAGCCGCACCACTGGTTGGCCTTCAGTGCCTTGAGTGTCCGGCAGCCTCCCTGGGCTTTACTTCATCTGAGGAATTTGTCTGGCAGTATTTAGAGATGTTGCGCCAGGCTGTGGAGTCCCAGCCGATGCTATCTTACCCCCAGCTGAAGGAAGTGGCCGGGCGACTGACAATCGGGCTGCAAGCATTTGACTGTCCTCTGGACACGTGGACCCAGCGGGTGCTGTTTCTGCTAAAATTTGTAAATCGCCGGGACTTTCTTGGGAGGGTGATGAACGACCGACTAGCGGCCCTGAGGCTGCAAAAAGCTGACTGTCAGGCAGAGCTGACGTCTCTGACCTCCGATCTCCAAAAGAGTAAGGCTCATGTTGAAGCCTCTGCTGCTCGGGCACATATTCTACGTAGCCGACGGGAAGAACTCCGGGCTGAATTGGCTACCATAGAAGCTGAGATACCACGGCTGGAGTCTGCAAAAGTCCAAGGTATCGAGGAAACTTCTTTACTGGAGGGCCGAGTCGCGTCCCTAGAGACTGAGGTGACTCGTGTTCAGGAGGAAGAAATGCAACTGCGTGAACTGGGGGCGGCTCCACATGTTGGGCTCATTGACTTTGCAGATATTTTCAGACGGCCTTAGCTGATCTGCCTTTGTAATTCGCCCCCCTCTGAAGGGCCCCTTTTGTATTCATTCCCCTCCTTTTTGCAATGAAATACAAGTTCCCTTTACTGTTTTAGGTGTCCACCTTTGCACTTGTATTCTATCACATCTTGTGACAACTTTGGCGACCAGCTTGGAAGTGTACCCGTGTCTGCGCCGCAGGAGAGCGTCCACCCTTTCAAGGAAAGGATGGGGGCCTCGCTCCACCGCGTGACGGGGTTCCAGAGGTTGCCGGATTGGTGCGGATGTAATTCTCGCCGACAAGAAACATCAGAAATACGACTGCTAGCCGATGAGAGGTCCACCCGGGGTAGGCTTTATCATTGGTGGGACGACTGATGGGAATGCCACTCAGAGGCATAGCATATACTTTATAGTAATCCCATTACTGACCCCTAGTTTGGGGGAATGTTGGTCGACCTTGTCGATGGTGACAAGGGTCGAAAAGGTAGTCGGTCTTGCCGATGGTGACAAGGGCCGAAAAGGGAAGCGACCGATCTTGCCGATGGTGACAAGGGTCAAAAGGGTAGACGGTCTTGCCGATGGTGACAAGGGCCGGAAAGGGTAGCGACCGATCTTGCCGATGGTGACAAGGGTCGAAAGGGTAGACGGTCTTGCCGATGGTGACAAAGATCGGAAAGGGTAGCGACCGATCTTGCCGATGGTGACAAGGGTCGAAAGGGTAGACGGTCTTGCCGATGGCAACAAAAACCAGAAAGGGAAGCGACCGATCTTGCCGATGGTGACAAGGGTCGAAAAGGTAGATGGTCTTGCCGATGGTGACAAAGACCGGAAAGGGTAGCGCCCGATCTTGCCGATGGTGACAAGGGTTGAAAAGGTAGATGGTCTTGCCGATGGTGACAAGGACCGGAAAGGGTAGCGACCGATCTTGCCGATGGTGACAAGGGTCGAAAGGGTAGACGGTCTTGCCGATGGTGACAAGGACCGGAAAGGGTAGCGACCGATCTTACCGATGGTGACAAGGGTCAAAAAGGTAAACGGTCTTGCCGATGGTGACAAGGACCGGAAAAGGTAGCGACCGATCTT
Organism: Amorphophallus konjac; assembly: GCA_022559845.1. Classification (NCBI taxonomy): domain Eukaryota; kingdom Viridiplantae; phylum Streptophyta; class Magnoliopsida; order Alismatales; family Araceae; genus Amorphophallus; species Amorphophallus konjac. The sequence continues at coordinate 293,386,664 of CM040124.1, read as the reverse complement.
GCCGATGGTGACAAGGGTCGAAAGGATAGATGGTCTTGCCGATGGTGACAAAGACCAGAAAGGGCAGCGACCGATCTTGTCGATGGTGACAAGGGTCGAAAGGGTAGACGGTCTTACCGATGGTGACAAGGACCGAAAAGGGTAGCGACCGATCTTGCCGATGGTGACAAGGGTCGAAAGGGTAGACGGTCTTGCCGATGGTGACAAGGACCGGAAAGGGTAGCGACCGATCTTGCCGATGGTGACAAGGGTCGAAAAGGCAGACGGTCTTGCCGATGGTGACAAAGACCGGAAAGGGTAGCAACCAATCTTGCCGATGGTGATAAGGGTCGAAAAGGTAGATGGTCTTGCCATTGGTGACAAGGACTGGAAAGGGTAGCGACTGATCTTGCCGATGGTGACAAGGGTCGAAAGGATAGACGGTCTTGCCGATGGTGACAAAGACCGGAAAGGGTAGCGACCGATCTTGCCGATGGTGACAAGGGTCGAAAAGGTAGACGATCTTGTCGATGGTGACAAGGACTGGAAAGGGTAGCGACCGATCTTGCCGATGGTGACAAGGGTCGAAAAGGTAGACGGTCTTACCGATGGTGACAAGGACCGGAAAGGGTAGCGATCGATCTTGCCGATGGTGACAAGGGTCGAAAGGATAGACGGTCTTGCCGATGGTGACAAAGACCGGAAAGGGTAGCGATCGATCTTGCCGATGGTGACAAGGGTCGAAAAGGTAGATGGTCTTGCCGATGGTGACAAGGATCGGAAAGGGTAGCGATCGATCTTGCCGATGGTGACAAGGGTCGAAAGGGCAGACGGTAGTGGAATGATGAACGAGGGTAGCCTCGTTACTACATCATCATCATCATTTTTATTTCATCCTTTTTCTTTTCTTTCATCTTCTTTTTTTTATCACATTACTGACTCAAGCGCCCTTTCGGGTTTTCGCTGAAATCAGCCCCCTCTTACTTTTGCCCACGCTCCCTTTCGGGTCTTCACGTGGCGGGGTACCCGATTTTACCTATAACGCCCTTTCGGGTTTTCGCCACAGCCGGGTTATAGCCTTTTTTGCCCTTGTCCTAATTTAGGAACAAGGCCGACGGGGTATCTCTATTTTTAACCCCATTTCTGTTTCTTTCTCTTCCCTTTTTTTTTAATTCTCGGAGGATCCGGGATACAGGAGAACTTGTTTGCTGGGATGCCGACCGGCCTTGTTGATGATGACAAGGGTCGGATCCTGGTTTGGTTCGTCGACATTGGTTAAATGCCGAAGCAAAGGCTATATGGTTCTTGACCGGGACAAAAGGTCTGGGCCAAGGGATAGAGGTCGACCTACCTCACTGATGGTGACGAGGGTCGAACATGGGTTTGTTCATCGATGTGGGTTACACGCTGAAGCAAAAGGCATATTCATTCACAGAGATGAAAGGTTCAAGTTAAGGGTAGAGGTCGACCTGTCTCGCCAATGATGACGAGGGTCGAACATGGGTTTGTTCGTCGACATGGGATACATGCCGAAGCAAAGGATGTATTCATTGACAAGGACGGAAGGTCCAAGTCAAAGGGTAGAGGTCGACCCGTCTCGCCGATGATGACGAGGGTCGAACACAGGTTTGTTCGTTGACATGGGATACATGCCGAAGCAAAGGATGTATTCATTGACAAGGGCGGAAGGTCCAAGTCAAAGGGTAGAGGTCGACCTATCTCGCCGATGATGACGAGGGTCGAATACGGGTTTGTTCGTCGACATGGGATACATGCCGAAGCAAAGGATGTATTCATTGACAAGGACGGAAGGTCCAAGTCAAAGGGTAGAGGTCGACCCGTCTTGCCGATGATGACGAGGGTTGAACACGGGTTTATTCGTCGACATGGGATACATTCTGAAGCAAATGATGTATTCATTGACAAGGACGGAAGGTCCAAGTCAAAGGGTAGAGGTCAACCCGTCTCGCCGATGATGACGAGGGTCGAACATGGGTTTGTTCGTCGACATGGGATACATGTCGAAGCAAAGGATGTATTCATTGACAAGGACGGAAGGTCCAAGTCAAGGGGTAGAGGTCGACCCGTCTCGCCGATGATGACGAGGGTCGAACACTGGTTTGTTCGTCGACATGGGATACATGCCGAAGCAAAGGATATATTCATTGACAAGGACGGAAGGTCCAAGTCAAAGGGTAGAGGTCGACCTGTCTCGCCAATGATGACGAGGGTCGAACACGGGTTTGTTCGTCGACATGGGATACATGCCGAAGCAAAGGATGTATTCATTGACAAGGACTGAAGGTCCAAGTCAAAGGGTAGAGGTCGACCCATCTCACCGATGATGACGAGGGTCAAACACGGGTTTGTTCATCGACATGGGATACATGCCGAAGCAAAGGATGTATTCATTGACAAGGGCGGAAGGTCCAAGTCAAAGGGTAGAGGTCGACCTGTCTCGCCGATGATGACGAGGGTCGAACACGGGTTTTTTAGGGGATCTCCGGTGGGACTTCTGATGGTTATCCCTTGGGAATCTCATTGAGAGGAGGATTAAGAGAACTTTTGGATTACCACTTTACTGACCTAAGCGCCCTTTTCGGGTTTTCGCCGAGGCCAGCCCCCTCTTGCTTTTGCCCACGCGCCCTCTCGGGTTTTCACGTGGCGGGGTACCCGATTTTGCCTGTAGCGCTGATGCGGGACGAGACACGGACACGACAAGCTCGCGATCATCCCTTAACGAGGGAAGCGTCAGACGTGCACGGTTGAGAAATCGGCTAGAGCTAGGGTGGTCAATTCACACTTTCGTGCCCGGATCGGGTCACGGGACGGTAACGCTCTCTCTCGCAGCAGCGGTGATATAAATATAAAGCGAGCTACGATCCTAGAACATGCTCTCTAGCAGTGGCATAAACAAGTATATATGAAAATAAGCAAATGCCGAGTGTAGGGAGCGAGAACGATACCTCTACGCGCTCGGCGTGGAGAAGACGGACCCGGCCGAAACTCGTACTCCCGGAACAATAATACACAAGATTACAGCAATACAAATCACTGCCCACTCCATGCAGGGAGGTAAAGGGCTACACAATGGGGTCCGGGAAGACCGAATTCGGGTTGACGGGCGGCTTCTCGCGTTGATTCGGCAGCACCCGAACACGTGACGGTGGGGCCCACGTGCTGTCCGGAGGGACCGTGCGGGACCCGGTGTCACCACTGTCGTGGGGACACTTGTGGAAGTGTTCCCTGGGCTGGCAGCATGTTGGTTCGCCGGCCGGAGGCCAGGCGGCTCCGTTCGGCACCGGTCGGAATGACCGGCCACGGATCTGCCGGTTCTATTTTTCGACGCGCGCTCCGGCGAGAACGGACCCTACGATCAGCCCCGATGTCAGAATGCGACGAAACTGACGTCATTGGAAAGCTGCTTCGAAGGGCTTCAACCCTATGGGATTATAAAAAAATAACAAAGCCTGCACTTCCAATTGGCGAATTTTGAAGGTTGTTGTTGTACAGTGGCTTAACTCTCAGATCTGCAGGGCTGTCCTCTGAGAACTGTCGTTGACCGCAGGGTAGATGTCCAATTCAGCTCTTAAGATCTTCATCAAAGGTGTATGAAATTGAGCTAGGAAGATGGAAAAACTAGTTTGGATAAGTTTGTATGTGGCTACGAATTGATAGGATTTTTTCACTAATAGTGGGTCGGATCTGGAATCTGACTAAAGGCACTGTAGCAGAGATAGATGGCAGATCAAAAATCAGGAAAACTGGTGGATGTAGGGGATTATGGACATAACTCCCAGTAAAATTGGGAGGGTTTGGAAAATTCAAAAAGGTGGTCGGAGATGGGAAACTCAGAGCTGTTATCACTGTAGACAGAGACAAAACAGATCTGGGAATGCAAAATGAACGAAAATGGAAAATTACTAAATGGAGGATTTTGGACGTGAAAATTTAGTTGGAGGTGGGGATGCAAGGCAAGAACATACCCTCAGAATGTCAAATCCATCTGAGCTCGTGGCTGGCAGCAAGAATTCATGAACTACACCTCTGTCCAGCAGGACAGAAACTTGAAGACGGCTCCGCGGCGGCTCGAAGGCGGCACGAACGGCGGCGGCGGCGGCACAGATGAAGATCAGAGGTTGAGAGGGGGAGATAGAAGATTGATACACTCTAGAACTGGAGGTTTGAGGAGAGGAAGCCAGGGGGAGAGGGTTGGGGCGCAAGAGCCTTCTTGGTATTCAAGAAAATTTCTGATTTTCACTAATTTTCACATGAAAATACAAGCTTATATATGATTCCAACCAAATCCAACCTCAACCCTTGGATCTAGGGATGGGGATTGAAGGGCTGGGATGAGGTGTGATTAACACACAAAAACTAATAAAAAAATCAAGGGGAAGGGGGCGGCCTATTGACCATGTGTAAGGTTGAATGGGGTAGGTGGCCAACCTATTAGAATGTTGACCCCTTTAACCCCATGTGTCCATATGACAAGCCCACCCTTCTAGATGTCCACCTAGGAAGGTTGACCAGGCCCACAAGGTGACATGGACCAATGGGAAAGGGCTGAGGGCCCCCTTGCGGGTCCTACTGCATAATTGCATAAAAACCCACACAATCCATGGGAATGACTCCTTGGCTTATAAAGCCTTACATTTGCGTACATACTTTCCCAAGGATATAAACACAAACTAAAAGGACATAAATGCAAAAGAAAAAGTACATGCTCGGCGTCGATTCCCATCAACTCTCCCCGGGTGGGAGGAACTCGACCCCGTCGAGTAGGGGTAGGGATGCTCGAGTACTCCGGTGGATCCGTCACCGTGCCAAGTAACGCGGGTACGCTCCACTCCAAGTGATCGTCACCTGCTCATTCCATATATACTCGATATGCGTGAACTGCTATGGGCTAAAGGTGGACACTCCGGGTGGGGCACTCTCAAAAGGGAAGGAAGCAGCTCGAAGACTCACTAGGAATCACCGCTGAGTCCCTGTAGGTGACTAGATCCGGGTGTAGCTATAGAACCGATCCCATACTCATCGAGCGAGTCCACTCGCCTCTTACGCATAAGAGAACGACAACGAGCTTGCACAAGACACATGCAGACTCACCAAACACTAACACACATATGCAAACAACACAAATAAGAAATGGACTCATGCATGACTCTAGATAAAACTAGTGTTAGTCAGACCCGTACATGGATGACGGCGGACCAGGACACCCGAATATGTGCCATACATGCATTTGGCGTAACCGGAGATGGGTGGCATGGGGTACACCTAAATGTCCAAGTATGACCCAGTCATGCATGGACGGCCCTTTAGATTTAGGAGACTTGAGTGGGCTAGGAAAGCCGGGTGTGGAAGAGCCGGGTGTAGGTGTATCGTGGACGGGCTTGGTGGGTATGAAGGACCCGACCCGTAGGAAAGGGGTATGAAGGTGGACTTCCCCGAAGAAGTGAAAGGAATATGAAGGGTCTAGGGATCCACTAGGGAAGGGTTCAAAGGGATCAAAGAAGGTATGACCCCTTATGGTGGGTTCCAACATGACATGGTCCCAATCGTGAAATTCTTGAAGGTGCGGGTGGTCACCTTCCTCTGTCATGGTAGATGGGACCGTGTATAGGAAATATGACTCCTCCCTCGGAAGCAAAGTCATGAAGTCGGGCTCATCCGGTAGCGGGAGAAGTAGAAGAACCTCCGTGGTGATACAACCCACGGTGCACTCGGAGGTAATGGACCCGAAGGCCGGATGGGTGAAGCTACTACTCGTGGGTTGGTCGAAGTCTCGGGCCAACATATGTGTCAACTTCCATTGCGTGTCTAGTCCCATAACAAGATCGTCCAACGTGTCAACATGGTGACTAGATCGAAATGTGGTATGGAATGAGTTGACCGGCACTAAAGGTAAGGTGGGGTCCATGGATGGGAAGGGATGTGGGACCAAGCCATCCTTGAGCCAACTAAGAAGCGGCTCGGCGATGAAAAGCGTACCCGTTAGAAACACGGGTGGCTGGGGCTTGGGTGACTCCAAATGAGAGGGTTCCGAATTAAGATCGGAAGGTGAGGGTGACAATGGAGCACTCTCAGGTGGTGAAAGAATTGGGTTAGGTAGTCCGATCGGCTTGGGACTCGGTTGGGAGGTAGATGTTTGCCAAAGGGTTCGACCTCTAGAGCGAGAAAAATGAGACTCAAAGGGCTCGACCTCTAGAGCGACCTTATAAGATTGCGCTAGCGAGAACGCGTCGCGGACAAGACATTCAAGTTGGAAGTGAAACCGCAAACCTCTCCGGAACTGAAATGCGGTCGTGGTGCTCTCCTCTCCCAAGCCATATTCCAACCGGTACTTATCATAATCTCGAATGTACTCGGACACGGACCTATCACTTTGGACGGGTCGACATGGGTTGGCCATTGGTGCCGAAAAGATGGGAATGGATCCCTAGGAATGGGTATGCAAGGCCATTTAGACAAGACACTAGACCGACTATGCACGGTTTGGGATGCATGCACACTAAGGACAAGACACCAAGACTCGGTACGTGGCGGAGTTAATCGATCTGAAGATCACTCGCGCAAGTGTGCGGCCTTCCCGATAGGCGTAGCCTAACGTTCGGACAACACCTTTTTATATACCGACTAATGGTATACAAATGCAACTCCTAAGACTGACTTAGACACTTAGACTTAAATGACACACTTTTTTTTTGACACCCTAGAGTCAAACTCGCTCTGATACCAAATTGATGCGGGACGAGACACGGACACGACAAGCTCGCGATCATCCCTTAACGAGGGAAGCGTCGGACGTGCACGGTTGAGAAACCGGCTAGAGCTAGGGTGGTCAATTCACACTTTCGTGCCTGGATCGGGTCACGGGACGGTAACGCTCTCTCTCGCAGCAGTGGTGATATAAATATAAAGTGAGCTATGATCCTAGAACATGCTCTCTAGCAGTGGCTAAAACAAGTATATATGAAAATAAGCAAATGCCGAATGTAGGGAGCGAGAACGATACCTCCACGCGCTCGGCGTGGGGAAGACGGACCCGGCCGAAACTCGTACTCCCGGAACAATAATACACAAGATTACAGCAATACAAATCGCTACCCACTCCACGCAGGGAGGTAAAGGGCTACACAATGGGGTCCGGGAAGACCGAATTCGGGTTGACGGGCAGCTTCTCGCGTTGATTCGGCAGCACCCGAACACGTGACGGTGGGGCCCACGTGCTGTCCGGAGGGACCATGCGGGACCCGGTGTCACCACTGTGGTGGGGACCCTTGTGGAAGTGTTCCTGGGCTGGCGGCACGCTGGTTCGCCGGCCGGAGGCCAGGCGGCTCCGTTCGGCACCAGTCGGAATGACCGGCCATGGATCTGTCGGTTCTGTTTTCCGGCGCGCGCTCCGGCGAGAACGGACGCTGCGATCAGCCCCGACTTCGGAATGCGACGAAACTGGCGCCGTTGGAAAGCTGCTTCGAAGGGCTTCAACTCTATGGGATTATAGAAAAATAACAAAGCCTGCACTTCTAATTTATGGTTCGCCGGTCGGAGGCCAGGCGGCTCCGTTCGGCATCGGTCGGAATGACCGGCCACGGATCTGCCGGTTCTGTTTTCCGGCGCACGCTCCGGCGAGAACGGACGCTGCGATCAGCCCCGACGTCGGAATGCGACGAAACTGACGCCGTTGGAAAGCTACTTCGAACGGCTTCAACTCTATGGGATTATAGAAAAATAACAAAGCTGCACTTCCAATTGACAAAGCTATTGTCACTCTGAGTTTCCCATCTCCGACCACCTTTTTGAATTTTCCAAACCCTCCCAATTTTACTGGGAGTTATATCCATCATCCCCTACATCCACCATTTTTCCTGATTTTTGATCTGCCCTCTATCCATTTTTCAAAATTCATGTTCTATCTCTGCTACAGTGCCTTTAGTCAGATTCCAGATCCGACCCACTGTTAGTGAAAAAATCCTATCAATTCGTAGCCACATCAAAACTTGTCCAAACCATTTTTTCCGTCTTCCTAGCTCAATTTCATACACCTTTGATGAAGACCTCAAGAGCTGAATCGGACATCTACCCTGCGGTCAATGACAGTTCTCAGAGGACAGCCCTGCAGATCTGAGAGTTAAGCCACTGTACAACAGCAACCTTCAAAATTCGCCAATTGGAAGTGCAGGCTTTCTTATTTTTCTGTAATCATAGAGTAATGAAGCCCTTCGAAGAAGTTTCCCAACGGCGCCAGTTTCATTGCATTCCTACGTCGGGGCTGATCGCAGCGTCTGTTCTCGCCGGAGCGCACGCCGAAAAATAGAACCGGTAGATCCGTGGCCGGTCATTCCGACCGGTGCCGAACGGAGCCGCCTGGCCTCTGGCCGGTGAACCAGCGTGCCGCCAGCCCAGGGAACACTTCCACAAGTGTCCCCACCATAGTGGTGACACCGGGTCCCGCACGGTCCCTCCGGACAGCACGTGGGCCCCACCGTCACGTGTTCGGGTGCTGCCGAATCAACGGGAGAAGCCGCCCGTCAACCCGAATTCGGTCCTTCCGGACCCCATTGTGTAGCCCTTTACCTCCCTGCGTGGAGTGGGCAGCGACGTGTATTGCTGTAATATTGTGTATTATTGTTCCGGGAGTATGAGTTTCGACCGGGTCCATCTTCCCCATGCCGAGCGCGTGGAGGTATCGTTCTCACTCCCTACACTCGGTATTTGCTTATTTTCATATATACTTGTTTATGCCACTGCTAGAGAGCATGTTCTAGGATTGTAGCTCGCTTTATATTTATATCACCGCTGCTACGAGAGAGAGTGTTATCGTCCCGTGACCCGATCCGGGCACGAAAGTATGAATTGACCACCCTAGCTCTAGTCGGTTTCTCAACCGTGCACGTCCGACGCTTCCCTCGTTAAGGGACGATCGCGAGCTTGTCGTGTCCGTGGTCTCGTCCCGCATCAATTTGGTATCAGAGCCAGTTTGAGTCTAGGGTGTCCAAAAAAAAAAAAGAGTGTCATTTAAGTCTAAGTGTCTAAGTCGGTCTTAGGAGTTGCATTTGCATACCATTAGTCGGTATATAAAAAGGTGTTGTCCGAACGTTAGGCTACTCCTATCGGGAAGGTCGCACACTTGCTCGAGTGATCTTCGGATCAATTAACTCCGCCCCGTACCGAGTCTTGGTGTCTTGTCCTTAGTGTGCATGCATTCCAACCTTGCATAGTCGGTCTAGTGTCATGTCCAAATGGCCTTGCATATCCATTCCTACGGATCCATTCCCGTATTTTGGCAACTATGGCCAACCCATGTCGACCGGTCCAAGGTGATAGGTCCGTGTCCGAGTACATTCGGGCATATCATAAGTATTGGTTGGAACATGGCTTGGGAGAGGAGAGCAACACGGCCGCATTTCAGTTCCGGAGAGGTTTGCGCCTTCACTTCCAGTTAGAATGTCTTATCCGCAATGCATTCTCTCTAGCGGAATCCTATACGGTCGCTCTAGTGGTCGAACCATTTGAGTCACACTTTTCTCGGTATGGTGGCTTTCGACAAGCATCCACCTCCCAGCTGCCTACACCATGGCCTTCACCGCTCGAGAGAGTTCCAATGTCATCCCCCTCTATTTCTGAATTTGATTCGGAATCCTCTCATTTGGAACCACCAAGGCCCGAGCCACCCGTATTTCTAACGGGTACGCTTTTCATAGCCGAGCCGCTTCTTCGTTGGCTCAAGGATGGCTTGGTCCCACCTCCCTTCCCATCCATGGACCCCATCCTATCTCTAGTGCCCGTCAACTCCTACCACACAACTTTTTGATCTAGTCACCATGTTGACACATTGGATGATCTTGTCATGGAATTGGATTCACAATGGAAGTTGACGCATCTTCTGGCGCGAGGCTTTGACCAACCCGTTAGTCTTAGCTTCACCCATCCGGCCTTCGGGTCCATTACCTCCGAGTGCACCGTGGGTTGTGTCACCACGGAGGTTCTTCTACTTCTCCCGCTACCGGACGAGCCCGAGTTCATACCCTTTTGTCCGAGGGAGGAATCATACCTCTTGCCTACGATCCCTGTCCCACCCGTCACAATTCAAGAAGGTGACTATCCACACCTTCAAAACTCCTACACGTGGGATCGTGACTTGTGGGAATCCACCACAAGGGGTCATACCTTCTTTGATCCCTTTTACCCACTCCCTAGTGGATCCTTAGACCCTCCATATATACTTTACTTCTTAGAGGGAGTCCACTATCATACCCCTTTCCTACGGGCCGGGCCCTCCATACCCACCAAGCCCGTCCACGATACACCTACACCCGGCTCTTCCACACCCGGCTTTCCTAGCCTTCTCAAGTCTCCTAAATCCAAAGGGGCATCCTTGCATGACTGGGTCATACTTGGACATTTAGGTGTACCCCATGCCACCCATCTCCGGTTACATCAAATGCATGCATGGCACACATTCGGGTGTCCTGGTCCGCCGTCACCCATGAACGGGTCGGACTAACATTAGGTATGTCTAGGGTCATAGATGAGTCGGTGTGCTTTTTCTTTGTGTGGTATGTCTGTCTGCATGTGTCTTATGCAAGCTCGTTGTCATTCTCTTATGAGTAAGAGGCGATTGGACTCACTCGATGAGTATGGGATCGGTTCTACATCTATACCCGGATCAGTCACCTACAGGGACTCAGCGGTGATTCCTAGTGAATCTTCAAGCTGCTTCCTTCCCTTTTGAGAGTGCCCCACCCGGAGTGTCCACCTTTAGCCCATAGCAGTTTGCGCATATCGAGTATATATGGAATGAGCAGGTGACGATCACTTGGAGTGGAGCGTACCCGCGTTACTTGGCACGGTGACGGATCCGTAGGAGTACTCGAGCATCCCTACCCCTACTCGATGGGGTCGAGTTCCTTCCACCCGGGGAGAGTTGATGGGAATCGACACCGAGCCTGTACTTTTTCTTTTGCATTTATGTCCTTTTAGTTTGTGTTTATATCCTTGGGAAAGTATGTACGTAAATGTAAGGCTTTATAAGCCAAGGAGTCATTCCCATGGATTGTGTGGGTTTTTATGTAATTATGCAATAGGACCCGCAAGGGGGCCCTCAGCCCTTTCCCATTGGTCCATGTCACCTTGTGGGCCTGGTCAACCTTCCTAGGTGGACATCTAAAAGGGTGGGCTTGTCATATGGACACATGGGGTTAAAGGGGTCAACATTCTAATAGGTTGGCCACCTACCCCATTCAACCTTACACATGGTCAATAGGCCGCCCCCTTCCCCTTGATTTTTTTATTAGTTTTTGTGTGTTAATCACACCTCATCCCAGCCCTTCAATCCCCATCCCTAGATCCAAGGGTTGAGGTTGGATTTGGTTGGAATCATATATAAGCTTGTATTTTCATGTGAAAATTAGTGAAAAATCAGAAATTTTGTTGAATACCAAGAAGGCTCTTGCGCCCCAACCCTCTCCCCCTGGCTTCCTCTTCTCAAACCTCCAGTTCTAGAGTGTATCAATCTTCTATCTCCCCCTCTCAACCTCTGATCTTCATCTGTGCCGCCGTCGCCGCCGTTCGTGCCGCCTTCGAGCCGCCGCGGAGCCGTCTTCAAGTTTCTATCCTGCTGGACAGAGGTGTAGTTCGTGAATTCTTGCTGCCAGCCACGAGCTCAGATGGATTTGAAATTTTGAGGGTATGTTCTTGCCTTGCCTCCCCACCTCCAACTAAATTTTCACATCCAAAATCCTCCATTTAGTAATTTTCCATTTTCGTTCATTTTGCATTCCCAGATCTATTTTATCTCTGTCTACAGTGACAATAGCTCTGAGTTTACCATCTCTGACCACCTTTTTGAATTTTCCAAACCCTCCCAATTTTACTGGGAGTTCTGTCCATCATCCCCTACATCCGCCATTTTTCCTGATTTTTGATCTTCCATTTATCCATTTTTAAAAATTCATGTTATATCTCTGCTATAGTACCTTTAGTCAGATTCCAGATCCGACCCACTGTTAGTGAAAAAATCCTATCAATTCATATCCACATCCAAACTTATCCAAACCCATTTTTTCGTCTTCCTAGCTCAATTTCTACACCTTTGATGAATACCTCAAGAGCTGAATCGGAATCTACCCTGCGGTCAACGACAGTTCTCAGAGGATAGCCCTGCAGATCTGAGAGTTAAGCCACTGTACAACAGTAACCTTCAAAATTCGCTAATTGGAAGTGCAGGCTTTGTTATTTTTCTGTAATCACAGACAGTTGAAGCCCTTCGAAGAAGTTTTCCAACGGCTCCAGTTTCGTCGCATTCCGACGTCGGGACTGATCGCAGCGTCCGTTCTCGCCGGAGCGCGCGCCGAAAAATAGAACCGGCAGATCCGTGGCCGGTCATTCCGACCGGTGCCGAACGGAGCCGCCTGGCCTCCGGCCGGCGAACCAGCGTGCCGCCAGCCCAGGGAACACTTCCACAAGTGTCCCCACCACAGTGGTGACACCGGGTCCCGCACGGTCCCTCCGGACAGCACATGGGCCCCTCCGTCACGTGTTCGGGTGCTGCCGAATCAACGCGAGAAGCCGCCCGTCAACCCGAATTCGGTCCTCCCGGACCCCATTGTGTAGCCCTTTACCTCCCTGCGTGGAGTGGACAGCGGTGTGTATTGCTGTAATATTGTGTATTATTGTTCCGGGAGTACGAGTTTCGGCTGGGTCCGTCTTCCCCACGCCGAGCGCGTGGAGGTATCGTTCTCGCTCCCTACACTCGGCATTTGCTTATTTTCATATATACTTATTTATGCCACTGCTAGAGAGCATGTGCTAGGATCGTAGCTTGCTTTATATTTATATCACCGCTGCTGCGAGAGAGAGCGTTACCATCCCGTGACCCGATCTGGGCACGAAAGTGTGAATTGACCACCCTAGCTCTAGCCGGTTTCTCAACCATGCACGTCTGACGCTTCCCTCGTTAAGGGACGATCGCGAGCTTGTCGTGTCCGTGGTCTCGTCCCGCATCATCTGGCCTTCGGGTCCATTACCTCTGAGTGCACCGTGGGTTGTGTCACCACGGAGGTTCTTCTACTTCTCCCGCTACCGGACGAGCCCGAATTCATACCCTTTTGCCCGAGGGAGGAAGCATACTTCTTGCCTACGATCCCCATCCCACCCGTCACAATTCAAGAAGGTGACTATCCACACCTTCAAAACTTCTACACGTGGGACCGTGACTTGTGGGAACCCACCACAAGGGGTCATACCTTCTTTGATCCCTTTGACCCATTTCCTAGTGGATCCTTAGACCCTTCATATTCACTTCACTTCTTCGAGGGAGTCCACTACCACACCCCTTCCCCACGGGCCGGGTCGTCTATGCCCACCAAGCCCATACCCTTACAAGATACACCATCATCTTGGGGAGATACTCTTGGCCCTCCTGTTGGGTTCGGTGCAAGTATTCAGAGGGGGGGTGAATGAATATAGCCTATAAAAATTTCGCCCAATTAAAATCTAAAGCAATCAGAGATGCGGAATTAAACACTATTGCATATATATAGAGCAAACCTAAGCAAGTCTAAACAGTAGACTGAATCAATTCAACGGAGCTTGTGCCTTACAGTATTCAGACATAAAGCCCAATTGAGGCGCCCTTTACATTCATCTAGCGAAATCAGATAAAAGAGATCAACCCACAGTCAAACATATAGTGCGCGCATCAAATAGATGAACACTTATAGAATATCAAACCAAAGCGCCCCTAAGCATTCATCTAGCGACAACAACACAAGAAATCAAACCACTACACAATGGGTTTTAGGTGGTTCGGTCCTCCAGACCTACATCCACCCCACACTCAATCCGAGTGTGGCTTACTGCTGACTCACAGCTTGAACCGCTGGGCATCACAGCTTGCCAACAACTGCTGGGCAACACAGCTTGCCGTCCGAGGAATCCTCCTCGCGCCGCTGAGCAACACAGCTTGCTGTCCAGTGGAATCCTCCACTGCAAACCGCTGGGCAATACAACTTAGCCGTCCAGAGGCAGCACCTCTGCAATCCGCTGACTAACAGCTTGAACAAAGATGTAAAATAGAAAACAAAAAATAGAACAAGACAGCAATCGGAAGGCTGTAATCAATGAAACACAATGTGGCTCTTAAAGAGCTGGATGGCCTGGATTTGATCCACGGTCCATCAGGAACAGATCTCCCTCGATCTTACTCTCTTTCTTCACTCTCTCTCTTCCTCTTTCTTCTCTGCACTTCTCTTCTTCTTTCGCTAATCTCTCACTCTCTACTCTTCTCTTCTTCTTCTTCTACTCTTCTTCTCTTCTTCTTTTTCTATCTGGATCGTGGCTCTCTATATGGACTTTTTCTCTCGCCAACTTGATCGATCTTCTTCTGTGGAAGAAGGCTCATATATATAGCAGCAGCAGCAGCAGCACCCCCGACGTGTGACCTCCACATTTCCAGCCCTAAGTATTCGGACCACGTGGCAGTCTCTCAGCCAGCTTCATTCCAGCCTCGGATCACGTGCTGCCCAGTCACTGAGGAATATTTCCTCAGACCACCTTCTTCTTCTCCTGCAAGGAATTAACACGATTAAACTCAGGGCCACAGAACCTAAAATTGCACGAGGTGTATAGAAACAACAAGAGGTGCACTGCACTGAGGACGACACGAGATACAGTGGTGACAAAACAAACACTACACAGAGAACGACACGAGGTTCAAAGGTGACAAAACAAATATTACAAAGAGAACGACACGAGGTCATGAACACAAGAATAACAGGAAGACTCGAATACAAAAACAACACGACATAATAAGCAGCAAAGAGAACGGCACGAGAACAACATGGACTAAAACCAACTCGAATATGAAAAACAAAAACTGACACGAAGTGTGGACACAAAGCAAGATAGACACGGGGTCTAGGAAGACAACACGAGGATAGAAAAATAGACACGGCTATCACGACACGTGATGAAGCAGTGAAACCAGAAGAAGAAACGACTCGAGGAACAACAGTAAGTGACACTAACACTACAAATGAAACGACACGAAATACACTGTAACAACTCGAGTACTAAGTTGTTCGAACGTACGAACGAATCGAAGACGGGGACGACACGGAGACAACACGAAGACACAATAAGGAAACGACACGAAGACACAACAAGGATACAACACGAAGTCATAAAAATCAACTCGACGACACAAACACAGAAACAACAGAAACCGACACGAAGTGTGGTTACAAAACAAGAACAACACGAAGTCTAGGAAAGGCAACACGAAGACAGAAATAACAAAGAAGACTCAGACGCAGAAACAGCACGAAGACGATGGATGCAACAGTGCAATGTCTAGACTTGAAATTCAAAGCAAACGGCTGTACAGACTTGAAGATGTGAAGCCAATGTACAGACTTACTGTAACAGTCTGATGTACAGACTTTGAAGAACAGTCCAATGTATGGACTTGCACTGCAAACAACAATATATAGACTTCATGTAAAAGCCCAATGTATGGACATTGAAATTGAAGACCAATGTGCAGACTTGGATTTGAAGACTAGTGTGCAGACTTCAAGTTTAACTGTGGATGTACAGACTTGAAGCTCCTGAAGCAGTGTACAGACTTCGAAGATCCACTGTGGATGTATAGACCTGAATGAGTGAAGCCGATGTACAGACTTCGAAGTTCCACTGTGGATGTACAGACTTGATCATCCAGCAATGTATAGGCTTTCAATGTTAAGACTTGAATATGTGAAAGCTACAGTGAATGAGTGTACACACTTGACCAGATCAAGGGCAATTCGAGTGTACAGACCTCATGCCATGAGACGCTGAAAGAGACAGTCCAATGTACAGACTTATGAAGACTGATGCATGAACAATAATGCATAGACTTAGGAGCATATGACACGGCTGTACAGACTTCACGCGTTGACGCTGTACAGACTTTGCCTAAGACGCTGTACACACTTAGCCTAAGACAATGCATGAACTGACGTTGTATATACTTAGCCAATGCAATGCATAGGCTTGAACGAGAGTCCAATGAATAGACTTTGCTACCCAGACATGATATATGCAGAGACATGATATCTGACATAATGCAATGAACATATATAAAGAGCAAATGCCATCAATGCTAAACATCATCATTCATGTTGCTATCAATACGCAGAATGCTCAAGAATAAGAATGCACAGAAATGCACTTTGTTTATTGCAATCATCATAACACAATAACATCGCTATCATCAAAATACAATATCAAATGCACTCACTGTCTTGCTATCATCAAAACCAAATAACATTGCTATCATCAAGGAAACATAGCACATGCTTGTGCCTAAGAGGCACAACATTCTCCCCCTTTTTGATGATGGCAACACAATGTGACAGTGAGTCACACACAAGATTTTCTCCCCCTTTGACATGATCAAAAAGAGAAAAACAGTAAAAAAAAACACGAGTGCAAAGTGCATTATGCATGCAAAATCCTCTAGAACATTCTCCCCCTGAATGTAAGACTCCCCTGAAATATTTCTCCCCCTAAATAATAGCTCCCCTTTGAGAAGGAATATGAACAGATAAAAGGAAGAGAGGGTAGGAGGGTCACTTGACAATAGCTGAATCATAGGTTCAGAAAGGAATCATGATTATAAACAACTGTTAAAGTATAAGAATCATCAACATACAATTTTCAAAAATTCAGGTTTAACAGTGATAAATCTAGAGTAAAGAACCTGACCCCTGAAAAAGAGTGTATAGATTCCATTTATAGCAATGAATCTAGGGCACATGGTATTAATAGATAAGTCAGATATAATACCCTTTTGTGATTATACAAGGAAATTCAAGAGAGGTAACTTGAACATGTATTGATAAAAATAATTTGCACTCATTGACTTGTGATTTTTCCGAAGGGTTACAGCAGTTTAATTTTCACTTTTGAATTTTTCAGAACCTGAACTAAGTAAATAGATCAGTGGCATTTATGCTGTTGACATTAGGTGTACACCTTGATCAGAGGCAAGTACCCCCAGTTACTAGGTATAAACTACTAGACCTATTTCAGATCAAAACCCACAAAGGATAGTCTTCACTTTTGACATTAAGGGTACACCTTGATTAGAGGCCAGTACCCTCAATTACTTGGTAAGGACTCCCTCTATAGATTTGACCCTATGAACAGAGATATTCTGAATCACATCATGACATGTGAATTCTCCTACTTCTTTGGAGGAGTTCACAGTTTCTCAGTGCAATCAGCCATTGCTCTATTACTATGTTCAGTTCATAGCATTTATGATCTTATTTACTGCTGCCCTTATCTCTTTTAGAGTGATTGTTTGAAAAATAGTACACACTCTTATTCACCTTTTCTAGAAATTTTCAGATCTACACATTAGGCATTACAAAAACTTTTTCTAATCTTACCATGAGACAAAGATTAAGAGCTATAAAAGTTTTTCTTTTATCTCAAATTCTGAAGTGCAGACACTTAACTCTCCAATTTATAAAGGTTAAACCTTTAGTTCCTTTCAATTTGTAAGTGTGATTCTTATAAGTGAACAATTGTAATAATTACCACTCAATGTACTAAACCAGATGCAAAGCTGTTGTTTAGTGAAAATGATGGGGAAAGGATAGCAATTGGTAAAATGGTTCAATGAGCAACTGATGTCAAAGAATATGAATCATTTGAATGAGAACACTGAGTAGTGAATAGGATTCAATGAATTGAATAGAACTCTCAGCTGCCCCTGACATCATGATGCAAGAGATATGCTATGCAATCAATTCAGGCTTATGCATCCAAGTCATGAGTATTTTTTATCCTTTTTCAGATTTTTCAACATATGATGCAGTGCACTGCAGCCCTATTATGCATTGAACATCATCATTGACATTCATGCAAATGAAGTATGCAGACATAAGACACATGCATTGACTGTGTACACTAAATGAACCATTCATATTCAGTCCAAGTATGCATTCAAATATAAGCATGCAATGCATTGACACAAAGCATAAATAGTTAATCAACTGAATACTCTTAAAGAAGCATTCAATTTCAGTTCAACATATAGCAAGAGAAGATCATCAAGTATATGCAGAAATGAATTCAATAGCTGAGTCTGGAAAGCAGACTGATCAGCTAGACATGGAGAGAACATCAAAAATCAATCGATCAGTTCAACAATTTCAGATATCAAACAGACAAATCAGCATTTTCAGATGATGAAATTTAACAAGTTCAGAACTAACCTGAGATGTAGAATCCTGGGCTTCCTTTTTGAGTGCCTTGGCTAAATTACCCCTTTTATATCTCTTACCAAGGCACACCTGCAACATGTCAATCAATATGATCTTGCAGGAACCCAAGCTGCCTTGGGTCCTGTATGAGCCCTAACAGGTGTTCTAAACAATCTTTTAGCAACATGATCATCATATGCCATCAGTTTACACTCAAACATTGAATGTCCAGTTTTTCCACAATAATAACATGAAGCCACAGAATTTTTGTTTTTATTCTTCATGTTGGCAGAAACATGATCCCCATGTGCATGCATATGAGTATGAAAATTATGTGTATGAGCATGAGTATTTCTTTTATTGACTTGAAAATTTTTCTTTCCATGCTCAGCCAGCCGACAGTTGGCAGCTTTGTGGCCTGGCTTACCACATTTAAAACATGCAAAGTTTTTCTTTTTATCTTTCAAGTTATTTCTAGCAGAATCATAGAAAGCAGGGAATTTGACAGATTTAGAGTTTAATCTATTTCCCTGAGCATGCCAGCAATCTTTGACTGCATGCCCATGCTTACCACATTCAAAGCATTTAAGATGCTTGCTTCTTGATTCATTTTTACCCCAATGATTTCCTGACCAGTACTCATTAGCCTTATGCCCAGGCTTGTTGCAAGTGAAACAAATGATATGCTGATTAAATTTGAGTTTGTTTCTTTTGTGCTCATGATGATTTGGGGTGTATCTGGCATGCATTCTGTCATCAGATTTCAAAGCATAGCACTCATTCATTAAATGACCATACCTACCACAGTAATAGCATGAAGCATTAGATTTCCTGAAGGCATGGTTTCTTCCAGATAGATTCCTAGAATGCCTTGTTTTATTTGTATGCTCATCCTCTTTTAATATTCTGCAATCATCCATGATATGTCCATGCTTACCACAGTAATAACAAGAAGCATCAGATTTCCTAGGTGCATGGTTTCTATCAGATGAATTCACAGATGCATGTGAATGAGTACAAGAAGCATGAGCATTTTGCATTGACCCATCAGATTCAGCAGAGCTAACAAATTTCAGAGTATAACCAGAATTATTTTTTGCCCTTTTTGTTTGACTCTTTCTTGTCAATTTCTGATTATCCTCAACAGGTTTTGTTTGTTTTTCAATTTTCTGAGCTTTAAACTGAAAGACAGATTTTGAAGGTGACTTCTAATTTTCATTTTGTTTTGGGGATTACCTTGAAGTACCAGCTACATCAGTGCTTTGAACAAAAGTGGTATATAGCTGGTCTTTAGTGATTTTCTTAACATCAGAACAGCAATTTGTTCCCCCTTCAGAGTTATCATCCTTCCTCTTCCCAACAGTTTTCATTTTTCCTTTAATCTTGGCAGACTCAATAGCTGAATTTTCCAGATTATGAATTTTATCTTCCAAGCTAGCAATGTGAATTTCATAACTGGCTATTTCTTGTTCACTGCAATTAACACATTCGCTTAGAACTTGGTTTGCAGTTTTATACTTCTCAATTTCTTGTTCTAGACTGTTCAAAATTTCTGAATTTCCATCATAGACAGCTTTTCCTTTTTCTATAGTGAGAAGTCTTTCAGACAAGCCAGTGTTCAACCACTTTAATTTTTCAACTTCAGCTTTCAATTCAGTGTTTTCTTCCTCAAGATTTTTATCCTGAATTTCATTATTAGCACATCTCTCTCTTCCAGACATGTGCTCCAATTTCTCAATCAGTTCATCTTCTCTTTCTTCTGCTTTAATTTTCTCAGTGAGCAGATTTTTGTGATCATCTTTAAGTGAGGCAATTTGTTTATTTAGCCATTCATTCTCACTAAAGAGATCTTCATTACGTTCTCTTAGAGCTGAGCATATTTTACAATTTGATTTAGCAGAAGAGGACTATGAAACCTCATTGATTTCATTCATTCTAACAATAAGAGTTTTATTCTTCTTTTGAAGATCTTCATTCTCCAATTTCATTTTGTCCAATTCAGAATTAACTTCAGTGAGTTCCTGCATGCCTTTTAGATGCTCCTTTTTCTTATCATTCAACTGATTCTCTATTTGTGACATTTTATCCAACCATGTTTGTTTTTCAATTTTTAGAGAATCATTTTGTTTCTTAAGATTCTCAACATCTAGCATGCAAGCATCATAAGACTTTTTCATATTTGGACAGTTTTCACATGAATCTTTCAGATTTATTCTATCACATTTCTTTTTCAATTTTTTATTTTCAGATTTTAATTTCTTGGATACTTTGAACAAATCTTCATACATCACTATCAATTCATCAAAGGAGTATCCATCTGATTCAGAGCTTACCTGAGATGAGATCTCATCTTCATCATCCCGGTTGGCCATCAAGCAGCTATCACCTTGTTGATTATGCGCAGAGACGACTCTGTCATATATTTCCTTCCCAGATATGCACCTGAGAGCAAAAGAATACTTATCAGTATTGATTGCAGCTCTTAAGATGTTAAGGATTATGACATTGTCACGGTTCTTTATACTGTCCTCTTTAGACCACTTGGTCTCATCATGAGGCAGTTTGTGTGGGCCTCTAGATAGTAGCCTCCATAGTTTGGGATCTATGGAGTCTACGTACACACATAGGCCTCCTAGCCAACTATCAAAGTTAGAACCGTCATAAACCGGAGGTCGACCCATTTGAGTAAGAGGCAACCAGATACAGCGCAGTAGACCAGATGACAGGGAATGCAGCAGAACTAGATGAGCAAAGCAATGCACAAATCGATAAAACAAAATATCAAGCACTGAAAGTACACTCTGAAAAGCACCAAACAAGTCAGCAGGATCCTCTGCAGATTGTTAGATCTGATAGATCAGAGACCCGCTCTGATACCAATTGTTGGGTTCGGTGCAAGTATTCAGAGGGGGGGTGAATGAATATAGCCTATAAAAAATTCACCCAATTAAAATCTAAAGCAATTAGAGATGCGGAATTAAACACTATTGCAGATATATAGAGCAAACCTAAGCAAGTCTAAACAGTAGACTGAATCAATTCAACGGAGCTTGTGCCTTACAGCATTCAGACAGAAAGCCCAATTGAGGCGCCCTTTACATTCATCTAGCGAAATCAGATAAAAGAGATCAACCCACAGTCAAACATATAGTGCGCGCATCAAATAGGTGAACACTTATAGAATATCAAACCAAAGCGCCCCTAAGCATTCATCTAGCGACAACAACACAAGAAATCAAACCACTACACAATGGGTTTTAGGTGGTTCGGTCCTCCAGACCTACATCCACCCCACACTCAATCCGAGTGTGGCTTACTGTTGACTCACAGCTTGAACCGCTGGGCATCACAGCTTGCCAACAACCGCTGGGCAACATAGCTTGCCGTCCGAGGAATCCTCCTCGCGCCGCTGAGCAACACAGTTTGCTGTCCAGTGGAATCCTCCACTGCAAACCGCTGGGCAATACAGCTTAGCCGTCCAGAGGCAGCACCTCTGCAATCCGCTGACTAACAGCTTGAACAAAGATGTAAAATAGAAAACAAAAAATAGAACAAGACAGCAATCGGAAGGCTGTAATCAATGAAACACAATGTGGCTCTTAAAGAGCTGGATGGCCTGGATTTGATCCACGGTCCATCAGGAACAGATCTCCCTCGATCTTACTCTCTTTCTTCACTCTCTCTCTTCCTCTTTCTTCTCTGCACTTCTCTTCTTCTTTCGCTAATCTCTCACTCTCTGCTCTTCTCTTCTTCTTCTTCTACTCTTCTTCTCTTCTTCTTTTTCTATCTGGATCGTGGCTCTCTATATGGACTTTTTCTCTCGCCAACTCGATCGATCTTCTTATGTGGAAGAAGGCTCATATATATAGCAGCAGCAGCAGCAGCACCCCCGACGTGTGACCTCCACATTTCCAGCCCTAAGTATTCGGACCACGTGGCAGTCTCTCAGCCAGCTTCATTCCAGCCTCGGATCACGTGCTGCCCAGTCACTGAGGAATATTTCCTCGGACCACCTTCTTCTTCTCCTGCAAGGAATTAACACGATTAAACTCAGGGCCACAGAACCTAAAACTGCACGAGGTGTATAGAAACAACAAGAGGTGCACTACACTGAGGACGACACGAGATACAGTGGTGACAAAACAAACACTACACAGAGAACGACACGAGGTTCAAAGGTGACAAAACAAATATTACAAAGAGAACGACACGAGGTCATGAACACAAGAATAACAGGAAGACTCGAATACAAAAACAACACGACATAATAAGCAGCAAAGAGAACGGCACGAGAACAACATGGACTGAAACCAACTCGAAGATGAAAAACAAAAACTGACACGAAGTGTGGACACAAAGCAAGACAGACACGGGGTCTAGGAAGACAACACGAGGACAGAAAAATAGACACGGCTATCACGACACGTGATGAAGCAGTGAAACCAGAAGAAGAAACGACTCGAGGAACAACAGTAAGTGACACTAACACTACAAATGAAACGACACGAAATACACTGTAACAACTCGAGTACTAAGTTGTTCGAACGTACGAACGACTCGAAGACGAGGACGACACGGAGACAACACGAAGACACAATAAGGAAACGACACGAAGACACAACAAGGATACAACACGAAGTCATAAAAATCAACTCGACGACACAAACACAGAAACAACAGAAACCGACATGAAGTGTGGTTACAAAACAAGAACGACACGAAGTCTAGGAAAGGCAACACGAAGACAGAAATAACAAAGAAGACTCAAACGTAGAAACAACACGAAGACGATGGATGCAACAGTGCAATGTCTAGACTTGAAATTCAAAGCAAACGGCTGTACAGACTTGAAGATGTGAAGCCAATGTATAGACTTACTGTAACAGTCTGATGTACAGACTTTGAAGAACAGTCCAATGTATGGACTTGCACTGCAAACAACAATATATAGACTTCATGTAAAAGCCCAATGTATGGACATTGAAATCGAAGACCAATGTGCAGACTTGGATTTGAAGACTAGTGTGCAGACTTCAAGTTTAACTGTGGATGTATAGACTTGAAGCTCCTGAAGCAGTGTACAGACTTCGAAGATCCACTGTGGATGTATAGACCTGAATGAGTGAAGCCGATGTACAGACTTCGAAGTTCCACTGTGGATGTACAGACTTGATCATCCAGCAATGTATAGGCTTTCAATGTTAAGACTTGAATATGTGAAAGCTACAGTGACTGAGTGTACACACTTGACCAGATCAAGGGCAATTCGAGTGTACAGACCTCATGCCATGAGACGCTGAAAGAGACAGTCCAATGTACAGACTTATGAAGACTGATGCATGAACAGTAATGCATAGACTTAGGAGCATATGACACGACTGTACAGACTTCACGCGTTGACGCTGTACAGACTTTGCCTAAGACGCTGTACACACTTAGCCTAAGACAATGCATGAACTGACGTTGTATATACTTAGCCAATGCAATGCATAGGCTTGAACGAGAGTCCAATGAATAGACTTTGCTACCCAGACATGATATATGCAGAGACATGATATCTGACATAATGCAATGCACATATATAAAGAGCAAATGCCATCAATGCTAAACATCATCATTCATGTTGCTATCAATACGCAGAATGCTCAAGAATAAGAATGCATAGAAATGCACTTTGTTTATTGCAATCATCAAAACACAATAACATTGCTATCATCAAAATACAATATCAAATGCACTCAAATGCACTCACTGTCTTGCTATCATCAAAACCAAATAACATTGCTATCATCAAGGCAACATAGCACATGCTTGTGCCTAAGAGGCACAACACCTCCCACATCCACATCCCATATGCATGCATGGCCCACCTTAGGAGGTCTAGGATTTCCACATGATGTCAACCACCGGTTACGTCAGATGCATGCATGGCATACGTTCGGGTGTCCTGGTCCGCCGTCACCCATGTACGGGTCGGACTAACATTAGGTGTGTCTAGGTTCATAGATGAGTCGGTGTGCTTTTTCTTTGTGTGGTATGTCTGTCTGCATGTGTCTTGTGCAAGCTCGTTATCATTCTCTTATGAGTAAGAGGCGATTGGACTCACTCGATGAGTATGGGATCGGTTCTACATCTATACCCGGATCAGTCACCTACAGGGACTCAGCGGTGATTCCTAGTGACTCTTCGAGCTGCTTCCTTCCCTTTTGAGAGTGCCCCACCCGGAGTGTCCACCTTTAGCCTATAGCAGTTCACGCATATCGAGTATATATGGGATGAGCAGGTGACGATCACTTGGAGTGGAGCGTACCCGCGTTACTTGGCAAAGTGACGGATCCGCCGGAGTACTCGAGCATCCATACCCCTACTCGACGAGGTCGAGTTCCTCCCACCCGAGGAGAGTTGATGGGAATCGACGCCGAGCATGTACATTTTATTTTGTATTTATGTCCTTTAGTTTATTTTTATATCTATGGGAAAGCATATGCGCAATTGTAAGGCTTTGTAAGCCAATGCGTCATTCCCTTGGATTGTGTGGGTTTTTGTGCAATTGTGTAGTAGGTCCAGCTAGGGGGGCCTTAGCCCTTTCTCATTAGTCCATGTCACCTTGTGGCGCTGGTCAACCATCCTAGGTGGACATCTAGAAGGTTGGACTAGTCATATGGACACATGGGAGACAAAGGGGTGAAAATTTCAAAGGTTGGCCACCAACCTACCCCTTGGTCAAGGGGGCGCCCCCTTCCACTTGTAGTATTTTATTTTTTGTGTGTGTGACTCACACTTAATCCCAGCCTTTCATCTCCCATCCCTAGATCCAAGGGTCTACATTAGATTTGATACTTAGCATATAAAATGTTGTATTTTCCATTTGTTGGCATTAATGAAATGAGAAAAAGCATTGTGCAAGAGCCCCCCCTTGAGTGAATTTCGACCTCCCCTCTCTCTCCCTATGGTTTCTTCATCTCCAACCCCCATTCTAGAGTGATATCTCCTCCCCCTCAATCTCTGAGTTCATCGGTGCCGCCGCCGCCGCCGTTCGTGCTGCCATCGCGCCGCCGCGAAGCCGTCTTCGGTGTTCTGTCCATCCAGTACAGAGGCAACTTCTCCAAATTTTTGCTCCCACCTCCTCTGGAGCTGAAATTTTTAGGAGTGGTTCCCCTCTCGAACCTTTATCTTCACAAAAAATTTCAAATCAAAATTCCTTCATTTGGTATTTTTCAATTTTCGTTCAAACTGTCATTCTAGTTCTGCTAGATCTCTATCTACAGTGATAGTTTCCCTAAGTTTTCCATTTCCCAACCACCTTTTGATTTTTCTTGGAGCCCCCAATTTTATTGGGAGTTCTGTCCGCCCTCCTCTACCTCCCCAAATTTTCTTGGAATTTAGAACGTGCATTTCATATTTTTAGAAATTCCTATTCCAACTCATCTATAGTTCTATCTACATCAGTCCAGATCCGACCACAGTACAGTGTAAACTCTCCAGTAAATCCAGGCCACCATATTTTCCATATCTAAAAATAGTCCTCTCTTGATTTCCTACAACTTTTCTGAAGAACACAACTTCATATTCGGATGTCTATCTATCGGTCAACAGCAGTTCTCAAACAAGTTCCCTGCAGATCTGAGAGTTCGGCTACTGTACACCAGGAACTCAAAAATTCAATAAAGCCCAGATCCGTTCAGATCTAGGTCTGATCTCCAGGCCTACGTTGAAGGACTTCAAGTTAGCTTTCCAACGGCGCCCGTTTCGTGTCGATCCGACATTGGGGCTGATCCCAGCTTCCGTTCTCGCCGGAGCGCGCGCCGTAAAAAAGAACCGGCAGATCCGTGGCCGGTTATTCCGACCGGTGCCGAACGGAGCCGCCCGGCCTCCGGTTGATGTTCCAGTGTGCCGCCAGCCTAGGGAACGCTTCCCCAAGTGTCCCCACCACAGTGGTGCCACCGGGCCCCACACGGCCCCTCCGGACAGCACGTGGGCCCCACAGTCACAGGTTCGGGTGCTGCCGAAGAGACGCGAGAAGCCGCCCGTCAACCCAAATTCGGTCCTCCCGGACCCCATTGTGTCGCCCTTTACCTCCCTGCGTGGAGTGGGCAGTGCTTCATTGCTGTAACAAGTGTGTAATATTATTCCGGGAGTACGGGTTTCGGCCGGGTCCGTCGTCCCCACGCCGAGCGCGTGGAGGTATCGTTTTCGCTCCCTTCTCGGCATTTTGCTTACTTCATATATATTTGTTTATGCCGCTGCTAGAGAGCATGTGTAGGGATAATTAGCTCGCTTTATATTTATATCACCGCTGCTGCGAGAGAGAGCGTTACCGTCCCGTGATCCGATCCGGGCACAAAAGAGAATTGACCACCCTAGCTCTTGCCGGTTTCTCAACCGTGCACGTCCGACGCTTCCCTCGTTAAGGGACAATCACGAGCTCACCTAGAGTCCGAGGACTATTGTCGTGTCCGTGGTCTCGTCCCGCATTAGATAAACCTTCTAATTTCAGAAGTGGCTACCATTGTCGGAGATGATTCGGCTGGGAATCCCGAACCGAAATATTACATTCTGCCGGAAGAATCTCGCAACTAATTCTCCCGTGACTTCTTTTAGTGCTACTGCCTCAGCCCATCTGGAGAAGTAATCTGTAGCTGCTAAGCTGTATTTACGCCCTGATGAAGATGCTGGTAGTGGCCCCACCATGTCCGTACCCCACTGGGCAAACGGCCAACTCGGTAAGGTAGGATGTAAAGGCACTGGAGGTCTTCTTGACACATTGGCGTGCTCTTGACATTTCTGACAAGCCTTGGCGAACTTGCAGCAATCATCAAATATAGTGGGCCAATAATAACCCAATTTCTTTATTTCGATTTTCATTTTCGGATCGGCCTGCTGCGCCCCGGTCGACCCGGCATGGGCTTCTTGCATTACCTGCCTGGCTTCCCCTGGAGATAAGCATCGAAGTAATACCTTCTTTTGGGCATCTGCCATTATTCGGAATAATGTTCCATTCCTTATCTCATAAGAATCTTTGATTCTCAGGAGTCTCATTCTCTGTTCTTTCACCTTCGGGAGCTGTTGGTGTTGGAACCAATGCAGGAGGTGTTCCTGCCAGTCGGGCTGCTGGACTGCTTCAGCAACTGCTACCTCATTGGCTTGTTCATCGGCTAAAGCTTCTATCATACTGGGGACCTGCCACCGGTTGATGACTGTTATATTCAGGCTCGTATCAGGCGGGACCGCCAGGGAACTTGCCAGCTTTGCGAGGGCGTCGGCTTGAGCGTTCTGTCCCCGGTTGATGTGCTTGATGCTGACGAAGTAGAACCTTGCCATTAGGCGCAGGGCCAGATGGTAGTAAGGGACGAGCTCCTGCTTTCGTACCTCAAACTCCCCTTCCAATTGTTTTATAACTAGCATGGAGTCCCCGAATGCCTCTAGCATTTGAATCCCCATGGACAGAGCAATCTGTAGCCTGATTATGAGGGCTTCATATTCTGCTTCATTGTTTGTGCAAGGCTTGTTTATTGAGCAGGATGTGTGTATGACTTCCCCTTCAGGCGACTTCAAGACTATGCCTGCTCCTGCGCGGACTCTGGCCGATCCTGTCGCTGTGGTGTCAATTCTGGAGGCACCATCAAAATACAGCTGCCATAGGGAGGGCCTCACCTGTCTGACCTCTAAAGTTTCATCTTCAGGAAGCTCTGGTTCCAGAGGGCAGTCTTCGGGTACTGGATGTTCAGCAAAGAAGTCTGCAATAGCTTGGCCCTTGATGGCCCTTTGCGGTACATAGGAGATGTCATACTCCATAAGAATCACTGCCCATTTGCCTAGGCGGCCTTTGAGGGCCGGTTGGGACATGATGTATCTAAGCGGATCCTCCCTAGAAATCAGCTTAACTTCGTGCGACAGCATGTAGTGCCACAGCTTCTTGACCGCGAAGACCAATGCCAGGCAAATCTTCTCGATGTAGGTGTACCTTTCCTCAGTTCTGACCATTCTTCAACTGAGATAGTAGAGGGCTTGTTCTTTCCCTTCTTCATTATTCTGGGCTAGCATTGCCCCCAGGGAATTGTGTGTGGCTGCTATGTAGAGGATCAGCGGCTGTCCTTTGACTGGCGCACCCAGCACCGGAGGGGTTTTCAGGTAATCCTTCAGTTTATCGAAGGCTGTCTGGCACTGTTCGTCCCAGTAGAAGGGAACATCCTTCATCATCAGCTTGTGAAAGGGGTGGCATCGCCCTGACAAGTTGGATATAAATCGCCGGACGTATGCGAGGTGGCCCTGAAGGGATCTTAGCTCAGAGAGGTTCCTTGGCGAGGGTAACTCCTGAATCGCCTTGATCTTGGCGGGGTCTATTTCAATTCCCCGATATTTGACAATAAAACCTAAGAACTTTTCGCTCGAGACTCCGAACGCGCACTTCATAGGGTTCATTTTTAATTCATACTGCCTCAGCCTCTGGAAAATGACTCGGAGGTCTTGCAGATGGTCTCCTTTCTTTCTGGTCTTGACTACAAGGTCATCTATGTAGCACTCGACCTTATGGTAAAGCAGCTCATCAAATATTCTTATCATCGCCCGCTGATAAGTTGCGTCGGCGTTCTTTAATCTGAACGGCATTCTTTTATAGTGACAAATGCCTTTGGGTGTCTGGAAGGCAGTGTGGATCCGGTCATGCTCCGCAATCCATATCTGGTTGAAGCCAGATGACCCATCCATGAATGATAGGGCCTCATGACCAGTTGTTGCATCTATCATGACCTCCGTTATCGGCACTGGGAAGTCATCTTTAGGGCAGGCTTTATTCAGATCTCGGAAGTCAACACATATCTGGATCTGTCCATTCTTCTTTTTCACGGGCACGATGTTAGCCAACCACGTGGTATATTGATTTTCCTCGACAAAACCCACATCAATGAGCTTGTCGACTTCTTTGCATATTTGAGTGATGAGCTCTGGCCTCATACGCCTGGGGGGCTGTTTCACCGGCTCTACCCCAGGGTTTATGGTCAGCTCATGTTATGAGACCGAGGGGCTTAGTCCTGGCATCTCTCTGTAGGTCCAGGCAAAGCAGTCCCGATATTCTTGTAGCAGCTGGATGTACATCATCTGTTCTTCGGCGGACAGTTGGGCGCTGAGGAAGGTTGGCCTGGGGTCATCCTCGTCTCCCAAGTTGACTTCTGTCAGTTCATCGACTGTTGCTTGACCTCCGTCTTCTATCTCAGGGGGTGCAGGATGGAGGTCGACAAAGTCTGGTATATCACCTTCGAGGTCGAGGACCTCGATCCCTTCGTCTTGACTTATTTGAGTTCTGCCAGAAATCTCTTGTTCGGCTGATAATGGCTGCATGCACTGTTCTGCCAACCAGTTTACCTTACTAGCAACTTCAAGGGGCGAGTTGATTGCCTCGCTCCCTGCTGAGGGGATTGCGGTCACCAAGGGCTGGCGATTATATGTCATTGAGTCAGAGTAGCCTTGCAGCTCTTTGGCAAAGGGTGAAGAGATCTCGGTCCCTTGAGCCACCATGCCCTCAGTGAAGGCAACCATTTCTCTTCTAGCAGCATCTATCTTTTGATCAGGTTCGGGGGAGGCTTCCCTGACTGGTTCGAGAAGTGCCGACATCATGAACAGAGGAGGGCCACTGGAGGGAGGCAGCTTTGTTTCTTCAACCTCTTCAGCTTCACTACAGCTAGATGTGTCAAATTTGGCTTCAAGAGCTGCATCTTCCGGATAGGCTTGTTCCCAGCACCGGTAGGGGAACACAGCCTCGGGTTCCAGGCTTCTTGGCTGGGCTTGCTGAATGCACTCAACTTCTGTCAGGTGCTCATCAATAGTTGCCCCCAGTGGGTTATCCTCCATTGGGTAGAAAGTAGAGATGGTATCCACTTCATAGCGCCCGCTATAGTAGTACTCTTCGAGGGTGAAGCCCAATCCCGGGTGCTGAGAGACACGCCTCATTTCTTTGTCCAGGCTCGGGGGGTACCATAGCTTCTGGAATGCTTCTTTCCTCTGGCGAGGCTGGCCGGGAGGGATGTGCTGATTCTGGAACATCTTGGCCATTTGATTTGTCATAAATGTCAGCCCCTGTATAGGCATTAAGGGGTTTTCTATATCTTCAGGCAGATGACAATCAGTGTCTTCATGTGTAGGGTGCTCTTCAGCTGTGTAAAATAGGCTGCTAGGACCATCTATCTGTGTCACCTCCCATGCTTTGAAAGGCTCGACAGTAGCATTGTCGAGGCTGAGAATTGGCTTGGTAAGACCTTCGGGGATCCCAATGTGGTCATGCCGCTGGTCAACCTTGACTCTATTAGTTTCGGGGTAAATGGCGGGAGGTGCTATCCGGCCTACATCCCCGGTGATAGTGATGTGCGAAACCACCTTGGGATTGATGTATCCACGCTGTGGCGGAGGGAACCATTCTACTTTGGGAGTGCCTTTTGTTGTGCTAGAAGAGGCCTTGGCCGCAGGGGCCTTCTGCGACACTTCTGCATATAGAGGGGCGTCTGCCAAGTGGCATTCGAATACTTCGAATGGGTGGAGATCAGCAAATACTCTTTCCTCTCTCCCATCCGTGCTGTATTTGATGCATTGGTGAAGTGTGGAAGGTAACACCATATTCTCATGTAGCTAAGGGCGGCCAAGCAGCGCCTTGTATGAGGTGCGGGAATCAATGACATGAAATTGCACCTTCGTGACAAAGTCCGCTAGGGTGAGCGTGAACTCTGCTACTCCTAGCGACACTTCGCATTTCTGATTGAAGCCAGCAATGCGCATATCCCCGACCTTTTGTAGGTGCACGTTGAAGTAGTGCCTCTCATATATCTTGTAGGGCAGGATGTTGACAGCCGCCCCGGGGTCCACCAGGATTCTGTTCAGCTCTCGGCCATTTAGATATCCCATCATATACAGAGGCCTGTTGTGACTAGTGGTGGGGAGCAACATGTCCTCCTAGGTGAAGGTCATGCTGGCCTCCGGCAGTGCCTCAGCTAGGCAGGCTTCATATTGGGCAGGCGTCTAGAGAGCAGTAATGATCGCCTGTCTAGTCTCGTCACTGAGAGAGAGGATTTCCCAGACAATGAATCTCGCTGGGAGTTTCTTCAATAGTTTGACCACCCGACTTCCAGCTCGGACATTGGATAGCTTCATTTCATCCGCCCACTTGGGCTTGGAAGATCCTTGGACTGTGGCCCCTGATGGACCTGCCTCATCAGACTCGGAGGCTGCACCCTTTTGCCCGGGGTTACCTCCAGGCTGCTCCTCACTGGCTGCCGTCGGGCGATTTTCTACCTCTTCTAACAATTCGGGAGATTGCTGGAGTTGTGGGCGACTGCCCTCGGTTACCGGTTCAACCTCCCAGCATGGCTGCTTCCCTTTTGACATCTTTATGAACTCCAGAAATGAAGGAGCGGGAGCGCCGCCCCCACTTTGGTTGTATAAGCCTGGCGGAGGAGGGATTTGAACTCCCCTGACCTCCGAAGGGGGTATCTTGTAGGGTTGCTCCCCTCTGAAGATAATGTTATGGTTGGCGGGCGGCTGACGCCCCCACCTTCGGCCCGACCGGGTCGCATGTACGGCAGTTGCGGCTTCGGCGTGGCTTTCCTCAGCGGTGAGTGTGAAGCAAATATGTTCTTCATCCTCCTCACCGGGCAAATTGAACAGAGCAGAGAGGGTGTTGCAAGAAAGGATCACTCTCGTTGTAGCCTTGCCGGCCCTTCCCTTCCTTCTTTGTCTTCTTTTCTTTTCTTTGGCTGGCGCTTGCCCCCAGAACAGGCTGCCATCCCTGTTTGATGCTTTTTCAGCTTCCTCTTCCTGTTTTAGCGAAAGTTGTTCCAGCTCCTGCCACGAGAGATGATCCCGTACCAGCAAAGGTTCTAACTTGGGCTGTACATACTCATCCAGTCCATTTATGCAGTCCTATAACTGCTGAGCTTCTGGACTAATCTTCTTGACTACCGGCAACGGAGTCTGCCTCTTCCGATTACGGGTAGGTATCCGGATAACTACTGGCGGATTGGTCCAGACAGGCGTTGCTACTGGCAAGGGGGATCGTGGTGTGATGCCACGAATATGTGCCCCCGGTGCCAGGCGAGGCAGGCCCTTTTTCTTGGCTCTTGCAGGGACTTGCTGCCACCTCCTGTTCTTTTATTGGGGTCAGAAAGCATGCTTCATATGTATGCTGAGTACTGGCTTATGCGGTCTCCTCAGGCAAGGCTTGATACAGAGAGACTATGTTGACGGTGACTCTTCTTACGGGCGCCGCATGTGGTTGTGGAGGGTCGACCTTGTACTCCCCCAATTCTATTTCTTCCTTTCTCACCATGCCTTCGATAATATCCTTGAAAACAAAACAGTCTTCAATTGGATGCCCCAGCATCTGGTGGTAAGGGTAAAATCTTGGGCTGTCTCTTCTCTTCAGGTCCTCCGGCCTCCTTGGCTCAGGCAGGGTGACCTTATCATACTGGGTAACCCAGTCAAACAAGATCATGGTCTTCTCCTTTGGGAAAGAGTAGGGCTTCTTCATTTTATCCCAGAGGGATGGGCCATCTTCGCCATCTCCGGTCTTGGCAGGCTGAGGAGCAACTGTCTTCTTGCCTTTATCTTTTTGCTGTTCAAATGCCTTGATATCAAGGGCGTTTGCTTCCTTCGGTGCCTGGCACTGTTCTGCTGCCTTGCCCTTTTGTGCAGTAGGAATATTTGATGGGGGAGCTAGTTTCGCTAAGAAAGCCTCCACTTCGGCCACAATATTTTTCAGACGGTCGAACGACCGGATTTCCATGCCAATCATCTTCTCCAGCACCTGTCTCCTGAGGTTCTGTTTGCAGATTTGTACAGCGTCCTCCTGGTGCGGGGGCCGCTTGCATCTCATCCCGAGGTTCCTCCACCTCTTGATGTAGTCGAGAGCGGTCTCATCTGCCCTCTGTCTTGTTGAGTAGAGTTCAGCCACTGTGACCTCCCTCTCGGTGATGTAGAATCTTTCTCTGAACTTCCTCTGCATGTCCGACTAGTCGCTGATTGACCCGGCCGGGAGGCTGGAGTACCATTCAAATGCGAGCCCTGTAAGTGAGGACCCAAAGAACTTCAATAAATATGACTCGTCAGTGGCCAAGTCACCCATGACGGTCATGTAGTAGGCAACATGTTCCTTCGGGGATCCCTTCCCGTTGAACTTGTCAAACTTCGGTGGCTTGCTAATCCCGGGGGGAAGCCATTTGGCTGCATGATGCGGTGGGTATGGAACCCTATATGCATCGAACACAACATAGTCATCTTCAGCTCTTTCAGCGAGCTTCATCTCGATCATCCTTTCTACCATCATCTTGCTCATGGTGGTTGGGTCGACCGGTTCCAGGTAGAAATGCGCCGGCTGCAAGTAGAGGGTGACTAGGGTGGTCGCCTGTGGAGGAGGGCGCAGCAGTGGAGGCGTCTGGTGCACCTGTGGCAGCACTGGTGGAGCCAGTGGCTGCGATGGGCGCTGCTGAGTTGTTGCTAAGTTTGGTTCCACCTGCAGAGACGGGGTATAGAGTGGTGGGAAGTCGTTCTTGCTGGCGGCTCCCCTTGATGATTCGGCCTGCACATCAGGCTGCTTGGAGGCAGAGGACTTCTCTGTCCTTTCCATCAATTGCTTCTTCAGCTGTTCTATCTCCTGGCGGTACCTCTGGAGCATCATCAGTACGGCCGGGTCCATAGCTGTTGTGCTGGGGATGGCCTCTGTCGTCTCGCCAGATGCACCCTCAGGTAGGATGTCAAGCAAGACATCTTCTTCTTCATCTGCCGTTATCACATTTGCTGTGAGAATAACGGCCTTGTCATGCTGTTGGAGGCGAGGCAGGGCTTGCTTTCATTCGGTCGCTGCTAGCTTCTCTTTTGCGGCTTCCACTCTTCGAGTGCTCGGCCCCGGTCTTCTGGCTAGCCAGGCCAACTCTTGAGGCTCCTCGGGCAATTTTCCATAATGGCCATCTATACCGGCCATATTGCATGTGAAAATCTGCATCCTGCGTCTCTGTTTGAGAACCCTCCTCTTGACACTCCCCGGGAAGGTAAGCCTTTCAAACACAGAGATCCTTTCCTTTTCCCCTTGGCGGGGAGCAGTTTCATCGGCTTGAACATCAGAGCCGTCTTCATATCCATTGTCATCAACCGATGACGTCATCCTCCTATCTTCTTCTTCTCCCGCTGCCATTAATGGATAGCAGTCTTCTTCAGCTGTAACTGCCTGTAACAGCCATTGTTGGCCCAAAGAGGGGCTGCCTAATCCCTTAAAATAACTTCTGACCATATTGGTCATTTCTTCTTGCCCTCGACCCGAGTGCAGGGTCGGGGATAGTTGTTGACCTCTCACCGGAGGAATGTAAGCAAACCGAGTCCTCTCGGTAGTCTGCTATAATCTTCTTCCCACAACGGGGATGTCGGCTTGTCAGGCGCAGGCCCTAAAGCTTTCTCGGCGTGGCGGATCCACGATTGTCTTTTCCTTCCTTGGGATAAGGTCCCACTTCTTGCTCTCTTCTACTCTGATGAACCTGGGGTGGTACTGCACCGGAGCTTCTTGCTGGACAGGCTGGATCTTTTTGGGGACCCAAACCTATTTGAATCTTCTTGGCTTGGGAGTGTGGAGCGCGGATATTTTATTCCTTTTATCGATTTTATCGTTGGTTTATTTGTCTATCGTCTGGTTATTTATTTATGTTTATGGATTTATTGGCGTGCCAGTCACCGTGGTGACGATCTTTTTATTGTGCGCTCGATCTGACTTGGTCAGTCGATTGTGAGGTCCGAGTCGGGACTGGAAGTCCGTCATACCCTGAACGCTATGACGTTAATTACGTCCTCCCTAAGGAAGACAACCCTTGATTAAACGCTAAAGGTAGGAGGAAGATAGCGGTAAAACCACATGCTCAAAGGAGACAAAATTCATCTGTTTGCAAGACGTTAAATGTATTCGGACAAAGCAGGGGTTTGTTAATTACGGGACAGATCCGACGGCATATTCCCACCATCTTGGATGATGCCAAGTGGGGAATAGGAAACCACCCATGCAATGGCAAGGTGGGAACCGTAAAGGATCGGGCATAATTGACCCGGAGTCCGAATAGGGACCGGCATGCCATGGCACGCCCCATATGGGTGCGGTAGCACGTTTATATCCCCCCTTCGAGGGGACCATCGGAGGGCATACAAAGGCATGACTCCGTGGGCCGACGGGGTTGAGAGATAATATCACAGTGATCTGGCCAGGTGTGTGTGAATTTCGGCAGCATGTCCCCTCGACTTGGATTGTGCCAAGAGAAGATAGGTCATCACCCACGGAATGCCGGGGTGACAACCGAATGAGGATGGGCACCGGGCCCCGGGACATCGCTTGCCTCTGTTTCATCGGTCAATGTCCCCTTGAAACCCTTCAGAACGCATGTAACGACATGGCCCTTTAGGTTCATAAGGGTGGAATCCGGATCGGGAATGAGGACTGTAGGGGAGGGAGGCCCTCCCCATTACTGTATCTTCTCAGATCATTCATGACGGTCTCATGGCAGTGGGGAGAGAGTCCCCTGACTGGGCTTCATTGGGCCAAGAAGAGGGGTCTCGGCATGGCTTACTGGTTGGCCAAGGGGGGTTCTCGGCG
Source organism: Amorphophallus konjac (assembly GCA_022559845.1). NCBI lineage: Eukaryota > Viridiplantae > Streptophyta > Magnoliopsida > Alismatales > Araceae > Amorphophallus > Amorphophallus konjac. Next base: position 293,350,811 of record CM040124.1, on the reverse strand, counting down.
TGGCTTCTTGGTTGGCCAAGGGGAGCTCTCGGCGTGGCTTACTGGCTGGCCAAGGGGAGCTCTCGGCGTGGCTTACTGGCTGGCCAAGGGGAGCTCTCGGCGTGGCTTTTTGGTTGGCCAAGGGGGGAGCTCTCGGCGTGGCTTTTGGATTGGCAAAGGGGGGGCTCTCGGCATGGCCCTTTGAATGGCCAAAGGGGGATCTCGGCGTGGGGCCTTTGGCTGGGAGAAGCTCTCGGCACGGGGCTTCCCGGTGCGCTCATGGCCGCGCCGGGAGCCTAGCGCCGGGAGGCTGTGGGCTATGGGGTTTTTTACGAAACGAGGGCTTGTCGTTTAGCTGAAAGGAAGGGAAGGCCTCTCGGCCTTACGGTTCTCGGCGGGGAAACTAACGCGCCGAGAAGATGGAATGCAGAAGGATTTCAGGGCTTCAGAGCTCGATAACGATGCTCTGTTTCTGGGATTTCTGGGTTTTATGGCTCAGATTGAGGCCGAATCAGGGATGTATGAGGAGATTTCATGAAGGCCTCTGCTAGAAGGACGCCAAGGGAGCTGAGAGGCCGGATCATCAGGAAGAGGGGAGACCATCGTCAGGGCCTGAGTAGCTTTTATCTGTATACTGCCAGACGTCTGGGGGGGTCAAGAGATGGATGTCTCTGATTCCCCAGACTAGCATGATATCATCTGGGAAGCAAATCTGCGATGAAAGAACCCTTGATGCTGGGACCTCAGACCCTAGTCATTCAACGATTGGAATGAGGATCCGGGGTCGCATTCGTCTGCGGGCTCAAATGTATCTTCTATAGCCGGCAGTCCGGGGAACCAAGAGATTGATGTCTCTGGTTCCCGGACAGCACAAGAGGCTTGAGGAACAGACTCAAATACATACGGAGGGCATGCTATTGAAGCGGGAAGAGGGGAGAGAATAGAACCCAGCAACCCATTGAACAAGAGTGGGGGTTCTACCTTCATCCCTGTTCGAAGAACAGACCCGGCTCCGAAGCCTGAGTCATTTTGCCCATGGGGCATTCATACAAACAGTATGCATACATATCGAGACAAAGGAAGATCGTGTCGCCTAAAATCCATCACGGCCATTGCATTTATTTCATCTCACCATCATTTACATCGAGAAACATAAAGGGGAGGAACAGGGAAAGAATCGTATGAATAATCTAAACATCAAGACTTCGACTATTACATACGGAGAATTAGTAAAAAGGAGAAAAAGAAACATCGAACATGGGGGGGGGGGGGGGAGGGTGGAGCATTGACTCCTCTCCCTCCCCCTATCAGCCCACCTGGAGCCCTTCTTCTTTCCTTTCTTCTGCTTCTTCTTTCGACGGAGACTCTCTCCCTCTCTTTTTCTTTCTCTTTCTCTTTCTGGCTATCTGTTCGCTCTTTTTTTCTTCGTCTCTTTCTTCTTTTCTTTTCTGTCTATCCTCTTTCTTCCTATCTCTTTTTTTCTCTCTTCGAAGGGAGGGGGTTTTATAACCCTTTTCCCTTTTTCTTCTCGGCAGACACCCTCACGGCGCGCTTGAAATAAGCTTCCCGGCGCGCTCGAATCCGGCCTCTCGGCGCCAACTCTGGGCTTCGACACAGGCTTTCGGCGCCACCTTCATACAGGCCCACTTGGGGTTTTTTAAGTGTTTCATCACCCGAAAGGGCCTTTCATTTATGACATGTCTCGTATCGAAATCGTGATTACGATTTTCATCAGTCCGCAGACAGGGTTTTATCAGTCCGTAGATAGGGGTTTTATCAGTCCGCAGACAGGGGTTTCATCGGTCCGTAGACAGGGGTTTCATCAGTCCGTAGACAGGTGTTTTATCAGTCCGTAGACAGGGATTTTATCAGTCCGTAGATAGGGGTTTCATCAGTCCGTAGATAGGGGTTTCATCAGTCCGTAGACAGGGATTTTATCAGTCCGTAGACAGGGGTTTTATCAGTCCGTAGACAGGGGTTTCATCAGTCCGTAGACAGGGATTTTATCAGTCCGTAGACAGAGGTTTTATCAGTCCGTAGACAGGGATTTCATCAGGATTGTCATCTGAACGGTGACAAGACCGGGTATCATCTTATCAATATCGTCACTCTAATGGTGACGAGCTCGGACATCAGCTTTAGTCTGGGAAGACCTCAGCCGGGTGTATAATCTGTGTAGACGATTCTTCTTCTGCTCTATCTTTTCGGGAGCCTTTACCATCTTCATCTGCCGGTGCTGGCTTCATCTTTATCTCATATTACTTCCGTCAGTAAGCTGACATCTGACTTACCCTGACACATCATCCGTGACTTCTTGGACAAAGCAGTAGTACAGCTCTTCTTAAAGGGCTGGAAGGTCTCATTAGTCGAGTGACTGCTGCTTTATCAGTGCTGCCGTCTGAGTGACATTGGCACCGGGCATCGGCTTTGGCCGACAAGGGCTTTAGCCGGGTGAAAGGTTGATAAGCTTCATCATTAGTCTTTCACTGTTGGTCAGACCCTCTTTTCAATTATGCTTCCACCCTTGTTCATTTTCCAGGTGTCAACAAATGCCCCCCACCTGCGGGCGGCGTAAGCGCAGAATAAGCGGCACGGGGGTTGCAGGTGTTTTTCACCATTCGAGGGTATCTTCCTCAATTTGTCTTTAATTCGGTTCTCAGACCTGATCATCTCGTTGTAACAGTATTCTGCACAGCGATGTTTCTCCTCTTCATATTTTCTGTCATTATTTTCAGCATTTGAGGCTTCTCGGCCTGCTAGACCTCCCGGCGCGAAGCTTCTCGGCGCGGGGGGCTCTCGGCACGGCCTGGTCGGCTGGGCTCTCGGCCTGGGGTCTTCTCGGCGCGCCCTGGCCGCAGGGGGCCTCGGCCTGGGGGGTTCTCAGCCTGGGGGCTTCTCGGCGCGCCTTCTGGCCGCCGGAGGCTCTCGGCCTGGGCCGTTCTCGGCGCGCATTCGGCCGCGCCGAGACCCTGGTCGCCCGGGCCCCTATTTAGGGCGCCGAGGCCCTTTTTCTTCTCATTCTTCATCTTTTTTTCTCTTTCTTCAGCTTTTCTCTCCATTTCTTCTCTTCGACGCGAGCCGTCTTCATCCTCTCGGCGGTGGCCGCGAGTTCTTCCGTCCTGGGTATGACGTCTTTTGGGGATTTAATCCCTTTGCTTCCGAGATCACCCCCTCTTGGTTGGTGACTCCCTATTCTTTTTGGGCAGATCCCGAATAAGGGGAGATGCTGCCGAAATTTTTTTAGAATCTCATGCTGCAATTTACACAAGACTGACTTTTAATCCATATCTCTTCTTTTGTTTGCAGATATAGCAATGGCTTCTGGCTCTGCTGCTGCATCTTCCGGAGCTGTTGGAGCTAGTTCATCGGCCCAGCCAGACATATCTCAGGCCACAGTAAATTGGTTGAACGTGCACAGCTTGGATTTCGGATATGATAGAATAGCTTCAGTTGACGAATCGTCTGATTTTGAAACTGACACAGTGTCGACGGCCCGGGTATACTCCACGGTGACCGAGACATGCTTCAGGCGGGATAATAACTACTGGCCAGACTTCCCGAAGGATCGCCACTTGATGCCGTTCATACGGACTTTCACAGTGGGTGGCTTGCGAGATTATCGGATAGCTCGCGTAGTTGAAGCTGCCATCCTTGCCGAGCGAGATAGCATGAAGGAATCAGTGTATCGCAGCAAGGCCATATATCTTCCTGGGGAGAAGCGGGACTGGGATGCAGTCCTTGGAATATCGGAGCTAGAACCGGAGAAGAAGATGCTGATCCGGGCACCGAAATTTACACCTGCTCGGTGGGACAATGCTGGCGGCCGAGTTCATAGGGAGAAGCCCGGCTATGGTATGTTCTTGGCACCTATAAAGTGGGGATATCGCGAAGAGCCCTTCGTGCTAAATTGTTCGGCCATTCAGTTCAAGTACCATTTGTCCGCTGGTTGGTTCGGGGACTGCAAAATCACTGACTCCCATCTGTTCCGAGTAGGGGCAGTAGAATTTACTGAGTTTGTTCTGACGGAATATGCCCCTCTGCTGATCAGAGCGGGAGTATACCACAATGTTTTTGCTTCCAGATTCTGATATCCCATCTCCAGGGGGTTATGCTGTGGGATGTTTGAAGTGTTCTGTCCTTTGTTCAACACTTTTTATACAGCAGAGGGTGAGACATCCCTAGACCTCTGGAGTTTATCATGGCTCTCCGGTCTGCCTATTGACGGTGAACCGTATGAAGAAGTCTGCTTGGCAGACTCTGAGAAAGACAGCTCTGATGGAGAAGGCAAGTACTCCCTTGGCTTCTCTTACCGATATCTGATGAAGGTTTACCGCTCCATCTGTCTGGCATATAGCAGAGGATCCTCCAAAGGCTATCATCCCCGAGAGAAAGGTAGCAAACTGAGGGTCCGGATCGGGCAGTGGCTCCAGTACTTCTTCGACGGTCCCCTGAAATATGCAGATTTCCCCTCCGTGGGTCCTATCGCGAGCAAGCAGATAAGAGCTCCTCGCTATAAATCGGCACTACCATCTTCATTGCGCCATGCGGGCAAAGGTGGTCCCAACCCGGCAGGGGTAGATCCCATCACACACTGTGCAGCTTATTTCACATTCTGGCTGTGTACTTTTGCTCTTCCACAAGGGGACGAGACAGTCATTCGGCCAGAGGCCATATATCCAGCTTGTCAGATGGCATGGGGGATGAAGTTGTCGCTCTGCCCAGTGGCCCTGTGTTTGATATATAAATCTTTGGGGGACCTGTACAAGCATCGGACTCCCCGTTCTTTGAGGACCGTGGGTCCTTTTCATTTCTTCAATGCCTGGGTCTGCAGTATATTCCCCGAATTAGCTCCGAGAACCTTGCAGGCGGATACAATGTTACCCAGGATGATTGAATTTGCCAGCGCTGAGCCTGGTCCCTTTTATGATCAGCTATTTAAGATAAGGGGCCGACTGATAAAAGTACCAGTGGACGCCCCTGGCAGCATACATTTCTGGAGCTTGGCAGCAGGTTCAGCTCCTTTGATTGATCCTCAAAGAGAGTGCAAGCTGGAGGAGATAGAGACATATATCCACCCTGTCTCAGGGGTCAACACTGCTCGGCCAATCTTGGAACCAGAGCTGGCGAGATGGGCCATGGCAATTCGGCCCAGTGTTTTGGTTTACAGAAAGGGTGGCCTGCTTCTGTTGGAGCCATACTATCCGTTCCGATTTGGGCGAAACTTCGGTTATGACTAGCACATCCCTACATCAGTTGCTCAATTTCCCCTGGATAGCAGGGCCAAGCATGGGTCCACCATTGTCGGCGACGGCCGGTTGTGGTGGGATTTCTATCATCGTCAGGACGATACCATCTTTAGGGTGCCCACCGTCTCCAACCGTGTTCCCCGGGTAACATCAGAATATATCAAATGGTGGAACATTCGGACCGACCTTTTCAGGGATGGCAGGGGTGCTTTCTGGGATGTAGCAGAGCGCTCTTTCCTGAAACAGCAGCCTGGGCCGGTGTTTGAAATCCCCGAGGCCCATCTGAGAAAGCTTTATTCGCAGAACCAGAGGGAGGCAGAGAACTATCTGGCCCAGCGTCGAGCTCTGAAGGAAAAGAATTCTGAGCCGCCCGCTCCTGTCTTTGCCGCTATTAACGAAGACAATTTCATAAAGACCCTGAGACATTTATGCCATGTAGGAGATGCTCGCTTGGAGGCACAACAGTATCCATTTCCTGTTGAAGAGCCGCTCCCGGCAGTAGCTCATTGGAGGGGTCCAATTGATAAATTTCATCCATATAGGACGTTTGTACGCCGGGAAGATAGAACTCAGACGTACTATAAACAAACGTCCTGGCTGTTCATTCTGCTGAGTTTGCATGGATTATCTGCAGAAAGCCCGATAGCTGGCATTTTGAACAAGCCACTGTTTATATCATTTCATTATGTCGATGGCTGGGGCATGGACCATCTTGACTTGTTTCGCTGCCTTGACTTTCGCGGCCATAATGATTTGGCAGCTTTGGTAGAGAAGTGCCAGCTATTTGGTGATGTGTGTTGGCTCATCAAGGAGGCTACTTCCCGCTCCAAGGAGGTAGCTTACATGTACTGGCCACTTTCTGTATTCTATGACGGCCCGGCAGGTAAGATTTCTTCTTTTCTGATCGCAGTGTTTTCTGCTTAGCATCTGAATTTTGCATCTATTGATCCCATCATCCTTCTGCCATTCTTAACAGACCGGCCCGATATAAAGCGGCAGGGGCTCTACAGGAAGATTATTGCGCAGGCTGAGAAGCCCACTTATTTTGAAGTCCCTGTAGCAGCACCGACTACTACTCCCCTGCCTCCTGGCAAGAAGAGGAAGACTTCTACAGTCAAGGCTGCAGTTGGGAAGGCCAGGAAGGCCAAGAAGGCCCATGCTCAACAATCGGCTTCGATAGCGATGGACACCGGGACCCCTCTCCCTGACATTCCCTCATTTGATGAGTTCGAAACTCAAAGGGAGGCTGCTCAGGCATCAGTTCAAGGTAACATCAGTATTCTGCCATTGCATTCTTCATTCTCTCTTGCTGGATTTCAGAGGAGTGTTTAAATCTGACCACTCCTTTTTGCACAGCTCAAGAGCCAGTCGCGGCGCCCTCCGAGGTGGGGACCAGGTTGCCCTCTCCCACGTCGACTAGTGAGGCGGAGGGTAAGCATGCCCTTTTCATCTTTTTCTGTTCATTTCAACTACTTTTCATCGTCCCTCTCACAGGCTTTTCTTTATAGTGATGGCCGGGGAGGAGACTGAGATTACAGGAGCGGCTGGCGATATAACTCAGCCGCGGGAGGGTTACAAGACCCAGGGTAAACGGGGCTTCGCTCCTGGAAGGCGCATAGTTACCCGGTCTTCCTCCAAGCAGATGTTAGAATTGATGGCCCCGCCCGTGGACAGAGTAGAAATCTCTTCCAGTAGCTCCGCGGCCGCTTCTGAGGCAAGTGGAGAAGAAGCAGATCTCAGCGGGAGCGATACGGAGGGTGTCTCCAAACCATAGACCCCATCTGTATGTACCGACATTGTTTTATCATTTACACCCCCCAAGTTGCTGGTGCCATTTTCTGGAGAGGAGTTACCAGAAGAGTTTGCCGGCCTGGATACCGAGGCGGATATAACTCCTCCTTTTGTGGTTCCATCAGCGGAGCTTTCTTCTTCCCTGCAGTCTTTTGAGGATATTGGCATCACATTAGAAGTGAGTCTTTTCCCTTTACGGTTTCCTTTTCCCCATTTTTATCTGCTGCTTGACGCTGCATTGATCCGTTCACAGGAGTCCCCTGTTGCCATCCTGGCGACGAGCGCAGCCGTTGAAGCCACTTTATCCGGCAGCCTGGCTATTGTTCCTGCTTCGGCAGCCGCCTGGGCAGGCGTTCTTGAGATAATTCGCCCTGTGCCGGTGAGGGTGCAGTCCTCCACGGACTTAGCATCGTTGGTGATAAGTACAATATGAAGTGATCTAGAAGGGGAGGGGATGAATAGATCACTGTTTTTTCTTAGAATTAAAAAATACTGCAGAGTATATTGCTAAACGCAAATAACCTCAAGCTCTGACTATCGAAAATGATGCAGTGCAGTTAATAGCTCAAGCAAATAGAAGGCATACCACAATAATACCACAATCGATCACACAAGGACTTAGAGGATTTTAAGGTGGTTCGGTCCTTCAGACCTACATCCACCCCACACTCAAACCGAGTGTGGCTTCACTAAAGGCTGGGCAACACAGCTTGCCAGACAACTGCTGATACACAGCTTCCCAGGAGAACAACCTCTCGTCTTCCACCTACTCGGAGGGAACCTCTAGCGACCAGCAGTCACTAGAACCCAGAGACTCTCGTCTCTCTTCCTCTTTACCAAGAGGGAATCCCACTAGTAGCAGCCCTACTACTAGTGAACCAGAGGTCGAAGACCCCTCTTCCTCCCAACCCGGAGGGAACCTACAAGCAGCTCACCTGCTGCTTGCAAACCGGAGAATGAATCTCCCTTCTCCTGATCTCACAGGAGGACCCCGACCTCAATCCAGAGGATCGAAAACACAAACAAGGACAGTAGAAGAAAGATAAGAACAGTAAACGAAAAATACGAACGAAGGAAATCAAGTGCCAGAAAATGGAAACAATGTAGCTCAACACAGAGCAATAGACTTCGGATTTGATCCGCAAGTCAGAACAACTCTTCTGATCACTCTTCTGCTCTCTCTCTCTTTTTCCCTCTGCTATTCTTTCTTCTTTCTTTTCTTTTCCTGGATCGAAGGGCTCTCAATTTTCCTGTTTTTTTCTTCTATGCCTCTCTTCTTCGATCACCTTCATCTGAGGACGAAGGATTCTATTTATAGCAGAACAGCAGGTGGATAGGGCACAAAACGCGTGTGCCTCCCACGCTCGATCCAGAATCTTCCTGCCACGTGCCTTTATCAGATTGGTTCCTCTTGTCTCGGATCACGTGCAGCCCTGGAGTGTGGAATGTTCTTCCTCGGACCTGTAATGAGATTAAGTCCATTAATACGCTGCATGGCCATTAAAACCAAAACTGCATGAGGTATAGTAACAACACGACGTGACTATTACTCGAGATGACACAAGAACGACACGAGATACTCTGTAACAGGTCAGATACACAGAAGAAAATGACACGAGGTGAGGTTATAAGCAAAAGAGACACGAGGTCACGAATGCAAAAACAACACGAGGACAACACGGGCTAACGACAGAAACCGACATGAAGACTAAAGCGAGAAACCAACACGAGGACAGAATATAACGAAACGACTCGAGGTGAAAACAACACGAAGTGAAGTTTGACACGAAGTAAAAAGCAACGACACGAAGTATAGTGGTGACAAACACACACTATATAGAAAACGACACGAAGCCAGTAAGAATAGCACGAGATGAAAATAGCACGGGCTGATAACGACACGAAGTTGAAACAGTAAATAACACGGGATCACACTGCACGAGGTAAAACTACACGAAGATTTAATAAGAAAGACGACACGAGGTGGCAATAAGGAGAACAACATGAAAACAACATGGACTAGCAACCGAAACCGACACGAAGTCAAACAGTACAACACGAGGTGTTGTAACCAAGAAGAAGTGCCAATCAACACGAAGACAGTATGCAAAGAAACGACTCGAAGTGAGATGAGAGCAGAATGAAACAAAGAAGACGACACGGAGTGCATAAAACCAACACGAAGACGTGGACTATAGTAACCGTCACGAAGTGTGGTTACTAAGTAGGAACGACACGAGGTCTACAGGAAAACTACTCGAAGTTCATCAGAACTTTTAGAGCAGCTTCAGGAACACGACACGAAGTCATGAGAAGAGAAAACAATCACAAAGTGAAACGAACACTTGAACTTAGACTGACTTAGAGACTCAGCGAAAGGACTCGAAGACAGGAATACAAAGGATGACATGGAAACAACACAGTAAACAAATACTGCACGAGGTGAAAGACAACACTCAAACAGACGACAACATGGCTAGCTCGACACGAGGTGAAAACGCGAAGCAAGAACTACATGAGGTTTGAGGGAAACAGCACGAAGACAGAACATGAACGAACACACGAAGTGTTACCTCTTAGCAGCTATTTCATATAAGACCATGGATAACTCAAGTGCAAGATATCTGATTAAAAATAACAAGAACAATTAACATAATGTTGCTCATCATCAAAACACTTAGGGAAGACACACAAACCAACAATCTCCCCCTTTTTGATGATGGCAACACTATATTAAGTCTGAGAGATAAGTTCAAAAGAGATCAATTCAGGATATTTGATGCAGACAACTTAAAGCTCAATTCAGGATATTTGATGCAGACAACTTAAAGCATACTTGCCTCCTTACTACCCCTGAGAAACCTGAACACTCCCCCTGAACACAGCAACAGTTTACCTCAAACTTGATAACTAACTCCCCCTCAACAAACTAACTCCCCCTCAACACTACTCTGAACCCCCAACACAATTCTCTCCCCCTTTGACATCATCAAAACTAGGGGCAAAACTGAAGATACAGAGAAAGGAAAATTGCTGACTATAGAGAGAAAACAGGACATAGTAAGGAAGATAAATGGAGACTATTGAGATGTTTAGTCAATTAAGAAAGCCATTAATTTTATGTGAGGATTTTTGAGGATCAGTTAGTCAGACTGTGCAAAAACTGTGAATAAGGATTCTCTCCATACACAGAACCAGATTCTAAGCAAGTGAGGTACAAGATACCAGTTTGATCAAAATAAGTCTTTACTGAGAGAGTATTATGTAAGACAGTCAGAAGACAAAGACCTGTGGTATTGAGAACAAACAAATCAAAAGCTATACTTCAAGTGAGCAGGATCTTTAAAGATGGTCAAGATCAAAGGTAAGTCTGTCAAGTACACCTTTGACATTAGGGAGACACCTTGTTTAGAGGCAAGAATCCCCAGTTACTCGGTGGCAGGATCACATTACCCCTTCTGATAAGAGGACAGAGATAGTATTCTAGCTGGTGTTGACATTAAGGTGACACCTTTATTTGAGGCCAGACACCCCAGTTACTAACCAGATATGTACCATAGCTCTGTATGATCAAGACAACTACTAAGACCAGATAATTACTGCCATCTCATGACATGGGAAACTTTCACTTCATTGATGAAAATCCCAGTTTCTCAATGAGCAGTTAACAAAGTTGATAACAATTTTATGAAATTTGTTTTTATTAACCAGCTCTTAAAACCTTGTTAATGAAGCTTGAGTCCATTTGAGAACAATACACCAGATCCAAGGTGATACAGACCAAAGCACAAAATACCTCATTTCGGACTCAACATTGACTAAGTAGGTATGCAGTACTGGCTAGATCAGAAGACAGTTACCGTGTAGGAAGATAATCTTTGAATTCAGATTTTGATCTCAGTGGGACTAACAGCTGAAATTCCAACAAGAAATTAGATGAACAGTCTTAAAGGATAAAGCATCCAACTCTTTCTTTTATACACCTCATCAACCTGATTCTCTTTTGATGTCAGCAAAATGTCGTTCGGAGTATGTTCAAATTAGGTCAAAGATCAAAACACCTATTATAAATCAGCTCCCCCTGAGACCTTGACCCCAACACAAACTCAACCAAGACAACCCTCAAAACACTTCAAAGGGAACACCATGAAGTTTGGACAGACTATTCAATCAAAACGGAGTGAGTCACCAAACACTCATAATGAAGTTATTTCTTCAGCAATAGATGATGAATATGATAAGCATAATAACACATGACATGGTATTCAGAAATCAATTTTTCAATCATGAAATTCTGTAAATACCTAGTTCTCTGCGCAAGGTGCTAAATTTTTCAGTATCCAGTGGCTTAGTAAAGATATCTGCAATTTGTGAGTTAGTGCCAACATGGATCAACTCAAAAGTCCTCCTAGCTACTTCATCTCGAATAAAATGATGCCTGATTTCAATATGTTTGGTTCGGGAATGAAGTACAGGATTCTTTGCAATATTTATTGCACTAGTATTGTCACAAAAGATAGAAGTACAACCTAGCTCAACCGAGTAGTCCAGAAGCTGATGTTTTATCCATATAACCTGTGTGCCACAGCTCCCTGCTGCCACATACTCAGCTTCAGCAGTAGAGAGAGCCACAGAGTGTTGCTTCTTGGATCCCCAAGAGACTAAGCACCCTCCTAGAAATTCGCAGTGACCACTAGTGCTCTTCCTGTCCAATTTACATCCTGCATAATCTGCATCAGTGTATGCAATGAGATCTAAACTACATGATGCAGGATACCAGAGACCTAGATCATGGGTGGCAGATAAGTATCTAAAAATTCTCTTTACAGCTGCCAGATGCAATTCAGTAGGCCTAGCCTGGTATCTGGCACACATCCCTACACTAAATTGAATGTCAGGGCCTGGATGCAGTTAAGTAGAGGAGTGAACCGATCATACCTCTATATAGTTTAGCATCCACCTCTTTACCTTTTTCGTCTGAATCTAGTGAGGAGCTGGTACCCATGGGTGTTGAGATTGTCTTGAGGTTGGTCATTCCAAACCTTTTCAGCATCTCCAGAGTATACTTGGTTTGATTTATGAAACAACCATCCTCCATTTGTTTGACCTGCAGCCCAAGAAAGTATTTTAGTTCGCCAACTAGACTCATTTCAAATTCTTGGGACATAGACTCAGAAAAATCTTTACATAATTTTGAATTGTTAGATCCGAAAATGATATCATCAACATATACCTGGACCACAATTAACTCCTTTCTGAGACTTTTAGTGAAGAGGGTTTGGTCAACCTTACCTCGAATGTAGCCCTTGCTCTCAAGGAACTCAGAAAGTCTCTCATACCAGGCTCGGGGAGCCTGCTTCAATCCATAGAGGGCTTTATTCAACCTAAAAACCATGTTAGGCTGAACAGAGAAATTAAACCCAGGAGGTTGTTCAACATATACCTCTTCCTTCAATAACCCATTTAAGAATGCGCTTTTGACATCCATTTGCTGTAGCCGAATGTTTCTAGAGCATGCAAATGCAAACAGAATTCTTATAGCTTCCATCCTAGCTACTGGTGCATAGGATTCATCAAAATCCACACCAAATTCCTGACTGTAGCCTTGAGCTACAAGTCTTGCTTTGTTTCTAGAGATAGCTCCATTTTCATCAATCTTATTTTTGAAAACCCATTTAGTGCCAATGACATGAGTGTTTTCAGGTCTAGGAACTAGTTTCCATACATTATTTTTCTCAAATTGATTTAATTCCTCACCCATGGAGGATACCCAAGAATCATGCTTTAAAGCCTCTTCCACAGTCTTGGGTTCTACCTGAGATGTCAAGGCAGCTAAGTCCTGTTCTTGGACATTTCTAAAATGAGACCTTGTCCTAGTGGGGTCATGCAAATTACCTATGACATTTTTACTAGGATGATCTTTGTGAAATATTACCTCACTTGAGGGTTCACCTACCTCAGTTGCTCCTTCTTGTTGTGAGTTTTCTGGTTGAGCAGTTTGCTGCATCTCTTCTTCTTCAATTTTCTCCAAGAAATCTCCCTCATCAGGTGACTCCCTGTCATCATTTATCTTTTTGTCAGATAGAACATTCTCATAAAACACTACATGAGGTGTTTCTTCAACAGTTTGCTCATCTTTATTGAAGACTATGTAAGCCCTAGAGGTTTCTGAATATCCGAGAAAAATTCCAGGAGAGCTTCTTGCTTCAAACTTATCCAAACCATTCTTACCATTATTGTGGATGAAACATTTGGAACCAAAGATTTTAAAGTAAGAAATGTTTGGCAGCTTACCCTTGAGGAGTTCATAAGGAGTTTTCTTATGAGTAGGTCTTACCAAGGCTCGATTTAAAATGTAGCATGCTGTATTTCCAGCTTCTGCCCAAAATCTCCTTGGAAGTCCACTCTCAATCAGCATAGTCCTGGCCATTTCAATTATTGACATGTTTCTTCTCTCAACAATTCCATTCTGCTCCGGTGTCCAGGGAGAAGAAAATCTGTGAGTCACTCCCTCTCTTGAGCAAAATTCAGAGAATGAAGAGTTTTCAAACTCTCCTCCATGGTCAGACTGAATTGTAATGATATTATGTTCACCTTGCAGTTTGATTTTATTAAAAAGTTCTTCAAAGTGAACAAAAGCATCATTTTTATTTGCTAAACAGAACAACCAAGAAAATCTAGTGAAGTCATCAACTATGACTAGACCATATCTCTTACCTGACAGGCTTTGTATTCGAGTAGGACCAAAGAGATCCATGTGCAAGTGCTGTAGTGGTTTAGATGAGAGACCCTCAGTTCTCAACTTAAAAACTGCACGAGTCTGTTTACCTTGAGCACAAGCATCACAGAGCTTGGACCCTAACAGGAATTTTATTTTGGGCAAACCTCTGACTAGGTTATAATTAGACAGTTTATTCAAAGTAGACACACTAGCGTGGCCTAGACGCCTATGCCAGTCAAAAGCAACATGTTCAGAATTAGCAGACAGACATAAGTTTGTTTCAGAATTATCATCTAGATCAACGATGTACACATTATTTACTCTATGACCTTTGAACATGATGTTATCAGAATTCAACTCAAAGACAGTGCAAGAGTTGTGGTCAAAGAGTACCTTGTGTCCTTTGTCACAAAGCTGACTTATACTTACCAAATTGTGCTGAAGTCCTTCTACAAGATACACATCTTCAATGGAGTTAGTAGAGGACTTACCAACCGTACCAATTCCAATTATTCTGTTATTTCCTCCGAATTTGACCAAGCCCCCAAGCTTCATTTTTAGTTTGCTGAATTTGGACCGGTCTCCTGTCATGTGCCTGCTACAGTCGCTGTCAAGATACCACTTGTTATGCTCAGCTGCCAGGCTGGCCTACAAAAATTCAGACAGAGTAATGTGGGACCCAATTCAAATTGGGTCCAAAGCCAGTTTTCAGATTATGCAAAAAGCACTTAGGAACCCATATCTGTTTTACTGTTTTCTTCAGTGGTTTTATGTGGGTTGATTCTTCCCTTTTGGCATTTCTTGGTGGGTGTTGAATGAACTTATTCCCATTTGAACTATGCAGTTTCTGAACACAAACATTGTTGGTTAGCCTCTTAGAGGATACGCGTGTGTGTTGAGCATAATTCATGTAAGCATTTTTACTCCAATAAAATTTGTGCTGAAACTGGTGAACGTTGCCATGCTCTACTTGATAATTAGCATGATGAGCTTTCTTAACAAAACTTTTCACTCTTTTTGTGACATCAATAGGACTGGTTCTGTGAGAACCTTTGTTCCCCACCTGTTGCACATGAGCAGTTCTTGTTTTAGGGTTTCCCGACTTAGGTTGCTGACCAATGGATTGAATGAATTTGCCGGTCGAAAATTTCATTGTAGAGACAGATTTGGAACTGGATGGTGTTTCCAGTTTCTCTTTGCCTTTGGCGGGGCAGAACGTGGTAGTCTTAAATTCAAAGGGTTTTTTACTAGTAGGATTGTATCCTAATCCCTCCCTATTGAAGTTTACCCTCGACCCCAGAAGGACATTCAGGTTGTTTCTCCCCTCTGTAAACTTCTCAAGCACTTTTTCTTTGTCCTCAATCTCCTTCTGAAATTCATTGCATTGGTCCTGGAGTTCCTGATTAACTTTTCTAACTGCCTCATATTTTTCAGCCATCAGTCTAATCTCTCCTTTACACTCGTCAGCTTTACACTTCAGCTCATCTATTCTAGCTAGACTCTCCTCTCTTTCCATTCTCAACCTCTCAATCTCACCTTTAACCTGGTCTAGCTCAATGACCATCTCCTTGGTTTTCATGCTATCAGTGACAATAGAAGAGTGTTCTTCAGACAAAGAATGAAACTTACGTCTAAGCATTCTGTGCTCCTTGTTTAAACAATTATATTTACTTAACAGGTCGCCATAGGCGTCCTCCCAATCATCCAAAGTAAAATTCTCAAATAGGTTTGTTACCTCTTTCTCATGATCGGCCATGAGGCAGGTCTTCTCTTCATTTTCACTGGACGAAGTGGCTTCTGGGTCCTCCTCCTCATCGCTCCATGTGCACAGCATGGCCTACTTCTTCTTGTGCACCATCTTCTTCTGGTGTCCTGGAGCCTTAGCTTGTAGCTCTGGACATTCACTTTTCATGTGACCGGGTTTCTGACAATGATAGCAAGTGATCTTCTTAGCAGACCGGTTCTTCTCAAATCCTCGCTCAGGAGACTTCATTGCAGCATTAAATTTCTTCCTCCTGTAGAATTTTCCTTTAGTTCTCAGGAACTTTCTGAATTGCCTGGTGAGCATAGCTCGCTCGTCCTTGTCCAGGTCTGAGAATCCATCAGAGCCTTCGCTGCTATCATCACTGCTGCTGCTGTTGTTCTTCTTAGCATGTCGTGAGACCTTCAGAGCAACATTCTTTCCCTTTCTGTCATGCCCATCGTTTCCATGTTTGAAATTCATTTCATGGGTCATGAGGGATCCAATCAGCTGGGTCACTGTCATGATGGATAAATTTCTTGATTCCTCTATTACAGTCACCTTGGTTTCCCAGACGGGAGTTAGAGACCTAAGGATCTTCCTGACTATGTCTTCTTGTTGAATATCCTTTGATGGGGGACGGGGACCGACACGGACTAAGACTCACAAGGACTCTAACTGAGGCAAGCAGTAGCACGCTCAAGGGTCGCCAAGTTGCTGACCACCGTGATACCCCACAGAGTGAAGGACGTCTCTCAACAGAAACTCCGACTTCGGCCGTCCCAAGGAGGGAAGCGCACGTGTCTAGGCGTAAAGTCGACTTCCAAAGACAAGGGGAGTCGCGTTCTAGCTCGATGCTCTAATGGTGCTAAGGGATGGGTGCTCTCACTCACGATCCGCGGTGATGGCAACAAAGTAGCTAGGCGCCTACTCTCTCTCACGCGGCATAACCAAAAGCATACTAAAAGAGCAAGCACAAGAGAGGAGTCGGAACGCGTACCTCCACGCCTAGGCGTGGGGAAGGAACCCCGGCCGTGGGCCAACAACCCCGATACACTGAAGACCAATAAAATACAACCCAATAGTGGCCCACTCCTCGCAGGGAGGTAAAAGGCTACAAGCGACGCATTCGGGGCTGCCGGGCACGGGCTGACGGGCCGCACTCGGTGACGGGCACGATGCTGCAGAATCGGTGTCGCGCGCGCCTGGACGGAGACGGGTCCCACGGGCTGATGCGACGTCCGATCGAGGCGCCGTCAGAGAGGACGCGTCGCTGACTGCTGGAGGAACGCTCCGGCCAGAGGGGACGCGCTGGGTGCGCCGGTGGTGGCCGTGGGCGCTGCTGAAAACCAGGTCTGGTTCTGTGGTCGCAGAACCGCGCACGCCGCCGGTAAAATCTGGAACTCGGTCGTCCGGTGCCCGAACAGGTCCGGGCCGGTTGGAGATGAGATCTGACTGGTAGAGGAAGCCCTCGGCCAAACGGCGCGGGCAGACGATGCCGGTACGAGTCGCAGGAGCCGCTGGAAGTTGGTGTTGATTCGCTGGCCGGACTGTGCAGGCACGCCGGCGCAACCCCACGAGAACGACTGCCACGGACGGTGACGACGTCGAAACGCGACGTCGTCGGCGGCGTTGGACAGGAGACCTGGAGATCTACGAACCCTGAAGAAACCAGGGTAACAGGCGCAGTGTGGAGGCCTGGGGAAAATTCGCAAGAAGGGCCTCCCTGCTGGGCGAGCAGAGAAGGGGGTGCTGGCGCAGGTCGACGGAGAAAATCGGTACGGGCGGTGCCGACCTCCGATTGACGCGAAACCAGCGCCGACGCGAAGCTGATCCGCCGACGTATCTCCAGAATTTAGCTTGGGGCGAAACTCGTCCAGGAGAGGGGCGCGAGCTCTGCTACAAGTCGGGGCAGAAATCTGATTCACGAATACGAACCGTCGAGGAAGAAGAAGAAGATAAGAAGGAACCCCGGAGTCCACCGGGGGCTGAGGCGTCGCACCTCGCCGATCTCCCGTCGCAGGAGAAGAGAGAAAGAGAGAGGGGGCGCACAAGGCTTTTGCACAATGGCTCAATATTTTAATTCATGTGTAAACTGAAACAAGTACAAGATGGAGACTACTTATAGGGGAGGGGAGAAAACCCTAATTCTACTAGAAGGAGGGGTGCGCCTAGCTCCAAGGAGAGAAGGGCGGCCCATATTCCAGCAAGTCTAGCAAAATAAGAAAGAATCTAAGTGGGAGAAGGAAGGGGTGGAGTTGTGGAAAGGAGGAGATGGGGAAAGGGGGAAAGGGAGAGGGGACCGCCCCCCACCTTCCCTAGTAGGGCTAGGAAGGGTGGGCGGCTGCCTCCACCTTCTCTACATGAAGAGGGGGCCGCACCCTAACCCTAATGGGCCCTCAATAAGTGGGCTTCAAGCCCCATTATGCCCATGAACCAACTACAAGACCCATTATCCCTAAATGCAACCCAATAAGCCATCACATGGCCCAATAAGTGTCTAAATAAGATAAAGTGTCCACGCAGGGACCAAAAGACAAGGCCCACATGGCCTGAGCAAGCAGAGAAGATAGCTAGAAGATGCCGCCATCGCCGAGCCACAAGGAAGTAGCGGTGTGCCGGGTGCTCCGTCGAGGATAGCGCCGTGTGTCCTCACCAATTCTCCCCGGGTGGGAAGAACTCGACCCCGTCGAGTAAGGGTCACGGTCGCTGAGGTACCGCTCCAGCAAGTCCGGGTCCATCCGCTCCAGCTCTCCGCGTGTAATCCAGGTGTTGTCCGACTCCGGGCGCCCTCTCCAACGCACTAGGAAGCGTTGGTAGGCTCCGCTCCTGGTAGTTGTCACCTGCTCATCCAGTATGCAATCTATATGCTCGCGTTTTTGTAATGGGGCTGGAGGAGGTGGACTCTCAGTAGGTGTATCACTCACAATAGGAGGGTCAGGCCCAAATAACTCACTGGGTATCACCGCGGGATCCCGATAAGCTACCAGATCAGAGACATTGAACGTCGAACTGATCCCGTAGTCGTCTGGTAGCTCGATCTCATACGCGTTCGACCCAATACGCCTCAACACTCTGAATGGTCCTGCACCGCGGTCTTGGAGCTTCTTTACGGCTCCCGAAGGAAACCGTTCCGGTCTAACCCGGACCATGACGTACTCTCCCTCGCGGAACTCACGTGTGCGTCTGTGCGCGTCAGCTAACTCCTTGTAACGTGCGTTGCTGGCCTCTAGGTGGTGATGATGCAGACTCCGAACTAGCTGTGTTGACTCACACCTATGTGAATGCAGTGGTGGTCCTGGACATCCAAACATGGATCTAACATGCCTATGACGTCTACCTGACTTGACAACATGGGGAGGGCCTGGACAACCAAAGTAGAACCTAGCAGGCACATGTGTCCTATGACATATGGTAGACTCAGAAGGATGAATAATCCCAAGTTTACTCATGACATCTCCCCTATATGACGATGGACATGATGAAACATGGGGAAGAGACATGTGTCCCTGGTCTCCTAAGCTCGGGCATCTGGATGCCTGCACGGTGAGGTGTTGACTAGAAGGCCTAGATGGTGTACAATAGTGGACCTCCTCGACAAGGTGGGGAAAATAATATGGGTCGAGAGGCTCACTAGGGAGGGGATCGAATGGGTCAAAGAAATGATGACCCCTCCCGACAGGTCCCTTCACTATACTTGCCCATGTGCGACATTCGCCCAGGTGCAGATAATCACCTTCAGGCACTCTCATGTATGGGGCAAGAGGCTCATAAGGAAGGCAAAGAAGGCTAGGTTCCTCCCTCGGGACCGTGAAACCATAAGCTGGGACAAAATCAACCTCCACGGGTATGGGAAATAATAAAAGGACCTCGGATGTGATATGTCCTATGGTGTAGACTGAGGTAATAGACCCCAAAGCAGGGAGTGTAAAGCTATGACTATAGGGTTGGTCAGACCCTAAGGTCAACATATAAGTCAACTCCCATTGATAATCTAAACTCCTAAGGAAGTCCTTCACATTTTCAAGAAAGCAGAAGGACCGAAAAGTGGTGTGAAAGGAGTTAAGGGGTATTATTGGGAGGGCTGGTCCCATGGGTGTATAGCGAGGAATGGAGACATCTAGAAGTGGACCCTCCCTTAGCCAGCTAGCTAAAGACTCACCAATGACCAGTTCACCCTCGGAAGGTAAGAATGTCTCTATATGAGGGTCTAAGGGTGAAGCCTCTCTCTCGGGAGGGGAAACGGAGTCCTCTATGATGTGGAGGGGATCACTCCCTAACTCCTCAACCTCAGTTAGGTACTCCTCAATCAACTCCTGTTCAGCCTCGTAACTCACTGGAACAAACCCAGGTGATGACATGGAGGTGGTCGGCGTAACGTCGTCATGGAAGACAAACTCACCGGGAAGGTGAGATGGGTGTAAGGTGCAGGTCCTCCTATCCAGGTCGATGGTCGCACTTCTTTCCTCCAACCAAGTTCGCCCTAAAATGATGCATGGACCAGCAAGTGTGCTGATCTTGCACCAAGCGCCATCGAAATATTTAACGGGGCCAAACCACCGTTGAAACTCGATAAAAGCTAAACCATCACGGAGAACAATCTCCCCAGTCTTAGAGAGAGACTCAACAATATCCTGTGAGACACAATTATATGAAACCTTACTGATGAAGTCGATCTCCGTATGCAACCCATTAGGTAGGATGGCCACGGACATGACAGGGCGCTGAAACGACTCGGTCATCGGTATAGGGATCGGGTCTCCCGACGACTGAGTGGTAGGGCCGACACCCACGGGTCGTGCCATAAGAGCGTCGAATCGGGCCAACAGGGATGACCAATCTGACACGTGGGCACGAGGAACCACCATGGGGCTGGCGGGGAGCTGGACATGCAAGACTCAACGAGACAAGGATAAAAACTCTAACTAGTCACAAGCCTAAAATGACAATGCGATGGTTGGTTACCTAGATGAACTAAGAGACTCAATGCACCCTAGACAACCTAAAGACTCAAAAGACCTAAGACCCCAATTTGTTAGAACAAACTGGTTCCCTAAGCTCTGATACCATAATTTGATGGGGGACGGGGACCGACACGGACTAAGACTCACAAGGACTCTAACTGAGGCAAGCAGTAGCACGCTCAAGGGTCGCCAAGTGGCTGACCACCGTGATACCCCACAGAGTGAAGGACGTCTCTCAACAGAAACTCCGACTTCGGCCGTCCCAAGGAGGGAAGCGCACGTGTCTAGGCGTAAAGTCGACTTCCAAAGACAAGGGGAGTCGCGTTCTAGCTCGATGCTCTAATGGTGCTAAGGGATGGGTGCTCTCACTCACGATCCGCGGTGATGGCAACAAAGTAGCTAGGCGCCTACTCTCTCTCACGCGGCATAACCAAAAGCATACTAAAAGAGCAAGCACAAGAGAGGAGTCGGAACGCGTACCTCCACGCCTAGGCGTGGGGAAGGAACCCCGGCCGTGGGCCAACAACCCCGATACACTGAAGACCAATAAAATACAACCCAATAGTGGCCCACTCCTCGCAGGGAGGTAAAAGGCTACAAGCGACGCATTCGGGGCTGCCGGGCACGGGCTGACGGGCCGCACTCGGTGACGGGCACGATGCTGCAGAATCGGTGTCGCGCGCGCCTGGACGGAGACGGGTCCCACGGGCTGATGCGACGTCCGATCGAGGCGCCGTCAGAGAGGACGCGTCGCTGACTGCTGGAGGAACGCTCCGGCCAGAGGGGACGCGCTGGGTGCGCCGGTGGTGGCCGTGGGCGCTGCTGAAAACCAGGTCTGGTTCTGTGGTCGCAGAACCGCGCACGCCGCCGGTAAAATCTGGAACTCGGTCGTCCGGTGCCCGAACAGGTCCGGGCCGGTTGGAGATGAGAGCTGACTGGTAGAGGAAGCCCTCGGCCAAACGGCGCGGGCAGACGATGCCGGTACGAGTCGCAGGAGCCGCTGGAAGTTGGTGTTGATTCGCTGGCCGGACTGTGCAGGCACGCCGGCGCAACCCCACGAGAACGACTGCCACGGACGGTGACGACGTCGAAACGCGACGTCGTCGGTGGCGTTGGACAGGAGACCTGGAGATCTACGAACCCTGAAGAAACCAGGGTAACAGGCGCAGTGTGGAGGCCTGGGGAAAATTCGCAAGAAGGGCCTCCCTGCTGGGCGAGCAGAGAAGGGGGTGCTGGCGCAGGTCGACGGAGAAAATCGGTACGGGCGGTGCCGACCTCCGATTGACGCGAAACCAGCGCCGACGCGAAGCTGATCCGCCGACGTATCTCCAGAATTTAGCTTGGGGCGAAACTCGTCCAGGAGAGGGGCGCGAGCTCTGCTACAAGTCGGGGCAGAAATCTGATTCACGAATACGAACCGTCGAGGAAGAAGAAGAAGATAAGAAGGAACCCCGGAGTCCACCGGGGGCTGAGGCGTCGCACCTCGCCGATCTCCCGTCGCAGGAGAAGAGAGAAAGAGAGAGGGGGCGCACAAGGCTTTTGCACAATGGCTCAATATTTTAATTCATGTGTAAACTGAAACAAGTACAAGATGGAGACTACTTATAGGGGAGGGGAGAAAACCCTAATTCTACTAGAAGGAGGGGTGCGCCTAGCTCCAAGGAGAGAAGGGCGGCCCATATTCCAGCAAGTCTAGCAAAATAAGAAAGAATCTAAGTGGGAGAAGGAAGGGGTGGAGTTGTGGAAAGGAGGAGATGGGGAAAGGGGGAAAGGGAGAGGGGACCGCCCCCCACCTTCCCTAGTAGGGCTAGGAAGGGTGGGCGGCTGCCTCCACCTTCTCTACATGAAGAGGGGGCCGCACCCTAACCCTAATGGGCCCTCAATAAGTGGGCTTCAAGCCCCATTATGCCCATGAACCAACTACAAGACCCATTATCCCTAAATGCAACCCAATAAGCCATCACATGGCCCAATAAGTGTCTAAATAAGATAAAGTGTCCACGCAGGGACCAAAAGACAAGGCCCACATGGCCTGAGCAAGCAGAGAAGATAGCTAGAAGATGCCGCCATCGCCGAGCCACAAGGAAGTAGCGGTGTGCCGGGTGCTCCGTCGAGGATAGCGCCGTGTGTCCTCACCATCCTTTCCAAGGCCTTTCAGACTGTTGATGATCACGGATAATCTGGCATACATTTCTGTGATCGGCTCCTCTGGCTTCATCTTAAATAACTCATATTGAGTTGTAAGTATGTTGATCTTGGTAGCCTTCACCTGAGATGTGCCCTCATGAATTAACTGCAAATCATCCCACATTTCCTTTGCAGTCTTGCACGCTGAGATCCTTGAATACTCTTCCGGGTGGACGGCGCACTGTATGATGTTAACAGCTGTCCAATTCAGTGCGGAGAGTTTGACCTGATCTTCTGTCCACATATCTTCATTCGGTGGAAGGGTGTATGGACCATCTGTAATCACTTTCCATAGCTTGTGGCTTTGGGCCCTGATAAAGACTTCCATCATGTTCTTCCAGAAGAAGTAATTATTACCATCAATGAAGGGGGGACGGGTGATAGACTGCCCATCAGCTATGAAACTGCGAGGACCAGTGGATCCGTTTCCCTGGCCGTTGGACCACATTCTGGGAAAAACCTGCTCTGATACCAACTGATAAGTACAATATGAAGTGATCTAGAAGGGGAGGGGATGAATAGATCACTGTTTTTTCTTAGAATTAAAAAATACTACAGAGTATATTGCTAAACGCAAATAACCTCAAGCTCTGACTATCGAAAATGATGCAGTGCAGTTAATAGCTCAAGCAAATAGAAGGCATACCACAATAATACCACAATCGATCACACAAGGACTCAGAGGATTTTAAGGTGGTTCGGTCCTTCAGACCTACATCCACCCCACACTCAAACCGAGTGTGGCTTCACTAAAGGCTGGGCAACACAGCTTGCCAGACAACTGCTGATACACAGCTTCCCAGGAGAACAACCTCTCCTCTTCCTCCTACCCGGAGGGAACCTCTAGCGACCAGCAGTCACTAGAACCCAGAGACTCTCGTCTCTCTTCCTCTTTACCAAGAGGGAATCCCACTAGTAGCAGCCCTGCTACTAGTGAACCAGAGGTCGAAGACCCCTCTTCCTCCCAACCCGGAGGGAACCTACAAGCAGCTCACCTGCTGCTTGCAAACCGGAGAATGAATCTCCCTTCTCCTGATCTCACAGGAGGACCCCGACCTCAATCCAGAGGATCGGAAACACAAACAAGGACAGTAGAAGAAAGATAAGAACAGTAAACGAAAAATACGAACGAAGGAAATCAAGTGCCAGAAAATGGAAACAATGTAGCTCAACACAGAGCAATAGACTTCGAATTTGATCCGCAAGTCAGAACAACTCTTCTGATCACTCTTCTGCTCTCTCTCTCTTTTTCCCTCTGCTATTCTTTCTTCTTTCTTTTCTTTTCCTGGATCGAAGGGCTCTCAATTTTCCTATTTTTTTCTTCTATGCCTCTCTTCTTCGATCACCTTCATCTGAGGACGAAGGATTCTATTTATAGCAGAACAGCAGGTGGATAGGGCACAAAATGCGTGTGCCTCCCACGCTCGATCCAGAATCTTCCTGCCACGTGCCTTTATCAGATTGGTTCCTCTTGTCTCGGATCACGTGCAGCCCTGGAGTGTGGAATGTTCTTCCTCGGACCTGTAATGAGATTAAGTCCATTAATACGCTGCATGGCCATTAAAACCAAAACTGCATGAGGTATAGTAACAACACGACGTGACTATTACTCGAGATGACACAAGAACGACACGAGATACTCTGTAACAGGTCAGATACACAGAAGAAAATGACACGAGGTGAGGTTATAAGCAAAAGAGACACGAGGTCACGAATGCAAAAACAACACGAGGACAACACGGGCTAACGACAGAAACCGACATGAAGACTAAAGTGAGAAACCAACACGAGGACAGAATATAACGAAACGACTCGAGGTGAAAACAACACGAAGTGAAGTTTGACACGAAGTAAAAAGCAACGACACGAAGTATAGTGGTGACAAACACACACTATATAGAAAACGACACGAAGCCAGTAAGAATAGCACGAGATGAAAACAGCACGGGCTGATAACGACACGAAGTCGAAACAGTAAATAACACGGGATCACACTGCACGAGGTAAAACTACACGAAGATTTAATAAGAAAGACGACACGAGGTGGCAAAAAGGAGAACGACATGAAAACAACATGGACTAGCAACCGAAACCGACACGAAGTCAAACAGTACAACACGAGGTGTTGTAACCAAGAAGAAGTACCAATCAACACGAAGACAGTATGCAAAGAAACGACTCGAAGTGAGATGAGAGCAGAATGAAACAAAGAAGACGACACGGAGTGCATAAAACCAACACGAAGACGTGGACTATAGTAACCGTCATGAAGTGTGGTTACTAAGTAGGAACGACACGAGGTCTACAGGAAAACTACTCGAAGTTCATCAGAACTTTTAGAGCAGCTTCAGGAACACGACACGAAGTCATGAGAAGAGAAAACAATCACAAAGTGAAACGAACACTTGAACTTAGACTGACTTATAGACTCAGCGAAAGGACTCGAAGACAGGAATACAAAGGATGACATGGAAACAACACAGTAAACAAATACTGCACGAGGTGAAAGACAACACTCAAACAGACGACAACATGGCTAGCTCGACACGAGATGAAAACGCGAAGCAAGAACTACATGAGGTTTGAGGGAAACAGCACGAAGACAGAACATGAACGAACACACGAAGTGTTACCTCTTAGCAGCTATTTCATATAAGACCATGGATAACTCAAGTGCAAGATATCTGATTAAAAATAACAAGAACAATTAACATAGTGTTGCTCATCATCAAAACACTTAGGGAAGACACACAAACCAACAATTGGATCTGGAATGCAGGGGAAGGCCCGGCTCTCATCAAGGCTTTGGATTTCAGAGCTGAAATGGACCCAGCCAGGGGTTCTGCCTTTATACCAGCTGCAGTGATGACCATCGCTCCCGAATCAACAGTTCCCATAATATCAATCATGGAGAGCGAACCTTTGCCTCTTCAGACTGTGGCCCCCGCAGCTTTGACATTGCAGGAACTGGGCACCGAAATGGAAGAAGGAGAGGTAGCTGTTACAGAAACGGGAGTATCGCCTATAACGGCCCCGGAATCTATCTCCGTATTTTCAGAATCTGAGGAGGAGATGCCTGAAGTTGCATCCGGGAGTGTTCCGACGGCCGCCTCCGAGGAGATGGAGGTGGAAGATCTCTCGGCCACGTCGGAGGTTACGGGAAGAGCTCAGTTGGTGGCTTCGGCAGACCTGTCGTCTTCTTCTTCGCAGCCGGATATCACCCTATGGGCGGATATAGACAGTGAAGTAACTTTTGAAGTAGCTCCTCTTCCTTTGCCTGGCTTCACTTCCCCTGAAAGTTTTATCTGGCAACATCTGGGCATGCTGCGTCAGCTGGTGGAGTCCCAACCTGGACTAACTTATCCACAGTTGAAGGAGATAGCCGGGCGCTTCACCGCCGGCTTACAGGCGATGGGATGTCCCACAGAAATATGGGCCCAGTGGGTTCTTTTATTGTTGAAATTTGTTCACCGCCGGGATTTCTTGACACACGTCATGTCAGACAGATTGGCAGCCTTGAAGTTGCAAAGAACGGAGTGCAAGTCTGAGCTGGCAAAGATGAACTCTATCCTTCAGGAGCGACAGCGTCAAATGTAGTCTTTGGCGGAGCGGGAGCATTTCGTGCGCGACCGGATAACTATCCTGGAAGCCGAACTGTCTGATCTCCGAGCTGAGTTGCCGCAGCTAACAACTTATCGACCGCAGCTCGAGGAAGAAGCAGCTTTATTAGAGGGGCAGGTGGTATCCTTTCGAGACCAATCTGTTCGACTGCAAGAGGAGGAGGCTCGGCTTCATGAACTGGGAGCCGCCCCTTATGTGGGTCTTCTGGCATTCGAGGATATCTTCCGGCAGCCATGAATCATTTTCTCTTTCTTTTCTTTTCTTTTTTTGTGCTCTTTTGTGATACAATGTCCCCTCGGGGCCCTTTATGTACTCACTTCTTAATGAAAAGAAATTTTTTGGCTTTATGTGTATCCACCTTCTTTCCATGTGGTTTTATCACTTCAGGGAAGTGGGGTAGTGGTTTTAGCAACCCCTCATGCGAATGGTTCGTATCTGGCAGGAGAGCGTCCACCCCTTCAGAGAAAGGATGGGGAACTCGCTCCACCGTGTGACGGCATCCGAAGAGGTGCTTAAACCGGATTCTGTTGGTAGCGGCAAACGTCCCTCTTGGCAATATGTGCTGTGAGGGAGACAATTTGCAGGAATGTGAAAGAAAGGGTCTTATCAGAATAGACGGAAAGTCTAGACTGGGTAGAGGTTATGGCAAGTGGGGCATTTAAAGGGGACATAGTTTTCATCAGAACAAGCATAGGGTCTGAGCCGGATGGGTTTTTATCATTGATCGGGCGAGGTGCCAGTCGATCAACAGTTGGTTTCATCATCGATATTGGGTTTATATCAAAGCAGAGAAGAGTTTAAGTTTTATCAGAATAGACGAAATGTCTAAACTGGCAAGGTTTATCATTGATCGGGCGAGGCGCCGGTCGATCAACAGTTGGTTTCATCATCGATATTGGGTTTATATCGAAGCAAAGAAGAGTTTAAGTTTTATCAGAATAGACGAAAGGTCTAAACTGGCAGGGTTTATCATTGATCGGGCGAAGTGCCGGTCGATCAACAGTTGGTTTCATCATCCACAGAAGAGTTTTTTTAAGTTTTATCAGAATAGACGAAAGGTCTAAACTGAAAGGGGTTTATCGCGGGTGGGACTTTGCCAAGAATGCATAGGTTTCATCAGAACAGTGATGGGTTTCATTGTTGGTGGGACATGCGAAAGGGGGCATGTGGATTTCATCAGGGCAAACGTAAGGTCTGTTCCAGAAAGGCTTTATCATCGGTGGGGCATGGAGCCAGATGACCGACGGAAGGTTTTACCAATGAAGACAGATGAAGGTATCACGCCGGTTGGCACGGAACTTTTTGAATTACCATATTACTGACCCAAGTGCCCTTTCGGGTTTTCACCAGAGCCAGCCCCCTCTTGCTTTTGCCCACGCGTCCTTTCGGATTTTCACGTGGCGGGGTACCCGATTTTGCCTGCAGTGCCCTTTCGGGTTTTCACCACATCTGGGTTTTAGCCATTTTTTGCCCTCGTTCAGAATGCCTGAACAAGACTGGCGGGGTATCTCTATTTTTAACCCCATTTTGTCTCTTCTTTTCTTCTCCCTTTCTTTTTTTTTTATTGAAACTTTGATTCTACAACTGATGGGCGCAGTTTGTGCATATGTCATCATTGATGTGGGTGCTAACATCAATGCAAGGGTTTCATAGGTCTCATCAGGATAGACGTAAGGTCTAAACTGGACAGGTTTCATCGCTGATCGGGTAATGCGCCAATCAATCAGCAACGGGTTTCATCATCGGTATTGGGTTTATACCAATGCAAGGATTTTTATAGGTTTGATCAGGATAGACGTAAGGTCTAAACCGGACAGGTTTCATTGCTGATCGGGCAGTGCGCCAATCAATCAGCAACGGGTTTCATCATTGATATTGGGTTTATATCAATGCAAGGATTTTTATAGGTTTGATCAGGATAGACGTAAGGTCTAAACCGGACAGGTTTCATCGCTGATCGGGCAATGCGCCAATCGATCGGCAACGAGTTTCATCATTGGTATTGGGTTTATACCAATGCAAGGATTTTTATAGGTTTGATCAGGATAGACGTAAGGTCTAAACTGGACAGGTTTCATCGCTGATCGGGCAATGCGCCAATCAATCAGCAACGGGTTTCATCATTGGTATTGGGTTTATACCAATGCGAGGATTTCGTAAATTTCATCAGGGTAGACGTAAGGTCTAAACTGGATGGATTTCATCACGGCGGGACGTAAAGAGATATGCGGGTTTCTTCGTGGTTACCACATTACCGACCCAAGTGCCCTTTCGGGTTTTCACCAGAGCCAGCCCCCTTTTGCTTTTGCCCGTGCGCCCTTTCGGGTTTTCGCATGGCGGGGTACCCGATTTTGCCTGCAGTGCCCTTTCGGGTTTTCACCACAGCTGGGTTTTAGCCATTTTTGCCCTTGTCCAGAATGTCCGAACAAGACTGGCGGGGTATCTCTGTTTTTAACCCCATTATATATATTTATTTATTTTTTTATTTTTTTTTTATCCCCCCCTTCCTGTTTAGAGGGTGTCAGACCGTGACGACACAAGATCACGATAAGTGGTAGCCTGGTTAGGACGGAGTGTCACTATACCAAGGAAAGGATATCTTGGCTAGGGCAGAGTGCCATTAGGCCAAGGAAAAGGTATTTTGACTAGGGCGGAGTGCCATTAGGCCAAGGAAGAGGTACCTTGACTAGGGCGGGGTGCCGTTAGACCAAGGAAAGGATATCTCGGCCAGGGCAGAGTGCCACTAGACCAAGGAAGGGTAGCTCGGCTAGGGCGGAGTGCCGCTAAACCAGGAAAAAGGTATCCCGGCTAGGGCGGAATGCCGCTAGGCCAAGGAAAAGGTATCTTGACTAGGGCGGAGTGCCGCTAGACCAAGGAAAGGGTATCTCGGCTAGGGCGGAGTGCCGCTAGGCCAAGGAAAAGGTATCTTGACTAGGGCGGAGTGCCGCTAGGCCAAAGAAAGGGTATCTCGGCTAGGGCGGAGTGCCGCTAGGTCAAGGAAAAGGTATCTTGACTAGGGCGGAGTGCCGCTAAGCCAAGGAAAGGGTATCTCGGCTAGGACGGAGTGCCGCTAGGCCAAGGAAAGGGTATCTCGGCTAGGGCGTAGTGCCGCTAGACCAAGAAAAAGGTATCTCTTGCCCGATTACTCGGGTAACATCAGCTGTGCAGCATGATACAACTTTAGGTGTTTACCGTTGAGTGGTGAGAATTGGATCTCCCCTCGATGATTAACAACTATGTAGGCCCCTCCTTCGTAGACCCTTTGTATCACATATGGACCTTCCCAATTGGGATTTAGCTTTCCCTTCGGGTTGGACGCCATGACTTCTTTTTTCTTGACCATGACGAGGTCACCTTTCTTAAATTCTCGTCCTTTTACGAGTTTGTTAAATGCAGTGGCCATGCGGACCTGATACATTTGGATATTCTTCTGAGCTTGGAGGCGCTTCCCTTCCAATTCAGCCAATTCTTCTAATCTTCTTTCTGCATTGGTTTGTTCGCCATGGGCTAGGTCGTATTGGACTGCCACTCTGAGTGACGGGACTTCCAGCTCTAGTGGGACTACTGCCTCTGAGCCATATACCAAGGAGTATGGTGAGCACCCTGTAGGTGTTTTGAAGACGGTGCGGTACGCCCACAGAGCTTCATACATCTTTTCTTCCCAGTCCTTCTTACTGGCACTGACGACTTTGGCCAGCAGGGTGCACAAAGTCTTATTGAAAGCTTCTGCCAATCCATTTGCCTGTGGATTGTAAGGAGTGGAAGTCCTCCATTCGATCTTATATTTCTCGGCAAGCTGATAGATTTTCTGATTTCTGAAATGACTCCCATTGTCAGATATTATTCGGCCGGGGATCCCAAACCGGAAGATGATGTTTTGCTTGATGAATCTAGCGACCAACTCACCAGTGACTTCTCTTAGTGCTATAGCCTCTGCCCATCGGGAGAAGTAATCTGTTATGGCCAGTATATACTTATGCCCGGCCGAGGAAGTCGGTAGTGGACCGACTACATCAGTTCCCCATTGTGCAAACGGCCAGCTAGGGACTGTAGGGTGCAGAATCGTAGGTGGCCTTCTAGGCACAACAGCATGCTCCTGACACTTCTGGCATGACTTTGCAAATGTGCAGCAGTCCTCAAACATAGTGGGCCAATAGTAGCCCAGCTTCTTGATTTCTATCTTCATCTTGGGGTCAGCCTGGTGGGCACCTGTTGTCCCAGCATGTACTTCTTTCATTGCTTGCCAAGCTTCCTCAGTGGATAGGCAGCGGAGCAGAATCTTCTTGCGTGCATCTGCCATTATTCGGAACAGAGTCCCTTTCCTGAATTCATAAGAATCTTTGATTCGCAGGAGTTTCATCTTTTCTTCTCTTTTCTGCGGCAGCTGTTGGTGTAAAAACCATTGTAGCAGGTGCTGTCTCCAATCGGATGCCTATTCTGTACTGATCGTGGCGACTTCATCTTCTTTGGGGCAGCCTTCTAGCATGCTGGGGACTTGCCGCCGATTTAAAACAACAATGTTCAGTGTCTCATCCGGTGGG
Source organism: Amorphophallus konjac (assembly GCA_022559845.1). Lineage (NCBI taxonomy): Eukaryota > Viridiplantae > Streptophyta > Magnoliopsida > Alismatales > Araceae > Amorphophallus > Amorphophallus konjac. The sequence goes on along the minus strand of CM040124.1, from coordinate 293,320,020 downwards.
ACTGCTATTGAGCTGGCCAGTTTTGCCAATGCATCAGCCTGGGCATTATGTGCACGGCCCACACGCTTGAGCTCAATATGATAGAATTTCGCCATGAGGCGCACAGCTTTTTGGTGGTAGGGGTTCAACTCCGGCTTTCGCACTTCGAACTCACCTTGGATTTGCTTTATTATCAACATTGAATCCCCGAATACCTGAAGCATCTGGATACCCATGTTGAGGCTTATATGCAGTCCGATTATCAGATCTTCATACTCGGCTTCATTATTAGTGCAGGGCTTGTTTATAGAACAGGAAGTATGCACAACCTCCCCTTCCGGCGATTTCAGCACAATACCGGCTCCGGCCCGTATTCTGGTCTTTCCATCGGAGTCCGTCTCTGTTCTAGATGCTCCATCAAAGAATAGCTGCCACATAGTTGACTGAGCTTGGCAGGCTTCTAGTGTCTCATCATCGGGTAACTCAGTCCCCAACATATCATTCTCTGGCACAGGATGTTCTGCGAAGAAATCGGCCACAGCCTGTCCTTTTATTGCCCTCTGGGGTATATACGTGATATCGAATTCCATCAGAATTACTGCCCATTTGCCCAACCGGCCTTTCAGTACTGGTTGAGTCAGTATGTATTTGAGTGGATCTGCTGCAGATATCAATCTGATTTCATGTGACAGCATGGAGTGCCGGAACTTTTTAACGGCAAAGACTAGTGCCAAGCATGTCTTTTCTATATAGCTGTAGCTTTCTTCTGTTCTGATCAGCCTCCTACTCAGGTAGTATAGAGCCTGCTCTTTGCCTTCTTCATTTATCTGTGCTAGCATTGCCCCCAGGGAACAGTGTGTGGCTGCAATGTACAGTATCAGGGGTTTGCCCTTAATAGGTGCCCCCAGCACTGGAGGGGTTTTGAGATATTCTTTCAGCTTCTCAAAAGCCTCCTGACAGCCATCGTCCCAGAGGAACGGCACATCTTTCATCATGAGCTTGTGAAAAGGGTGGCATCTCCCCGACAGATTTGATATGAATCGTCGGATGTAGGCCAAACGCCCTTGTAAAGATCTCAGCTCGTGGAGATTCCTTGGTGGAGGGAGCTTCTGGATAGCTTTAATCTTGGATGGGTCGATCTCAATGCCCCTGTGACGGACGATGAACCCAAGGAATTTTCCACTGGACACGCCGAAGGCACATTTCATAGGGTTCATTTTGAGCTCATATTTGCGCAGCCTCTGGAACACTACTCTCAGATCCTGCAAATGGTCTTCTTTTCTGCTGGTTTTCACCACCAAGTCATCAATGTAGCACTCTACCTTCTTGAAGAGCAAATCATCAAAGATCTTTGTCATAGCTCTTTGATAGGTAGCGCCGGCATTCTTGAGGCCGAACGGCATCCTTTTATAGTGGAATATCCCCTTCGGAGTGCGGAATGCAGTGTGCACTCTGTCTTCTTCAGCGATCCAGATCTGGTTATATCCGGATGACCCATCCATGAATGACAGGGCTTCATGGCCAATGGTTGCATCGATCATTACTTCAGTAATTGGCACTGGGAAATCATCTTTTGGACAAGCCTTATTCAGGTCCCTGAAATCTACACATATTCTGATCTGCCCATTTTTCTTCTTCACGGGCACTATATTGGCCAGCCATGTAGTATATTGGTTCTCTTCAACAAAGCCCACATTGATCAGCTTGTCGACTTCTTTGTTGATCTGATTTATCAGTTCGGGACGCATTCTCCTTGAAGGTTGCTTTACAGGGCTTGCCCCCGGGTTTATCGCCAATCGGTGCTGTGCCACATCAGAGCTCAGTCCCGGCATCTCATCATATGTCCATGCAAAGCAGTCTCGGAACTCTTTCAGAAACTGTATGTACTGTTCTCTGGCAGCTGGTTCTAACAGTGTACTGAGGAATGTCGACTTATCATATAAGGCTGATACCATCGGATTCTGTTCAGTCTGCCCCGAGGATGAGACTGGTTCAGAAGAGAATTCAAAAGTGGAATCTTCCGCTCTTAGGGATCTTTCTGTTGCAGGCTCCCTGAAAGGTCATCTTTCTGTAGAGCCCGGACTTCTTCCAGAATGCGCTCAAATTCCAGGCATTCTCTCAGTTCTTTGGCCATCTGGTCTTCATCCGGGGTTCCCGTATCAAATTGTGCTTCGGCCTGGAATAGATCCTTCTTGCAGGACGGGTCCTTCCAGCACCGACCCCTCTCAGTTTTATCAGACATCCCTGCTTCTGGCTGGTCATCTTGGGCTTCATTGTCTGTTATGGTTTGATACATAATCTCTTCATCCTCAAAGGGATATTGATCATATCCTATCCCAGGGGAGTCCCCATGCTGGTAGAAGGTAGAGATGACATCCACCTCGGCTTCATAATATTCTTGAAGGGTATAACCCAATCCCGGATGCTGTGTGATCTTCCTCAGTTCCTTATTATCTCGAGGCGGATCCCATAGCTCCCTGAATGCTTTCTTCTGGGCTGCAGATTGTAGTGATGGCATTTGCATCTTGGAGAACATCTGTGAAACCTGCTGGGTAGTATACTCCAGGCCTGTAATCGGCACCATCCGATTTGTGGCTTCTTCAGGGACCATGCAGTCTTGATCATCTTCTTCGACTGCCTCCCCGGTGTAGAATATGGTAGGTGGCTCGCAGAAGCGAGGGATTTCCATAGTCTTCAGTGGCAGCACTGTTTGGTATTCTAGACTGGCAACGGGTTTGATTAAACCTCGTGGGACCTTCACCTGTATGCACCTTTCTTTCATTTCTTGATCAGTGCTATCTGGATGGATGCTAGGAGGGGTGATCCGAGCAAAATCATCAGCATAAGAGATGTGAGCTACTTCATGCTTTTCAACATAGCCCCTGGGTGGCGGTGGAGACCAAGCTTTTGCCTTCGTCGCCGGCTTCTTCTGGCTGATCACAGCCTCTTTCTTTTCATCCTTTTGTGACACCTCGGTGTAGTAGGAGGCATCGAGCATATGGCATTCGAACACTTCAAAGGGATGTAGGTCTGCAAACACCCTTTCTTCCTTTCCTTCATGGCAGTATTTTATGCATTGGTGTAGCGTGGATGGCACTATCTGATATTCATGCAGCCACGGTCTCCCCAATAGGGCCTTATACGTGGTGTTGGAGTCGATCACATAGAATCGTACCACGGTAGTGAGGTCGCCCAATGTGAGGTTGAAATCAGCCACCCCGAGAGGTGTTTCACATTTCTGGTTGAACCCAGCAATCTTCATGTCTCTGACCTTGGTAAGCTGCAGATCAAAGTAGTATTTCTGATAGATGCGATACGGGAGAATATTTACAGCAGCCCCGGGATCTATCAGTATCCTGCTCAGCGACTAACAGTTCAGGGAGCCCCTCATATACAACGGCCTGTTGTGACTGGCATTTGGGATCAGCATATCATCTTCTGTGAATGTGAGTGATGGCCCCGAATTCACTTCCGTTAAGAGTGCTTCATATTGTGCCGGCGACTGCAGGGCATCCACAATTGCTTGGCGGGCCTCTTCACTCAGAGAGAGTATCTCCCAGATGGAGAATCTGGTGGGGAGCTTCTTCAACATTTTCATGATTCGACTGCCAACCCGAACATTAGACAGCCTCATCTCCTCTGCCCACCGGGGTCTTGGAGGTTCATGTGGTGCCTGTGGCCTTTGCTGCCCAGTCCCAGTTTCATTTTCTTCATCGGTCTCCCGGAGGGCTTCTTCTGTAATGACTGCCCCTGGCTTTGCTAGAGGGCTATTTTCTTCATTTTCTTCATGCTGCTTCTGCTTTCTATCTACCGTCTGCTGGCACTTATTGCTTTTAGCTGGAGCAGTGTGAGCCAGTTGCTCGTTTTCTAAGCTGGACAGGAACTCCAGGAATGAAGGGGCTCCTTCTGCTTTATCTTTTCCTTGGTACAAGCTGGCAGGGGGAGGAACCTGGACACCGCGCACCTCTGGTTTTGGGATATGATAGGGTTGCTCCCCTCTGAACATAATATTATGGTTAGCTGGTGGCGGACGCCCCCATTTTCTCCCAGAACGTGTTGCATGGGCTGAGGTAGAGGCCTCAGCATGATTGGCTTCTAGCGGGGCATCTGATGCTTCTTGTTCATCATCCTCCCCGGGCAGAGAAAAGAGTACCGACAGAGTATTGCATTGTACTGTCGTGACCTTCTTTCCCTTTTTGGCCTTAGGCCGTCTCTTCTTTTTCTGGGAAGTTGGCTTTGCTAGTTCCTGCCCCCAGAAGGACTCAGTCTCATCTTTTCTTTGTTCTGCCTCCGGCTGCTCTTCAATTTTCAACTCTTCGAACTGCTCCCAGAGTATACAGTCTTTCACCAACAGGTGTTTCGGCTTTTTCTGCTCATACTCATCAAGCTCATTAATATATTGCTGCAGACGCCTGGTTGCAAGACTTTCTTCTTTATGTGCAGGGAGGGGAGTTTGTCTCCTCCGGTTGCGAGTATGGATCTGGATGACTGGTTCGGTCTCAACTGTAGGCCATATTGGCTTTATTGGAGGTGACTCAGGCCTTGGGGTGACACCCCGGATAACTGCTCCGTTGGTTTTGACTGTGGGAGTCTTCTTTCTATTTTTTGTGGGTACCGTCTGCCATCCTTCCTGATCTCTCAATGGGGTGAGGAAGCAGGTTTCACAGGTGTGCCTGGTGCATTCTTCAATGGCTTCCCTAGGCAGCTGTTGATAGATTGAGATCATATTGGCGGCCACCCTCCAGGGCGGAAGCTCATGTGGCCGAGGCGGCTTCACCTGGTAATCTCCCAGCTGCAGTTCACCCTTCTTGACCATTCCTTCCATGATATCTTTGAAGACATAACAGTCCTCAATTGCGTGCCCCAACACCCGGTGAAAGGGACAGAACATTGGATCATCTTTCTTTTCTGCATCTTCGGGCTTCTTCGGTTCAGGCAATGTTACCTTATTGAACTTATATGCCCAGTTAAATAATGCTGCAGTCTTATCCTTGGGAAAAGAGTAAGCCCTTCTCATCCTGTCCCTCAGAGAGACTTTGTGTCTTCTTTCTGCTGTATCTGCCATCGGGGGAGCTTCATCTGCCCCTTTCTTCCCTTTTTGTTGCTCAAAGGTTCTAAAATCGACGGTGTTGGCCTCAGAGTGTGACGGCCGCCGATCATTGGATTTACCTTTTGGCACGGCGGGAGCATTGACGGTCGGACGTTTGGACAAGAACGTCTCGACTTCCGCCACTATATTGTTCAGTCGGTCAAATGTTTTGACATCTGCACCGATCATTTTTTCTAGCACCTCCCTCCTGAGGTTCTGCTTGCATATCTGCACTGCATCCTCCTGATGAGGAGGTCTTCTGCATCTCATGGCTAGATTTCTCCATCTTTTGATGTAATCCAGTGCAGTTTCATCTTGTTTCTGCCTGGTAGCATACAGCTCTGCTATTGTGATTTCCCTCTCCGTGACATGAAACCTGTCGCGGAATTTTCTCTGCATATCGGGCCAATCAACCACCGATCCTGCTGACAAGCTTGAATACCATTCAAAGGCCAACCCAGTGAGGGATGAGCCAAAGAACTTGAGCAGATAGGCTTCATCGACTGCTAGGTCGCCCATGATTGTAGTGTAGTAGGCTATATGCTCCCTGGGGGAGCCCTGGCCATTGAATTTCTCAAACTTTGGCGGCTTGCTGATGCCTGGAGGTAGTTTCTTGGTAGCATACTGGGGAGGATACGGTACTTTGTACACATCATAAGTACCCGCATCACCACCAGTCTTTTCTGACAGCTTCATTTCCACAATTCTTTCAATCATCTGCTTGTGGGCTACAGCTGGATCTATCTCTTCTGGGAAGAAGTGAGCTTGTTGCTGGCTGTGAGGAGTTGTCATCACAGTGGCGCGCAAGATGGGCGCGGTAGGCTGTTTCTGAGACACAGAGGGCTGAGCTATTGTTTGCTGTGGAACAGGTTGACTTGGTGCTTTGCCCTTATCAGCTAAGAGAGGATTAGCCAGGAGAGTTGTTTCTGTGGAGCTGGATGTCTGCCCCGCAGGTTCAGCTTGCTTCGAGACTGACGTAGCTTCCTGTCTCTCATTGAGCTGTCTTCGGAGAGCATTGATCTCCTGTTGGTATCTTCTGAACATCATCTGGATCATGGGATCCATGGTTGATGGGATTTGTATATCTTCAGAAGTCCTTTCAGCATCATCAACGAAGGGGTTATCTCCATCTTCCGCTGTTACTACATTAACTGTCATAGTGGTAACCCTGCGGGCTTCATCATCAATTTTCATTTTATCTTTTGCTGCCTGGCCTCTTCTTGTGACAGGACCAGGTCTAGTTGCCAGCCTGAGCAATTCATCTGGCTGAGTTGGTAGTATATCTTGCCCCCTGGCCAGTCCAGCCATATTGCAGGCGAAGATTTGCATCTTTCCTTTCCGCCTGTAGACCTTTCTTTTTATTTGGCTAGGATATCTGAGCCGGTCAAAGACCGATATTCTTTCTTTGGCTTCTTCCTCGTACAGGTCTTCTTCGTTATATCCGGCCCTGGGGCCTTCTTCATAGTCATTCGAATCGGAGGAAGAGGCTTCGATCATCATTTCTTGGAAGGTTTCTTCTTCTTCATCATCCCTGGTGCCCAAGGCACGGGATAGTCTTTGCTGGCCTAGGGCAGAGCTCCCTAGGTAGTGGAAGTAGTCTTGGACTACTTGCTTAGTCTCCTCTGGGTTGCGCCTTTGCGGCTCAGGTCGGAGCATCAGTCTGTCCTGGCCCTTTTGCTGCCAAGCCAGTCTTGTCACCCGGGCATTCAGACGCTCGGCCCTGGGATATTTGAAGATATCAGCCTGTCTGACACAGGCTCCTGATCTTCTTGCAGTAACCATAGTGACTGGTTCACCTCTTCTCATATTGCCAACTTGGCAGCGGTTGGCAGCAGCATTGTAGATCTTCTCTTCCCATCTCTTGCCCCTGGCCATGGGATGGGTGTTGGTGAAGTTTTCCCTGGTCTCATATCTTCCGCCCCTCATCATGGGACGAACATCAATCATATTTCTTTCTTGACCCTCAATCTCATCTCTCTTCCCCCAGGTCCTGGGGTAGGCAGCAGTAGCATTTCTTTCATCTTTCTTCATCTCCCTTTTGCCCCCTGCTCTGAGGCGGGCAACAGTGATATCAGTGAGGTTCTCTCTGTCTTCAGCTGGGGCCCAGCTTTGGATCCTCTTCGGTCGCCAGACCTGTTTGTATTTTGCTGGCTTGGGCGCCAGCGGCTTCTTTTCAGCAGCTTCCCAGTTGGCCCTCCTAGCGGCCAAAACCTGGAACTTGTTGTCAGTTGGGATGGTCGGGATGATTCTGTCTGGCCGGACTCCCCTGGGGCGACCGTCGAGGTTCGCCCTAATAGCACCCATCATTATCGTCTTTCCGGAATTGGAAAGGCGACGATCAACAGCAGTAGACCGGTTCCTCCGGTTGGTTTTCTTCCCCTTCTGGGCAGCAGTGGGGACCATGTCCCTTTTCTGGACATGATGGACGTAGCATGCGACGGCCATGGGGGTCGTTCTCTTCGGTAAGCCATCCTTGCGATCAGCGGTCTCCACCGGGGCGTTTGCAGCAGCGCCTTGCTTCTTGTTATCGACCTGTAGAAGGTCGGTGTAGACAACGCCCAAGCAGTTGGGCTGCCCGACAGCTGGGGGAAATGAACCGAACGCCAGTGGTACCGCCAGGTACCCCTCCTGGACATGCATGTCCACCGGTTGCTTGTCGAAGCGTACAGACGCGATTTGTGTTGTCATCGTAGTTTCCTAGAAACAAGGAAACACACGGAATCAAAAATTTGAGGGGGGCCCGCTGGGCCTCCTACCTTAGCGTAAAGATAAAGGGAGACTAGGTCCCACCGGGCGTGCCAGACTTGTGGAGCGTGGATATTTTATTCCTTTTATCGATTTTATCGTTGGTTTATTTGTCTATCGTCTGGTTATTTATTTATGTTTATGGATTTATTGGCGTGCCAGTCACTGTGGTGACGATCTTTTTATTGTGCGCTCGATCTGACTTGGTCAGTCGATTGTGAGGTCCGAGTCGGGACTGGAAGTCCGTCATACCCTGAACGCTATGACGTTAATTACGTCCTCCCTAAGGAAGACAACCCTTGATTAAACGCTAAAGGTAGGAGGAAGACAGCGGTAAAACCACATGCTCAAAGGAGACAAAATTCATCTGTTTGCAAGATGTTAAATGTATTCGGACAAAGCAGGGGTTTGTTAATTACGGGACAGATCCGACGGCATATTCCCACCATCTTGGATGATGCCAAGTGGGGAATAGGAAACCACCCATGCAATGGCAAGGTGGGAACCGTAAAGGATCGGGCATAATTGACCCGGAGTCCGAATAGGGACCGGCATGCCATGGCACGCCCCATATGGGTGCGGTAGCACGTTTATATCCCCCCTTCGAGGGGACCATCGGAGGGCATACAAAGGCATGACTCCGTGGGCCGACGGGGTTGAGAGATAATATCACAGTGACCTGGCCAGGTGTGTGTGAATTTCGGCAGCATGTCCCCTCGACTTGGATTGTGCCAAGAGAAGATAGGTCATCACCCACGGAATGCCGGGGTGACAACCGAATGAGGATGGGCACCGGGCCCCGGGACATCGCTTGCCTCTGTTTCATCGGTCAATGTCCCCTTGAAACCCTTCAGAACGCATGTAACGACATGGCCCTTTAGGTTCATAAGGGTGTAATCCGGATCGGGAATGAGGACTGTAGGGGAGGGAGGCCCTCCCCATTACTGTATCTTCTCAGATCATTCATGACGGTCTCATGGCAGTGGGGAGAGAGTCCCCTGACTGGGCTTCATTGGGCCAAGAAGAGGGGTCTCGGCATGGCTTACTGGTTGGCCAAGGGGGGTTCTCGGCATGGCTTCTTGGTTGGCCAAGGGGAGCTCTCGGCGTGGCTTACTGGCTGGCCAAGGGGAGCTCTCGGCGTGGCTTTTTGGTTGGCCAAGGGGGGAGCTCTCGGCGTGGCTTTTGGATTGGTAAAGGGGGGGCTCTCGGCATGGCCCTTTGATTGGCCAAAGGGGGATCTCGGCGTGGGGCCTTTGGCTGGGAGAAGCTCTCGGCACGGGGCTTCCCGGCGTGCTCATGGCCGCGCCGGGAGGCTGTGGGCTATGGGGTTTTTTACGAAACGAGGGCTTGTCGTTTAGCTGAAAGGAAGGGAAGGCCTCTCGGCCTTACGGTTCTCGGCGGGGAAACTCGCGCGCCGAGAAGATGGAATGCAGAAGGATTTCAGAGCTTCAGAGCTCGATAACGATGCTCTGTTTCTGGGATTTCTGGGTTTTATGGCTCAGATTGAGGCCGAATCAGGGATGTATGAGGAGATTTCATGAAGGCCACTGCTAGAAGGACGCCAAGGGAGCTGAGAGGCTGGATCATCAGGAAGAGGGGAGACCATCGTCGGGCCTGAGTAGCTTTTATCTGTATACTGCCAGACGTCTGGGGGGGTCAAGAGATGGCTGTCTCTGATTCCCCAGACTAGCATGATATCATCTGGGAAGCAAATCTGCGATGAAAGAACCCTTGATGCTGGGACCTCAGACCCTAGTCATTCAACGATTGGAATGAGGATCCGGGGTCGCATTCGTCTGCGGGCTCAAATGTATCTTCTATAGCCGGCAGTCCGGGGAACCAAGAGATTGATGTCTCTGGTTCCCGGACAGCACAAGAGGCTTGAGGAACAGACTCAAATACATACGGAGGGCATGCTATTGAAGCGGGAAGAGGGGAGAGAATAGAACCCAGCAACCCATTGAACAAGAGTGGGGGTTCTACCTTCATCCCTGTTCGAAGAACAGACCCGGCTCCGAAGCCTGAGTCATTTCGCCCATGGGGCATTCATACAAACAGTATGCATACATATCGAGACAAAGGAAGATCGTGTCGCCTAAAATCCATCACGGCCATTGCATTTATTTCATCTCACCATCATTTACATCGAGAAACATAAAGGGGAGGAACAGGGAAAGAATCGTATGAATAATCTAAACATCAAGACTTCGACTATTACATACGGAGAATCAGTAAAAAGAAGAAAAAGAAACATCGAACATGGGGGGGGGGGGAGGGTGGAGCATTGACTCCTCTCCCTCCCCCTATCAGCCCACCTGGAGCCCTTCTTCTTTCCTTTCTTCTGCTTCTTCTTTTGACGGAGACTCTCTCCCTCTCTTTTTCTTTCTCTTTCTCTTTCTGGCTATCTGTTCGCTCTTTTTTTCTTCGTCTCTTTCTTCTTTTCTTTTCTGTCTATCCTCTTTCTTCCTATCTCTTTTTTTCTCTCTTCAAAGGGAGGGGGTTTTATAACCCTTTTCCCTTTTTCTTCTCGGCAGACACCCTCACGGCGCGCTTGAAATAAGCTTCCCGGCGCGCTCGAATCCGGCCTCTCGGCGCCAACTCTGGGCTTTGACACAGGCTTTCGGCGCCACCTTCATACAGGCCCACTTGGGGTTTTTTAAGTGTTTCATCACCCGAAATGGCCTTTCATTTATGACATGTCTCGTATCGAAATCATGATTACGATTTTCATCAGTCCGCAGACAGGGTTTTATCAGTCCGTAGACAGGGGTTTCATCAGTCCGCAGACAGGGGTTTCATCAGTCCGTAGATAGGGGTTTCATCAGTCCGTAGACAGGTGTTTCATCAGTCCGTAGATAGGGATTTCATCAGTCCGTAGACAGGGGTTTCATCAGTCCGTAGACAGGGATTTTATCAGTCCGTAGACAGGGGTTTTATCAGTCCGTAGACAGGGATTTTATCAGTCCGTAGACAGAGGTTTTATCAGTCCGTAGACAGGGATTTCATCAGGATTGTCATCTGAACGGTGACAAGATCGGGTATCATCTTATCAATATCGTCACTCTAATGGTGACGAGCTCGGACATCAGCTTTAGTCTGGGAAGACCTCAGCCGGGTGTATAATCTGTGTAGACGATTCTTCTTCTGCTCTATCTTTTCGGGAGCCTTTACCATCTTCATCTGCCGGTGTTGGCTTCATCTTTATCTCATATTACTTCCGTCAGTAAGCCGACATCTGACTTACCCTGACACATCATCCGTGACTTCTTGGACGAAGCAGTAGTACAGCTCTTCTTAAAGGGCTGGAAGGTCTCATTAGTCGAGTGACTACTGCTTTATCAGTGCTGCCGTCTGAGTGACATTGGCACCGGGCATCGGCTTTGGCCGACAAGGGCTTTAGCCGGGTGAAAGGTTGATAAGCTTCATCATTAGTCTTTCACTGTTGGTCAGACCCTCTTTTCAATTATGCTTCCACCCTTGTTCATTTTCCAGGTGTCAACAGGGAGCCAACCTTCCCTGGTTATGGCGGCCGGCTTCTTCTTCTTCGGCTCCTCTTCCAGCAAGAGCCTGATAGGAGTTGTGGATTGGCACTGTAGGGATCACCCGGTCTGGGCTCACTCGAGCCTTATGCCCATCCAGAAATACGCGGAGGCCACCGACCAGCATAGACTTGCCGGATGCGGAGAGACGTCCGATCATAGCAGCATCAACCTTCCTTCGGGGGTTCCGGTGTCGGCGCCTCCCAAAGTTCTTGGTAGGGACGGGGCGGGCCCCATGAGCAATGTGATGCACCATGCAGCTGGCAACTTGGAATGGACTCGCGGACTAGTTATCACAGTGTCGAGCCTCCGGGGCCTCGACCTTTTCAGCAACCTTCTCTTCGACGATTTTCAGGGACTCCGTCTGTAACATGTCAACGAAGGCCAACCCCAAGAAGTTGGGGAAGCCTACAGCTGGTGGGAAGTATCCGAAAACCGTGGGCACCGCCAGGTACCCGTGCTCCCCGTGGTCGGCGACGATTGCGGGGCCGAAGCCAACACCAGTGAGTCTGGATAACGTCATCGTTCGCCTGAGACAAACAGACAAACAATCAGCATTCTTGGGGTAAGCCCCCGAAGGTATCATCTCTTGGCAAAGAGATGAAGGGAGACTCAAGTCCCACCGGGCGTGCCAGACTTGTGGGGATGTTTTTTTTATCCTTTGTTTTATTGGGTTTATTAGGCGTACCAGTCACAGGAGTGACAATTTTATGTGCGCTCGATCTGACTCAGTCAGTCGATTGTGATATTCGTGTCAGGACCCGAAGTCTGTCATACCATGGAGGCTATTACGTTAATTACGTCCTTCCAAAGAAGGACAACCCTTGATTAATTGCCAAGAAAGGATGCCTCGGGGGCAAAACGAGATAAGACTATTATGCTGACTCTGCTAACGTGATGCGAAACATGCATAGAAAACCGTGCTACGTGGGACGTGATAACAGTGTTATGGCGCAAATCCGGCGGCATATCCCCTTCTTTTGGACCATGCCAGAGGGGGAATATAGGTCATCCACCCACGGGATGCCGGGATGGAAGCCAAAAGAGAGGTGGGCGTAGCCCTGGATCCAAAAAGGATTTGAACGCAATGGGACAATGTCCATCGCCACAGGGTTCGTAGATGTACCCTTAAGGGACCATTGGAGAACATGCAGTGACAGAACTCCAGAGGTCAGTAGGGTGATAAAAGAAACATCATACTCGGTATAATGTAGGGGTAAAACCCCCATTAATGTATCTCCCGCGGACCTAGATAAAGAAACATAATTCTCTAATAATTCGATGCAGTTTAGCCTGAAGATTAACAGGAGTGGGACACTGGGTTTAGACTAGATTTGGGCTCAGATGTTTGAGTGGCAGCTGTTGTTGAGATGAAACAGCATGGATAGGAGCCGGCGCGAAGGCCAAACGGCGCGGTGGGATCCCGGCGCGACGGTGAGCTCAAGGGTTATCGGCACGGTGAGCAGCCGACGCAGCTGGAATGAAGGGGAGTCGGCGTGATAGGCCTCCCGGCGCACCCTTTACCCGGCGCGAGATTGGCGCCGAGAGGAGGCTGCGCCGGGAACTAGATAGCGCTGGGAGTCATATGGCGCCGGTAGTTGTTTTTGTTGGTTTTCTCAGGTATTGTGAGGGTTTCTTATGAGTTCAAAGGGATCCTTTGTATTCGATGGGGATTTCATGAGTTTGTTCATGGTAATATTTGGGTGAGGTAAAAGATGAGGGTGGATTCGTTCACACGAGGTCCAGGGGGACCATGTAACTGTGATGTATATATTCCCCTGTGGTGGCCAAGGTGTCATGAGATGGTATAGCTCAGCTCCCTGCCACACAGTTGGGGGTTAAATTCATAATTTCAGTAGAAGCGTTATATTATTCGATAGAGTAAAGCTCTTGGATGAATTTTGGCAGCACCTCCCCTTATTTTGGGGTGTGCCAAAAGGGTATTATAGGCCATCCACTCACGAAATGTCGGAGTGGAAACCAAAAGAAGAGCCGGGCGTAGCCCGAGATCCAGGAAGATCTGAATCTTGTGAGACTTTACCCACCTATCGTGAGATTTATTGATATCCCCTGTACAGTCAGCGGAGAACATGCAACGGCATACCTCCATGACTTGATGGGGTGACAGAATGAAAGGGGGGATTGACCCCTTTGATGTAGCTCCCATGAGGATCGAGGGAAAGGTAGTATTTCTCCACTGGAGAACAAGGTATTATGCTCAAGGATGACATGGCTCAGAAGAGTTTCGGCAAGAAGCTATCGGCATGGCTTCACCGCCAGAGATGTGGAGGTCTCGGCGCGACAAACAGAATAGGTTTCGGCGTGACAAGCTCAGCCGGCGCGGGCAGTCCTCGGTGCGAGACCCACGCCGAGAGGGGTTCGCGCCGGGAGGCCTGGAAGGCTTCAGAAATGAGGGTCTCAGTACTGTTTTGAAGGGATTTTTTTTTTTGAGGTGAAGGCTTCAAGGGGCTGAGAGTCTCAAAGGAGGGTTCATTCAGGGGTTTGTAAGGGAGGTTTATCCAAGGGTTTGGCGACCGCCAAAGAGGTTACGGAGAGGGGACAATCCAAGGGGATGGTAGCCTTCTCTCTGGGGCCTCACTGCGGAGCAGAACTACGGACGACCAGTTCTAAATTTATCCCTCTTCATTTCACGGACGAGAAGCCGTGAGATAGACTATCTCAGGCCCTCGACGTGGACACGAGGTGGTGAGGAAAATAGTGGAGAAATCTTTGAAGATCACATAAAATCTATGTAGCTTGCAGCAGTCATTACATATGCTAAACCTCGAACGTAGGGGAAGAGAACAAGATAGTGAGGGGGCAAAACTCAACCCACTTTCATTAACTAATCATCTGAACAGCATACATACATCTAGCTCAAAAGAGAAACATCGGAGGAAATCATACATAGATTCTATCCCCGACAGCGGGGTTACATTAGCATTCGATGCTACTGGAGCAAGGATGCTCAAAAAAAAATAGACATAAAATGAGAAGGGATATTCAGATAAGAGACAGGGGGAAGGGAAGCTGTAGCCCCTCAGGGCATCTTGGAACTGATCCCACCTTGGCTCTCCCTTCGAATCTCTGCAAACCTGCTTTCTCCTCAGCTTCCTTGGAGGGCTCTCGAGCTCCCGTTTCCTTCGGTGGTGTTGATATTTATTTGTCTATCTTCTATCTTTCTTTTGAGGTTTGAAAAGCGATATGGTAAGATGACAAACAAGCAATCAAAGATCTACTCAAACCTATGAACATGTGATCATGAACCTAGGCAATCATAGCTAGCTCTAGCATGGGCATGCTATCTCAATCAAACTACGCTAAGGAAAAGGAAAACACACGCCGGGGCGTGGAGCAAGGAGTAAACAAAAACACACCGTGAAGGTGGAACAAGCAAGGAAAATAGAAAGATATGAAGAAGAAGACAGCTAATGCCCAATACCAAGGAAAGATGTGATCGCCACCAAAGCAAAAACAAGTCAAAGACCTGAATATACCTTGGAAATAGGTGGATGAAACACCCGCCTACGGGAGAGAAAATCAGAGAAAGCCTGCAGATCAACTTATAAATAACGGCCAGAACCCCGTGCGTCGCTTGGAAATGACGGCCACACGATAGACCGCCGGAAGAGAGTGACCCGCCTGCACAAGGCCGTTAGATAACCTGCAGTAACAAAGCTTGAATTCTTTTAACTCCAACCCTTCCAGCCGGCTAGAAGACCTGGGCCTCGTGTTAATGAACCTGTAAACCTGCCAAAGATGTAGAAAGACCAAACACAACAACCTCAATTAGTCCTTTTCACAAGCATAGCATCGATTCTCAAAGGACTTAACATCATCAAAATGAGAGTGGATTACCGGGGAGTTTTTGGTTTTTAACCCCTCTGGGTGTTTTAAAAGTTTGGGAAGACGTTTATATGCTTAGAGGATAGTGAAAAATGTGGAGAAGGAGGAGGGACAATGCTTTGATTGAGGAAAAACCAGGGAAGAACTCAAGCATGCAATGATGAACTTGAAAGATCAAAACCAAAGTACTCCCTTGATTATGAGATGGATGGACGTGGGAAGCAGTTCCTCTTGGATGAAGATGGCTCCTGAGTTTGGCAGCACTTCGTCGTGAATTCAAATCTTCCTCCCTCGGGCCATGAAGTCAAGGGTTCTATTTATAGACCCTCAAACTCTCAGGTCGAGCAGAGGATAATCAAGCAAGATAAAGAGATAACTCTTAGCAAATCCTCGAAGATAATATCACCAAGAGTCCATAGAATCGAACGGAAGGTCCTAAGGATCAGATTTGAAAGAGATATCGTCAATCCAAACCCTTATCTTGACCACGGAGTAGCAGAGAAAAGGCCTGAACTGTCAGGACTCTCTGAAGGAAGTAACGGCCACACGACAGACCGCCGCTTGGAAGAAAAGCATCAAGGACCATCCGTTACTCTCAACCCTATCCCAAAGGATAAGATGACGGGAAGAAGACTTAATCAATTGGACTCTGCAAAGAAGCGACGGCCAAGACATAGGGCGTCAGAATGAAACAATGGCCTCTCGACGGACCGTTATTACCAATGTGTGAGCCAAAGGATAAGGACTAAAAATGAGGCCTTAAGCCTTAGGACTCTTCAAAGAGTAACGGTCCAGGCCCCATGCGTTATAATGAAACAACGCGCCTGGTTCGGACCGTTATTACCATTGAGTTTCAAGAATAGCAATGAAGGGTTGCTAAGCTGTTGCCAACGAAACGCCACCAGGAGCCAATTCTTAATCCAGGAATTAAGACCCAAGAAACAGGCCTCAACTGATTAGAGACTCAATGAAGAGTGAACAACTCGGAGCATCATATAGAATGAAATAAGGAGATGACCCAATTTATTGGGTATAAAACGGGTGTCAACAGATGCCCCTCCTTAACGTCCTCTTTGCAGGGGAGCGAGCGGAGGTGAAGCGAAAGTGAAATGGAACATGAAGATGAAGCGGAAATGAAGCGGAGTGTATCAAAAAGAGGGCGTTAAGGTAAACGACACCCGTTCTTTACCGACAAGCGATAGGAATTTTCTGGAAAACTTCGAATTGATCACAAGGAAATAGCCAGCCAAAGGACGCAAGTCTGGAGGAACTAATTAACTAAGGAAAGGAAAACACGGCTAGCCGCCGGAGGCAATGAAAAGGACAGAGACTAAACTTCAGACAGGAATCTTCAGCAAACCAGATCAAGCGAGCAGATCGAAGGAAACCTTATAATTCGGAGTGGAATGATTCTCCTCATCCAGAATCAAGAACACAGCTGTTCACCATCATCGAGACCTTGAACAAATGAAGCTTCATGAATGCTCAAAGAATGCGTATGATGCATGCTGGGCTAAAGGAAAACAAAATCTTCAAAACAAATGCGAAGAAAGATAAAATACTAGAATACTCAAGAATAATATTGCTAGATTGGAGAAATCAGAGTCAGGACACCATCTGCAACCACGGCGTGCAAGATAGAACCATCGTCCCCAAATTTTCCAATCTAACGGCCTATCCAACGATTAATCATGTGAACTTAGATCATCATCATTTTTGTTTTAGGGGAACATCAGATCCCAGGACATATGAATGACCAGCCGGTTCTCGAGATAATATATCATAAGTAACGTATAGTAATGCATTAAGGGAGTGAGGGAACAAGATACAATACCTGACTTACCTGCTTGACGAACGGCAGAGCGTGACTTTGTTCATAAATTCCTTCATGGAAAGAGGTTAGCCAATAACAAATATGAATAACAATTAAGGCATAACCATTTGTACGTGTGAGAGGCATCAATAATGAACAACATGGAAAAAAATGGAACCATTGTAACATCAATTAGACCATTTAATTAATCAAGAAACTTGTAAGTTTGTAACGGTCTAGTGTAAGGGCGTCACACGAAATAACGGACCAATGTTGGGCCGTCATAAACCAGGCGGTTCACATTCTTCAATAAAACAGTCCAACACATGTAACGGCCTGTCAAGGCGCGTCAGAAGGATGTAACGGTCTGTCGATAGACCGTCGCATTTCTTGAGTTTTCAAAAAAAACAACCGAACGGTCACTGCCCATTCATTCCACACTCAACGCCCCAAAAAACAAAACCGAGAGAGCTCCGGCGATTCCAGCCCCCACCACCGCAATGGCCGGCGACGAGGCACCCCAGCCGCCACCACAGAAGAGAGGGAGAGGGAAGAAGATGGCCATACGGCGGTTCCACCACCAGCTCGAACGGGAAGTGATCCCGCCGGTGGAAGAGGAACAACCGACTAGGAGAAGCCCAATAGAAGAAGAAGAAGTCCCCACGGCTGTGGAGGATCAAGGAGAAGCCTCATTGGGTGCAGAGGAGCCCAAAGAACCAGAGAAGAAGAGGAGGAGAGGCATGGACCGTGAGGTAGGCCCCCCTGCCCTAACTCCAAATTTTGATTTTTTTTTATGTTTTATTTATGAATGCATGTGGGGAATAGGGGTAGAAATGGGTCTACGAACCCCCTAGGAGCAATTGTAGGCCATTTGGCCATAGTGGGAGACCACGGGGATGCAAGGGAAAAAATTCCCAAATGCAGACAATCTGACGGTCCTGCCAGCGACCGTCACTCGTCTGACGCACCATGCTGAGTCCGTCAGAGTCAAACGACGCCCTATCCCAGGGCCGTCACTCATGCCAGGGACTTAAGCTATTTTTTAGGGTTTTTAATTTTCAAATTTTTGTTTTCTTTTCAATTATGAATGTTTATGCAATGATTATATGATGCAAATTGGACTAATTAATGATCTAATATGCAATGCAGGGGAAGAGACGATCGCGGATCTTCTGGCTACAGATCCGGGCAGTGTACCAGGCATTGCCCGACTACCAGAGAGAGAGATTAGCCGGCATGGGATTCGCCGAGGTGCTCAGCATCGAGGTGATCCGGATGGACACGCCGCTACTGTACGCCTTGCACGAGAGATGGGACCCGATCAGCAGAGCTTTCATCTTCCCGTGGGGCCACATGATCACCACGCTAGAAGACATAGCGAGGATTACCGGATTGAGAGTCCACGGAGCCGCGGTGACAGGGTGGACATACGGCGACTACCGAGAGATGGCGCAGCAGCTGCTCGGGCTAGACTTGATCAGACCGGGACAATCCTCCTCTCAGCTTTCGAGATCAGTGCTGCAGGAGAGCTTGGGACTGAGAGGAGCGGCGATCGCCGTGGGAGAGCTACCTGAGGAGCATCTGGGTAGAGTGATAGACCAGGTGCGCCCTCGCGTGGCGACAGAGGCAGGACCAGAGGGAGATAGAGTGCTCAGACGCTTCCTGATGCTGCTATTCGGGAAGCTACTCTTCGCGACTTGGGCAGATGTCATCAGCTGCAGACTGCTGCCGATGATAGAGGATTTGGGCAGAGTCAGGAAGTACACCTGGGGAGCGGTAGTGCTCGCATTCTTGTTTGAGTCCCTCAGCACCACGGACCGGCAGATGATGATGGGCGGCTTCTCACCTTTCCTACAGGCAAACGCACTAAAATGCTTCCTGTTATGCCATGAATATTTATGCCATGATTTATGCACTGATTTATGCCATGCGACTGACTTGATTTATAAATGCAGATCTGGAGCTATATGTATCTCCCGGGCATCGGGAGAGGTGCACTACTCCATCCCGGCCGCATACCGATCGCGAGGCGATGGTCGGTGGCAAGGGACACAGGGTCGATCATCAGACTGACCCAGACGATCCAGGATGACCTGGACTCCTTCCCGCATACGTTGGTAAGTCCAGAACTGAAAAATGATTCCTATATGTTTTAAATGCTTCTAAATGCTGACCGTGCAAATGCTGATGAATGGACTAAAAATGCTTTCAGGTGAGATGGACCCCGTACCGCGATGAGGGTTATACGGGACAGCCATGGGTGGAGGCGGCTTTATCGTACCAGGGGTGAGACATATGGTTGCATTGCATCCACATCATCGAGCCTCTGCACTACAAGCTGATCCTGCGGACCCGGGGACTACATCAGCCCGAGGTGACCTTTCCACGCCACAGCGATGACCACCCCGGCAAGTCAGCAAGGGGCATTAGTGGCAATGTGGATTGGTGCGCCCGGAAGGCGAAGTACGTCCACGACTGGAATAGGCGGGGCCGAGCGGTGAAGGAACGAGACGAGAGCGACGAGGCATATCTGAAGGCCTTTGCTCGCCTCTACGGCGACCGGGTATACCGAGGTACCCGACGACCGGTATGCAATTCTGAACCCTTTCTATATGCAAAAATGCAATGTGATAGATGTATTGACTCATGCTCTCTACATGCAGCTAGACCCTGAGGGACGGATCGCTGAGCTGGAGGGATTACTCCATTCCACCATCCAGCAGTGGGACGGGTACCGGACCGCTCTAGAGCTCCTGGTAAGACCTAAAATGCTTTATGATTATGCTTAATGGAATATCATGATGCAAATGCTGATTAACCATGACTTCTAACCATGATTTCTAAATGCAGCGGGCCGAGGGAGCCCAACGAGCTGGACCGGACGCCCCATCGTCTTCCTCACAGCCTGCGGGAGGGGCAGGGCTGAGCAGCGAGCAGTTGCCCGGGCCGAGGAGGCGGAGGCCACCCTCGCGGAGCGGGTAAGATGCTAAAATTCTCAGCCTTATGATTAATGATATGATATAAAATGCAATCTACATGCGAGGGAGCTAGCAGCAGTAGTGGTCGAGGCCAGTCAGGCGAGGGCAGAGGCAGAGAGAAGCCGGGCTAAGACCGATCGAGCCCGAGCAGAGACAGAGCTTGTACGGGTAGAGATGGCTCGACTGAGAGCGGAGGCCCCGCGACGCTCAGATGATGCAGAGATGGAGCAACTACGGATAGAGTTAGCACGAGCGCAGGCTGAGGTGGAGCAGCTCCGTATCGGGACGGGGGACCTGGATCGCTACCGGACCGAGGCACGGGAGACGCGGCGTCAGATCTTCACGCTGAAGATCGAGCTGCGGATGCTGGAGCGGACGGTCCGGATGATGGCCCGGGGACCGGAGCGGAGTGCTTCTCAGAGTGGGGCACGGAGGAGTGCTGCCCCGAGCGGCTCGGTAGGGGATTTTCTTGTCAGCTCCTTCGCCCAACGGAGGAATGAGAGGGCGGAGCGGGGACAGCAGGAGGAGAGTGCTTCTATAGCGCCGCCACCCGCAAGGAGACCCGAGGATGGAGAGGATGAGGGTGGTCCGGCGGATAAGTCGACCAAATGATGTGTTTTTTATGTTTTTTCTTATCTTTTGTACAGAACTTGTGGTAAAAAAGAAATGATGTCTCTTTTATTTTTGGTTTTCCATTTTATTTTGTGCAAGTGTGAATGAATGAAATGTATGCCAGAATGTGCATGAATTTTTTTGGCAGGTGGAGATGGGTTTGAATGTGCAGGGTGGATGAAATGAATAAATGAATGGCTTTGGCAAGTGATTTGTGTATTTGAATATGCATGCGCGGACGAGATGTGAATGAATGTATGAGACATATGCAGGAACGTATGTGTGTGGGGAAAACTGTGGAGAGAATGAGGTGTATAATGTGAAAGACCGCCAGGTCTAGGCAAGGGTAGAAGGAATAGCCTGAAATCAGCAGCAGAGAAAGTAACGGTCTAGGCTCAGACCGTCTTAATCAAAAGATGCGCCGGTGAAAGGCCGTTAATCATAACAGGGGCCCATCCTGGTAGTAGGGCTTCAGGAGAAACGACGGCCAACGGCAGGTGCGTCAAAGACAAATAACGGCCAACGCCTAGACCCTTGATCATGGCAGAACGATGGTTGTCATAACAACTAGCAGTAAAAGCGACGACCTGAGGGAGACGCGTCAGAGTGAAGCAACGGCCATAACCAGGGCCGTCAGGAAGTGCTTAGCCTAGAAGAGAAAGGACTGAGTGGATGAGAGTATAACGGCTCAGGATTCGCGCGTTACAAGAAACGACGGTCAGCCCTTAGACCGTTAATCTTCACAGAACATGATCGGGGAATTAAACCCACAGGAAAATGCGACGGCCTAAGGTTGACGCGTCGGAGTGAAATAACGGCCGTACGATAGACCGTTAGATTCTGGGTTGTATTCCGAGACGGATTGAGCCGTGAGAACTTAAACCCGCGGTTTAGCCACCTAATCCCTTACTAGAACTTATCTAGATTGAAGATAAAGCCTTCCAACTTAAGTCTTATCCTTTCAAAGCCAACATTAAACCCTTAAGACTTGGAAGCTCAACCAAAAATCGTATCTTTGCCGCAAACCTCTGCTTTAGGGTTGAAGAACCTTTCCTAAGGGCAGAATTCAAGATGAAGAGAAGCTTCGAGGTGATGGCTATGGAGGAGAAGGTCTACACCGGACCTAAAGCTGCCAGAAAAGAACATGGAGAGCTCCAACGGTTGACATCAATTCCCAAGCACTTAAGCTCCAATGTTCAAAGGGTGGTAAGTCCCTCGACAACACATCCAAGTTCAGAAAATTCTGCACTTCAATTCTTTTTATGACTTCTTCTTCTCCTTCTTTCTTCAAGCCTCTTCCTGGCCCAAGATGCTACTCTAATCTGAAGTGGGTGGCTCCCATGGTAAAGGCCCTCCCTATAGAAGTCACATCCATCCTTAAAGCTTGGCACCTTCAACCACTCTTGGTTTTAGGCAAAAATTTCCAGAAATTATCCTTAGATTGGCCAACTATTTCAGCACTTGTGGAACTATGGCATCCACAAACTCATACTTTCATCTTCCCTTCCTTCGAAGCGACCGTCCTATTATAGGAGGTAGAAACCTACCTAACCCTCCCTAAGACTAAGGTGGGGGATGAAGATCGGGTTTGCTATACAATAGAGCCCATTGACCCGTCCTTGATCTTGAGCGACTTCATTCATAATCCAAAGGACGTGAGAACCATGATCAGCCTATATCATGTTCACTTGATACCCTTGGCACAATGGATAGTGTCTCATTGTAAAAACAAGTGGGAGAGACATGAAGCAATAGCCAAGGCGGTGGCGGTTTGCTTGTGCGGGGTCTTCCTTTTTACTACGACCGACCACCTCTTAGACATCCAAAATCTTAGCATTATTAGCGGGCTGTGGCGGGGAATGTTCATCTCTCAAGCGGCCCTCTCATACCTCTATGAAGGACTAAGCTCGGCTTGCATAGGAGGTCCTTTGTTTGGTTCCATGATACTCCTTGAGTGCTGGACAGGAGTGAGAGTCAAATTCCTTCCTAAGGAAGACATAACTTCTGTAAGCCGAATCTTCGGGAGCCACCCTCTCTTCTTCATTGGAGGGGCATTTGGATATTCTTCTCAGGTGGAATGCAGGACGGCGGATAAGAAAACTCGGGATGAATGGCGCCTCTTTTTCAACACTTTGCCAATGGACAAGTTCATTATGCGACCAAGAATCCTTCGAAGCACTCTTCTCAAAATACCGCGGCGTCAAGGCCTGGACCTCCAGCTAGTGGGGAATACTACCATGGCGATCTACAACCCGCACCGATGCCATCTTCAGATCTGACTACCTCGAACTGGCGTTTCTACACTATCACACTACCCTCCCCTTCTACCTAGGAAGATGGGGACCGAGGAAGATGAACGAGCAGTCCGGAACGCGTTGATCATGTGGGAGATCAGCAAGGTGCGCCCGTGGCAAGCAGAAGTTGAAGAGAACGATGAAGCACGCCGAGATTATGTGAAAGAGTTGAGAAGAATCCGCCCTCTTGCGGATAAGAAATTGAATGTATCTTGATTTTCTTTTTGTTCATGAGAGATGTTTTCCTCTCTAGATTCTAGAGTGAGAGACTCTGGTTCGAAACTCCCGCGTCCTTGGTTTTCCTCCCTCCCAGCCGGCTATGGCCGGCGCGGCGGGGATTCTTCCTGGTTCGCTTATGCTGGGGGCTCCATTGGAGCAAGCAGGAGGTAGAGACCGTCCAGGGGGAGTTTCATCTTCTATTGGCGAAACTTTCCGGTGATCTTTTGCTCAAGTTCTCATGGAGAAACCAAGATCTGCATCAACTTCCATACCGATTAAGGAGCCTGCCTTCACCGAGCAAGGAGAGCCAGCTGTACATTTCTCCAAGGCAGACATTCAAGCATCTCTACAGATTCTTTCTTTTGCAATTGTGGCAAAATGTTCATACGGTAGGCCTTCTTTTGCTGAAATAAAATCCTGCTTAGCGCAGCGATTGGCTATTTCAAATGGTTTTGTTCTAAGTAAA
The DNA here is from genome assembly GCA_022559845.1 of Amorphophallus konjac. NCBI lineage: Eukaryota > Viridiplantae > Streptophyta > Magnoliopsida > Alismatales > Araceae > Amorphophallus > Amorphophallus konjac. The sequence goes on along the minus strand of CM040124.1, from coordinate 293,296,440 downwards.
CTAAATCCCAGACACCTCCTTATTAGATTTGACATAGAAGAGGATTTCCTGAAACTTCTTTTACAGAAAAACATGTACATAAATGGTTTCCTATTTCGATTCTTTCGGTGGACTCCTGATTTTAATTTTGAAGTAGATCCGCCGACTGTTCCGGTTTGGATTGGATTTCCTGCACTTCCGGTCAATCTATACCATGAAGATTGCCTGCGCTCCATTGCTGGGAATTTTGGTCCAGTTTTGCGTATTCACGAGAAGTCACTAGCATTGACGGATACCTCAGAGGCCCTTGTATGTATAGAAATGGATATTCTAGCCCCGCGTCAGGAGAGACTGTGGATTGATCTGGATGGAAAAGGTTATTGGTAGACTGTTAATTTTAATCGAGCACCAGCTCTCTGTTCCTTTTGCCATAAACTTGGTCATACTGCTGAATTTTGTAAGAAGAAGCTTGGAAAGGCAAGTCGTCAGCCGACTAACACTAAGGAATATACTCAGATCTTCAAGCCTCGGCCCTCTGGTCCCCAGGCTTTAGAACCTAATGCTTCTGAAAAGGCACCTATAGCAGACCCACAATATGTTAGACAAGTGGTCTCAGAGGAGAATAGTTCTGCAGCATTGCAAAAAGTTGATGAGACACTTAGTAATCACTCATCTGATATTCCCCAAGCAAATAAGGAAGATGCTCAGGAGCAAACTAGCAGAATATTTACAGAACCTGCTCAGCCTCGAAAACCACTGGATGGTGGTGAACTAAATACTGAGGTAGACAAGCAAGTTATAACTGATGGAATAGCTCAGCAGGCACATGAGGAAATTCAGTTATGTCAGATGAATAACTCAAACCCTGAATGTAGCAAGCCTCTATCGGTTGAAGCCAAGAAGAAGATAAATTCATCTAGTAATTTCAGTTTCATTGATTCTGAATCCTCCTCAAGTCTATCAAGAAGGTATTCTGAATGGAAAAGGGATTCTGAACGGCCAGACATCCAGATGTTATCAGAGATTGGAATTTCTATTGCTGAAAGGGCTGGAAGGGATAATTCCATAATGCAATTAGTTGAAGTAGGAAGGGAGGCCCGTGTTGGAAAAGCCCATTTCAAAAAGGGTATTATCACACGATCTAGAGCTAGATCGATTGAAAATCAACCACAGGAATTCCAATGTTGAACACAACTCTAATTTGGAATATCAGAGGAGTAGGGAACCAAGGTTCTCGGAGATGTCTAAAAAAGCTGATCCAAATTCACAAAGTGGATCTTGTTGCTATTAGTGAGCCAATGTTGGATGCTGAGAAAGCTATGAAGCTTGGAAGGTTTATCAAATTGGCAACATTTGCTGTCAATTCTCTAGCTGATTCTAAAATCTGGGTGTTTTGGCATGACAGCTGTAGACTGGATGTTATAGGCACATCTGCTCAACATATTACTTTGGGCTTAAAGGAGGAAAATAGAATCTCTAATCTTTTCTCCTTTGTGTATGCTTCATGTGATCCCCATCTTAGACTTGAATTGTTCTATGAGTTAGCTACATTTGCTAGTACAGTGACTGTCCCATGGATTATAGGAGGGGATTTTAACTGTGTTCTGAAGCTCTCAGAAAAAAAGGGTGGAAATTCTCCCTCAATGGCTAATATGGCTGAATTTAATGCTTTTGTTTGTTCAGCAGGGCTCATGGATGCAGGCTTTGTTGGTGAATCAATGACTTGGAATAATAACAGAATAGGAGCTACCAACATTAAAGCCAGGCTGGACAGGGTCTTCACTAACACTGAATGTCAAAATGCTTTTCCCCAGCTGGTTGTGAAGCACTTAGTAAGAGGCCCCTCTGATCACACCCCGATGTTATTATCAACTTGTAATTCTTCTCATGGTCCATCCAGGTTCATTTTTCAAAAAATGTGGTGTATTCATAAACCTTTCAATCAAGTGGTAGCTGATGCTTGGAAGCAGTGCACTGTTCAACATCCAAATGCAATGATCAGATTGTCCACCAAACTAAAGGCAGTGAAAATGACTCTCAGTGAATGGAACAGGGATATCTTCGGAGATGTGACAAAGAATGTTAGATTAGCTGAACAGGAAGTGGAAAAGAAACAAATTGAATTTGATAATTCTCCTTCAACTGAAAACAGATGTAATTTGAATGCTGCCATGGCTAAATTCCATCAGGCCTTGCATAGGGAAGAAATGTTTTGGCATCAAAAATCCCGCACAGATTGGATTGAAAGTGGGGACAGAAATACAGCATATTATCACTCTCTTGCTCAACAAAACCGAAGAAGAGGAATTATCAGTAGGTTAAAGTTGGATGAATCTGATAATTGGTGTGAAGACCAAGCTATTCTTGGCAGGGAGGCAAATTATTATTTTCATAAGCTTTTCTCCTCTGAAGACCATTCAATAGACTATTCCATACTCGATTGCATTCCTCAACTTATCACAAATGATCAGAACAATCTCCTTTGCTCTGTTCCTGAAGGCAGTGAGATTAAAGAAGCTGTATGGTCCCTAAAAGGATCTAGCACCCCTGGTCCGGATGGGTTTCCTGGAGAGTTCTATAAGCAAGTTTGGGACATTATAGGTCAAGATGTCATCTGTGCGGTGCAAAGCTTTTTCATGGGTTTCCCAATTCCAAGACGAATGGCATCTTCCATTATTGCCTTAATCCCAAAAATTCAAGTGCCCAAGTCTTTCAATGACTTTCGGCCTATTAGTCTTTGTAATTTCTCCTACAAAATTATCTCTTCTATCATCTCGAAGAGGCTTGCGCCAATTCTGCCAAACATTATTTCTAAGGAACAAGGAGCCTTTGTACAAGGTCGAAATATCCTGGACAATGTTGCTATAGCAAGACAACTTATGAGAGATATTGATAGGAAAGTAAGGGGACACAATGCCATTGTTAAGCTGGATATGGCTAAGGCCTATGACAGAATTGAGTGGGATTTTTTATTGGCAGCTCTTAGGAAATTTGGTTTCAGTACAAGATTCACCTCTTACATTGGAATGATTTTAACTAACTGTTGGTTTTCAATCAATTTCAATGGTAATATGGCAGGTTTCTTCAAATCAAGCAGAGGTATCAGACAAGGTGACCCTTTAGCCCCATATCTTTTTATACTAGCCTCGGAAGTGTTAAGTAGGGGGCTGACTGCTCTATTTCAATCAGGAGCCTTGAAGGGTTACAATGGGCCTAAAAATGTTATCCATATATCTCACCTGCTGTATGCGGATGACACACTCATTTTCTTGAATGCAAGCAAACATAATATAGCAGCACTGCAGCAGTTTATTTCTAGATATGAGAATAGTTCTGGACAGAAAATCAATGTTGGCAAGAGTAGTATAATTGTTTCAGAAAAAGTTCCCCTCTCAACAAAGCAAGCCATTCAACTGCAGACTGGTTTCAGAATAGCATCTACAAGCTTTAATTACCTTGGTATTCCAGTGAAGAAAGGAAGATATACAAGCCAGGACTTTAAGTACATTGTGGATAGAGTTCAGCAAAAACTAGAGGGATGGCAATCCAAACTGCTCTCACAGGCTGGGAGGGCAATTCTCATCAACTCTGTTCTCCGAAGCATCCCAATATACTTGGCATCTGTTTGTTTCTGTCCTAAGTCAATTATCAATACCATTGACAGTCTCTGTGCCAACTTTTATTGGTAGGGTTCTGGAATGCTGAGGCGTCGCCATTGGATCTCTTGGAAAAAAATCCAAATGCCTAAACTGGAAGGGGGCCTTGGTATAAGAGATCTTAATCTCACCCAATTGTCACTGGCAACTAAATGTCTATGGAGAATTATTCAGGGGTCTTCCCTTTGGTCTCAATATGCCAGACAAAGGTTTGTTAAAACCAATTTTTTTGACTGCACAGGACCTTTTCCAGCCGGGATGTCTCATGGTATGTTTCAGCAAGCGAAGAAGTTGATCATCAATAACTCCAGATGGATTATTGGGGATGGTAAGAGAACTGACTTTTGGAAAGATAATTGGACTGGCAGAGGGCCTTTAATCAACAACATACCTTCAGGCAATTCCAATAATATTCAGGGGCAACCACAGCTGACGGTAAGAGAGGCCTTTCTTGATCCAAACCATCCAACCTGGTCCCTAGTTAGTAACTCCTCACTGCTACCTAAAGTCCAGTTGAGCAATAGGCCAGATCATTGTGTCTGGACTGGTACAGTAGGTGGAGACTTTAGTGTACAGTCTGCTAATAACTTGCTGAGACACAGAGGTATACTAAGGCAATCTTGGGCCAAGTTATGGCATTCTAGCATTTCTCCAAGGGCTGCAAATTTCTATTGGAAGATGCTTCATAGAGCTGTTCCAGTTGATGGCAGAATCTCTGAGTGTGGAATTCCCTTAGTCTCAAAATGCAGCTGCTGCTTACTCTCTGCTCAGGAGGACTTAGATCACCTGTTTGTCAAAGGGGATCTAGCTTCTGCCTTATGGAAATGGGTCTCCCCCCTGATTAGCACTAAAATCAGCCTGAATGAGCATATTACTATTCGTGGATGGAATATTTTGACAGGCTCCAAGATAAACTCAGCACTCAGCTATTCTGGTATGTATGCTATGATTTTAATAGTATGGGAGATCTGGAAGGCTAGATGCTCTGCCAGGTTTGAAAATGTGACTTTCAACATTCCTAGTATCAAGAGAAAAGTGGTAGCAGGCCTCTCTCAAGCTCTTGATAACCAACTATTTTCAGTTAGTAGCTCGGCTGACCAAATCAAAATCTTGAATCAGTTTCAACTGTTCCCGAAGTGTATCTCTAGAAGGATGCCACTGATAGTCCCATGCAACCTAGCTCCTCATCATTTTACTCTTCATGTAGATGGTGCTTCAAAAGGGAACCCAGGAAACTGTGGAGGTGGTGGCTGTGTTAGAGATCCAGCAGGAAACATGATTATCAGCTTTGCCTTTCATTATGGTTTTGGTAGTAGTTTTCTTGCAGAAGTAAGGGCTCTCTATGATGGGCTTTCAATAGTTAACAAGGGAGGATTGAAAGTAGCTGCAATTTATTCAGATTGTGCCTTTCTAGTGGAATCTATTCATAAGAAGGAAACTCCTAGTTGGGCCGTCTATCCTTGGTGGAGTGAAATGTTGGAACTTATTTCCTCAAGTGGCTGTCCGGTGAGACATGTTTATAGGGAAGGCAACCAGTTAGCAGATGCTTTGGCCTCCTATGCTAGCAATTGTCAGTCCAATTCTATCTTTACCCTTGTAAGCGAGCTGCCCAAAATGGTGAGGGGAGTTTATAGGATGGACAAAGGAGGTTTGCCTTCCTTTCGGTTCTGTAAATAGCTCTTTTTTAGCCTTGGCTACTTGTACAGACAGGGGGATGCCCCAAAGATCATGTACCTCAATTCAGAAAAATTAAATAAAAATTAGGCCACAGTTTCATCCTGGGGGAGTGAGAACATGTTCCCCTTCTAGGGGAATATGCACTCGACTAGTTGATGATCCTGAGGGCCGGTGTTGATTGAAAAAAAAAAAAGAGAGATGTTATGTAATTGACAATCAGAGTTTGGCTTTATCATGAATTATATTTCATTAAGCTTGCTTGAATGAGACGAGATTGCCTCAGTTGAATGGGCTTGAGTTTCGTGTTTTGAATGGCTTGGAATGATGTGAACAGGCAGAGCCTCTGGAGATAGCAACGGATATGCAATGGGCCGCCACAAGGAAATAACGGTCTTACGACAGGCCGTCATAATGAGAGTAGCGATAGAACCCTGTCTCTGAAGGATATGACGGATAGGTGTTGGGCCGTTATAAGAAAGTAACGGTATTCGGCAGACCGTTATAGTGATGGTTAGTGAAAGAAAGAAGGCCCATGCCTGCAGGAAAATAACGGTCTAAGAGGGGGCCGTTATGTGACTGTAACGGTCTGATGTTGGCGCGTTACATACCTTGAACCTGCATAGCTGTGAACTTTTTGCTTTGAATCTTGCCTCTGCATTCTGCACACACACTTTAAACATGAATCAAGTTAGATCTGTTCTTAGACTCAACCCCTTGCCTTGAAGCAAGTTAGATAATGACCGTTTCTTGATATTCGGTCAAGGGGTGGAGCCTTTATTAAATAGGCGAAAACATAATGAAAATGCAATGCATGCTATGCACATGAAGGTATTTTTGGGAGTTTTGGAAAATATTTAATGTTTTTGGATTTTTAGAGATATTTGTTTTGTTTTGGATTTTTGAAAATATTTGTTGTTTTTGGATTTTGAAATATTTGATGTTTTTGGATTTTGAAAATATTTGATGTTTTTGGATTTTGAAAATATTCGATGTTTTTTGGATTTTGAAAATATTTGATGTTTTTGGATTTTGAAAAATATTCAATGTTTTTGGATTTTGAAAATATTCGATGTTTTTGGATTTTAAAAATATTCGATGTTTTTGGATTTTGAAAAACCAGTGCCTCTCTAGCAACGCGAACCCTTCCTTGTTTTAGATGAGTCCCGAGATTGGCGTGTAATAGTGTGACAACCCCTGGCCAAGACTTAATCATCATGACGGTGTTTCTACCAATGCCATACCCAGGGTACTAATCTTAGTCCTAAAAGGAAAAAAGATCATGGGGGTAAGCTTAGGCCAGACATGGGAGTTTTTAGGACTTGATTTTCTCACCGCACAACCCTATTAGAGATTTGGTCTGTTGTGCCGGGGCTTTTGCGTCCATCATCGAACCTTTGTCCACCCTAGGCATGCATGCAACCGGGCTCATAACGTCCCGCGGGGAACTGTACTGCCACTCTTGTCATGCCTAGCTTTCTTTTCTCCTTGGAGTTTTTTGGAAATTCAGAATCTGTAGACCTTTGAGATAACGCTTTTGATTTTGTCGTAAAGAGCACTCCTTTTCTTTTCTTTTCCTTTCTTGCTTGTGGCGTCAGGTCATAACGGACTTACCCCTGTTTGAGACCTCCTCTCGTTAGGGTGTTTGGATTGGTTGTCGCCTCCTTATTCACTCCTTGCCCCTGGATTCAGCCGAAGAATGAAGCAGACAGGGACTTCGACTTTCCCCTAAAGCATGGCCAAGGAGAAACGGTGTCTTTTAAACAAGGAGCCCGACCAGGGATGTCATGTGGTGTGTGATTGCCTTACTCGGGACCCTTCTTTTGAAAAATAGGAAGGAAGATCTTGCTGCCGGGGAAGCGCGTGGTTTAGACTCTAAGGAAAGAAATGCTTAAGATACAACCCGTTCCACGGGTGAGGGAGCTCCTCACCTTCCGCATTCATTAAACGATAAGCATTCCCTGGATAAGCCTCTTTTATTACAAACGGCCCTTCCCAGTTAGGTTGTAATTTAGACCTAGGACCTGCAGACCGAATGAATTTGCGTTTCAAAACAATATCACCCGTCATAAACTTACGTTCAATCACCTTCTTTTGAAAATAACGTGAAACCCTCTTTTGATAAACAGAAACGTGATCGGCCGCATTCATCCTCTTCTCATCTAAGAGTTCCAACTGGACCAGCAACGCCTCTCGACGTTCATTGAGATTAAGTTCCTTATCGAGCTGCACTCTAAGGGAAGGGATTAAGATCTCATATGGGAGCACCGCCTCCATCCCATAGGTCAGGGAATAGGGAGTTTGCCCCGTAGGGGTACGGACGGAGGTGCGGTAAGCCCACAGAGCTTCTACCAATCTTTCTGGCCAATCGGAAAATTTATGAGATTCGCACGTTTTCTTGATGATTTTAAGAAGGGTTTTATTAGTGGCCTCGGATTGACCGTTGTCTTGAGGGTAATACGGAGATGAATGATGTAGTGCAATATTGAACTTCTTACATAGGTCCTTAAGCTCTTGGGAGACGAACTGGGGTTCGTTGTCGGTGATGATGCTGCTTGGCACTCCGAACCGCGAGATGATATTCTTCATGATAAAGCGGCACACCGTTGTAGCTTTGATCTCTGCGTACGCCTTGGCTTCGGCCCATTTGGTGAAGTACTCAGTAGCGGTGAGGATAAAGGATTTTTGCTTGATCTGAGAATTAGGATCACCGAGCGGGCCGACGACGTCGAAAGCCCACATAGAGAAAGGCCAAGGAGCAGTCATAGAATGGAGAGACGAAGCTGGAGAGTGAATTTTATCAGCATGGAGTTGGCATTTAAGACACCTCCGGACATAGAGGGAGCAATCTTCCTCTAGAGTGGGCCAATAGTAGCCCTGCCTAAGGATCTTCTTCGCTAGAGCCTGGCCATTGACATGACCTCCACACTCACTAGAATGGGCCGCTTCAGCCACTTTCCAAGCTTCTACATCATCCAAGCATCTCATGAGCATTCCATTAGTAGCGCGCCTATACAGTTCTCCTGCAATGATAGTGTACCTTGCGGCGGCTCTTCTTATTGCTTTACGCTGCTCAGCTTTTGCCCCTTCTGGGAATGACCCTTCCTTGCAAAATAATTCGAGTTCATGATACCAAGGCAATTCTTCTTCGTCCAGAATCTCCTCTAGCTCTGTTAATGAAACTTCCTTGAGATCTTCCTTCTCAGCTCTCGCCTCTACAGCTTTCCTAAGGTTGATGAACCAAGGATCTTGAAGAGAGGGTGCGTCCAATCTCTGGACGACGATGGTCTCAGTGCTACGACTGAGAGGGAAAGATAAGGAGGAAGCAAGAGATGCCAAAGCATCAGCTAGAATGTTCAGAGAACGGGGAGTATGGATATAGATCAGCTTACGGAATCGCTTAGCAATGAGCGTGAACAAATCTTGATAAGGCTTGAGCTTGGGGTCACGAGTACGGTAAGTGGACAGAACTTGCCGTAGGACGAGCTGAGAGTCTCCTATGATGTTCAAATAACGCGCGCCTAGAAGATAGGCGTGCTTCAAGCCGGCCAGGAGGGCCTCATACTCTGCGATGTTGTTGATAGCAGGAAATCGAAGTTGATAAGCGAAGGGGATGGTTACCCCCTCTGGAGTAAGCATTACAGCACCGATCCCTTGGTCTTGGGAGTTGAGTGCACCATCGAAGTGCAGAGACCAAAAGGGATGATGAGAAAGGACAAAGAGATGCTCATCAGGGAAATCATCCTGAATAGAATCGGTGTGAGGAATAGGGAGATGTGCAAGATGCTCAGCAATGGCATATCCTTTGACTGCCTTCTGAACAACAAAGGTGATGTCAAACTGAGAGAGGAAGCTCTGCCAGCGAGCTAACCTACTAGAAAGGATGGGTTTTTCTAAGAGATAACGGATCGGGTCCATTCTAGAGATCAACCTAACTGGGTGGGCGAGAAAGTAATGTTTAAGCTTCTGAGCTACCCACACTAAGGCGGCACAAGTCTTCTCCATAGCGGTGTACTTGGATTCAGCTGGATTAAACAGTCGAGAGAGGTAGTATGCAGCCCGCTCTTTCCCTTCATCATCTACTTGTGCTAAGACCGCCCCTAGGGAGTCCTCAATAACCGAGATGTATAGGATTAAGGGTTTCCCAGGGACAGGAAGTTGCAAAACCAGGGGATTGGATAGATACTCTTTGAGGTCCTTATAGGCCTTCTGACAATCTTGATTCCATTCGAACTTGACCCCCACCTTAAGCAATTCATAAAATGGATGACACCTCTGAGAATGCTGAGATATAAATCTTCTAATGAATTGCAGTCTACCAATAAATCCTCGAAGTTTCGTAATGTTCTTTGGCGGAGGCATGTCCATGACGGCCTGTGCTTTATTAGGATCAATCTGGATCCCCCGTTTGCTCACTATGAACCCTAACAACTTCCCTGAGGAGACTCCGAATACACACTTCTTCGGATTCATCTTAAGCTTGTAATCCCTGGCTCTCTGCAGCACCTTAGCCAGGATAGAGGGGTGTTCTTCTTTTGTTCTTGACTTCACCAAGATGTCATCCACGTAAGCTTCCATATATATGTGCATCATGTCGTGGAAGATGGCCATCATCGCCCTTTGATAGGTGGCACCTGCATTTTTCAAACCAAATGGCATAACTACATAACAATACGTGCCCCAGGGCGTGGTGAAGGAAGTTTTCTCTTGGTCTTCCGGAGCGAGACGGATCTGATTATAGCCCGAGTACCCATCCATAAATGATAGAGCTTCATACCCGGCAGTGTTATCCACTAGGACGTCTATATGAGGTAGCGGGAAATCATCTTTGGGACATGCTTTGTTTAGATCCCTGAAATCAATGCATATGCGCACTTTTCCATCCTTCCTGAGAACAGGGACTATGTTCGCCACCCACTGAGTATATAAAACCACTCTGACGAACCTGGCCTTGTATAGTTTGTCGACCTCTTCCTTGATCCGCAAGGCCATGTGGGGGTGAAATCTTCTTGACCGTTGTTTAACAGGTGTTGCCCCTGGTTTAAGCACGAGTCGATGTTCCACTAAGGAGGGGTCAAGACCTGGCATGTCCATATAAGACCAGGTGAAAGAATCACTATACTCCCTTAGGACCTTAATCAATTCCTCTTCTACTTGTGAAGGGAGATTAGCAGCAATCATGATGGGCCTTGGGTCTTCTTCGGTTCCTAGATTGATTTCCTTTGTAGGTTCATCCACCGACGACGACGGCTCGTCGAATCTTTTCAATCCTTGTGCGTATAAGTCGGCGGTGTCATCTACATTGCTATCTTCATTAATTGGATCCTTCTCATCCAAAATCTCATAGACGCCTAATTCGTCATCGCTCCACACCCCTTCTATTTCCTCGTTATCCTCAATCATGATTGTTGTAGCGACGAATTCTGGACACTTCAAAAGAGCATGACACCGCTGAGCTAGATCTTGCAAGAACCTATCAGGAACAGATCGGGAAGGATGCGCAAGCGAGCGCGGCTCAGAATGGGAAGGGTTGGACGACCCAGAACAAGACCCTACTTCTCTAGACCTAATGGACTCTACTCCTCTAGACTCGACGGACCCTAACCCTAACCTAGGGGGGAAAAGGCCTAGTGGAAGGGGAGGAGCAGGGGACTCGTGCCCTTGGGAGGAGGAGGATGGAGACAGGATAGCGTAATCTTCCACTGAAATCTCCGTTTCAAATTTGACGTTTTTTGTTGGAGATCAGCGGCTACACAGCAAGATGGAGGAGGTGGGAGCTGCATAGGGAACAGCTTGGGGAAGATGCAATCAAAGAAGGGATCAGAAGAAGAGAACCACATCTCGTGGAGTTGAGCGTTGGGAGGAGGAGGAGTAAACAGAGTGGATAGATCAATGCGTTGACACTTCCCGCAGGCACAAGGAATGAATAGAATCTCCGGTGGATCAATGAGAGATGAATTTATCATGATAGGAGGAAGGCGGGGTATGAACTCCCTTTGTTGAAAGATAGATTGGAAGCGTGAGGGAGACCAAGAACAGACAATTGGAGAGCTCTCCTCCTTCTGCAATTTAGCCACGGGCTGCTTCTTCGGCCTCCACTGCATAAGCCGAACTTCTTGTTGCTTCTTCTGACATTCTTCCTCATGAAAGAGCCCCTGCAAGGCCTGACTGTAGTCGAGCGTGTCATCATCTGACCCTCCTGGCAAGGGAGGCGGACTAGCAATTGGACAAACTGTATTCCTTTCTTGCTGAACCAGCTTTGGAGCTAATGTGCCAGGCTGGAGAGGCCCTTTGACAAAATGCTGACGATAATCCCAGGTGAGCGGCCCAGAATCACCCATCATAGATAATGCTGTCTCTTTGTATCCGAGACCTCTCCTACCCATTTTTCTTCCCTTAGGTATAGGCTTAGTCATCCCTTGCAGTTGCGCACCGAGGCCTCTCCCCGGTTGATAGCCCAGTTTCAATATAATGTTCCACCCCTTTGAATCTTGAATCTGCGGCTTCACTTTGACATTAACTGGAGTAGCGACGGGCTTAGGGGATGTGTAAGCCCAAGGAAAGTTCAAATCCAACACTGACAGAACGGGCCGGCTGCTTGGCCAGAGTGTGGGAAGAACCTGCTCTGAGATAGCCTTAACGGACTGCACCGTGGATAAGCTCTTAACTTTGACGACCCTCCCTTGGAAGGGGAATTTAATGCACTGATGTGCGGTGGAGGGCACGGCGCCGAGTGTGTCAATCCAGGGACGACCCAAGATAGCCTTGAACATAGGGTCGATATCAAGAACATAGAATTCCACGGCCATAGTAAGGGGCCCGAGCTCTGCCTGAATGGTGACTACCCCGTGACATGCTCGTCTTGAGTTGTCATATGCCGCTATAGTGGTGGGGGTAGGCCGTAGTAACTCTTCAGATATGTTGCATGCTCGGAGGGTGTTGAGTGGGCAAACATTAATTGAGGCCCCTGTGTCAACCAGCGCTGCTTCAATGTCGACTTTGTTCAGGGTAATTCTTATGCAGAGCGGCATTTGCTGAGCCCCCGGAGGTGCAAGCTCAGTTTCAGAGAATGTGATTGCCGGCCCTTTGGAGATAGTTGCCAGTGCCGTTGGTAGGCTATCAACTGCCATGTCTTCGCTAACCATTACCTTCTGTAGGAAATCCCTCAGTGCATCCTGATGAAGGGTAGACCTTTTGATCAGCTCTAGCACAGATATTTTGGTGGGTACTCGATCCAGATGATGCAGTAAGTCATATTGAGTACCCGGCAAAGGTTCAGTTTCTTCTTGCTCGGCCACCGGCTGAGAGGACTGGGGATTAGAAGTAGTAGCGTAATTCCGATGGAACATCTTCCCGCTCCTTAAAGCACAGTTTGCCGTGGCATCTGAAGATAGTATGATGGGCCCTGTGGGATGGATGAATGGAACAGGGGAGGCAGTTTGGTGGAGCGTAGGGTTGGTGAGGTTAATGGGTGGTGAGCGGATGATGGGTGAAGGATTGGTGGGAGGCAGGGTGGTGAGTGTTGATGCGGGCGAAGGGAACGCTAGTGGATGGGTAAGAATGGGTGAGGGATTGGATGGTGGTGTGATGACGGTGATGGGGGCAAGTGGTGGAGGATATGACGGAATGGTGGGTGGTGAAGGATTTGCCGGAGCGGGTGTGAATGGGAGGACGAGCGGAGAGGGCGTTGGATGTGTAGGGATGATGAAGGGAGGATTGCGGTGGTTATGGTGGAGGGCCATGACCTGCGGTGCGGCGCCATCATCATCATAAGACCACCCGGCGTTGGGGGCCGGTGGTTGGACCATGTTTACTTGTGCTGGTGCTGGCGGCTGCTGCTGAGGAGCGGGTGGATGATTCGGCATCGGGTTCTGATGGATGCCCAGGTCTTGTACTTGCTGTGGTTGCTGCTGTTGTGGTGGCTGCTGCGGCTGCGGTGCTTGATGCTGCTGCACTTGTTGCCCCTGCGGCTGCCTTCTCTTTTCTTTAATCTCAACAATGGCCCTATGCATTTCGGCCCAGTCGATTCTCTGCCCTTCATGAAGGTCATACACAAGATCTCAGAACTGAAAACATCCTTCTATGGTATGGCCCGGCTGCCGGTGGAACATACAATACTTAGTCTGATCGACTGCCGGGTTCCAAACAGGCCGTTCCGGAGGAAGTTGGATTGCATTTACTGACATGAGTGCCGAGAAGATATCTGTAAGTGTCTCTGGCAATGGAGGATACTGGGCTCTCCTAGGAGCCGGGCGCTTGCTATTTGTATTGTTGTTGTTGTAGCCGTTGGGTGGAGGGACGTTATGGTATTGTGGTGACGGTGATGGTTGTTGTGGCATGGCGAAGGTGTTCTGTGGAATGGTGAAGGCGGGGGGAGGGTTTTATGGAGTGGCTTGGAAGTTTTACGGAGCGGAATTTTACGGATTGCGGGGGTTTTGGTTGTAGCGGAAAGGTGCGACCTGATATGGAAAAGCAACGGCTTGTACTTGCTCATTTGTTTGGACTCCCTCAGTAACCGGCCCTTGTGGTTTCTTGTGGTACTTGGGCTTTTGATTTTCGAAGAGGGAATGGATAGGGGAGTCCTTGAATTGAGTCTGGATGAAGCGCGCCCGGCTATAGAGTTGATGCATGTTGGCTATGTCATTCATTGCCAGGATGTTGTGGAAGGTCGGGGTGGCATTGGAAATCAACAGTTTGACCTTCTCTTCCTCCGGAATGTGGCCCGGTACTCTAGCGGCCATTTGTCTCCACCTGTCTGCATAGGTGGCGAACTCTTCATCCGGCTTCATCTTCTCGGCCACTAGATCTGTAAATGAATATTCAGGGCCGACCCTGTCTTGGAACCGCTGGATGAATTTATCCTTTACCACCTTGAAACTCTCGGCCTCTTCCAGTGGTAGAGAATAGAACCATTCTAGAGCAACACTGTCCAAAGATCGGCGGAATAGGTACTCCATGAGGCGATCATCATATTGGAACTGCGCCGATTCATAAAGAAAATCCCTCACATGGATGAAGGGAATGATGTTCCCGTCGTACTTGCGATAGTTGGGGAGCTCTGATTGCGGAGGGAACCGGATGTTCTGGAAGCTCGGAATAGGAATATCGGCCAAGGATTGTGGGCCACCCTTTTCTGGAGAAAGTCGAGTTGTTGCTGCATGGTGGTCCACTTGTCAAGCAAGTCCTGCTCTCGGGAGGGAGCAGGGGTAGTGAAGGATGCTGATTGTATTTGAGGGGCAGATGGAATGGCTGTAGCAACAGGCGGGAGCCCGTAAGAAGGAGTGGAAGGATAGACAGTGGAAATAGGAGGCCCGTAAGAAGGATATTGGGCCTGAGATAGACCCGGATTAGAATGATTTTGGGCCACTCCTTGCTGAGGGCGTAAGAGATCGGAAGGGTTCATAAGGAGCTGCGGAGCTGCCGGACCAGAGTTGTGATGATCCACCTGGACAAAGGAAGGGATGGGTGACTTCCCTTTATCGAAAGATTGATGGGCTGAATTAGAAGATTGGCCCACCTCCATGAAAGTGATGGTCCGGGGTTGGACCGGAGTGAGATCAATCGGAGTGGGCTGAACGGACGGCCCAATAATGGAAGGATTAGATTGACCTTGGATAGTGGCAGAAGGAGATGCGTTGGACCCTTGCATGGTTTGATAAAGAACTTGGAGTTGGGCCGGATCCAGTTGGGCCATCATCTGAAGGACGGAGCCCGCGGAAGGAGTGGAGAAAGAAGGGGTAGCTTGACCACCTTCCATAGAAGTGGGGGACGGAAGAGGGGTAGTCCCCTCCCCGGAGGAGAAGGCAACAACCCTAGGAGGTTTCTCAAGGAGCCCTTGAGGAAGGGAGTCCTCTTGGGAGTGGGGAGGATTAAAGGATGCCATGGTGGACTCGAAGAGGGGATTGGAATAGAATGTGAAGAAGGAATTGATTTGAGGAGATGATTCAGACGAATGAAAACAACTCCACATGCAACGAACAACCTTGGAAATATGCAAAGCAACCAATACAAAAAAGAAACACACAATAAGCAACCAACTTAGGTGATTCTAACAAGATGTAAATGATAAAAGATGAAGACACCCAAAATCAACCAAGTTGTTTAATATGATGCAACAAGGTTCTTATGATTTCTCCTTTGGAACTTTAGTGAATTGATTGATATGTGCTCTCAACAATGGGTTCCTAGTAGAAGATGGATATGGGACTTGGTTTGACTCTCAGTGTAACCACTCCTTCACCTATGCAACCCTAGACACGGGGTGGGAAAGGTACAACCAGCCCGGCGTCCGTGTGGGAATCCACGGCTCGCGGGGACTTACGAAGGTCCCTGCTGTGATTTCCTAGTCGGCCCCAAGGAATATGGAGACGAGAGGTCCTCTCAACAAGGTAGGAAAATGCAATCTAATGTATGAAAAGATGAATGACCCTATGTGCACCGGAGTGCATGCAAAGTCTAGCCTAGAATCCAACAATCAATGGTGCACACAATGATATGGAGATATGAGCAGAGCAAGAAGGAGGTCAAGTATCACCCAAGCAATAAATCACAGTAAAAACTACGGAAATAAATGCACCTCGGATGCGTACCTGCCAGGAGAATAACGGTCGAAGGACCCTGCGTCAGAGCACAATAACGGTCAAAGGCCAGACCGCCAGATAATATATAACGCAGGGGGATGAGACCGTCAGATGAGCCAGGAAACCAAAACCAGACAGAAGTAACCGGAAAGCCCGTGGAAGCTCACACAGCAGAACCAAAGCGGCAGTCTAATGCCCCTGCGTCAGAGGACTGTGACGCGGGGACACCGGGCCGTCAGAAAACTCAGAAAACCAGAATGAGCAGTAAACAAAGGGGAAACAAAAGGCAACTCAACAAGCAGATGATGGCAGGTTTAAACAAGAATCAAAAGCACGATTGGCACAAGTCGTCCCACCGTGATCGCCAAAAAATTATCTGTTGATATTTATTTGTCTATCTTCTATCTTTCTTTTGAGGTTTGAAAAGTGATATGGTAAGATGACAAACAAGCAATCAAAGATCTATTCAAACCTATGAACATGTGATCATGAACCTAGGCAATCATAGCTAGCTCTAGCATGGGCATGCTATCTCAATCAAACTACGCTAAGGAAAAGGAAAACACACGTCGGGGCATGGA
The DNA here is from genome assembly GCA_022559845.1 of Amorphophallus konjac. Taxonomy (NCBI): domain Eukaryota; kingdom Viridiplantae; phylum Streptophyta; class Magnoliopsida; order Alismatales; family Araceae; genus Amorphophallus; species Amorphophallus konjac. Next base: position 293,279,970 of record CM040124.1, on the reverse strand, counting down.
GCAAGGAGTAAACAAAAACACACCGTGAAGGTGGAACAAGCAAGGAAAATAGAAAGATATGATGAAGAAGACAGCTAATGCCCAATACCAAGGAAAGATGTGATCGCCACCAAAGCAAAAACAAGTCAAAGACCTGAATATACCTTGGAAATAGGTGGATGAAACACCCACCTACGGGAGAGAAAACCAGAGAAAGCCTGCAGATCAACTTATAAATAACGGCCAGAACCCCGTGCGTCGCTTGGAAATGATGGCCACACGATAGACCGCCGGAAGAGAGTGACGCGCCTGCACAAGGCCGTCAGATAACCTGCAGTAACAAAGCTTGAATTCTTTTAACTCCAACCCTTCCAGCCGGCTAGAAGACCTGGGCCTCGTGTTAATGAACCTGTAAACCTGCCAAAGATGTAGAAAGACCAAACATAACAACCTCAATTAGTCCTTTTCACAAGCATAGCATCGATTCTCAAAGGACTTAACATCATCAAAAGGAGAGTGGATTACCGGGGAGTTTTTGGTTTTTAACCCCTCTGGGTGTTTTAAAAGTTTGGGAAGACGTTTATATGCTTAGAGGACAGTGAAAAACGTGGAGAAGGAGGAGGGACAATGCTTTGATTGAGGAAAAACCAGGGAAGAACTCAAGCATGCAATGATGAACTTGAAAGGCCAAAACCAAAGTACTACCTTGATTATGAGATGGATGGACGTGGGAAGCAGTTCCTCTTGGATGAAGATGGCTCCTGAGTTTGGCAGCACTTCGTCGTGAATTCAAATCTTCCTCCCTCGGGCCATGAAGTCAAGGGTTCTATTTATAGACCCTCAAACTCTCAGGTCGAGCAGAGGATAATCAAGCAAGATAAAGAGATAACTCTTAGCAAATCCAGAAGATAATATCACCAAGAGTCCATAGAATCGAACGGAAGGTCCTGAGGATCATATTTGAAAGAGATATCGTCAATCCAAACCCTTATCTCGACCATGGAGTAGCAGAGAAAAGGCCTGAACTGCCAGGACTCTCTGAAGGAAGTAACGGCCACACGACAGACCGCCGCTTGGAAGAAACGCATCAAGGACCATCCATTACTCTCAACCCTATCCTAAAGGATAAGATCGACGGGAAGAAGACTTAATCAATTGGACTCTGCAAAGAAGTGACGGCCAAGACATAGGGCGTCAGAATGAAACAACGGCCTCTCAACGGACCGTTATTACCAATGTGTGAGCCAAAGGATAACCACTAAAAATGAGGTCTTAAGCCTTAGGACTCTTCAAAGAGTAACGGTCCAGGCCCCATGCGTTATAATGAAACAACGCGCCTGGTTCGGACCGTTATTACCATTGAGTTTCAAGAATAGCAATGAAGGGTTGCTAAGCTATTGCCAACGAAACGCCACCAGGAGCCAATTCTTAATCCAGGAATTAAGACCCAAGAAACAGGCCTCAACTGATCAGAGACTCAATGAAGAGTGAACAACTCGGAGCATCATATAGAATGAAATAAGGAGATGACCCAACTTATTGGGTATAAAACGGGTGTCAACAGGTGGCTACTACTCTCCTTCTCTTTCCTTTTTTTTCTATCTGTCTGTCTCTCTATCTTTTTATTTTTTTGCTTCGAAGGGCAGCCTTCTTATAGAGGGATGGCCCTCATCCTATCGGTGTGAGCTCCCCGGCGCACCAGCATCTGGCTTCCCGGGGTGGGCAGGCCTCGGCGCGTCTTAGTTCACATTGGGCATGGCCCATCTTCTGTCATCCGGCGCCGAATCCATCTAATGGGCTCCTTCAGATGGCGTGATGGGCTTCTTGGTATGTGTATATATTCTTCATGGGGCTTGTTTAACACCTTGCATTCACAAACATGTGTGAGGCACTGTGAATCCCACTTCCGGAGAATCAGAATTATCTGAGCATCCCTTTTCAGCAGGCAGATGATTGCCTGAATGTTGGTATAGTTTTATCAGCCTGACTATCTGAATGATAGCAGTACTAGACAGCGGCCTAGCCAGGGATGGCTTTAGCCGAGCAAAGTGTTAGGAGTAGTGGGTCTCTTCTATTCTGATTGTCAGAACTTCCAGGGACAATGCGGGAGCCGCACCACTGGTTGGCCTTCAGAGCCTTGAGTCTGATTTAGTTTCTTTTGATATATTTTAGGTGTCAACACCTGTACATTATTGGCCACATTATTATTATAATAGTGGAAGTAGCTTGATTTATACTTGAAGATGCAGTTCGAGCACTGATTGTGTTCAAGGGCTCTATGCTAATCCCCTCGGCTGATTGTCGGAAACATACAGTAAACCATGGTGTATGATGCTACTGGAGTGGCATTGCGCTGGGAGTACTTTCTTTATAAATAAGTGAAAATCCATGGATATGAATAAAGATCCACGTAACTTCACGAAGTACTTGCTATTAAGCGAAAAGTACTTTTCTTGCTTGTTACATGGCTTTCTAGTACATAGCCTTCATGGTTATGAAAAGTACATTCTTGTTACATTCGTGTTCATGGAAAGGCTAAATATACATTCTTATCATATACTTGATCAATCATATTCTTGTATCTCGTCATGATCATAACTTGTTACTTTGGCTTTATTCATGTGCTTTGCCGTATTCGCATGATTTATCTTATTCTCTAGAGCTAAAATATTAATCACTTAAACGTACCTTCATGTTGATACAAAGATACCTACTGGGCAAGTGTGCTCATTGCCTAGTTTCTTAAATGTTTCAGGAAGTACAGATGAATCGGATTTGGATTATACAAGTAACGGGTCCAAGAGTGATTGAAGGTCAAAATGAATCGAGAGAAGCCATAGTACCAGATGTCTAGTCGAGTCTTGTTGTAATTTTCTATTTTTCTTGAGTCTATGATGTAAGAGTGTTAAGAGTCAAGGATCTTATGTACTTTGATATTATTATTATGGAATAAAGTGAAGTTTGGAAAAAAAATACTTGCACAATTACTTTAGTGTGATTGTCTTGCACTCTGATTATATTGCTTGCTCGAGACGTACTAGCTGACTGTATACGTTTCCGATTATTTCCGCTGCATAATCTCGGGGCGTGACAGTTAGAGTGGTATCAGAGCATAAGACTAGAAGTCCTAGGGAAAAGTCATGTCATCGGCTAAATCCAAGGTTAAAGGACCCACACCTATGAAACTAGGAAAGAAACTCCCTACCTATGAGAGGAATTGGGTAGAACCTGGAATGAAAAAAATAATTAGAATTGTTTCTAAGATTAACCTCACTCATTCCATTAGAATTAACAAATTCATTATGATAGTTAGGTGCGATAGATAAACACAGATCCAGAGGGGGGTGAATGGATCTTCTAAAGAGTTTTGACCAAATTAAAATTCGTATGAAATGATAAGCACAAGATCAGTGGATAATTGCTCAAACATAAAAGATGCAAACCCAATTAAACTCTAGGACATGAATAATCAATCAGATCACGGTCCTAGCATGCATCTAGCGGAAGCAAGCAATCAAACAAACCACTGCACAAGGGATTTTTTAGGTGGTTCGGTCCACAGACCTACGTCCACCCCTCACTCCCAACCGGAGTGAGGCTTCCACTAGCAATCAGCTAGAAAGTATACTCAGTCTGCAAACAAGTTGTTGCCACACAGCTTGACCAGGGGAACATCCTCCCCTCTTCCTCCAGACCTGAGGGAACCCACTAGTGACACACAGTCACTAGCAACCGGAGACCCAAGTCTCCCTTCCTCTGAAAGCCAGAGGGAACCACAAGTGACTCCCAGCCACTTGCGACCAGAGACTAGGTCTCTCTTCCTCCAGACCAGGAGGGAACACACAGGTAGCAACCACTACCTGCAACCGGAGCCAAGGACTCCCTTCCTCTGAAACCAGAGGGAACTCACAAGCGACACTCAGTCACTTGCAGATCGGAGACACAGTCTCCCTTCTCCTGAGTCCACAGGAGGAACCCGATCTCCAACCAGAGAATCGGAAGAACAATGTTCAGTTTGAAAAGAAAAACAATAAAAGAAAATACAGCAACTAAAAGCTGGAAATATAAAATCAAAATGTGGCTCTCGCAGGAGCTGACTGGCCTGGATTTGATCCACGGTCTAGCAGAAACTGATCTTCAATTGAAGCTTCTTTTACTCTAACTCTCTCTTCTTCTCACTCTTCTTTTTCTTCTCTTTCGCGGGCTCTCTCTCTGTCTCTTCTTCTTTTCCTACTACTGCAGCTCTTTCCTTCTATCTCGATCACTCTCTTTCTCTATCTGCTTCTCTTTTTTTTTCACGATCAGCCTTCTTCTGAGGAAGAAGCCTTCCTTTTATAGCAGCAGCAAGCAGCTAGGGCGTGTGCTCTCGACGATTCCCGCCCAGAAGGTTCAGTCCACGTGGCACGATCAGGGCCATCTCCTATTCTTGGATCACATGCATCATTAACCTCCTCGAATCAGCAGTCCTGTTAGAACAGATTAACTATCAGTGCAAGTTAATTTATCTGACAGGAAAGAATATGAGAAAGTATATACATCGAGTCACTTTGATGAATGAGCTAAGCTTCTACAGACTTGATGCATCAATTGAAGTGTGCACATATGAGAAAGTATATACAGCGAGAATGAATGTACAGACATTACATTCACGAGTGTACATACTTTAACTGCATGAGATGCAGGCAACCAGTGTGTATACTTGAAGTGTATGTAATGCAGACACAAGAGTGTAAAGACTTGAATGCTCAAAGGATTGTACAGACTTCTGAAGGAGATGCACAAACAGAATGAAAGTATGCACATTGAATGCATGAGATGCTTAGACAAGCTGTCACCGAATGTAAAGACTTTGTCTTACTGTTTATGCATGAGTCTATCAACGAATGTACAGACTTTCTATGCTGAATACACAAGACGCTAAGAGACGCTGTATAGACTTGACAATGCATGGACTAGCACATAGACGCAGCAAGACTTTGTGAGCGCCAAGCCGGTGTACAGACTTTGCGAGTGCCAAATCAATGTACAGACTTGCGAGCGCCAGGACCATGTACAGACTTAGTGCAAGCGGGATGTGCAGACTTGCTATGAAGCAACCAGAATGTACAGACTTTGAAATCAAGGAATGCACAGCGATGTATAGACTTTGAAACACGATGCAATGTGTAGACTTTGATAAACGAATGTATAGACTTGATAAAGCTTCAAAGCACAAGACACTTGGCCAATGTACAAACTTGGAAAGCTTGAAGGCCAATGTACAGACTTGGAAAGCTTGAAGGCCAATGTACAGACTTAGAAAGCCTGAACCAATGTGCAGACTTGGAAAGCTTGAAGGCCAATGTACAGACTTGGAAAGCCTGAACCAATGTGCAGATTTGAAACAAGTGAACATGGCGATGTGTAGACTTGGCCAATGTACAGACTTGAAGCAAGGGGACGATGTGCAGACTTAGAAAGCTTGAAGGCCAATGTACAGACTTGGAAAGCCTGAACCAATGTGCAGATTTGAAACAAGTGAACACAGCGATGTGTAGACTTGGCCAATGTACAGACTTGAAGCAAGGGGACGAAGTGCAGACTTAGTGTGTGCTGTGAGCAATGTATAGACTTGGTGTCTGAACGTAGGTAAAGATAAGCAATGTATAGACTTGCAAGAGTGAGACATTGAATGAGACGGTGGATGTACAGACTTGGGCTGTACAGACTTGCAGTGTGCAATGCATGATGTATCGACTTTGCCTTAGAGACGAATGTATAGACTTTAGTGAATGCATTCTAGGCATACCCTGTACAGACTTGAGAGGTGATGCATTTTAGCCAAACCCTGTACAGACTTGAGAGACGTTGCATGCACGATGTATAGACTTGTTAATGCACTGATGCATGCTGTACAGACTTAACATGAGACGCTGCATTCTAGCCGAAACGCTGTACAGACTTTACTTCGTGATGCAGCATTGTACAGACTTTGCATATGTGAGACACTGGCTGTATAGACTTAGAGTGAAGCATGCAATGTATGGACTTTGAAGACTTGCTTGCATGCGGATGTATAGACTTTAAATGAGAAGCACACGATGCAATGTGTGGACTTGGTGTCTCATGCAGACAGACGAGTGAACAGTCTATGCCATGCTCACAGTTAATGCTCACAGTTAATGCATGTAACAAGTACTGTATGAAGTAAACACATATGACATCAAACATATGAGAGTCATAGTGTTTGTCAACATCAAAACACAGTAGTGTCATCAACAAAACACAATATCCAACAATCATCAAAACACACTATCCAACAAACATCAAAACACAATATTGTCATCATCAAAACACAATATCCAACAATCTCCCCCTTTTTGATGATGGCAACACTATGAGTCTCAAGAATGAAAAAGATGGAATATTCAGACTAGACTCATCAAAGTATTCTCCCCCTTTGACTTCATCAAAAAGAGAACAATACTTTGATAATCTAGTGATGGCATATGAGACACCCAAAAAAAAAAAATTCAGCAGTTGAGGGCAACACAATATCAGAAGCAATTAAAACAAATCTCCCCCTTAGGCAAACAACTTATGCAGACATGCATATTCAACTAATACTCCCCATTTGACATGGCAGATGTAGACAAACAATCTACAAGGATGAACTCTGGTTATCCAAAGGCAGCAAGTAAATAGGTTATACTGAGAGTTGTGCCTCACATAAATGAGAACCAATGTCAATCAAAGCACAGTGATAGAGAGCAATAGGATGAACAGATTCAGTAAATAGTAAAAATTGAGATGTAGAACTTTTCAGCATGATACCAACTTCATAAAATAGAAATTAAGTTTTAGATTCCTCCATTATAAAAGCTTATGAATCCTTGATTGTCAGATATGGTTTAAGAATGATGTAAACCGAGTTTTTTTTTCAAAAAGAAATGGTACTCATATCTGAACCAACTCTTAATAAAAGAGGAACTACAAGCTCATATAAAATTCTAGTTCGACCAACTTCCATCTTACTTAGTTTACTTTCCATGACAGCTTTAAGAGAAACATAAGTGAATGCAACTGAATTTTAATTGTTCTTTCAGAATTTGATTTACACTTGTTCATATTTTTCCCTTTTTTTTAAGAATAATTTTTGTTTATCAACACCTTTTGACGTGGGGAGACACCTTGATCAGAGGCCAGAATCCCCAGTTACTCAGTGTGACAACCGTATTGCTTCTCCCATTTTAGAGAACAGATGTAGCATTAAAAGTATCTTTGGCATGAGGATACACCTTGATCAGAGGTCAGAATCCCCAGTTACTCAATACAACTATGCCATTGCTCTGCCATATTCTCACAGTAGTTTCCACTCATCTCTTTAAACAGAGTTAACCATGGTACTTATTGACACAATACTTTGGACAGGTTTCTCTGTAACTACAGTCATTGCTCTGTCCATACTTTTTCTCAGAATGGATTCAGAACAAGTTAGGTGTTTAAGAACAACTACATACACTATATATCTCAGTCAACGTAGACATGGACTTCAACTTTTTAGATTTCAGATAGTCTTACATGAATTTACATGAAGCAAACAGTTAAAGTTTATTAAGAGGTTGAATCAGATATTTTCAAGTTCTTTGAGTCCAAACAAGAGTACATAAGACTTAAACCAATTCCAGTTAACAAATGTTCTTAAGCATGTATAATGGAAGGTTCCTCATTAAAGATGTTTTAACTTTTATGAAGTAGTATTCAGGCTGAAGGTTTACTTCATATCTCGGCTCATTAATTTAAGTAAGCTGACTGAAATTTCAACAAACAGCATAGATTCTGAAAATTTGCAGCAAAGAATCTGCTCTTGAGCAAAGTAGTTCAGAGTTGACTGGGTAGAGGTGAAGCTCTCCTTCAGCAGATTTAGGAGAGACAGACAGATCCAATAAGATATAAATTCAAAATAAGAGATATGCTATGTAATGACTCCCCTAACTAAAAGCACTGAATCATCCTATATGTCATGAAGACAATGCATGAGACTAGACAGACTCCCCCTCATATTGTGTAATGTTTGCAATGAAGGCTGAACATGTGATTTTGTGACTCACGCTCATTCAGACTGCCCTATTAAGTGAAATGACCCATGGTACTAGGCGGAGGACTTGGTCTAAAGACCACCTCTCACATAGCAAGCACTTCCAGACAGATTTCACCTGCCTTTTAGTAGCTTACCATTTGATATACCATAGTGGCCATGCATGACAATGCAGTATCATCAGTCCTAAGTGCATCAGATTTTCAGTGAGTGTGAAATGCAAATTCAAGCATTTGATCAACAGCATGAAGTTCACACTTTTCAGAACTAGATAGAACCTGATGTTTTCAGCAATTCTGTATAGATGAACATTTATTTTAACAAGATATGCATACACAGCTCAAAGTACAACCAAGTAAGCCCATGAAGCTCAATGCAAGTGTCAATAACAAATAAGGGATCATGTATGCATGAATCATGATATGCAGTTAAAAAAATAGATTTCTAAGGAATTCAATTAACCACATATGAAGAGTGCAAGTATTACCTGAAGAGTGCTTGAATGGGGTTTTATTTTGAGTGCCTTGGTTCATTTCCCCAGCATATTTTCAATCCAAGGCACACCTGCAAGGCAAAGTTTATTTTGCACAAACAGGTACCCAAGTGGTCTTGGGTCCTGAGTTAACAGTGACACCTTTGGCAGGTGTTCTAAATAACTTTTTAGCATGTAGGTCATCAGATCTCATCAAGTAGCAATTATTTATTGAATGACCAATGTACCACAATAATAGCAAGATGCAGCAGATTTCAGATTTGATTTAAGCACATTCTTATTAGCATGAATTCTATGTGCATATGCATGAAAATTTTTGTTAACAGAATTAAAATTCTGTTTACCAAAATGAGCCAGCCAACAGTCAGCAGCTCTATGGCCTGGCTTCCCACAGTTATAGCATGAAATTTTCACAAATAGTTTTGCAGGGAATTTGACAAAATGGGGGTTAACAGAATTCTTTTGAACATACCAACAGTCCTTGACTGTATGCCCATTTTTCCCACATTCGAAGCATCTGATTTGCTTACTTTTAAAACCATTTTTACTCCAAGTGGATCTAAACCAGCACTCAGCAGCCCTGTGCCCAGGCTTATTGCAGTTGAAGCACTCAATGTGCTGACTAGAATTATGTTTAGATCCATATGGACTATGAAAATGAATGGAAGACCTGGCATGTAGTTTATTGTCTTCTTTCATGATAAAACATTCACTCATGAGATGACCATGCTTCCCACAATAATAACATGAAGCATCAGGCTTCCTAGCAGCATGGTTTCTATCAAAAGAATTTCTAGAATGTGATGTTTCACTACCATGCTCATCTTTTAGCATTAATCTGTAATCTTCCATTATGTGACCTACTTTCCCACAATAATAGCACGACCCCTTTTTAGTATGAGTGTTTGAGAGGTCATGTGAATTGTGTGCAGCAGTCTTTGTACCAACTGGAGTAGGTTTGTCCTTTTTCTGTAGGTTTTCATCCTTTTTTAATTTTTGAGTTTGTCCTACAGTTTTGGGACTGACAGTGGGTTTTTGTGCAGTAAATTAAAAAACAGAAGAACCAGCAGTTGTGTTTTGATCAGAAGCTTTTACAAACACAGTTGAAGTTTTATTGCTATTGATCCTTTTGTTTGTTGAACTGTAACCCAGCCCCTCTCTCTGAGAGTTATCACTCTTTCCCAGAAGCTTATTCAGATTGTCCTTTCCCTTGACAAATTTTGACAAGGAGTTTTTCAAATCTTGAATTTCAAAATTTAAGCCACAAATATTAGCTTCATATTTGGACAGATCTGTTTCACAGGAAATGACTTGTTGATGCAAGGCATCATTCAGACTTTTGAGTTTTTCAACTTCCTATTTTAATTTTATTTCATTGTCAGCTTCAAATAGAGACTTGTTAAGATCATCAATTTCTTGTTGAAGGGATGTGATAGTGAGCTCATAGTTAGTTATCTTCTCTTCACAGCAATTGACATTTCCACTCAACATTAGGTTGATGGTTTTTAGACTCTCAATTTCTTGTTCAGCATTCACCAACCTATCAGAATTATCTATGCTCACACACTTGCCTTTTTCCATTGTCAATAACCTATCTGTCAGCTGTGTGTTTAGATGTTTCAGTTTGTTGATTTCTTCTTTCAACTTATTGTTTTGCTCTGTGAGTTCATCATCAAGCACCCAATCATCCGATGAAAACTGACATTCATAAAACATTTCTTGTTATTTTTCAGATTGAAGTTTGTTGAAATTTTTCTGAAGCTCTAAGTTTATTACTCTCTCAGCCTCCAGTTTCTCAGAAACCAAACTATTTACTTTTTCAAGATTATTTGATTTGTGTTCAGATTCTTTGAGCTGGTTTTTGAGTATTTCAATTTCATATTTCATATTTTCCAATTCAGAGTTGACAAGCTCTAAGTTTCTCACCAGTTCTTCATTTTGAACAAAACATTGTTATGAGCCTGATCATCATCAGTTGAGCTGAGTCTTTCCTTTAGTTCAGCAATTTCACAAACAAGCTCTTGATTCTCCTTTTTGTGTAATCCAATTTGTTTCATAAGAGTTTGTTTTTCAGATTTCAAATGATCTAAGTCTGAACTAATAGAATCAAAATCTGTTAACTGTCTTCTTAATATGTCATTTTCAATTTTCAGAGTTTCAGGGTTTTCACCTCTAGATTTAGCATCCTCATGATTCTTTAGCTTCTTTATCAGTTTTTTATTCTTCTTCTTTAGTCTTTCATAGGATTCTAACAGATTGGCATAGGCATCTTCCTAGTCATCTAAACTGTAACTAGAGAAAGGATTGGTTACCTCTTCAGCATCTTCGGATTCATCTTGATCACTGCCATGGTTGCTCTTGTCAGCCATCAGGCAGCTGTCCTCCTTTCTCCTCTGAGCTAGCTTCAGCTTATCCAGAATGTCCTTACCGGACCTGCAGTCATGGAAAAAGGAATGTAGAGCCTTGTCAGTAGCTTCTTTCATTAATTTCAAAACTTTCTGATTCTCTCCATTTCTTGATCTGTGACTGTTAGTCCATTTGGACTCTTTCTTTGGCAGTCTGTGAGGACCATGTGAGATTAACTTCCACAGATCCGGATCCATCAAATTCACATAGTTATGTAGACTGCTAACCTATGAGTTAAAATTAGAGCCATTGAAAATCGGTGGAGAACCCATTGATTAAATCGGCAAGCAGATTAATGCATCAGAGAGTAAATTCAGAAATGCACCAAAGACAACAGGATCCTCTGCAGATCGTTGGATCTGATCAATCAGAGAACAACTCTGATACCAATTGATAGTTAGGTGTGATAGATAAACACAGATCCAGAGGGGGGGTGAATGGATCTTCTAAAGAGTTTTGACCAAATTAAAATTTGTATGAAATGATAAGCACAAGATCAGTGGATAATTGCTCAAACATAAAAGATGCAAACCCAATTAAACTCTAGGACATGAATAATCAATCAGATCACGGTCCTAGCATGCATCTAGTGGAAGCAAGCAATCAAACAAACCACTGCACAAGGGATTTTTTAGGTGGTTCGGTCCACAGACCTACGTCCACCCCTCACTCCCAACCGGAGTGAGTCTTCCACTAGCAATCAGCTAGAAGCAGACTCAGTCTGCAAACAAGTTGTTGCCACACAGCTTGACCAGGGGAACAGCCTCCCCTCTTCCTCCAGACCGGAGGGAACCCACTAGCGACACACAGTCACTAGCAACCGGAGACCCAAGTTTCCCTTCCTCTGAAAGCCAGAGGGAACCACAAGTGACTCCCAGCCACATGCGACTAGAGACTAGGTCTCTCTTCCTCCAGACCAGGAGGGAACACACAGGTAGCAACCACTACCTGCAACCGGAGCCAAGGACTCCCTTCCTCTGAAACCAGAGGGAACTCACAAGCGACACTCAGTCACTTGCAGACCGGAGACACAGTCTCCCATCTCCTGAGTCCACAGGAGGAACCCGATCTTCAACCATAGAATCGGAAGAACAATGTTCAGTTTGAAAAGAAAAACAATAAAAGAAAATACAGCAACTAAAAGCTGGAAATATAAAATCAAAATGTGGCTCTCGCAGGAGCTAGCTGGCCTGGATTTGATCCACGGTCCAGCAGAAACTGATCTTTAGTTGAAGCTTCTTTTACTCTAGCTCTCTCTTCTTCTCACTCTTCTTTTTCTTCTCTTTCGCAGGCTCTCTCTCTGTCTCTTCTTCTTTTCCTACTACTGCAGCTCTTTCCTTCTATCTCGATCACTCTCTTTCTCTATCTGCTTCTCTTTTTTTTTCACGATCAGCCTTCTTCTGAGGAAGAAGCCTTCCTTTTATAGCAGCAGCAAGCAGCTAGGGCGTGTGCTCTCGACGATTCCCGCCCAGAAGGTTCAGTCCACGTGGCACGATCAGGGCCATCTCCTATTCTTGGATCACGTGCATCATTAACCTCCTCGAATCAGCAGTCCTGTTAGAACAGATTAACTATCAGTGCAAGTTAATTTATTTGATAGGAAAGAATATGAGAAAGTATATACATCGAGTCACTTTGATGAATGAGCTGAGCTTCTACAGACTTGATGCATCAATTGAAGTGTGCACATATGAGAAAGTATATACAGCGAGAATGAATGTACAGACATTACATTCACGAGTGTACATACTTTAACTGCATGAGATGCAGGCAACCAGTGTGTATACTTGAAGTGTATGTAATGCAGACACAAGAGTGTAAAGACTTGAATGCTCAAAGGATTGTACAGACTTCTGAAGGAGATGCACAAACAGAATGAAAGTATGCACATTGAATGCATGAGATGCTTAGACAAGCTGTCACCGAATGTACAGACTTTGTCTTACTGTTTATGCATGAGTCTGTCAACGAATGTACAGACTTTCTATGCTGAACACACAAGACGCTAAGAGACAATGTATAGACTTGACAATGCATGGACTAGCACATAGACGCAGCAAGACTCTGTGAGCGCCAGGCTGGTGTACAGACTTTGCGAGTGCCAAATCAATGTACAGACTTGCGAGCGCCAGGACCATGTACAGACTTAGTGCAAGCGGGATGTGCAGACTTGCTATGAAGCAACCAGAATGTACAGACTTTGAAATCAAGGAATGCACAGCGATGTATAGACTTTGAAACACGATGCAATGTGTAGACTTTGATAAACGAATGTATAGACTTGATAAAGCTTCAAAGCACAAGACACTTGGCCAATGTACAGACTTGGAAATCTTGAAGGCCAATGTACAGACTTGGAAAGCTTGAAGGCCAATGTACAGACTTGGAAAGCCTGAACCAATGTGCAGACTTGGAAAGCTTGAAGTCCAATGTACAAACTTGGAAAGCCTGAACCAATGTGTAGATTTGAAACAAGTGAACATGGCGATGTGTAGACTTGGCCAATGTACAGACTTGAAGCAAGGGGACGATGTGCAGACTTAGAAAGCTTAAAGGCCAATGTACATACTTGGAAAGCCTGAACCAATGTGCAGATTTGAAACAAGTGAACATGGCGATGTGTAGACTTGGACAATGTACAGACTTGAAGCAAGGGGACGATGTGCAGACTTAGTGTGTGTTGTGAGCAATGTATAGACTTGGTGTCTGAACGTAGGTAAAGATAAGCAATGTATAGACTTACAAGAGTGAGACGCTGAATGAGACGGTGGATGTACATACTTGGGCTGTACAGATTTGCAGTGTGCAATGCATGCGATGTATAGACTTTGCCTTAGAGACGAATGTATAGACTTTAGTGAATGCATTCTAGGCAGACCTTGTACAGACTTAAGAGGCGATGCATTTTAGCCAAACCCTGTACAGACTTGAGAGATGTTGCATGCACGATGTATAGACTTGTTAATGCACTGATGCATGTTGTACAGACTTAACATGAGACGCTGCATTCTAGCCGAAACGCTGTACAGACTTTACTTCGTGATGCAGCGTTGTACAGACTTTGCATATGTGAGACACTGGCTGTATAGACTTAGAGTGAAGCATGCAATGTATGGACTTTGAAGACTTGCTTGCATGTGGATGTATAGACTTTAAATGAGAAGCACACGATGCAATGTGTGGACTTGGTGTCTCATGTAGACAGACGAGTGAACAGTCTATGCCATGCTCATAGTTAATGCTCACAGTTAATGCATGTAACAAGTACTGTATGAAGTAAACACATATGACATCAAACATATGAGAGTCATAGTGTTTGTCAACATCAAAACACAGTATTGTCATCAACAAAACACAATATCCAACAATCATCAAAACACACTATCCAACAAACATCAAAACACAATATTGTCATCATCAAAACATAATATCCAACACATTACTCTTCTCAGGTACCTTACTCTCATAATGGATCATCGCGTTGATTGGGGTGGAATGCAACAAACCATTTTTTCTAGGTTGGCACCTTATGCTCCTCATTTGGTTAGTACCGACTTATTAAAAGCTAACGGGTTTATAGATGGATTAAGGCCCGGCTTTATTCAACAACTTGGGACTCAGAATATCCGTACATATGCGGAGATGGTCCAACGGGCACATCTATGCGAAAGGACCTTGGAGAAGGTCGAAAAACTTAAGGGAAAAGGAGAGGAGCCGAGCCGAAGGTCTGATCGACATGAAAAGAAGGGAAAGTTTAGTATTACGGAACCTTACAAATCCCGTGATAGCAAGAAGAGATCCCGGAACGGGAGTGGTAGTGGCTACCACAAGAACAAGAAGGTCAAAGAAGAAGAAAAGTAAGTCATGGCGGCCTGCACATTTTGCGAGAAGTTTGGCCACTCAGCTGAAGAGTGCTAGAAGCGTCTCAACGCTTGTTTATGATGTGGCAGTCGGGAGCACCGCATGTCGGATTGCCCCCTTATTAAGGAACAATCTCCCGGTGGTGAACGTAAGCGACAGGCTCGACTTAATGCTATTATGGAAGATGAAGAAGCGCCCAAGAATTATGGGCTAATGGAAGGTACTATCCAAATCTATTCACATCATGCATTCGTACTATTTGATATAGGTACTTCTCATTCATTTATATCTACTACTTTTGCAAAAACCTTGTCAATTACATCAGTTCCTCTACCTTCGGACCTAGCAATCACTACACCATTAGGTCCTGGAACCAAACTTACAACCAACTACCCCGATAGTGAGGTAATAGTAGAAGGTCATAATCTTCCTGCAAACTTCGTATGCCTTGACATGGAGGGCTACGATGCTATTTTAGGTGTAGATTGGCTTGTAGACCACGACGCCTATATAAACTGACGCAACCGGATTATCTCTTTTCGAAAACCAGGTCTTCCAAGATTTTCCTTCCTTGGTATCAAATATAGGAAGCATCCTACCATTATTTCATCTCTTCACGCTTGCAAACTTATTTCACAAGGATGTGAAGCTTTTCTTGCTTCCGTAATCATCACCAAATCCAAGGGAATAATCTTGGAAGATATTCCCATCGTGAATGAGTTTCCCGATGTATTTCTGTCAGATTTGCCTGATTTACCGCCCGATAGGGAAGTAAATTTCTTCATTGAACTCATTCCCGGAGAAGCACCTGTTTCAATAGCTCCCTACAGGATGTCCCCCACATAACTCAAGGAATTGAAAAAAAAACCTCAGGAATTGTTAGACAAGGGTTTTATTCGACCTAGCACATCCCCTTGAGGTGCGCCAGTTCTATTCGTCAAGAAGAAGGATGGATCTCTCAGGCTATGTATCGACTACCGGCGACTGAATCAACTCACAATTAAGAATAAATATCCGTTGCCGCGCATCGATGAACTCTTTGATCAGATTTCAGGAGTAGAATATTTCTCCAAGATAGACTTCATGTCAGGTTATCATCAGTTCAAGATCAAAGATGAAGACACACACAAAAGTGCATTTCGAAGCTGATATGGCCACTACGAATTCGTGGTAATGCCGTTCAGGTTAACCAATGCCCCGGCAGCATTTATGCAACTCATGAATAATGTCTTCAGACCTTATCTTGACTAGTTTGTAGTCATCTTCATTGATGATATTCTTATATACTCCAAAACAAAGGAGGAACATGAAGAGCACTTAAGAATAGCCTTGCAGACACTAAGAGAGGATAAACTTTATGCAAAGCTTAGTAAGTGCGAGTTTTGGCTTAAGGAGGTCTCTTTCCTTGGCCATATTATTTCAAAGGAAGGAATCGCTGTCGATCCCTCAAAATAGAGGCTGTTAAGAACTGGAGTCGACCGATAACCGTGTCTGAAGTCAGAAGTTTTTTAGGTCTGGCTGGTTATTACAGGAGATTTATCAAAGATTTCTCAAAGATCGCCGTTCCTTTGACTAGACTCACCAGAAAGGAGAATCCTTTTATATGGTCGAAGGATTGCGAAGAAAGTTTTCAAACTCTTAAGGAACACCTTACCACTGCACCAATATTAACGCTACCGACAGAGGGTGGTGGATTTGAAGTCTATACGGATGCGTCTGGCATTGGCGTAGGATGCGTTCTTATGCAAAATGGAAAGGTGATTTACTATTCATCAAGACAGTTAAAGCGTCACGAAGAAAACTATCCTATGCATGATCTGGAACTAGCTGCGGTTATATTCGCATTGAAGATTTGGCGATAATATCTTTATAGGGAGAAATTCACTATATTTTCAGATCATAAAAGTCTGAAATATCTCTTCACCCAAAAGGAATTAAATATGCGACAACGCAGATGGTTGGAGTATCTCAAGGAATTCGATTTTACTATCCAATATCATCCAGGGAAAATAAATGTTGTAGCTGACGCTCTTAGCAGGAAACCAATGGCAACTCTAGCAAACCTCAGGAAAGGTATAACTTATCTTATTGAAGATTTTTCTCATTTAAATCATGATATTGATAGAGAAGTAGAAGGAGGTATGATTGCCAATATAAGGTCTCAACCTACATTGATCAAGGACATAGTCCACTTGCAAGAAAATGACCCTACATTGGTGGAGATTAAGGATAATATTGATCAAAAACCAGAATTTTCTATCTCAAATGATGGAAGACTATTATTCAAAGATCAAATTTGTGTGTCGAATCATGATGACACTAAGAAATTGATCATGGAAGAAGCTCACAAATCAAGGTATGCTATTCACCCTGGTGCTACCAAGATGTATCAAGATTTGAAAAGAAACTTTTGGTGGCCCAACATGAAAGAGAAGTAGCAGACTTTGTAGCTCGCTGTCTCACTTGTCAGCAAGTAAAGGCAGAACATTTAAAGCCTGCTGGGAAATTACACCCCTTAAATATTCCCGAGTGTAAATGAAAAGGTATAGGGATGGATTTTATCATGGGTTTACCTAAGACAAGAGGAGGACATGATGGTATATGGGTGATCATAGACCGATCGACTAAATCTACACATTTTCTACCAATAAAAAGTCGATGGTCTGTGGATGTACTAGCAGCATTATACATGAAGGAGATTGTCAAACTACATGGTGTCCCTGTCACCATTATATCCGACTGAGATCCTCGGTTCACATTGTTGAGACCGGTGTGTTGGATTCATAGGGGGGTGAATGAATCTCCCCTTAAAATTTTGCTCACTTCACAAATTTAAACAATCTGAAAAGCTAATTAAATCTTCTGTTGAACCAGTAAGCAAATATGTGGAGCGCACCTATGCATGCATCTGGCGCCAATCAAATAGAAGAACAAACCACGAAGACAATGAATTTTTAGGTGGTTCGGTCCTCCAGACCTACATCCACCCCACACTCAAACCCGAGTGTGGATTCCGCTGATACACAGCTTAAACCGCTGGGCCTCACAGCTTGCCTACAACCGCTGAGGAATTACAACTTAACCTCCGCTGCCTGACAGCTTGCGCTGAGCCTCACAGCTTGCTTCAGCTGGGCAATACAGCTTAGCCATCCGCTGACTCACAGCTTGACCGCTGGGGATTACAGCTTAACCCGACCGCTGGGGACTACAGCTTAACCCGACCAGTGGAATCCTCCACTGCAAACGCTGAGCAACACAGCTTGCTCTGTTGACAAGCAGCTTGAAGAAAGGTTTGAAAAGAAAACATAAAATGGGAAACAAAACAGCAACAGAAAGCTGTATACGATAAAGCACAAAATAGCTCTCAAAGAGCAAGTTGGTCTGGATCTGATCCAAGAGCCAATAGATAGCACCACTTCAAAGAATTCTTCTCTTCTTCTTCTTCACGAGCTCTCTGTCTCTCTTTCTTTCTCTTTCTCTTCTGCTTCTTCTCTCTTTCTCTTCTTCACTCTTTTTCTTCTTCTGGATCGTGCAGGCTATCTCTCTGCTTCTACCCTTCTATCACGATCTCCTAGCACCATCTGTCTTCTTCTGAGGAAGAAGCTTCGTATTTATAGAGCCTCAGAGATCGGGCGTGTGTAGGGCTTGTGCCCCCTTTATCCAGAGATAACCTCGGATCACGTGCCAGGTGCCAACCTCGGATCACGTGCCCAGACATCTTTCTTCTCGAAGGATATACCTGTCAAACAGTCATAAGAGGATATTAGAGAGATGTATAGAGTTGTTTTGAGGATGTATAGACTTTCTATGCAGCGATGTATAGATTTGATAGATGATGCATGAACAAGCCACCAATCGAGTGTACATACTTTGGAAATGCATGAAGCACACGATGTATAGACTTGTTAAAGAAGTGATGCATGAACTATGCACATGCATGAAGAGCACTGACGATGTATAGACTTGGTGTACAGACTTTGTGTGTGTGTGAGACAATGTATAGACTTGATGCACGGACAAAGCATATGCATGAACAAGCCACATAGAATGTATAGACTTTGTGTGGATGAGGCAAGGCTAACGGATGTATAGACTTGCTCAGCCGTGTGGCGTGCAACCAGACAATGTATAGACTTGTGTTCGTGCAACACACAGGCTGTACTGACTTCGTATATGCATGGACATGCCATTTGAATGTATAGACTTTGTGTGCAATGTACAAGACGATGTACAGACATGAAGCGCTATGTGAGACACAACATGAGACGCTGGGTATGTTGAGACACAACATGAGACGCTAAGTGAGATGGATCTTAACATGAGACGCTAACTTTGCATATGCATGGACATGCCATTTGAATGTATAGACTTTGTGTGCAATGTACAAGACGATGTACAGACATGAAGCGCTATGTGAGACACAACATGAGACGCTGGGTATGTTGAGACACAACATGAGACGCTAAGTGAGACAGATCTTAACATGCACTGACTTTATGAATGTATCGACCAGTCATAATAGAGCTGACCAAGTCTATTATTGAACCGATGCAATGTATGCAGTTCACCAAGGGTTGCACCGGCAATGTGGCATGCAGCAACTGTTAATGCACCGATGCAATGTGCAGGACTTCCACAAACAGGGAAATGCATAGACCTTAAACCATGACTCATAGTATGACAGGAAAATGCATAAACCTTACAGATGTATATATATGAATGCTTTATGATGTGACAAAATGACTGAACATCGCATGGTGACTCACAGTGTTTGACTCACATCAAAACCAATCATCAAAACCATAGGGGCACAACAATAATTCATTCACCCCCCTCTGAATCCAACGCACTGGTCTCAACAATTGGTATCAGAGCGGGTTGCTGTGCATAGGATCTAACAATCCACAGCAGATCCTGCATCTTCTATGGTGCATTTCAGAGTGGGTTTCTTGTGCTCGGTGTTTAGTTTCACTGACTTAGTGCCTTGCTTTGCTTATCTGGTTGTGGTGCATTCTTGTCGATTGTCTTGTGCGCTGTTGTTTACTATCTGTTGTAATGGCTCATCCGCCAATTTTCAAAGGTAATGATCTTGATCTATGGCTGAAGAACTTACATCGGTATGTTAGATCGACTGATCTTGAACTTTGGAAAGTAATGGTCCACTGTCCACACAAATTATCAAAAGATAAATTTAGATGGACTGATAAGGATAGACTGAAAGACTCTGTCAACTCGAGAGCATTAGATTTAATGAAAGCATCACTTGACAGAGCTCTAATTTCATGTGTTTCTTCTTGCAGGTCTGCCAAGGAGATTTTAGAGAAACTAAAGCTTACCAAGAATCGCAACACATGTCTGATGGTTGACGATGATGGACAGCAAGAAGAAAATGAAGAAGAAGATGAAGATGAGGTATTCTAAATTTGATAATTATGATGTGGATGATTAGATTGATGCATACAATGATTTACTTGATTCTTACGAACAGTTGAGAAAATGAAATAAATCTCTAAAAAGGAAGTTGAATGATCATGTGAATGTTAATTCAGGGGGTGAGGACATGGAACTCCTGAAGACAGAAAATGACATATTCAGAAGACAATTAAAAGATTTTGATTTCGTTAATTCTGATCTAGAATACTTGAAATTTGAAAATGAAAAACTAAAAAAATAGTCCAAGGAATTTGAACACAAATCAATGAATCTTGAAAAAGAAAATATACTGATTTTTGAGAAGCTGGAGGCTGATAGAGTAATAAATTTAGAGCTTCAAAAAAATCTCGACAAACTTCAATCTGAAAAACAACAAGAAATGTTTTATGAATGTCAGTTTTCCTCAGATGATTGGGTGCTTGATGATGAACTCACAGAGCAAAATAATAAATTGAGAGAGGAAATTAACAAGTTGAAACATCTAAACACCCAACTGTCAGATAGGTTATTGACAATTGAAAAAGGCAAGTGTGTGAGCATGGATAATTCTGATAAGTTGGTGGATGCATAACAAGAAATTGAGAGCCTAAAAACCATCAACCAAATGTTGAATGGAAATATCACTTGCTGTGAAGAGAAGATAGATGGATATGAACTTGCAATCACATCCCTTCAACAAGAAGTTGATGATCTTAACAAGTCTCTATCTGAAGCTGACAATGAAATGAAATTAAAATAGGAAGTGAAAAAACTCAAAAGTCTGAATGATGCTTTGCATCAACAAGTCATTTCTTGTGAAACAGATCTGTCCACATATGAAGCTAATATTGTTGTCTTAAATTCTGAGATTCAAGACTTGAAAAATTCTCTATCAAAATTTGTCAAAGGCAAGGACAATCTGAATAAGCTTCTTGGAAACAATGTTAATTTTCAAAGAGAGGGACTGGGTTACAGTCCGAAAAACAAAAGGATAAATGGGAATAAAACTTCTACTGTGTTTGTAAAAGCTTCTGATCAAAACAAAACCCCTGCTCCTTCGGTTTTTCAATTCAGCACTCAGAAAAACCAAAAATCCACTGTCAGTCCCAAAACTGTAGGACAAACTCAAAAATTAAAAAAGAATGAAAATCTACAGAAAAAGGACAAAGATACTCCGGTTGGCACAAAGACTGCTGCACACAAGTCACATGATCTCTCACACACTCATACTAAATGGGGGTCATGTTATTATTGTGGGAAAGTAGGTCACATAATGGAAGATTGCATATTGATGTTAAAGGATGAGCATGCAAGTAAAACATTACATTCTAGAAATTATTTTGGTAGAAACCATGCTACTAGGAAGCCTGATGCTTCATGTTACTATTATGGTAGGCATGGTCATCTCAGTAATGCATGTTTTATCATAAAAGAAGACAATAAACTGCATGCTAGGTCTTTCATGCATTTTCATGGTCCATACAGAATTAAACCCAAGTCTAGTCAGCACACTGTGTGCTCTAACTGCAATAAGCCTGGGTACAAGGCTGTTGAGTGCTGGTCAGGAAATTACTGGAATAATTCTGAATCAAGCAGCAAGCACCTCAGGTGCTTTGAATGTGGTAAGTATGGGCATATAGTTAGGGGCTGTTGGTATGTTCAGGGAAATCACATAAATTCCAAATCTGCTAAATTCCCTAGAGCAAGACCTGTAAATATTTCATGCTTCAATTGTGGTAAGTCAGGTTACAAGTCTGCTAACTGTTGGTTAATTGAAAATAAGAGACAAAATGTTCATGTAAACAACAGATAATCTCATGTTCATGCACTTAGACCTCATGCTTCTGTTAATGTGCATCATAATAAAGTCAAAAAATCTGTTGGTACATGTAGATATTGTGAAAAAATTGGACATTCTATGGACAATTGTTATTTGATGGAATCTGATGACAAGGTTGCTAAAAGACTATTTAGAACACCTGTCAGGGTTAATGCAGGACCCAAGACTGTTTGGGTACCTGCCCATGCCAAATAGTGTGCTAACTTGCAGGTGTGCCTTGGTGGGAGAAATAAAATGGGTTGAATTAACCAAGGCACTCAAGAATGAAAACCCCATGATTGCACCATTCAGGTCAGTTCCAAAACTCTGTGTTTAAATCTCATCATCTGAAATTGTGAGTCAAAAAGGGTGGATTTCATGTTGATTTGTTTGTTTGATTTCTGATGTTCTCTTCTTGTCTAGCTGATCAGTCTGTATTCCAGACTCAGCTATTGAATTTAATTCTGCACAAATTTAATGCTCTTCTCTTGCCATTTATTGCATTGTGTACATAAGATGCTAGATGCACTGCACAACCATTTTTGTAGTCGATGCATACCCTGTACCGAGTTTACTTAAACCCATGCTCATGGTTGCTCATACATTACATCGAGTATGTTTCTCACATGTTTAGGCATGTACGCACTTTGCACCGAGCTTATTCATGTGTTGCACCGAGTTTGAATGGTTCATTTAGTGCATATAGTCGATGCATGTGTCTAATGTCTGCATATATCATTTGCATGACTATCAAGGAAGTCGTTCAATGCATATAGGACTACTTTGCACTACATCTCTTTGCATAACCTTGGTATATTAAATGGTAAGCTACTAAAAGGCAGGTGAAATCTGCCTGGAGGTTCTTACTATGTGTGAGATGGTCCTTGAGACCAAGTTCTCCGCCAAGTACCAAGGGTCAAGTCTTCATATAGAGCAGTGTACTGCATATCATCAAATTTGAAAAATCTGAAAAGGAATGACTCATTGCATAGCATATTGTTGCATCATGGTGTCAGGGGGAGCTGAGAGTTCAGTTCAATACATTGAATCCTTTTCACTTCTCTTCGTCCCCACTCAATTCATTCATATTCTTTGACATCATATGCTCTTGGACCTTAATGCCTATTGCTATCACTTCTTAACAATTGCTATCATTTCCCTATCACCTTCACTGAACAACAGTATTGCTTCTGGTTTAGTACATGAGCTGTGGTTATTGCAATTTTTCACTTATAAGAATCACACTTGAAAATTGAAAGGAACTAAAGGTTTAACTTTTATAAATTGAAGAGTTAAGTGTCTGCACTTCAGAACTTGAGATAAAAGAAAACCTATATAACTCTTAATCTCTGTCTCATGGTTAGAATAGATAAAGTTTTTTTTAATGCCCGAACGTGTTAAACTGGAAATGTCTAGAAAAGGTGAATAAGAGTGTGTACTGTTTTTAAACAATCACTCTAAAAGAAATCAGGGCAGCAGTAAATAAGATCATCAATGTAATGAGTTGAACACAGTGACAGAGCAATGGCTGAATTGCACTGAGAAACTGTGATCTCCTCCAAAGAAGTAGGAGAATTCATAAGTCTTGAAGTGCTTCAGGTTATCTCTGTTCATAGGGTCAAATCTATAGGGGGAGTCTTTACCAAGTAACTGGGAGTACTGGCCTCTGATCAAGGTGTACCCTTAATGTCAAAGGTGAAAATTGTTCCTTGTAGGTCTTGAACTGAAATAGATCTAGTAGTTTATGCCTAGTAACTAGGGATACCTGCCTCTGATCAAGGTGTACACCTAATGTCAACAGCATAAATACCACTGGTCTATTCACTTAGCTCAGTTTCTGAAAATTAAAAGGTGAAAAACAAACTGCTGTAACCCTTTGAAATCAATAGTCATTGAGTGAAAATTATTTTTCTCAATACATATTCAAGTTGCCTTTCTTGAACTTCCATGTTTAATCACAAAGGGTATTATTTCTGACTTATCTATTAAAACCATGTGCCCTAGATTCATTGCTATAAATAGAGTTTATAACTCTTTTTAAGTGGTCAGCTGCTTTACTCTATCTTTATCACTGTTAAACATGAATTCTTTCAAGACTGTATATTGCTGACTCTTATGCTTTAACAGTTGTCTATAATCATGCTCATTTTCTGAACCAATGCTTCAGCTGTTGTGTAGTGACCCCTTACCTTATTCATGTTCTTTCCCTCCTATCTTCTCTACCTTTTGATTATGTCATAAGAGGAGATGTGTTTCATCCGTCCATATTCCTTTCTCAAAGGAGGAGAAATAATTCAGGGGGAGTTATACATTCAGGGGGAGAATAGGTTGTTCTAAGGGAAATCTGCATGTATGCTGCATTTAGCATTCATGATGTGCCATCAAGGGAAAGAGAGCCTTTCATGACTTAGTCAAAGGGAGAGACTTTCATTCAATCATTGCATGAAGGTTTCTTTTGCTCTCTCAAACTATTTTCTTTTTGATGAAGTCAAAGGGGGAGAATAGTTTGAGCCATCAGAATGACTCACAGTGTTGCCATCATCAAAAAGGGGGAGATTGTTGTGCCCCTGTGGTTTTGATGATTGGTTTTGATGTGAGTCAAACACTGTGAGTCACCATGCGATGTTCAGTCATTTTGTCACATCATAAAGCATTCATATATATACATCTGTAAGGTTTATGCATTTTCCTGTCATACTATGAGTCATGGTTTAAGGTCTATGCATTTCCCTGTTTGTGGAAGTCCTGCACATTGCATCGGTGCATTAACAGTTGTTGCATGCCACATTGTCGGTGCAACCCTTGGTGAACTGCATACATTGCATCGGTTCAATAATAGACTTGGTCAGTTCTATTATGACTGGTCGATACATTCATAAAGTCAGTGCATGTTAAGATCCGTCTCACTTAGCGTCTCATGTTGTGTCTCAACATACCCAGCGTCTCATGTTGTGTCTCACATAGCGCTTCATGTCTGTACATCGTCTTGTACATTGCACACAAAGTCTATACATTCAAATGGCATGTCCATGCATCTGTAAAGTTAGCGTCTCGTGTTAATATCCATCTCACTTAGCGTCTCATGTTGTGTCTCAACATACCCAGCGTCTCATGTTGTGTCTCACATAGCGCTTCATGTCTGTACATCATCTTGTACATTGCACACAAAGTCTATACATTCAAATGGCATGTCCATGCATATACGAAGTCAGTACAGCCTGTGTGTTGCACGAACACAAGTCTATACATTGTCTGGTTGCACGCCACACGGCTGAGCAAGTCTATACGTCCGTTAGCCTTGCCTCATCCACGCAAAGTCTATACATTCTGTGTGGCTTGTTCATGCATATGCTTTGTCCGTGCATCAAGTTTATACATTGTCTCGCACACACACAAAGTCTGTACACCAAGTCTGTACATCGTCAGTGCTCTTCATGCATGTGCATAGTTCATGCATCACTTCTTTAACAAGTCTATACATCGTGTGCTTCACGCATTTCCAAAGTATGTACACTCGATTGATGGCTTATTCATGCATCATCTATCAAGTCTATACATCGCTGCATACAAAGTCTATACATCCTCAAACCAACTCTGTACATCTCTCTAATATCCTCTTATGACTGTTTGACAGGTATATCCTTCGAGAAGAAAGATGTCTGGGCACGTAATCTGAGGTTGGCACCTGGCACGTGATCCGAGGTTATCTCTGGATAAAGGAGATTGTCAAACTACATGGTGTCTCTGTCACCATTATATCCGACTGAGATCCTCGGTTCACATCACAATTCTGGAAAGGTCTTCAACATTCATTAGGAACCCGACTTAACTTTAGCACCGCGTTCCATCCACAAACTGATGGTCAAACTGAAAGGACAAATCAAGTGGTGGAAGATATGCTTAGGGCTTGTGCTATTGACTTTGGAGAAAGTTGGCACGACCATTTACCTCTAGTGGAATTTGCCTATAACAATAGCTACCAAGCTAGTGTACAAATGGCACCATTCGAGGCTCTGTATGGTAGAAGCTGTCGATTGCCTATTTGCTAGAATGAAGTAGGAGAAAGGCAATTTCTCGATCCCGATATCATCAGGGATACTACTGAGAAGATAAAGCTTATTCGGGAAAGACTCCAGATAGCTCAAGATACACAGAAATCATATGCTGATAACCGAAGGTGCGATTTAGAATTTCAAGTAGGAGACCATGTATTTCTTAAGGTTTCTCTAGGTTGAGGTATTCGAAGATTCGATATCAAAGGCAAGCTTACTCCAAGATTTATTGGCCCCTTTGAAGTTCTCGAAAGGGTTGGTGAAGTCGTGTATCGAGTAGCTTTACCCCCTCAACTATCTAAAGTTCATGATGTATTTCACGTCTCAATACTCAAGAAGTATCTACCTGATCCATTACATGTCATTACTTACGACAACCTGGAGATTTAAAAGGACTTGACATACGAGCAAAAGCCAGTCAAGATCATTGAACGAGAAGTACGTCAACTTCAGAATAAAACCATTCCTATGGTCAAAATCCAATAGACCAAGTCATGGCCACATAAAGCAACATGGGAAACTGAAGAAGCCATGCGTAAAAGATTTTCTGAGATATTTGAATGTAAGTACACTCTCCATAAATCCATATATTGAATTTAGGGATAAATTCTTTTTATGTGGGGGAGGGTGTAACGCCCGAGAAAATTTTGAGATTTAAAATAAAAATTATATTAATTATTCAAAGGATAAAAAGGGCTATTAAATGAATTATTATTAATTAAATCTAATTATTATGGTAATATAGGAAGCATCCTACCATTATTTCATTTCTTCACGCTTGCAAACTTATTTCGCAAGGATGTGAAGCTTTTCTTGCTTCCGTAATCATCACCGAATCCAAGGAAATTATCTTGGAAGATATTCCCATCGTGAATGAGTTTCTCGATGTATTTCCGTCAGATTTTCCTGGTTTATCACCCAAAAGGGAAGTAAATTTCTTCATTGAACTCATTCCCGGACCAGCACCTGTTTCAATAGCTCCCTACAGGATGTCCCCCACAAAACTCAAGAAATTGAAGAAATAACTTCAGGAATTATTAGACAAGGGTTTTATTCGACCTAGCACATCCCCTTGGGGTGCGCCAGTTCTATTCGTCAAGAAGAAGGATGGATCCCTCAGGCTATGTATCGACTACCGACGACTGAATCAACTCACAATTAAGAATAAATATTTGTTGCCACGCATCAATGAACTCTTTGATCAGATTTCAGGAGTAGAATATTTCTCCAAGATAGACCTCAGGTCAGGTTATCATCAGCTCAAGATCAAAGATGAAGACATACACAAAACTGTATTTCGAAGCCGATATGGCCACTACGAATTCGTGGTAATGCCGTTCAGGTTAACCAATGCCCCGGCAGCATTTATGCAACTCATGAATAATGTCTTCAGACCTTATCTTGACCAGTTTGTAGTCGTCTTCATTGATGATATTCTTATATACTCCAAAATGAAGGAGGAACATGAAGAGCACTTAAGAATATCCTTGCATACACTAAGAGAGCACAAACTTTATGCAAAACTTAGTAAGTGCGAGTTTTGGCTTAAGGAGGTCTCATTCCTAGGCCATATTATTTCAAAGGAAGGAATCGATGTCGATCCTTCAAAAATAGAGGCTGTTAAGAACTGGAGCCGGCTGACGACCGTGTCTGAAATTAGAAGTTTTCTAGGTATGGCTGGTTATTACAGGAGATTTATCAAAGATTTCTCAAAGATCGCCGTTCCTTTGACTAGACTCACGAGAAAGGAGAATCCTTTTATATGGTCAAAGGATTGCGAAGAAAGTGTTCAAACTCTTAGGGAACACCTTACCACTGCACCAATATTAACGTTACCGATAGAGGGTGATGGATTTGAAGTCTATACGGATGCGCCTGGCATTGGCCTAGGATGCGTTCTTATGCAAAATGGAAAGGTGATTTACTATTCATCAAGGTAGTTAAAGCATCATGAAGAAAACTACCCTGTGCATGATCTGGAACTAGCTGTGGTTATATTCGCATTGAAGATTTGGCGACATTACCTTTATGGAGAGAAATTCACTATATTTTCAGATCATAAAAGTCTGAAATATCTCTTCACGCAGAAGGAATTAAATATGCGACAACGCAGATGGTTGGAGTATCTCAAGGACTTCGATTTTACTATCCAATATCATCCAAGGAAAGCAAATGTTGTAGCTGATGCTCTTAGCAGGAAACCAATGGCAACTCTAGCAAGCCTCAGGAAATGTATAACTTGTCTTATTGAAGATTTTTCTCATTTAAATCTTGATATTGACAGAGAAGTAGAAGGAGGTATGATTGCCAATATAAGGTCTTAACCTACATTGATCAAGGACATAGTCCAATTGCAAGAAAATGACCCTGCATTGGTGGAGATTAAGGATAACATTGATCAGAAACTGGAATTTTCTATCTCAAATGATGGAAGACTATTATTCAAGGATCGAATTTGTGTGCCGAATCATGATGACACTAAGAAATTGATCATGAAAGAAGCTCACAAATCAAGGTATGCTATTCACCCTGGTGCTACCAAGATGTATCAAGATTTGAAAAGAAATTTTTGGTGGCCCAACATGAAAAGAGAAGTAGCAGACTTTGTAGCTCGTTGTCTCACTTGTTAGCAAGTAAAGACAGAACATTTAAAGCCTGTTGGGAAATTACACCCTTAAATATTCCCAAGTGGAAATGGGGAAGTATAGGGATGGATTTTATCATGGATTTACCTAAGACAAGAGGAGGACATGATGGTATATGGGTGATCATAAACCGATTCACTAAATCAGCACATTTTCTACCAAAAAAATGTCGATGGTCTGTGGATGTACTAGCAACATTATACATGAAGGAGATTGTCAAACTACATGGTGTCCATGTCACCATTATATCCGATCGAGATCCTCGGTTCACATCATAATTCTGGAAAGGTCTTCAACATTCATTAGGAACCCGACTTGACTTTAGCACCGCGTTCCATCCACAAACTGATGGTCAAATTGAAAGGAAAAATCAAGTGGTGGAAGATATGCTCAGGGCTTATGCTATTGACTTTGGAGGAAGTTGGCACGACCATTTACCTCTAGTGGAATTTGCCTATAACAATAGCTACCAAGCTAGTATACAAATGGCACCATTCGAGGCTCTGCATGGTAGAAGTTATCGATCGCCTATTTGCTGGAATGAAGTAGAGAAATGTAATTTCTCGATCCCGATATCATCAGGGATACTACCGAGAAGATAAAGTTTATTCGGGAAAGACTCCAGATAGCTCAAGATAGACATAAATCATATGCTGATAACCAAAGGTGTGACCTGGAATTTCAAGTAGGAGACCATGTATTTCTTAAGGTTTCTCAAGGTCAAGGTATTCGAAGATTCGGTATCAAAGATAAGCTTACTCCAAGATTTATTGGCCCCTTTGAAGTTATCGAAAGGGTTGGTGAAGTCGCATATCGAGTAGCTTTACCCCCTCAACTATCTGATGTTCGTGATATATTTCACGTCTCAATGTTCACGAAGTATGTACCGTATCCATTCCATGTCATTACTTACGACAACTTGGAGATTAAAAAGGACTTGACATACGAGCAAAATCCAGTCAAGATCATTGAACGAGAAGTACGTCAACTTCAGAATAAAACCATTCCTATGGTCAAAATTCAATGGACCAAGTCATGGCCACATGAAGTAACATGGAAAACTAAAGAAGCCATGCGCAAAAGATTTCTCAAGATATTTGAATGTAAGTACACTCTCCATAAATCCATATATTGAATTTGGGGACAAATTCTTTTTAAGTGGGGGAGGGTGTAACGCCCGAGAAAATTTTGGGATTTAAAATAAAAATTATATTAATTATTCAATAGACAAAAAGGGCTATTAAATGAATTATGGTTAATTAAATTTAATTATTATGGCCCTGCACTTATCCAAGAGGATTAGGCCCATATAATAAACCCAAATGGCCCAAAAAGACTGTTTTGGACCTTAGCCCATATTCTAGAAGCTTAAAACTAGTGTAATCACGGAATAAAGGAGATAAGCAGGATAAAGAGGTGGATAATATCAAAAGAGTTTGAAACTGTTCAAATTTGGCGCCCAGACCGAAAATGGTCTATCGTGAGACCGCATAGCCATGGGAGAAGGTCTAGCATTAGACCGCTAGGCTCTGCAGATTCCGTGAGTGGAAGAAAGTGCAAAAAGATAGAAACTTTAGCATCCTAATCACCTAGGATCGATGCTATCTACTAATTAGAAAAGTTTAGAAGGCTAGAAGATCGAATTAAAAAACTAATTGAGATTCTAAGTTCGTTCTAATCCTCAAAACCCTAGCTAAACCTATAAATAGACCTCAGAACCAACGTGTGCGACCCTTACTTTTGGCTCACATGAAACTAAGGTAAAGAGGAAGAATTAGAGGTAAGTTTCTTCTAGGAAGTTGTTCATTTTCGTTAGATCTAACCTTTCTCAAAATTTCGTTCTAGGAGATCAAGCCTACGGGAAGTTAGAGGCATCTCAAGTCACTGGTTCAGCACAAGAATTTCTGGAACCTGTGCGATCGGGTCAGATTGATCAGTGAGATAGAAGCCCAAAATGAGGTAATTAGATAGAGGTTCTTTAGAATAAATTGTTCATGTTAGTACCCTCTTCTTACTCTCAAAATTTCACGTCTTTAGGTCAAGGGGATCAGGAGATACAAGGGCGTGAAGTTGCTGGTTTAGAAGAGAACGTGCAGAACTAGGGCTTACTTCCAATCAAAAATTGACAGTCTAAAAGCACTATTTAAGGTAGGTTATCTCATGAATGGTTTAAACATGACATTAGAGATAAAAGTCCTCTGATTTTAGTCGATTTCATGCATTGTACACTGAGAATTTGATGATTTTATTGGGACTATACATGTAGTATACTCCTCATGCATAATTCTTTGCCCTAATTGAGTAAAAAGGAGAATTTTCTTGTTTGTCACACAAACCCATGCATATTGTTGGCCTATACTCATTCTATCATGCTATATAGTTTATATATGTTGATTTCCATGCATGATATGCCTTAGATTAGTATTTTGGCTTCATTATTATAGAGTTTTCTGTAACACGGGAAGAAACGGTCCTCCTGTAGACCTCCAGAATACCTAGCGGTCATACGATAGACCGTTTGGCCCAATGAAACGGTCCTACACTAGACCGTTTTCATTTTCTAATTCTGTATCTAAGCTAACCCAAAACTTAATGCAGATTAGTTCTAATTAATGAATGTTAAGCCTAGTTAAGTAGGTTTTACTCCTATTTCAAATGATATTTTCATATACCTAGTTATGTTAACATAACATTCTAGTAGATTTTATGATTCTTCATGCATTTAGATCTATTCTTAAACTTATGTTATTTTCATGACCAAATCATATACTTTTGTAAGTTAGCTTAAATTTATATGATTCATAGAGTAGTCATGATTTGATCGTAGTGTTGTCACGATCTCATTCTTATCTATTGAGTCATTTTCTCAAGTACATGGCACATATCCCAGTATGTTATCATTAGTTACACCTTTGCACATTAAGTACACAATCTTGGACTTGATAACCTCTCCATTGGATATTCCTTCCAATGGACTAGGAAATCTTGTTTCAAGGCCTCCGTAAGACTCCGCGAGCCTGGGATTCCCACTAGGATGTCGAGCTGATTGTACCATTAAAACACCATTGTTTAGAGAGCACTTTACCGGTGTTTTAATGAGTTCTGGACCTTAGCCGCCTAATGTATGACCGCCAGAGTCTGTTAGCGGCCCATTGTTCGACCGCCAGCGACACCTAGTGGCCCTGACCTAGACCGCATGGTTCCAGCTTCTCTTTCATCAACTCTAAGTGTGTTTAACCCATGGTGTTACCTTTGGGTTGAGTATCCTATGATCCAAGATGGTCCATTGATTATCTAGAACTTATCTTGATTCAAATAAGCCATTAATAAATTATGGAAATAAAGAATGTACCGTTATGTTGCCGAAATTTTCCCATAGCATAACCTAGGTATTAATGCATTCTTAAATTCTCATGATCAATTATTGGTACGTTCTATACCTTGGTTACCTTATGATGGAATTATTGTTAAAAATGTACATTATTGACCACATTATTGTTATAATCGTGAAAGTAGCTTGATTTATATTTGAAGATGCAGTTTGAGCACTGATTGTGTTCAAGGGCTCTATGCTAGTCCCCTTGGCTGATTGTCGGAAACATACTGTAAACCATGGGGTATGATGCTACTGGCGTCGCATTGCGCTGGGAGTACTTTCTTTATAAATAAGTGAGAATCCATGAACATGAATAAAGATTCACGTAAATTCACGAAGTACTTGCTATTAAGCGAAAGTACTTTTCTTGCTTGTTACATGACTTTCTAGTGCATAACCTTCGTGGTAATGAAAAGTACATTCTTGCTACATTCTTGTTCATGGAAAGGACAAATTTACATTCTTGTCATATACTTGATCAATCATATTCTTGTATCTCGTCATGATCATAACTTGTTACTTTGGCTTTATTCATGTGCTTTGCCGTATTCGCATGATTTATCTTATTCTCTAGAGCTAAAATGTTGATCACTAAAACTTGCATTCATGTTGATACGAAGATACCTACTAGGCAAGTGTGCTCATTACCTACTTTTTTAAATGTTTCAGGAAGTACAGATGAAACGGATTCGGATCATACAAGTAACGGGTCTGAGAGTGATTGAAGGTCAAAATGAATCGAGAGAAGCCATAGTACCAGATGTCTAGTCTAGTCTTGTTGTAATTTTCTATTTTTCTTGAGTTTATGATGTAAGAGTGTTAAGAGTCAAGGATCTTATGTACTTTGATATTATTATTATGGAATAAAGTGAAGTTTGGAAAAAAAAATTTACTTGTACAATTACTTTAGTGTGATTGTCTTGCGCTCTGATTATATTTCTTGCTCGAGGCGTACTAGCCGACTGTATATGTTCCCGATTATTTCCGCTGCATAATCTCGGGGCGTGACAACCATAGAAGTGATACTTCCTCTTGGGTGATTGGTAGTGTGGAGTCTCATCCTTGTTTAGGTAGGCTCCACCCTGTCCCTTCACGAATCCAACTTTGCGATAAGTTGGCGGGGGGTTGCAGGGGGTAGCGTCCCCCTGCCCGTAAGGTTGGGGGTTCGGGGGCGTGAGCCCCCGAGGTGAATTTTGTGAGGTGCTTTATATGATTCTCTCTTTTTTTCCACTGATCCCTAGAAGGCCATAGTCTTGGCCGCCCATACGCACTCTATTTTCGAATGGTTTTCATGAAGGGAAATCCCCCACATACAAAAACTCCTCGCTCGATCACAGAGAGGGGGGTTGGACATTTTCTCACGGGGAGAGTTGGACATCGCATACGGAGGGGGGGTTAGACATTTTGGAGGAGGTGAGGCTGCTAGTTCCTTCGAGCCTGGAGAAAGAGCTGGGAGCATGATAGCATCCTTCCCGACCTTTCCCTAGTAACAGAACCCGCCGTTGAAGAGCTCTGCGACCGGAGAGTCCAGGTTACAGGGGGCGACCGTCGACATGGCCGCCCACCTCTTTTGAACGGCCAAATAGCTGGCCTCCTCCTGTTGGTTGACGGGCAAACCCCGTCCTTCTTTCTCTTGTTCCCTATATTGCTACGTTCCTTCCTGTTTTACTACATGCATGCATATTAGATCTTCCTAGATCCCTGTTTTAAAGAGGTTTTCCAATCCAAAACATAGGAAAGGCGGATGGTCGAAAGTCTCGGCCATCCCCCTTTCCGCCTCCCTTCCCGTTACGATCACCACCATTTGCATGTTTTCCTTTTAGTTTGAGCATATACTACACTGTCACAGTCTAATGGGTTTGTTCTTTCTATTTGCTGGTTAATTTGCAGGGACTTCATCACCGACTCGTAGAGCTCCCCGTTCTTGGTCGGCTGAGAGCAAGGATAGAAGAACCCACCATCTCCCCACTCCTACGGCATCCACGATCATCACTCCTGTGAGGCCCAGGTATAGGTCTCTGATGATCACACCTATTTCTATTTTCCTAACCTATGCACTGTAGGTATTAGCAGCACTAGTTCGGAGAGAGGTACACGTGCATACACATGTACGCCGCGTATCACCGCGACCTCTTCTTCATCTCCCGGCGCATACACATGTACGCCGCGTATCACCGCGACCTCTTCTTCATCTCCCGGCGCCTACAACCTTCTGGCGATCACGGTGGGACACTGATTGCTCATTGTGAGTCCGTAGATTGAAGCCCTTTGCATCTATTTTCCAGTAAATAGCCTTTTCCCATCCTTATTTTTCATTTTTAGTTGCTCATGTGCATGTTCTATGCTTGGTGGACTGGCGGGACCAAAATAGGAGGTGGCCAGGTTTCTGGTCGCCTAAGTCCCAGGGTGGCCAAAGACCTGGCCGCCCACCATCCTGGAAAGCCAAAGACATGGCCGCCCAGGTTCCCAAGGTGGCCTTGTACCTGGCCACCCAACCCCCTTGAGCGGCCATCGATTTGGCCGTCTCCTATTCGCATTTCTGCTGTCGTTTCAATCCTGTTTACATAGTTTAGCTTTTGTTTTGTGTATTTTTTCTTCTATTTGTTCTCACATTGCAGGTTTGAGTCTGGGGTGGGCTTAGGAAGAGCCTGCATCACACATATTAGGAACACCCTCCCGTTGATTTGGACTCTTCACCCGGGGATTCCCACTCGGGTGTAACTAGTCCTTTTCAATTGGGAACCTCCGTGAGTCCCCGCGAACCGTGGATTCCCACACGGTCGCCAGGCAGGTTGTATCGTTGAAGTCCTATTATATTTCCTAAAGGGGTTTGAGTGAGATTTTCTTAAGATTATCCTGGAGTTTGGCCTTGATTTCCCTAGAAAATTCCATTCTCATCTAAGAGAGAACAAATTTAAATTAGACTAATCTTTGGCTTAACCTAAGCTAAAAACTATGGGGCGCATTGTTTGAATACATGCTTGCTGTTACATACAATTAATTCAATCCTAATTGGTCTTAAAATTCCACTTGAATCTTCAAAATTAATTAGGTTGAGTTACAATGGCGATGGCTCAATGTTATTCTAGCATGCATGTTGTTGATGAGGATGATTTTGGATCTTATAGCACACAAACCATGCTTGATTTTGAAATAGATACACCCAATGCCTTCATTGGGATGGGTCAAAATTCACCAATGCATATGGGTCAAAACACAACTAGTGAAGAATCATCCTCCCAAAGTCAAGGGTCAATCAATGTCAAAACCCCATCATTTCTTCCCAAGGACGACCAAGAGCTAGCTAGGGTGCTATCTTGATATTCCCCTAACTTTTTGGTTGCTCTAGCTTCCCAAAGAAGATCACATCTCAATGCTCAATCCATTCCTAGGAGATCTCCAATTCCAATGCCAAATTCATTCAATAGGGCTCCCTCCCGTGTTCCTAATCAACCTAACCATCCTCTTCACTCTCAAGGGGTTGCATCCTCTCCAATATCTCATGCTATGCCAAATGGCAATGCGCCCCTTACGCAATCCAATCTCCTATCCTGACAAGCGGTGGAAAGGTATGTCTAGCAAATGGTTGCCGAAAGTCTCCCCAAACCTCAACCTCACTCCTTCACTAGCTATTGCAAATTTCTGAATGCTTATTTTCCCTTGGGTTTCAAAGCCCCCAAATATCAGAAGTATGATGGTTCCACAGATCCACATTAACATCTTTCTTATTTTCTAATGGATTCTCATCAATGGCTTTGCGATCGGGTCCTCCTAGTTCATCTCTTTCAAAAATCTCTAGAAGGAGAGGCCTTTAGGTGGTTCTCTTCACTCCCGGCCATTGATCTGATCAATTTCGACATTGTGTTCGAGCGTTTCAACGCTCATTTCGACCACATGGCTAGTGTACCTCCCACTCTTACGGATCTCATCATGGAAAAGATGAAGCCCGATGAGGACTTCACTCAATTTGCTAATCGGTGGAGAGCTATGGCTTCTAGGTCTGGGATTGCCATCCCGGAATCTCAAGCCATCACTGTTCTAGTCAACAATGCAACTCCTAAGCTCTGCACTATCTTGATGCTTAGCGAATTTCATACATTCGCTCAACTTTACAAAAGAGCTCATGTTGTCCAAGCTCAACTCAAGAATTCCTCCTTTCCTTTCTTCCTTGATGATTGTGATGTCCCAACCTCGGAAGGGGCAAGCTCCGATGATCATATCAATGCCTTCCATCAGCTCCCCAATTCTACCTATCCCATGGTTGCCACTGCAAACTCCAAGGTGCCCACGAGAAGTGGGGGGAACATTCCTAACTCCTTTTCTTTCCATCAATCACCTCATGTTCCATCCTACACTCATGAAAGGTTAGCCATGGTTCAGGGCAATCAAGAGTTTAGGTCAATGGAAAGAGAACAACATTGGCAATATGATGAGGAAGAAGTGGCAAATGACCAACCCATAGTGGATTCGGACACAGGGAACATGATTGGCCATGAACAAGGGGCAAGACCTTTGGTATTGATCCGACCCAAGAGTGAACCACCCCAACAAAGCCAAGACATCCCTCCTTCCACTCCAACATTCTGCCTAAGGGCACATCATCTACTCGGCAGTCAAGTCAAGGTGTCTCTCCTCCGCTCATGGCGGAGTTTCACTCAATTTCGTCTATTTTTCACCAAGATACCTCACGGGAAGAGCTACTCTCATCTCTTCATTTAATCAAACCAGCTCCTACCCCAACCATGCTGCCAACTCAATTTGAACCAACTCTAATTATTGATGAGTCATTAGTGACCCCTACCACAATTGATCTAGCTCCGATTCAGCTTCCCCAACATGAACCCATTCCTTTTGATGAATCAGATGCTGGATTTGCTCTCCCAAATCAAGATGTCATTCCAATCATCCAATCAAGCTCACCACATATCCCTAACCCCCCGATTGCTCCTCCTTTAAAAATTTTGGCCGACATCTCCACGGTGTTGGACCCGGCCACAATCATGTCGTCAAAGGATGAGGAGCCCATTATCTCCACTCTGGATGTCCATCAATCTACTCCATCCTCTAGATTCTTAGAGTCACCCGTACCTAAGGAGAAACCCCAAGATGTAGGATGGCACATAATGTCCAAGATGGGTTATTCATCTGGCGCAGGGTTGGGAAAGGAAGAATAAGGAATTAGAGAGCCTATTGAGGAAAATGGAACATTTGAGAGATTTGGATTAGGGTGTCAACCAACTAAGGTTAGCAAAGACAAATCAACAAGGTGGAATTTGCACAATCATTTTGTGAAGGAATCATGTCCTTTGGAAGAGAGAATCGCCAATGTAGAAATATTGCATGAAGATGAGTATGCGGATCCAAATGAAAAGTCCTATGTTGTAGACATAGAGGATCTAGGTTTATCTAAGCTATTTTCTAAAGAATCATTGTCCCACTCGATAACCCAAGAAGAAATCCATGAAGCAAAAGGAGAACCGACTCTGTTAGTC
Organism: Amorphophallus konjac; assembly: GCA_022559845.1. Classification (NCBI taxonomy): domain Eukaryota; kingdom Viridiplantae; phylum Streptophyta; class Magnoliopsida; order Alismatales; family Araceae; genus Amorphophallus; species Amorphophallus konjac. The sequence continues at coordinate 293,242,358 of CM040124.1, read as the reverse complement.
CTCCTCTCTTTCCTGTTCCTCTTGTTCACGTCATTCAAAAGTGGTTCCATCTTCAAAGCTGATCAATTCCAAAAAGAAAAGCCTGAAGCTGCCATTGAGAAGCCCACTCTAGGGGCAAAACTCTCAAACCATGATTCCCCAGCTCAGGGATCTTCACCCTCCATCCTTAATCACACAGCTCCAATCAACAGCCCTGCCAAGGGCATGTGCCTTGTACATAATAGGTCAGATTTAGAAGAGTCCAAACCTTTGGTTATGCCACACAAGAAGGATAGGGGCACCCAAATTCCCTACAAACTTTGGTCAGGTCTAGCCGAAAGTTATAATTTGTTAACTAAAATCTTAATGTTTAGTTTAATGAATTCAATAAATTTGCTCCAAGATGAAGGACGATCTAACCCGCCTCCTATGGTCGAACATATTCAAGTCAAATAGCCTATTAATCCTAGTAGGTATAAGGGTCGTGTCCATGACCGCGTACTTGCTTCCCATTCACTTGAACCTTGTTTTCGGCCAACTAAGGAGGTGGACTGCTCCTCTTCTTCCATCCAGCAGTCCACAGAGTGCCCAGACGATACCGTCCGCTCTGTAGGAACCCTTATACATATTTAACAATCCAAAATCCAACAAAATAGAAAATCCAAACCCAAACTCAAAAAATCAGAAAATCAAAGAAAACCAATAGTCAGGCAACTGCCATGCATTTCACTCTCCATCCCATCATGTATGTTAAAGTTATGTTGCATTAAAATCTCGGTGGTTTAAGACTTTGATCTATTGGAACCGAGGAGAATTCCGTCTAGCTAAGCTGATGCTCCAAGGGGCAAGCAATATGCACACACTCACATGCTTTCAAAATATGGCAATGGCCTAAAACGGGTGACTATCCCGAAGATTTCTAAAAGACTCCAAAATCCTCCTTGTCCTCTCTTCTCAACCGATCAAGACAGTTGGCGCTCTTAAGGCCTTGAGCTCAGCAGCCGAAACATAATGCCCTCAAGTGAGAGTAAGACTCACATTCCTTACAAAATCAGACCAGAGCACGTGAAGAGGGCAGTGTCCCCGCAAGTAAATTCAAATGGAAAAAAAAAGTCAAAAGGGAGTAAAAAATCCCAAAATTATCAAAATCCCAAGCAAAAGTAATGAAAAGAAAGAAAAATCCTAAAAGGGAACAAATGAAAAAAGTCCGGTCGTGACCGTGCCTGGTTAAGATAGAAAGCCCTACAAGTCAAGTCCAAGTTCAAGGGGCAATACACAACAAGCATAACGTTCCGAAGGTGGTCCGAAATCACCAAAAGGGTGGAGTGAACTAAGCACTCTCATAGCTCATCGTTTTAATGGCTTTGTCGATCCTCTTATGAAGTTTATCTCATACATTCTTTTCCTTTTGAGGACTCGGAATCCAATGGAAACTCCGAAGGATATAACTCTGTTAGTGGCTTGTAGCCATTTTTTGAAAACGCACTATATGATTGTCTGCCCCTAAAGAATAAAAGCCTTTGTTACAAAGAAATCTCCATGTTTCTGGTATGTCAATGTTCTTATTCACCTTTAGTGTTTTCTTTCATCAACCTTAGGCTTAGGTCAATGCATGCGAGTCACATGTCGGTGCGACGACGTCTGATTCCGGGTCAACGTCGCGCGGTTGGCCATTAGGGTTCCAAGGTGTTCCATCATATATCATCTATGATTGTGAGGAAATAGACCTGGGTCAGGTAAATCATTTACCTTGAACACTTTTTGGGTGTATCTCCGCGGTCGGAAGCAACTGGGAGCCTAAGCTTGGCATGACGGTATTGTCATCAGGATAAGTCTTAACCGGCGAGACCATCATTCGAGGAGTCTAGAGGCCCAAATCAACCTAGATGTGCGCTCAGGATACCTGGGAGATTGTAGAAAGAACCTATCCTTTCATCATTGTTGTGATGTCTCATGGGCAGTTGCCAGATGTTGGCCAAAAAAATCCAAATATCTTTTTAATCCCAAAAATAAAAAAATAAAAAAAATTAAAATATGTCAAAAATTTATCAGAAAAAATCAGAATACCAAATTTCAAAAAAAATCAAAATATGTCAAAATCAAACAAAAAACCTCTAAATATCTAAAAAAAATGGAGGGGCATTTCCCCGAAACATGCATTCTCATACACCACCACATCATCTCCCTTCCTTCATCACTATCCCACAACTGTGAACCCCAAGGCTACTCCCCTTTCGTCATTCCATCCTACCAGGGGATTTATACTTGCACTGCTACCAACACCCCAAATTATGGGCAAATTGCATGTCCATCTGCCCATCCAATCTAGTCAAATCCCCAGCTACCTTGTCGGGAAGAAGAGCATTCCTCGTTCCTTTGCTTTCCATGAGTCTTAATGGCAATTCGGATTTTGCCAGCTCGGCACTTCAACTTGAGTCCTAAGCAAATGAAACCTTCATGTCACTTGATTTTCAGCCGATGCCTGGTTGCATTACCAATACCTTTTTCCTTACCCCTTCTACTCCATATCCCCCGGATCGAATAAACGTCTTACCTATGTCAGTGGGTCCGAGACGGACTTTGGCTATGGAGCTTGAACTATCCTTTTGTTGGTCTTCCCCCAACTAGACACCTCAATGAGGTCAATTGATATGCTAGGTGAAGTTAGCATAGGCTCCCCTATCATCAGGAATGATCACCTCTGGGGACGTGCTTACGCCCTGGTGACCATCCCCGCGGAATTCAATTATGTCCATTAGGCCCACTGTGAAGCCGAAGGATGATGCTTGCTTTCCCATTCCCATTTCCCTTAGTGAATGCTTCCTCTTTATATGCTAATTTATTTGTGAACTTCACTAATGTGTGTTTATGCAGCTGTAGGTCACATAGCATCGGGGTTCACTCTTCATCACCTTCTCCTACTATTATATACACTATATTATATAGAACCCGGAGGCTAATAACTTCTGGCACAAAAACTCTGAGTTCCTCTCTACTAAAAACAATGAGGGGTTTATGTTCCCTAAGTTATTCTACGGCCGTTTGGTTTCTTGATTGACCTCGGGATGATGAACTCGTCAGACTCTCAACTGACGTCTTTCCCAAAGCCAGACAATAATACCTCTGGATATGCATTAGATAGGTTTTTCCCTTTTAAACCCGGCATGCATCATATAGGTCACTTTTAGTCCCACTGTCGATCATACAAACAAAAAAAAATGCATTTAGATAAGCATGGCATGCATTTGTGCAGCAAGAAGGGAACAAAGGTCGAGAGAAGGGTCTACCGTTGATCTGCCCTGGACTATATCCCTCTTTTGTCAATCATCTGAGTTCAACTAAATTCCATCACTTTTTTGTTGTCTACCTTTATTCCACTCCGATTCGACAAGTCGAGAGTGTGTTTTGCATGCGATCGTCATGAGTATTCTGAGATTTGAAGGTCATTTTTTCCCTTATCCTGATTTTTGTTACCCACTCCTGTTTTAGCTATGCTACGGGGTCCCACTGACTGTAGATACAAGCCCTCTTAGATTACTTTTCCTTCCTTCCTCCCCTTTGAATGACCTATGTTTTCCCATTATGCTTGTACGTTCCTATGTGAACCTCAACCTCTGCTCGAGAATCTCCTTGAGCATGATATCCTTATTAGACTTGTTTCTTTACCGAAACACCCATTTATCAGTCTGCCCGGCTCCCTTGCAAAACAGACGTTCCGGAGGGACATTTGTAGATGCCTAATTTCGGACATCCCGCGGACCCTTTGTCTAGCCACCATAGAAGTGATACTTACTCTTGGTTGATTGGTAGTGTGGAGTCTCATCCTTATTTGGGTAGGTTCCACCCTATCCCTTCACGGATCTAACTTCGCGGTAAGTTAGTGGGGGGTTGCAGGGGGTAGCGCCCCCCTGCCCGTAAGGTCGGGGGTTCGGGGGGCGTGAGCCCCCGAGGTGAATTTTTTGAGGTGCTTTATATGATTCTCTCCTTTTTTCCACTGATCCCAAGAAGGCCATAGTCCTGGCCGCCCATACCCCTAGGCGGCCAGATGGCTGGCCGCCCAGCCCATTCCAGGGCGGCCAGAAACCTGGCCGCCCACCATCCTAGGTGGCCACCCAGTTGGCCGCCCAGCTCTTCCTGGAAGGCCAGACTGTTGGCCGCCCTTACCCTCAAGAAGGCCATCGACCTGGCCGCCCAGCTTCTTTGAATGGCCAAAACCTTGGCCGCCACCTGTCAAGCGCCCGTCAACTCCACGATCTGCTCACTCCAGGCACGTCCTCCGAAATTGCTCCCACTCGGGGGGGGGGGGGGTTCGAGACCCACGTAGCCTCACACGCACTCTATTTTCGAATGGTTTTCATTGAGGGAAATCCCCCACATACAAAAACTCCTTGCTCGATAACAGAGAGGGGGGTTGGACATTTTCTCACGGGGAGAGTTGGACATTGCATACGGAGGGGGTTAGACATTTTGGAGGAGGAGAGGCTGCTAGTTCCTTCGAGCCCGGAGAGAGAGCTGGGAGCACGATAGCATCCTTCCTGACCTTTCCCTAGCAACAGAACCCTCCGTTGAAGAGCTCTGCGACCAGAGAGTCCAGGTTACAGGGGGCGGCCATCGACATGGCCGCCCCCCTCTTTTGAACGGCCAAATAGCTGGCCACCTCCTGCTAGTTGACAGGCAAACCCCGTCCTTCTTTCCCTTGTTCCCTATATTGCTACGTTCCTTCCTATTTTACTACATGCATGCATACTAGATCTTCCTAGCTCCCTATTTTAAAGAGGTTTTCCAATCCAAAGCATAGGGAAGGTGGATGGTCGAAAGTCTCGACCATCCCCCTTTCCGCCCCCCTTCCCTGTACGATCACCACCATTTGCATGTTCTCCTTTTAGTTTGAGCATATACTACACTGTCACAGTCTAATGGGTTTGTTCTTTCTATTTACCGGTTAATTTGCAGGGACTTCATCACCGACTCGCAGAGCTCCCCATTCTTGGCCGGCTGAGAGCGAGGACAGAAGAACCCACCATCTCCCCACTCCTAAGGCATCCACGATCATCACTCCTGTGAGGCCCAGGTATAGGTCTCTGGCGATCACACCTATTTCTATTTTCCTAACCTGTTCACTGTAGGTATTAGCAGCACCAGTTCGGAGAGTGGTACACGCGCATACACCTGTACGCTGCGTATCACCGCGACCTCTTCTTTATCTCCCGACGCCTACACCCACATCTTTTTGGCAGTTTTGCAAGTCGAAATCCTTGAATACTCTCTGGATGGATGGCGCACTGCATGATATTCATGGTTGTCCAGTTGACGATAGATAGGCGAATTTGTTCCCTAGTCCATGTAGTTTCATCTTCAGGTAGTTCGAATGGACTGTTGGTGATCACTCTCCATAGCTCATGGCTCTGAGCTCGCATGAAAACCTACATCATGTTCTTCCAGTACAAGTAATTAGTGCCATCGAAAAATGGGGGTCTATTTATAGAATGCCCCTTAGCTATGAAGCTGCGAGGATTACTTGTTCCAGGTCTTCCCTGGTCGTTGGACCACATTTTGGGAAACCTGCTCTGATACCAATTGATAGACTAGAACAACATATATAGAAGGGGGGATGAATATATCTGTTCCCAAAAATTAGCAGATAAAAACTCTAAGAGCAAGGCAAGCAGAAACGCTCACAATAACACTGATATGAACGCAAGCACGGTTCAGACAAGCAATCAACAAGATAGCATGCAATGAACGTTGCAATGAACTTATCAAGCGTGATCAAGGAGCTCGACAAAAACAACACTAATTTGAACCTACGCACCAGATCAGACAAATCAACAGCGATTATGTGTGCGGAGATAAGTGTTATGAACACAACGTCTGCAAACAAGGAAATCGATAGATGCACCTCACACTCAGCATCCTAGCATACATACGGCGACTGACATCGGTACAAGGCAGAGGTTTGTTCTAAAGATCTCCTCACGCAAGGGGTAGCATTCCAGATAGGCCTGACCTATCCTTCTAGCTACTTCTTTTAATATACTGATTAGTCAAGGTAACACACAATGAATTGTTAAGAAAAATAAATTATGCAATGGACAAGAGACTTTTTAGGTGGTTCGATTGCCAATGGCAATCTTCATACACCCCTCACTCTCCTAGAGTGAGGTTTCCTTGCTCAAGGCAAAAGAACCAGCAGACTCAGTCTGCAACAACGGCTGAACATAGCTTCACCCCGAGGAACACTTTCCTTGCTTCTTCTGGGAATCCAGAAGGAACCCAGAGTATCAACCTCCCTTCCTCTGCTACTGCAGAAGGAACCCCGTAAACTGCACCCAGCAATTCACACAACCAAGATCGGAGATTTCTCATCCTCTGAATCTTCAGAGGGGACTCCGGAGATTGCTCTCCCTTCCTCTAAACACACTCAGAGGGAACTAGAACAAATGTGAATAGAAGAACAAAACAAAAAATAACAAAAATGTAGAATTTGATCAATGGAAAACCAATAAGAACAATGTAGCTTCCGATGAAGCAATCTCCTGCGGAGATAGGCTGGCTGCTCTCAAATCTCTCTTCCTCTCAAGGCAGTTCACTATTTCTTTTTCTTCTGGAAGAGCTCTCTCTTGAATTTCTATCTCAACGACGCTAGCAGCTTCAGCACCTCTCTTGAACGGAGCCGCTTGATACTTATAGCAGAGATCAGAGGATCGTCTTCCTCTTTCTTCCACTTCAAGATTCCGATCAGCCAATAATCTATTGGTCCACGTGGAAAGGAATATTCTGATAGTGATATGATTCTTCCAGAAGCCCGCCACGTGGGTTCATTATTTGCGCTCCAAAAAGTTCCATGATCGTAGTCATGTGATTTCCTAGAGTTCATCACGTGCTCTGATATCTTCATGCTTTCAGATCCATGATTAGCCAAGGCAAGCTAAGTTTTGATCCTTAATCATGCATTAAGACTTAATGCTCTTAAGTTTGTTGCCCGCACAAAAATTCTTGACAGAATCGGCCGACTATTCCCCTATTTCGGTAGGCCGAAATAAACAACATCAGAAGCTTCTTTCAGGAGGTTGATGCAGCTTCCTTGTTGCGTCGATGCAGTGTTGCTAAGGAGGACTGCAGGTGGTTGGCTTCGAATGAATAGCTCTTGATGCATTGATGCATAGCATCGCTAGGTCGAGGCAGAGTGTAACGACATATCGCTCATAAGCTGATGCGTCGGATCATCAATTTGCTGCTTTGGCCTTGTATTCTTTCAATTTCTGATTACGAGCTAGGTGCGTCGATGCATTCCTCAGATGCATCGAGGTAGTGTGAGGATAACTCCTTCGAACAGCTGTCTTCTAACTTAGCTTCTGACTTGGTGCGTCGATGCATCAACCTTGATGCGTCGATGCAGTGTTGCTTGTGCTGCCTTTTCACTTGGTCCATCGGTGCATCAACCTTGATGCATCGATGCAGTGTGGCATTATAGCAAATTTGCTCTAGGTACATCGGTGCACTTCTTTGATACATCGATGCAGCTCTTCTGAAAAAACTCTTCTGTAATTGTGACTGCATCGAGACAGTGTTGAACTTTGTCATTTCTCAGAACTTCCTCACTTACTTTAATGTAGCTCCATTAGCCAGGGCACCTACAAATAAGATTTATTGTGTTAGCTATTTAACCATATTTCATTGACATCATCAAAACACTCAGAATACAACAGGGTTTGCGTGGGGAAATAGAGGGAAAATGGACCTTCTACATGGGCCTAACGATTGGGTTCGTATTGAGCCCATTAGAGCTCAATTTGGGCTCGAATTTGATCGAATTAGGGCCGTTCTACCAAAACTCCGAGTTTAAGCCAAAACCTTCAATTTGGGCCAAACCAACTTTTCTTTTGGGGCTGTCCTAGAAGATAATTTTGTTGGAAAATCGATCCTATACACAAATATATATTTTTCATATTTTTATAAATTTGTCAAATTTTGGCTAATAAAGTGGTAAATTTTAATTTATTTAAACTCAGGTTGCTACACCCTCCCCCACTTTGAGGAATTTGGTCCTCTAAATTCACCGAACTTATCGAACAAAAGATACCACGGATACATACCTTAGAATAACTCGGGATATTACTTCCTGATCGCTTCTTCAGATTCTCACGTGACTTCTTCGATTCCACGCCTACTCCACTGGACTTTAACCATCGGTATGGACCGATTCCTGAGTTGTTGCTGCTTCCGGTCCAAAATCTTGGCATGCTTCTCTTCGTAGGATAGGTCCTCCCTCATCTCTAGATCCTCATGATGGATGACATGCGAGGGGTCGTACACGTACTTCCGTAACATGGATACATGGAAGATATTATGCATGCCTGACAACTGGGGTCGTAACGCCAACATGTAGGCAACTTCGCCAATCCTTTCCAAGATTTCAAAAGGGCCAACGAATCTCGGACTCAATTTACCTCGAATTCCAAATCTTCGGACTCCTCTCATGGGTGATACTTTTAGGAATACATGCTCACCAACCTGAAATTCCAAGTCTCTTCTTCGGTTATCAGCGTAGCTCTTCTGCCTAGACTGGGCAACTTGCAAACAGTCTCTGATGATCTGAATATTCTTGGACGACTCAGAGATAGGATCTAGTCTGAGCCATTGCTTCTCACTTACTTCTTCCCAGCACAAAGGTGATCTACAACTTCTTCCATATAAGGCCTCAAATGGTGCCATCTGAATGCTGGACTGGTAACTGTTATTGTAGGTAAATTCAATTAGAGCCAAATGTTCATGTCAACTGCCTCGAAAATCAATCATGCAGGACCATAACATGTCTTCTATAATCTGGTTAGTCCTCTCTGTCTGTCCGTCAATTTGAGGATGAAAAGCGGTACTAAAGTTCAGACGAGTTCCCAAAGATGCCTGTAATCCTTTCCAAAAATGGGAAGTAAATCTGGGGTCTCTGTCAGATACAATCGATACAGGAACACCATGTAGCCTTACTACTTCCTTCATGTACAAGGCTGCCAAAACATCGACAGTCTATTTTGACTTAATGGATAAGAAGTGCACTGACTTCGTCAGTCGATCTATAATTACCCAAATTGCATCAAAACCGCCACACGTCCTCGGTAAGCCCATAATAAAATTCATGCCAACACTCGCCCATTTCCACTACGGTATTTCGAGAGGCTTTAATTTTCTTGCAGGCCTAAAATGCTCGGCCTTGACTTGCTGACAAACTAAGCATCTGCTCACGAATTCGGCCACTTCTCTCTTCATATTCGACCACCAAAAGGTCCTCTTCAAATCCTGGTACATCTTTGTAGCTCCTGGGTGGATAGTATACTTAGACCTATGGGCTTCTTCAAGGATCTTATTTTTCACTTCGGCAGAATCAGGGACACAAGTTCTTCCCCGGAACAATAATCTGCCATCATCGGCCAATACGAAATCTGGTCGGCTACCCAGACTTTTCTTAATCTCCACAAGTGATGGATCATTATCTTGTAGATCCTTAATCTCCACCATCAAATCTGAATGAAGCTTGACATGAGTGATCGAAACCTGATCTTCCTTCTCCCCGACATTAAGATCTAAACTAGCCAACTGCTCCAACATCTTCCATTCTTGAAGCATTAAGCTTGACAATCTGGCCATCGGCTTCCAGCTCAAAACACCTGCTACTATATTCCCCTTCCTGAGATGGTACTCAATGGAGAAATCAAAATCCTTTAGATACTCGAGCCACCTTCTCTGCCTCATATTAAGTTCTTTCTGGGAAAACAAGTACTTTAGGCTCTTGTGATCAGACTATACCACAAAGGTTTCTCCGTACAAGTAGTGCCTCCAAATCTTTAAGGCAAAAAAAACTGTAGCGAGCTCTAAGTCGTGAACAGGGTAATTTTCTTCATGCTTCCTCAGTTGTCTAGAAGAATAACCTATCATCCTTCCTTGTTACATCAACACACAACCTAAGCCAATTCCTGATGCGTCTGTATACACCTCAAAACCTCCTTCTCCAGAGGGTAAGGCTAACACAGGGGCAGTGGTTAAACATTCCTTCAGGGTCTCGAAACTCTTCTCACATTCTTCTGACCACTCACATTGATTCTCCTTACTAGTCAACCTAGTTAAGGGTACCACAATCTTGGAGAAGTCCTTAATAAATCTCTGATAATAACCTACTAGGCCTAAGAAACTCTTGACTTCGGTCACATTCATAGGCCTTTCCCAATTTCTTACTGCCTCGACCTTAGAGGGATCTATTGCAATACCATCTTTGGTAATGATGTGACCTAAAAAGGATCCCTCTTGTAACCAGAACTCACACTTATTGAACTTGGCGTACAGCTGATGGTCCCTCAATATCTGCAACACCATCTTTAAGTGCTCCTCATGCTCCTCCTTGCTTTTGGAGTATATAAGAATATCGTCAATGAATACTACGACCCACTGATCTAAGTAGGGTCGGAACACACTATTCATCAGCTGCATGAAAGTTGTAGGAGCATTTGTTAGACCAAAAGGCATTAGTAAAAATTCAAAATGCCTGTACCTGTTTCGGAACGTCATCTTTAAAATATGTTCATCCTTGATCCTCAACTGGTGATACCCCGATCTGAGGTCAATCTTTGAGAAATACTGTGCTCTAGATATCTGATCGAATAGCTCATCGATCCTTGGCAATGGGTACTTATTCTTGATAGTAAGCTGATTCAACTGGCGATAATTAATGCACAGCCTTAACGACCCATCCTTCTTCCTCACAAATAGAACAGGAGCTCCCCAGGGGGAAGTACTAGGACAAATGAAACCTTTTTCTTGCAACTCCAGTAATTACTCTTTCAACTCCTTTAACTCTGCAGGAGACATACGATACGGAGCCTTTGAAACTGGTGTCGCGCCCGGAGCTAAATCAATAGAGAAAATGACCTCCCTCTCAGGAGGAAGGCCTGGCAGATCTTCGAGAAACACATTCGAAAAGCCTCGGACAATAGGAATTGTCCTTCAACCCTAACTCCTTCTTATCAGTCAAAGTAACAAAGGCCAAGAATGTCTGACACCCATTCCTTAATAACTTATCAGCCTGCAGTGCTGAAATGAGTGGCACAGACTTAGGATGCCTATAACCAGAGATGGAAAGCTCGGGGAGCCCAGAAAAAGACACCGATCCAGACTTGCAATGAACGCTAGCTTCATGTCTAGCTAACCAATCTGCTCCTAGGATTATATCATAGTCCTTCATCTCCATACATACTAGATCAGCATATAGATTATGACCATTAACTAGAACCTCACTAGAGGGATAGAAGTATTTGATTTCCGACCTCGAACCAATAGGGGTTGAAATGACGAGGTGTGAGTTCAACAACACAGGTTTCACAGATATAGATTTAGCAAAATTCTAAGAGATAAATGAATAAGTAGCTCCGGTGTCGAAAAGAACGAATGCTGGCTTGGAAAGAATAGCAAGGGTACCTTTGACAATACCACCCTCCTCGGTGATGTTAGTTTCTGCTTCCTGAAGGGCTTGGAGCCTGCCCTGTCGCTTTTGACTCCCTTGCGATTTCTCTGGTGGAGCTTCATCAGAAAGGAGGGGACACTCAGGGATCCGGTGGTCCCTGCTTCCACAACACAAACAGGCGCCAAGCTTGCGCCAACACTCTTCCATCTTGTCACCTTACCGGTCACAGTACTGTAGACTGAAGTCCCGCGATCAATGACACCCAAGAGGGGGGTGAATTGGGTGTTTACAGATTTTAAGGAAACTTTTAGCTTTTTACAAAATATGTGGTAAACAATAATTAGCAATTGAAAACTAATTAACCAATTCTCTCAAACTCACCGTTCCCACACGACCATACAACGAAAATAATCAAACCACACAAATAACACACAATGCACAGCGGTTTTTAAGGTGGTTGGGATGCAACGACGGCAATCCTACGTCCACCCCTCACCAAACCCGGTGAGGCTTCACTCGGGGATAAATCCCCAAACGGAGACAACGCTCCAACCACACACGCAGGACGACGCCTGCACACACACACGGGGACACGCCCCAACCCACACACGGAGACAAGCTCCAACACACACACACACACACGGAGATGAACTGCAACACGATCCGACAACCGGATCACAACCACACACACAAGATCGAACGGATCTAAAAAGACCCTCACACACACAAACGCAGATCTAGGAAGATCCACGTACACACACGAATCAATTACAACACACACACAAACAACCACGGATCCAACACGATCCACACACACACACAAGTTATTGCGGTTTATGATGAAACACAAATATGAGACTTAAAGCACAAGACACCAAAGTAAATAGACCACAGTTTAGAATGCTCCTGATTTAGGCTCCCCCTGAGTGTATGCTCCGGATGTTCGCGTTGATTCCTTCTTCACCTGAATGGCTTGAGACTCAGCTTGAATGGCCTTGTATTGGATGTAGGTTTCCTTGCACATAGTACTATTCACTGCTACAGTACTTCTTCTTCTCTTCACTTGGACAGCCTTCCCTTAAGCTCTTCTTGAGATCCTTGCTTGATTGGAACTCCCTGGCTTTAGAAGATGACTGAATGGCTTCAAGTGACGCTTGAATGGCTTCGATCGGATGAAGAACTTGGTGGAAGGAATGTTGTTCACGATCGTTGCAGCAACCTTCCTTTGATAGCTACTATCTTGATCTCTCTAGGTTGATTTGGTGTTGCTTCAATTCATGGGAAGATGAAGGCTTCAAAATAGATCTTGGATCTTCAACTATGATGAGGCTTTGATCTTCGAATCACTGTTCACGGCTACAGTGATATTTCTCCTCTTCCTTGAGCCAACTTGATCTCTCTTGTTCTCTTGGAGCCTCTTAGGGTTCATGACCTCAAAGAGAGGTTTTACAACCCTTGGAAGGTTAGGAGATAAGGCCCAGACCCAGATCCACAATTTATGGGGTGATTAGGAGCATTGAGATTAAAGAAATGGGGAAGGGAATCTCTTCACGGATTGGAAACAAAAAGTCAAAGTTGGAGGCTTCGAGGCTGGCGGTCGACCGGAGGTGGGCTGGCGGTCGACCGCTAGGGGCCATCCTATAGCTGTGTGGCTGCTGGGAAAACCGGTCGACCGCTAGGGTCCTGGCGGTCGACCGCCAGGTTTACAGGTTGCCAATCTTCAATTCTGTCATTTCAGGTCGATCGCCAAGGGTCCACAGGTCGACCGCCAATCTTCAAACCTGCAAAAATGAAATGTTAGACCAATGAAACATGTCCAAAAGTCAACAGCTTCAAGTCCATATCAAGTCCATGCATTTTGGGATTGAATTCAACTTAGACTATGCTTTGAGCATTTCTAATTTTTGTTCCGGGGGCTCCGCCCCCGGAAACCCCCGCAAGGGGCAGCCCCCTTGACCCCCGCAACCTGACCGGGCAGGTCGATCTCCGCAACCTAACCGCGCAGGTCGATCCGCGGGCGAGGGGGCACGATGGCCAGAAGGGTTTCATGTTTAAGGTGCATGAATGAGGTGTATTAATGAAACATATATGAAATATCTATGGTGAGATTGATGCTTTAATAGGGTAAGTATCTTAACAATGACTCTTGACAGTAAATGACATATATCACCTGTTTTGTATTGCAGAGGAGCAGGGTGCTTATCCACATGTTTAGTTTACCAGGTGACTACCATGAGTTTGATCCTGCATACAAGATAGTCGGGGTTAATTGCATGCTTGTTAACATTAAAGAGGTTATGAAACCTCTTGCCTCTTGTAAAACCAGCATATGCAACCAGCATAAACAACAAGATGAATGAACACAAACATCAAGAACATGTGTAATCAACCAAGTTTAGTTATCATCCAAACCATAACTTAACAATTACAACAATCATCAAAACCATAACTCAACATAGACTTCCTTGGACGGGGCAGTCGATCCTGCCTTCTTGTCGCCCTCTCGCAGTTTCTTATCCTTCGAGAAACTTAACCCGCCATTGGGCCTCTTCTTGCCATTGGTCGGCCTGAAACTCCCGGAGTCAGTAACCTGCTCCCTCTTCTTATCTCTTCCTCTAATCCGTTCAGTCATCTCCATGGTGTCTTCTAGCACTTGTGTCTTTCGCACAATCTCGGCATAACTATGGCTCTCCATCGGCGCCAGCTGGTTGATGTACTAAAGCTTCATCCCAGTAAGAAACCGATTGGCTTTCATCTTTTCTGTATATACCAGGTGTGGCGCATAGCGGGACAACGTGGAGAACTGCGCCTCGTATTCAGCCACTAACAAGTTCCTCTGCCTCAGAGAAGCTAACTCAGCCGCTTTCTTCTCCTTGACTCGGTCCGAGAAATATTTGCTGTTAAAGTGTTCCAGGAACTCCTCCCTCGTCACGGGGCCATTCCCTCGCATGGCTCCACTGACTCCCACCACGCACGAGCATCTCGCTCCAACTGGAAAGTTGCTAACAACACCCACTCTTGATCGCCGCACTGCATCACTTGGAAAATACGGTCCATCTCCTTAACCCAATGCTCTTCCTCGTCTGGGTCTGGAGAGCCACTGAACCATGGGGGATTCATGCCTCAAAAATTGCGGTGAAGATCACCAGCTCCATGGTGCGCGCCTCCCTGCTCCACTTGCTGCAAGGCCTGGGTCAGGCCCTGCACGGTCCGTTGCATCTCACGCCACTGCGCACGCTCTACCGCCATTAGGAATGAAACCTACAACGTAGAGAGAAGAATTAAGAACATCCTATCGGAATTTCCATAGAGTTTGTTCATTAATTAACTTATCCCAAGTCTCTACCCCATCTCACTTGGTTTGATCCTAGACTCTTATCAATGTCACGGGTTCTAATGACACTTCTAGAACCTAAGGTCTTTAAGAAAACCTAGGCTCTGATATCACAAAACTATCACCCCCCGATGCGGAAAATCGGAACACAACATTTATAATCGTTCATGTCAATGAGTGCGATAATGGAAATAAACACCACAAGGACAAGAACCATTATACTCAATGAAACTTCCAACTTTATTTAATAAAAGAAAATCACCGACAACATTTAACCATCCACTTACATAATTGACTGAAAACCAAATATCCATCAAAGTTACAACTCTAAGTGTTGACAATCTGACACAACTACACACTAAGACATTCATATAGACTTGACACACTCCTAAGCTAGCTCGCTCCAAGGCCCTTCACTTTCGCCCGTCCCTATCAGTTTGTGTATCCTCATTCGAGCTATCTGAAATAGGGTTGGAAAACTGGGTGAGCGAGTGCTCAGTAAGTTCTATGCCATGCAATGTATAAGTGATTAACCATTTAATAAAGCCTTTCATGAAAATAACAAGCAAAAGTAAATAAGCTAACAAAAGAAGATATGATAGCCAAGAATAGAAGATAGAACCATGTATAACATGATTTCATGTAATTGGCCGTAACAAGCACGTAAGTATAACATGCCATGTTGGGTTACAAATTTCATGTAGGAATGAATGTCATAGACAGCACGCTAGCAAGTACTCAGTGCAATGCCACACCTTGTCATTACAAACTCCAATGGGCACAAGTACTTTTGGGTGCTCCTCCTAGGACCAGACCGGACCCTTTATGATGCATTGGCATTGAGTGGTGGATCAAAGATCCCAAGTAATATCTAGACATTCATTTAATTCAGCCAAGAATTCCAAGGTTAAGCTCAAGTAACCAAACTCTAAGAACAAGGGTCATCCCATAGCACGAATCACTTGACAAGTCATAAAAATATGACTTGGAAGCCAAGTATTATCAAAGGGGGTTCAAAATATAATTGGACAATAGCCTGAATGGCTAATATTGACATATGTTACATCACATAAAAACCCACGAAAATCTGAAACATGGGACGAGTTACGGTCAACACAGAACCGCGATCTGGAGAAAGCGGTCAAGGGGGAACCGCGATCAAAAGGGCAATAACAAGGGCTCAGTCGACTCACTAGGCGGCGGGGTCCACTCACTTAGAAATAGAAAAGGTGATCGTAACTTACAGAGAACCGCGGTCATGAGTCGCTGTCCGGTAACAACCGCGATCAGAGTCAAAAGTGTGCCTGTGTTGACTCAAGAGGCCAGCGGGTCAACCTAGGACAAGATTTGGCTGAAACAGAGCTCAACCTACACATCCACAGTTGACTGAGGCAAGATAGGTCGACTGTGACACGGTGGAGTCGACTGGGACAGAGGTCCGTCGACTGGACAAGACTGGCACGTAGGCCAGGACAAAAGAAGAACGCGGTCAACTTCTGGCCGCTACTTTCTAGTAGCAGTCCCCCAAGGGCCGCTTTGTGGACTAGTTGGGCAGAACTTAGTTACACTTCCGGATGCCCTAAATCGAAATCCGATCGAGTCAGTAGGTTCGGACTTTCAGGGTGCAACCTGCTCGGCGTCCTACTGGAAATCCCAGGCTCTCGGAGTCTTACGGAGGTCTCGAAATAGCGGTTCTAGTCCGACGGAATGAGTATCCGACGGAGAGTCCCAACTATCCCAAGAAATAAAGGTGTGAAATGCGGAAAATGAGAATGAACGGTAAGCCATTACCACCAGAGTGGCATGGCCCTAACACAATCCTAACAATGTAATCCATAACTAGACTAAGCAAGTGAAAAAAACTATTGCAGAAATTTCAAGTTATGAATAGATTAAGCAGCATTTAATCTACTCGTTTTTTAGGGTACATCAAGAATGAATTAAGTGAATCAATAAGCAATGATCTGTATTGAACTTACAATTAGAAGTTCTATTTCAAGGCCCTAGATATTCAGTGCATTGCTGACCCTAAACATGCTGGCTATTCAACTTGAAATACAACGAAGAACAGTGATCTGTCTATAACTAGAGGGCAGAACGCTGTCAAGGAAGCGCCGCTACCTGATGGTAGCGATCGGTCAATGACAGTGGTTTGTCTGCTTTGAGCCATTTCAAAAAAAAATGCCGCCAGGAGAAGGCTGTCAGTCGCGCGACCGCGGTATCCAAATAGCGGTCTCTGGTAAACCACGATTTAGACCTGAGCCCCGACCTCCGGCGGACCATGACAGACCTCTAGAAAAAAAGCCTCGTAGCAATCGGTATAGTCAACAAAAATTGGGCATTTTACTATCAATGGAAAGATCTTGAAAAGATGTGCAACGTGATATATTTTGATTAAGGTTTAGCCCAAGAGAACCTACCTTAGACACGAGAAAGAACCGAAGTTGACTCTGGAACCGCAGATGAAACCCTCTCCTAAACTCGATGTTCCCGTCCTCGAACACGCACGCCGTCGACTGCCTCAGCAAATGCGGGTTCTTGATAGTATTAGGCTTCGTTTTATAGAGCTAGGGCCGCTCCTAGAGTCGAGATATGGATGGGGGGACGCCGTGGAGTCAGACGCACGTGATATTCGCGCTTGATCGGGTCGCGCCACCTCCTCTTCGAAATTCGGCCGCGATGGTTAAGATTTGCACGGAAAGTGTACCTTCTACATGGGCTAACGATTGGGTTCGGATTGAGCCCATTAGAGCTCGATTTGGACTCGAATTTGATCAAATTAGGGCCATTCTACCAAAACTTCGAATTTAAGCCAAAACCTTCAATTTGGGCCGAACCAAATTTTCTTTTGGGGTTGTCCTAGAAGATAATTTTGTTGGAAAATCGATCCACACAAATATATTTTTTCATATTTTTATAAATTGATCAAATTTTGACTAATGAGACGGTAAATTTTAATTTATTTAAACTCCGGTTGCTTCATGAGGTCAGTAATCATCCTCTCTTTTTGGATATCACTCGGCAGCATCAGCATTTCCCATCATCATCACCGCGAGACATCAGAGAGATTAACAACTCGGATCTTCTTCCCCTCTACAATTTGATACCAACATAGCTCAATTGGAGCTGTTAATTCAAAGAATTGAAATGACTAATGGGTAGAATGGTTTAACCTCAAAAGGAGAGATTAGGTAACACAAACTTTATTCTAGCTTCAATTTTATCTCAATATCAAATAAAGTGGTTTATCCTCAAATTTTAACACCACCACCGAGAATGACTTCATTTGATCAGACGATCAAGTCAAGAATATCTTTATTCGTCTCAACATCAAACATAGTTTAAATAAATTCCAATTAAATTTTATCCGCTCAGAATTACAGAGAATCCACTTCCCTGATCGGCAAACATGTCACCGACCACGACTCATTCGTAATTCGGCACGCAAGTAGCAGCATGGAGTCCATTCACGCCCTTTGGGTGAGCACGGCCACACGAGAAGCGAGAGGCTGCAGCGCGGCGCGACGTGGCCACCCGAAGAAGAGGCCCTCCATGGGCGGCGGCCGAGGGGGCAGGCCTACCAGTGGCTGCCATTGCATTGTGAGAACACATTTGGTGTCCGCGTCTGGAGCCGGTCTCCTTCAAGATCTAAAAAATGTGCCAAGGGTCTGGCCCGTCTGAGACTCCGGGGTAGACCCACACCTGAATTAATGAATGTACATAATCCTATGATACAACTTATTAAAGTTGGTGGTTTTGATGGGCAAGCAGGCCGAGTCTATTTCTTGTTCCCTTGACATTTATAATATCCTCAGTGAATCTAAGACATGAATCCATTTATCATCAACTCCAATTTTTGCTTAATAAGTGAACAACCACTTTCATTTCAAGATCAGATTCACAGACATATGATCATAATCTTATATAAAATAGGACAACGAGTCCGGTATTGACAAACAAATATACTGAAAATCAAAAGGTATCGAGTATAGACATGTCGAACACCCAGCCTTGACCCACTCTGACAGTCTTATTACAATCCGGTGTCGAATCAGCAAGATTGGCATATAATTCATAGCATAATCCTATCGTGCTGCATATGTTACTATATTTTCACGTATAGAACAGAAAGTTACCTGCTACCATCGTCAGATCTAGCTTTTGCCCATCTTTATTTTAACTTGGATAGAGGAAAACAGGCATATAATTTAAACTGGACACTAGTGAAATAGGCACACTAAAAAACAAGAGGATGTCTCGTCACAACAGTAACTAAGAGTGGGGGCACTGGTGATTTCCTGAAAGAACTTCCCCTAATGGTAGAGTACTAGAAGAAACATATATTACAAGAATTTAGAGAAGCGTGACCGCCCTTTCTTTTTCAAGAACTCGGGTACCTCCACTGCACCACCTTCCACCAATGACGAGGCAGGGCGCCGATTGGCCCCGAGGCTATCCCCATGACTCAACTGAGCTCCCTACAAGTTTGTATGTAATGGTTATCCAGATGAAAAGGATAGCAGACTCCACAAAGCACATATGATATCAGAGAGGCAGAGAGAGAGCGAGAGATTACCTGCGAAGGCCTGCCTTCTGATTCATCCTGCCGCTTAAAGCCCGTGGCAATAAGAGTGATGCTCACCTGAGTACATGGCATTACGATTACCTCATGAGCTTCGCTTAGCAGGCTATTATTTCTCTTTCAGAAAGCCTACCCAAGCAGAAAATAGCCAAAAAGGATATACGTTTTGCAAGCTGAGATTCATCAGGAACAACTAATAAGAATTAACACTTTTTAGGCCAACCATCAGTTGATAGGGGACTAAAATCCAGCCATGTTCTGCAAGAAAAATGATGCCAGGTACACATGTGATCCATTGGGGGTATGACATGCTGCTACCTAGCCGAATCTGCTGAAAGGTAAAGCTGCAACTGGACCATACTGGATGTGGGTAAACACTACCCGAGAATGGGATCATACTTCCTTGGACATAAAATTTGCTTCACTAGTTCCCTTGCAGGTTACATGGATCAGATCAAGTCAACACAATTGAGCATCATGCATTATTGTTTGCGTTAAGAAAAAAGAATGGATTTAGAAGGATTATACTGGAGATTAGTTGTAGTACCTGATGCATTTAGTGTCAGGTTGTCAAAAGACCGATAATCTCTAATAATAAACAAGAACTCCCCTCCATGAGAAGAGGGGCGCAGAAATCGTACACCAAGTAGCTCAACCCAAAGTAGCACTAATTACCATTGTGAAAGACTTCCCATGTTACTTAAGTAGGATGAGATTGAACTATATATTCTTTGATCATCTATAACCCAATCCGCGAGAGTGTAGGTAAGGATTCAACCCACAAACCCTCCTTTCTGCAAATTTGGAGATTGGATCTATGGATCAGATGTGGAACAAATTGCTGATTAATTCAATCCACTTGAAGCCCCGCTTAATGATTGTATTTGACTTAGGTGTAGACAAACTTTTTTTGAACGTGGGTAGTACCACTGATTATAAAAAGAAAAAGTATACATGTCAAGGGGGAGTGCTCCCGCACGACTCCCAAATACAAAAGGCGCCAGACATGTCTCTGCCTGGGAAGCAAAGAAAAAAAAGAAAACAAAACCTGCCCACAGCGCTGAAGAAACCCCACTCACATATAAGAGGGCACAAAAGCCCAGCACCTATGACCACGGACCACCCAACCATACACCTCCCAAACAACAAAAAAATGGACCTGAGCACCCCAACAAAACCAAAGCTACCCTCCTCGACATAGACAGTTGGACAAAATCCTTCGGCCACGTACTCCTCAACCTGCTCCATCCCTCTTTCTTAATTGCAGCTTCAACCTTTGCCTTACTAGCTACGTCTGCCAGCCACCACCACTTGATCAAGCAAAGAGATGATCTCAAGCCTTTATCCACGCCCGCATCCGATGCACCAATCAGCCTAGTAATCTCACTCGCCTAGGTCTCCATGAAGTTCTCTACCTTTGTCAAAATATCTTTAACCTCCTCCTTGCTGAGACTTCTGCTACCCTACCCTTGATAGGCTGCCTCCACTTGCTCCAACACCGCGCGCAGATTTTTCGACTCCCTGGGTGGGGGAGGCAGGGCTAACACCTCTTGCTGGCCAACCTGAAGTATGACTGCCGCCTCTGCCTCCACCACTAGAGCCGCATCCCCAGAACCACCTAAAGTGCCTTGTTCAGGGGATGAGGGCTAACAGCTCTTGTTGTCCAATCCCCACCAAGAGTTCGAGTGCCGCTTCCACCTCCACCACGGTAGCCCCATTTGCAAATCAGGGCTCCACCAGGTCTCTACCCCCCCCCCCCCGGAGAGTGGTTCCAGGGCTGGGAGACACCTCAAACCCCACCTTCCACCGGGGATTGACAGCCGACCTATTCTTCGAACATGAATGAGAGGGAGGATAATGCCTCAAGACCTTCCCCCTCCTCCCTTATGTTATCAAAAGCGCGCCTAGGCAGTTTTTGAGGCGAAACGACCCCAATCTGCCTCGCTTTCACCTCAAACACCTCACCCCAAGATATCTTGATTGACGTACCCAATATATTTTTGCCTTAAATCTGGATTGTACGTATGTATTTTTGCCTCAAATCTTGATTGTTGTTAATTTTATTGAAAACCTTAATTGTATGTATGTATTTTTGTGATATTTAGACATTTATATTTTTTGAATTGTATATAGATATATATTTTAATAAAATGCCTCAAAACTCCTCAAACGCCTAGGCCATCGCCTAGACGTTTGAGGCATGAGGCGACCCCTTAGTCGCCTTGGTCGCCTCACGCCTATGGCTACATACTCCTCCCCAGATTCCCCGTCTCCCGAAAACAATGTTGCAAGACCGACGTTCACCAATGGACCTCACCTCGGCTCAGGCGAAAACCCGATGCCCTCAATAGACGTAGCCTATCCAAGACCAGCAGTGCCAAGTGACTGATTATGCCGCTTTTGTCTCAGTCTCGCCCTCGCCTTCCTCCAACACGTTGAGCATCTGCAACATCTTTGCCTAGTAAGCCGGCCCTGCACCTGTTGGCGGAGGTCGGGGCTTGACAACCCTTCGACAACCCCATCCAGTCCCTGAGAAGAGATGGGGACCTCCCAGCACTACTGATCCACAACCACTGCCTTCCCCTTCGCAGGGTCACGCTCTACCGAGATAAAAGCACTAAACCCCACCGTCGGCAAAAGGCCGGAGGTCGTTTGAGCATGGTTGCCGACATGGGTGTGGCCGCCGAACGACGTAGCCTGCGTGATCCCGCCGAATTCCCTATGCTCCGCCTGCACCATACCAGGGATCGGGCGGGGGAGAAGGCATGTGTCGGGTCCTATTGGACCCACTAGCCAGGTTGTTCCGGATAGAGGTAAGTCGGTTGTTCTAGATAGAGGTAAGTCGACCCGCATCAAAGTGTTGGGCCGCTACCTCGAACCCGCCTGCACGTCGCGGACAACCAGGTCCAACCAGATTTCCATCGCGAAAGCCACAAGCAACACAGTTCGAATTTGAATTCGAACCGCCCGCCTAAAGAGCATCTTCAACCTCCAGAAAATGGAAAGGGTGTCCTAGGACCAGCAAACGTGGCCGCCGCCACTACGCCTCCAGTCGGACAAAAGCCCAGACAACGTACTCCCCCCCCCCGGGCGACTAGGAGGATCGGTGGCAAAGCTTGAGAGGACACTGCTTCCACGAGAGCCTCCAACAGTTCAACAGACCCTCCGGAACCGCTTCAAGGCCTTCACCCTACCAAAAGCCTTCACGAGGAAGGCCATACTTGCTTCGTCATAGAGTGCCAAGGGCACCCCCACCAGCTTGACCCAGAACTCTAACTTGCCTGGGGAAGGATAAATCTCTCGCTCAACCACCCAAGGCTAGACCCGAAGGAAAGATTCTCTGCTCGACAAAACCCCAGTTGCCACCACCGCCTACGCTTCTTCTGGACAGGAACCGATGGCCAAAAAAACATTCCAATGCATATGCTTGACCACCCACGGACGGCCCCCTAGCCACCTCTCTTGCAACAACACCCTAACAGCCTCCTCATCTATGGCCCCTAGGACAGAGGAGATCCAAAGGCACCTCCCTAGCCAATCCAACCGGCCTACAGCAGGGAAAACCTCAACGTGAAGGAGGTCTCCCCTAGCCACCGAAAGCCTAAGAGTTGGCCCGCGTTCTTCACGACCCCCCCTATGACCCCCTACTCTACCCCTCTTCAACCCTCTCCACCGTTGCGTGGCTCGTTAGCTCCCTGCAGGCATGACACAAGTGGCCCCTCCTCCCACAACAGAAGCAGACTAGGCCAAGAGAGCCCCAATGACCAGCCGGAGAAAACCCAAACGGGAAGCCTCAAAGTTTCTCTCTCTAGAAGCAACTCGAGAGAGAAGCTTAAAACATTAGGTGTAGATGAATTACCAGAGTATATTTGTAAATAAAACATGGACTCCATAAAAATTTGAAAACAAAAAAAACTAATGAATGGTCAAAAAATGTTAAACAAATATGTTCTTGATTACTTTATAAAAGTATGTCATCTAAAAATTTAAAAACAGAGAAAAGGATATTTGACATAGGGGAGAGAGACTGTAAATGCAAGTTATTAAAATTTCAAACAAATAAAAAAAATGACATATATGTAACTGGCGTAAAGAAAACCCATCACTATGAAGAGGCTAACCTCCTTGATTTTCTAAATCAGTGAATCAAGGGCAAAGGGGTCTAGTTTGGGGAATGGAGTAAAAATGGGATATGATTCATGCTAACATTGGGATGAAAGTAGGATCGACTCAATAGTAATCGTACAATCAGAATTTCTAATTCTCTCTCTAGCGTTTTCTAGAGAGAGTGTCGGGGAATTTTGGGTCTTCCAGTGTTCGGAGGGGCATGTTTTGGTGGCGGAGGCTCTCGCTGAAGTTTGCCTCAAGTAGCTCACGCGATGAAGCTCGCCGGCAAGGGGGCCGGGCTGCAGGGCTTCCTCCCACTAGCTTCAACTATGGGCGTCGTGGACACATCAGACGTTTCTGTCCCGGGAGGGTGCCGGCCCGTGCTCAATCTGGAACCATCTCTGGCGGCTAACGTTCCTTCGCAGCGGTGGTCTGCAACACCCAGTGGCTACAAGCGTCGGCGAGCAAACACTGGCTTGATGCAAGTTCTTTCCCAACGAAATTAGTGTAGGCCAGGCTCGCTTGGCTCCGACATTGCCTCTATGTCTCCCTGTTGGACGGCTCGGTGGAGGCAAAGGCGATCAAATGCCGGCCGGAGGAGGTTGCGGGAGGCTGTTGGGATGTGGCGAGAGTGGAATCGTTCACCTTCTTGGCGCTCGCGCAGGATGAAGAGTTGGTGTCGCGGATGGTTGCAGTGGGGTGTGTGGCGGCCAAGGGTTCTATGCTCCGCCTGCAGAGGTGGTCGGAGGTGAGGGATACGTTCCCAAATCCAACAGTGAGGAGGTTTTAGGCAGTTTTCGAAGGAGTGCCGCTGCACCTTTGTGACGATGAGGGGCTAGAATTCTTGGCTCGGGGCTTCGGTCGGGTGGAGAGGGGAAGCTTGGCTTCACTGAGTGGAGCTCTCGAATTTGCGTAGCGGCCACTGTTCAAGTGGATAGCCTGGCGGCGATACCTGCAGTAGTCTCCCTCGACCTCGCCGGGGTGCCGGTCATCGTCCAACTATGGATCCACAAAGAGCTTCAAGTAGTGCTACTGCCACTGCTAGGGTTCGTGGGTCGCGGTCAAGAGGAAGACAACGTACAAACTCCGCCAAGGTGGGCAGCCAATTCAAATTTGAATCGACCGCCAGGTTGCAATGGGCCAAGTCCTTCGGTGTCGGTCCAGGCTGGTTCCGCCGCAGTTCGGGAGCCAGTGGGTTGTGGTTCAGATTCCGGGACTCCGGGTCATAGGTTCGGGTCCAGTGGGGATGCGCCCATAACTTACCCGCGTGTCCGCCTCTTAGCAGTTCGCGTGGACCTGTTAGGGGGTTCTTCCCCCCCCCCCCCCCCCCGCTATCTCCTAAATCCCGAAGTTTCCACTCGCAGCAACAGGTGCTAGTCGTAGGGTGGGCTTCGACGACCATCTTCGCACCCCGCCGCCTTGCCGTCACCGATCTCGTCCGCCAACGTCCCCTGTCAAGCCAGTGCAGGGGAAAGGGGGCATACCCGCGACGGCCTCTCCTGCTCCTCTCGACCGGATAGGAAAGCACAAGGTGGGGGAGGTCCTAGTGGCCGTCGGGGAGGCTACACGGAGTGCCGACAACACTTTACCTGGCCGTACGGGCCCGCTACCCCAGCAAATTCCCCTGCATGCCCCTTTGTTTGGGCCGAACCCAACAAAGGTCTCGGCTTTGGCCACAGCCGTCGGTTTCTCTGGAGGCCACCTACAGCCGAAGGTGGAGAATCAGTCTCTTGCCAGGACAAACTCAGAGGGCCTCCTCCAGGGGGGTCGTCGATCATGAGGCAGAGGAGGAAGACTTGTCTAGGGAAGAGGAGGTGATCCCGACTTTACCGGGGGGACCTATGGCCCTAATCACAACGGGGGAGGAGACGAAGGGAAGAGTCCGTCTGATCAGGGAGGAGGTGAGGAAGATGGTGGGGGAGGTTAAAAAAATTGTGATGGAGCACATGCGGGATCTGGCGGAACAGGCAGGCTTCTCATTTGAAGCTGGGGCAGACAAGGACATCAAATGGGTAGTCACCAAAATAAGTAAGAGGTTGTGGGCTACGATATTGTAGGAAGAGAGAGCGCAACAGAGAAGAGAGAGGGAGGAGGCAGGTGAGGAGGAGGAGGAGGGGTGTAACACTCTGTCTTCATGAGGATTGTCTCATGGAACGTGAGGGGGCTAGAGGGGATGGATAAGCAGAGGGCGGTGAAAGAGCTGATCAGGAGATGTAAGATCGACATTCTTTGTACCAAGGAGACCAAGTATGAGGGGGAGGGGGAGTCTCTCTTGAGCGAGTTCGGGAGGGCTAGACTTTCCAAGGGTGCGGGGTGCTCTGTCCCCGACAGTTGGCAGGTATGGGGAAATTATGATCCTTTGGAACCCTTTTGAAATCGATAAGGTGGTGGTGGACAGACATGTGAGTAGATGGGACATCTCACTTCACTTCACTAATGTGAGAGATGGCTTCTCTTGAGACTTCACATGTGTGTACAGTCCACAGAGTATGGAGGAGAAGTGGGTCCTGTGGGACGAGCTGATTGACCTTCACCTATCTTCGGATATGCCTTGTGTGTGGGTGGAAACTTTAATGCGGTGGCGGCACCTTGGGAGAGGTCGGGGGAGAGTGGTTATGTAGGAGACATGGAGGACTTCTCAGGTTTCATTGAGGCAGCAGCGTTGGTGGACATAGGCATGTCTCATGATCACTTCACTTGGTCCAACATGCAAAGAGATGTCACTTGCTTGAAGTTGGATAGGTTCTTGATGTCAATTGACTGGGAGGATCACTATCCACATGTGCAGGTGCTTCTGTTGGCTAGAGTTGTGTCGAATCATAAACCCATCATTTTAAAGGCCAATCGACAGCATGACAGGAGATTCACTTTCAGACTTGAGAGGTTCTGGTTCATGGAGGCTGACTTCATGGATGCCATCAGGAGAGCTTGACACTAGACCTGTAAACGGAGCGGATAGTGTGATATCCGAATTCGTATCCGTTTAATAATCGAATTATCTGATTAGTAATCGAATTATCCGTCGGATACTTTATTCCGATAATTATCGGATTAATAAGAAATCGAATTTGGTTCGAATTTTAAACGGATAATTGCTAGGCCTACTTAGAGGTGAGTCGTGTGAGCCGTGTTAGAACGTCGTATGTTGTTTTCTCAAAAAAAAAAAGAGTGAAAGTTGTTTTTATTTTGAGAGATGTTATCAAAACATTAGACTTCATCCTAAAAAATAAGAGATAAGTTACCAAATAGGTGTAAGTGGATTTCTTATTTTTAAATTATATTTTGAGACTAAAAATGATAAAAAGGAGTAATCAAACAATATATTAAGATTTAAGTTAATTATATATAGAATATGTGTATCCTTAGATTTTTATCTAAGAGTTCATATTCGGTCGGATAATATCCAACACTGATATCTCAATATCCGAATTCGTATCCGATTAATAATCGGATATCCGATATCCGATTAAATTATCCGTCGGATATTTTATTCGGATAATTATCCGATTAAACGAATATGAATTCGAATTCGGTTCAAATTTTAAACGGATAATTGCCAGGCCTACTTGGCACACACAGGTTGATGGTGGATCAACTATGGATACTTTGGTACTGAGGTTGAGGCACACTGCTCATGTTCTCAAAACCTGGGGGGTTGACAAAACCCTCTCGGGAAGGGCAGCCAAGGATAGAATTTTGCAGCAAATTGAGAGACTCGATAGGTTGGAGGAGGAAGGACTTTTGGATGCAGAGGATAAGAGCCTCAGGGACTCGTTGAGGTGTCAATTTGATATGATCCTCTCTAGGGAGAAAATCTATTAGAGGCAAAGATCCAGAGACAGATGGATTAAAGAGGGAGATAAGAACACAACCTACTTCCAACGCATTGCTTTAGGAAGAAGGAGAGTTAACACCATTACCTCTATTAGGGTGGGTGAGCTCTCTATTTCTTCAGATAAGTAGATCAAGGGACTGGCAAGGGACTACTTCTCTAAGTTACTCTCTGAGGAGGACCACTTCAGACCGAGGATAGCACATGATCTACTCCCCCACCTTTCTCCCGAGGAGAGGGGGGAGATTAGTGAAGGTTTTTTAGAGGGGGAGGTTCGCCAAGCGATATTCTCTCTTGCAAGGGACAGAGCACCAGAACCGGATGAGTTTTTGTTGGCCTTCTTCCAACAATGTTAGGATGTCATCAACTCTGACCTTGTGACAACAATTGGAGAGTTCTAGGAGGGGAGGGCCTATTGGGGAGGTATCAACAAAACCTTCCTAATCCTCATCCCTAAGAAGCAAGAAGTCCCGGATTTCAAAGATTTCAGGCCTATCAGTTTATTGAATGGCATCACTAAACTACTGGCGGGGAGATTGGATAAAGTTATTTACAGGGTGGTCAGCTGCTACCAATGAGCATTCATTAGGGGGAGACACATCCACGATTACTTTTTGGTGGCCCATGAGTGTCTCTTTGCCATGAAGACTTGGAGAAGTGATCTTGTCTTGAAGCTGGACGTTGAAAAGGCTTATGACAGAGTCAACTGACTTTGCTTGTTTGATGTGTTGGAGAAGATGAGTTTCGAGGAAACATGGATTGGTTGTACTAAAGCTTGTATTTCATCTGCCTCTTTTGTTGTCCTTGTCAACAAGAAGCCGACTTCGTTCTTCAGCGACAAAGGGCTCCGACGGGGGGATCCGATGTCTCCCCTTCTCTTTGTCCTTGTGGCGTATGTCCTGAGTAGGGGGTGACAGAGAGCCGAGGCTGTAGATTTGATCAGGGGATTTCAGGTTGGGAGAGGAGGTACTTCAATTACTCACTTGCAATATGTAAACGACACTATTTTGTTCCTAGCAGGAGGTGAGCAGCCAAGGATGATAGTTTCTATTTCGGTCGTTTCTATTTCGGTCGAAACCGGTCAAAACCCATTCAGGTAATTTAAAAAATTCAGAAAAAATTAGATAAAATCCAAAAAAATCAAGAAAATTATAAAAAATCAAAAAAATCATTGGAGATGCATTTGGCATTGAATAAATTAGATTAAGTGCTAAAAGTAGGCACTGGACATGTTAAACTAATATTCGCTACATATTAAACATGAAGTAGGTTCAAGCAGTACAATAAACATTACAAATACAGTAAATGTTACAGAAATTAAATGATCTCTACCCAAATAATGATGCAATAATATGGATAATAGCTGGAAGAACCTTCTCTCTCATCATCTGGCTTCTGTTGTTGATACCCATAAAAAAGTTGCATATATTATGTATATTCACTGTAATCAAACAATGATGCAGCCAAGTCGTGCATCCCTCTTTGGATCCCTCTTGGAGTATAAGATTGTTGGCTTGATTGGAATCCAGAATCAACATAAGAAGCAAAACGTTGAGGATTAGAAGAGGATGCTGACCCAAAACTGCTACTGGCTAGAACTGGATAAAATTGGAATCCTGGTTGATGACCCCACTCATACATGCTTGCTTCGTGTTGGCCACCTCCATAAGCTGTTGGATGTCCACATTGGCTCTGTGAATCACATCCTCTTCACTATGATTGTATCCTCTGCCCGTATCAGCGTGGAAGGAAGAAGTAGGTGGATACATGCCACCGTCAGTAGTAGCACCTACAACTGCATTGGGATCATCACTCGGTGCATCATCATCATCATCATCATCAGAACCATAAGAAACCAATCGCCTTCTAGCCTTGGGCTCTGGTTTTTTTCTTTGGTATGATGATCTCGTTCATCTCTGAAATGAGTCATTTTCCCCGTGGCGTGTCTCGCATAAACTTGCTTCATCTGCTCAATTATCGAATCCTCTCGCCGATGTACTTCTTAATGATGGAGGTGGATTGACCATTTTAAGAGTGACTGGCCTGCTATCTGATTCTGAGAATCTTCCTGACTCAATCTCAGGCTACTGCTCCGTGTCGTCAACAAACAAAGGTTTTTCCTCTCTCTGGTACTCATGAGTCACTCTTGGCCTCTCTGTTGATCCTCTGAATTCTGGATCCCTTGGCTCATCCCCATCCAATATACCCTCTGCCCATGTTCTGTCATCAAGATCAAAAACGGGCTCATCAACTTGCGCTCATATCTCAACTCAAGACTGCAAGGAATTGTCATCATCAAATAATACGTCCACATCAATTTGGCCAATTGTATCGTCTGCGACGCGTTTGTCCCTCAACTGTTGTCTCAGCTTCATATTTTTTATTCTCGACCTCATGTTGTAGTAGCATTAAAGCAATTTTTCTAGCCGTTCAGCCTTTAGCCGATTGCGAACCTTTGAGTGTATAAGACTGAACGTGCTCCAATTCCTTTCGCATTGACTTGCTGATGTTGTTTGACTCAACACCCTAATTGCAATGTAAGTCAATTGCATTACTGCCCAAATCCCTATTGTTCATCATTATCCACCAGTCAGCTGTTCCACCAACCATAAACAAATAAAAGTAAGATGTAAATGAAGATCAATTCTTCATGATGTACTAATATATATTGACTCAATTTAAGTACAAAGATTTAATAAATCTGGGCTCACTATTCCTACAGTGTATTGCAATTGAGAGTCAGAATGTCTCAGTCCTCATTCTATAACTGTCCATCTATAAAGATAAAGTAACATATTAACATAAGTAATTAAGTAAATTCTTTTCCTCTTATTAATAAAATCAATAAAGGCCAACCTGTAACTCGACCTGAAGTCTCTTTCCAGTGTCCTCGATAAACGACTAATGACTTTTACGATGCCTTGAAGCACCTCGCCATCAACGTTTGCATTGGCATTGTCTATAAATCGAGGGTTGAGAAAATAGCCTGCATTTGTGTATAATTAACTAAATGTAAGATGTAAATTAACCTAAAAAATAATGAACTTTATATCAGTACAATTAATCACTCACCAACTGTATGCAATTCATGATGTAATGTGTTGTCCCATCTGTTGTCAATAATTTTTCACCACTTCTCATACTCTCTAGGAAGGAATTTCTGCAAGTCTAACTTGGCATGGTCCATGGCCTCGTACAGATATTCCATATCATTCTTCTCATCGCTATCCATCATTCTTAGGACCTTCACGAGGGGTGTGACTACTTTCATGTAACGTGAGACCTTGCCCCTGAATTTGTTGTCTTCCACGATGTGACACACGTCCAAATAATCCATCTGAGCATCAGCATTGGATTTGTCTATGTAATCTCGCATGAAATTGTGGTACATGAAAGACTTGAGCTCATTCTTATACCTATGCAAGGACTCCAAAGAAATGAAATTCGAAGCAAATCTTGTTGGCCCTACACGGATGATATCTCGACCCCCACTTACGTGCTCTCTGATCATGTTCAAGATCCTAGGATGGCCATCAATGTACTGAGTGATATTCTGTGCCCTCTCAATTGTCTTCTTCATATTTTTGTCCTTCCCAATGTCTTAAAGTGTCAAGTCCAGACAATGTGCTGCACATGGGAGCCAATATAAATGTTTGCACTTCTGCATCTTCCTCACTGCAGCGTTGTAACTAGCTTCATTATCGGTGACTACTTGCACAACATGTTCCTCTCCAATTTGTTCTACCATGTCATCCATCAAATGAAACAAATAATTTGCATTCTTTTCATAATTTGATACATCAATTGATTTAACAAAGACTGTACTTTCGATGCAATTAACCAAAAAATTGATCAAGGACTTCTTCGTGATACCAATCCAGCCATCACACATAATAGTGCATCCTCTCTCCATCCAAATATGTTTGAAGCTTTCAACTCACTAACGAAGCTCCTCAACATCTCCCTCAAGACCACACGCGTATATGTCTCGATGTGACGGGACTTTAAAGCTAGGGCCAGCATCTGCTATGGCATCAAGCATAGGCTGCCAGTATTCTGATTCTACTGCATGTGCAGGCACACCTGCATGGAAAAATTTGCAAATACTTTTAAATGCATGCCCTACAGTCTTAGTTGATTTTTTGACCCCTCTTAATGCTTGCTTGATTTTTGACTGTGTAACTGTGGAACACGGAATTTTTCACATAAAAAAATAAACAATCAAATATTCTTTTTGAAAAGAGACATTCCTCTATGTGTAGAGGGTTATTCCGTGGGTGCGCATAGTATCAAACGATTTGGGTTCGAGTGCTGGACCTCTCCCCACTGACCGTAGTCAGTGTTGATTTACATCGGCCTAACGTCTGAACACCTTTGTTTGACTGTTAAAGAAATCCCAAAGTCCTCTCCTTCGATTCTGATGTGGAGGGCAGACTCACTCTAGAGACTCTCCATAACCACTCATTTACCACCAACATTCGATAGGGTTAGGGCTTCATCAAAGGCCTTAAGTTCAAGCAAAGCCCTAAGATTTAGGAGTATGAACGCAAATTGTGCAAAAGCCGTAGGCATTTTTAAAGTAGAGAAAGGTTTTCAAGACCCCGAAGGTATTTTGATAATTTTACCAAACCAGGCGTATTTTGGTAATTTTTCCAGGCCAGGGGTATTTCTGAAATTTCTGGGCTGGAACAGAAGTAGGACCGGGTTCCTGACTTCCCAAGGCGCTAAGGCTTTTTCTGGAGGATTTGAGGGGTTGCTAGGCCATTTCTAGGTCACAGGGGTATTTTGATAATTTAACCACACCCTACATAGACCTAGGGTTGGGGTGACATCTGAGTGTCGGACTAAGTTGACATGATTACCGGACCAAAGGAATGACAAGGGGTTTCATAGAAGACATAACTATCAACTTGGCCGAAGGAGGGGTATATATGCAATTTTTGGAAGTCGGGGGTTTTCTTATAATTTTTCCCTGACTGGCACACGAAGACGACCCTTGGAGTACATTGAATATATTTATGGTCCAAATGGGTCTCAAAGTTGTCGGCGAATTATCGACTGTAAAAGGATCCGCACTAACGCGGGAAGTAGGGGCGTAGCCCCAATTACAAAAAGTTGCAGGGTATCACTGCAAACAACATGACATTTTTGTTTCTCGGGCCCCGGGAAGGACATTTTTGTAATTCCCCTGTTATATGGGTGGAACTACATATTTTAGTCGCCCCGAAACGTAGAAACTTTAAAACATGGCCCACTGAGGGGCATAATTACAAAAATACCCCGTAGGGGCATATACATAAGACCCGGGGACTTACCCCTCATGGGTCAAAACAACGAACAAACTCTGAAATGCTGGAGGCTCCAAGTGTGCTCCGTAGGTTGCAGATCGTCTCTCTGTTCTCCTTCTGGACCCTTGGGGGTCTATTTACAGAAGTGGGAAGTTCCCCGGGATCGTTTCGACCCATACGGGTTAAACGGGAGGGAAATGACCCCAGGGAGGTCTATTTCCCCCCTTTTTTGGTTTCCGTGCGCGGGAGAGGGGACCGGCCCAGGGTGGGAGGTCCTCGGACCCGTCCGGGGTCAAATGACCCCGGGCAGGTCCGCCCGAGGTCATTTGACCCCGGGGAGGTCTGCCTCAGGGGCCGCGCGACCACGGGCAGGTGCCCCACCTGCGCGCGGACCCGTCCGGGGTTAGACGACCCTGTACGGGTTGGCCCGACCCCGAACGGGTCTATGTTTCTCCCTGCTGGCCCATTCCCTGCTCCATTAACCTACATATGAAGTGAGAGAGGGAGGTGAAGCTTGTCTGCCTGGGTGTTGGACGCAGTCCACCCCGGACAAGTGGAGGTCCCAGTAGTGCAGTCCACCGGGTGAGTTGCTGTTTCGCCCCAGAGAGGTCTCATGTCACCCGGACAGGTTCTTTTCACCCCGGATGGGTGTTGACGGGAGGTGTTTTTGTAGGCAAAATTTGCTTCCAACAAATGCCCCCCACAGAACGTTCGTCGAAGCCGGAGGCGGAGGCGGACGGTCCGTGCCCTCCGTCATTTTTGATTTCTCCCGAGTCTTCGTGACATGGGGAAATCATCGTAGGATTGCACCTCATTACTTCATTGCTTTCCAAAAAGCTGAGAGTTGATGCAGGTTTGTCTCAGTGAGACCCACCAGTCTAGAAGTAATGTAGGCCTACCTCGGCGAGGCACTTTGACCTGAAGTTGATGTTGACCAACTCTTAAGGTTATACTAGCCAAAACTAATGTATACCATCCTCCGGGACATATGGTCCTGAAAGTTGATGCTGGGCAATCTTTGGAGGTGCATTAGCCAAAGTTGATGCGGACCGACCCTTAGGGCATATTGATCCAAAGTTGATGCAGGCCTGCCTCGTAGAGGCTTGCTGGCCTGTAGTTGATGTAGACCTGTCTCTGCGAGACTTGTTGGCCCGAAGTTGTTGTAGGCCTGCTTCTGAGAGACTTGTTGGCCTAGAGTTGATGTGGACCAGCCCTTAGGGCATATTGATCCGAAGTTGATGCGGCCTGCCTCGGCGAGGCTTGTCGGCCCGGAGTTGATGTAGGCCTGCTTCTGAGAGACTTGTTGGCCTAACGTTGATGTAGGTCTGTCTCGGAGAGACATCCGTCTAAGTCGTCGTTGATTGACTGTTGAGCTGTTATAGTTGGAAACTGACATTGGCCGACCCTTGGGGGTGCGTTGGCCAAAAGTCGTTGTGTCGACTGACCGCTGAGGTATCACTGAAGATATGTCGGCTGATCACTGAGGTGTGTAGCCGAACATGTCGAAGTGTCGACTGACCGCTAAGGTATGTCGCCGAATGTTAAAGCTGGCTAACTATTGAGGTGTCGCCAAAGATGCATCGGCTAACCACTGAGGTGTGTGGCCGAAGGTTGAAGATGGCTAACCGCTGACTTGTGATAGCCAAGGTTGATGTAGACCAGCCCTTAGGGCATGTTGGTCTGGGTAGATGTCGGTACACAGGCTGAGACAACTCCTTTCTTTGTTTTAGCTTTAGCTAGTGAGGCTTCAAAGCTGCTTCAGAGTTTCCTGGCCCTTAGGATGGAGTGGCCGAATGGTCCTCAACTTGGTGTAGCATTGCCCGATGCATGCATTTGGTCTCCCTCAGGACGCCTGGATGACTGAGCTTGCGTCTTTATGGGAGGAGTTCGCGCGCTTTCACGCTATTCAGGAGCGGAGGCGGAGGACTCAACTGATGGTTCAGCAGGAGGAGGAGCAACTTTGCAACTTCGGGCGGCCCAGGCTGAGGTGGGTGCCCAAATCGAGGACGCTCAAGAGCGCGAGCAGATGACCTCCCGAAGAGTGGAGGAACATTTGCAAGAGGTCCGAGAGACCGAGGAGCGCAGTCTTGTGCGTGCCGATGTAGACTCTTCGCCGTAGGCTTGAGGGGCTCCAGGAGGAAGCTCTTCAAAATGAGACTCGCCTTGCTGAGTTGAGGAGGAGCGAGTCCGGTGAATGAGCATTCTCGTACACAGGGCTTTTGTCTTTTGCCCATTCTTGTCTCAGTTATCTCGAGAGCTTGTCTCGAGCTCCTTCTTTTGATGGCATTGACGAATAAAGGACATAGCTTAGCAGCTTTTGCTTCTATCCTCTTGCATGTATGCTTCTTCTTTTTTTTCTTTTTTTTTTGATCACTTTACCAGCTATACCGCCCTTTCGGATTTTCGCCAGGACTGGCCCCCTTTAGCTTTTTCCAGTGCGCCCTTGCGGGTTTTCACACTGAGGGGTACCCATTTTTGCCTAAGACGCCCTTTCGAAATTTCACCTTAGTCGGGTTAAAGCCTTTTTGCCCTTGATTGCTCCCCTAACAGAAGCAACTAAGTCCGCTGGGACATCAATAGTTTTAACCCCGTTATTTTATTTTATTTTTGAACCTATAATGCGAAAAGGCAAGGAGAAAGTGGCACTCCCGTAGGGACGTGTGTGTCGCATAGGTAGGTCAAGTGGGTGGATTCGACTGCCCTAGTGGGACGCAATTAGCCAAATCCAAGAGCCAAAGGTTGAACGGGTTGGCAACCCGAAAAGGGTGTGCATGCACCAAGCCCGGTTTGGACAGCAAAGGAGTAGGTTCAAGGGTTCGAAGGGGACATGTGAGTCAAATCTGGAAGTCGATAGGCGAGATAGATTTGCAGCCCGGGAGGGCATACTGAGGCTAATCCCAAAAGGATGAAAGGACGGATTTGACAGCCCAGGTGGGACATATGAATCAAATCCGCAAGCCGATAGGCAAATAGGACTGGCAGCCTGAGGAAGGCATGCATAGGCCAAGCCCGTGGGGACAAAAGAATGAACTTGGCAATCCCGGTGGGATATATGAGTCAAGTCTGAATGCCAAAAGGTGGGATGGGTTAACAGCCCGAAAGGGGCATGCATAGGCCAGACCCAGAAGAAGGAAAGGATGGATTTAACAGCCCTAGTGGGAAGTGAGTCAAACCCGAAAGCCGATGGGCGAGATGGGTTGGCAGCCTGGGAGGGTATACTGAGGCCAATCCCGACGAGAGGAAGATAGGTTTGACAGCCCTAGTGAGACGTGAGAGTCAAACCCGAAAGCCGATAGGCGAAATGGGTTGGCAGTCCGAGAGGGCATACTGAGGCCAGACCCAGAAGGAAAAATGTGCCCCAGAAGATAAAATATGCCGAAAGACATGATGGGTTGGCAGCCCGCGAGGGCATACTGAGGCCAATCCCGCAAAGGTAAAATGTACTGAAAGGCATGATGGGTTGGCAGCCCGAGAGGACATACTGAGGCCAATCTCAGAAGGAAGGAAATGATGGATTTGACAGCCTTAGTGGGACGTGAGAGTCAAACCCGAAAGCCGACAGACAAGGGATGGGTTGGCAGCCCGAGAGGGACGCACGTAGGCCAAACCCAGAAGAAAGGAAGGACAGATTTGACAGTCCGAAAGGGGCATGAGAGTGAAACCCGAAAGCTGATAGGCATGAGATGGGTTGGCAGCCCGAGAGGGACGTACGTAGGCCAAACCCAGTGAGACAAAAGGATAAGTGGGTTTAACTGCCCGAAAGAGACATATGAGGTAAACCCGGAAGCCGATAGGTGAAATGGGTCGGCAACCGGAAAGGGACATGCGGAGGCCGAGCCCGACGGTACTAGAAGGACAGATTGGATAGCCCGGAGAGACACAGGATCCGAACCTGGGAGGCTCAAAACATGGGTAATCCCGATGGGATAGAGTATGACAATGTCAGGACGCCCTGGTGGGACTAGGTGTCGCAGGACAACGTAGGAGATGTAGCTGAGACATTAGTATAATGCTCTTGCCATTATAGGGTGAAGTCGTTGACTTAGAACCACCCGTAAAGTATGGTGAAAGAGGATTGTTGTTTTTTTTTCACATTACCAACCTCACCGCCCTTTCGGGTTTTCGCCGAGGCTGGCCCCTTTAGCTTTTTCCGATACGCCCTTGCGGGTTTTCACATCGAGGGGTTGCCCATTTTTGCCTGAGGCGCCCTGTCGGGTTTTTACCTCAGCCGGGTCTGTGGCCTTTTTGCCCTCAGCCAACCCTTGCAGGCCGACTAAGTCCGCTAGAGTATCAATATTTTTAACCCCATTTTTTTTTAACTGGAACCTTCACTAGGGATAGGTACGTCCTGTGAGGACGACCGTAGAAACTCTTGCGGTGGCGCATGGTAGAGCTTCATGTGCTTGCCATTGAGAGGAGGGAAGGGATTATTTCCCTTATGATCGGTGACCGTATAGGCCCCTCCTGCGTAGACCTTTTGAATGATGTAAGGTCCCCGCCAATTGGGTTGGAGTTTTTCGCTGGATCTTCCCGCTAGAGCCTCCTTTTCCTTAATCATGATGAGGTCGCCTTTTTTGAACGCCCTCTGCTTGACCAGCTTATCATAGGCACGTGTCATGCAGGCTTGATACACTTGCAAGTGTTTATAGGCTTTGAGTCTTTCTCCTTCAAGGTTTGAGAGCTCCTCAAGCCTTCTTTCTATCTCGGACTGGTCTTGGCCTGGCAATCCGACGTGCATGGCAACGCGATAAGATGCCAGCTCGATCTCCACAGGGACCACCACCTCGGCTCTGTAGACCAGGGAGAATGGGGAGCAACCCGTAGGGGTTTTGTAAATAGTCCGATAGGCCCATAGGGCTTCGTGGACCTTCTCGCCCCAATCCCGTTTGCGGCCGCCTACTATCTTAGATAGTAGCTTACAGAGGGTCTTGTTGAAGGCCTCGGCCAACTCGTTGGCTTGGGGGTTGTAGACGGATGATGTCCTTCAATCGATGTGAAACTTAGCCGCCAAAGCATAAACAGTCTTGTTCTTGAATGGCGTGCCATTATCTGAGATGATCCGACTGGGGGTGCCGAATCTGTATATGATGTAGTGCCTCACTAAGCGGACAACTATTTCCCCTGTAACTTCTCGTAGCGGAACGGCTTCTACCCATCTGGAGAAGTAATCAGTGGCGGCCAGTATGAACTTGTGGCCTTGAGATGATGGCGGGAATAGTCCCACAATGTCCATGCCCCACTCCGCGAATGGCCAAGTAGGCGCTGTTGGATGGAGCGGATTCGGCGGCCTCCGAGGCACTGGCCCAAATGCTTGGCATTGGTGGCATGTACGAGCATATTAGTTGCAATCTTCGTACATGGTGGGCCAATAAAACCCCTTGAGCTTAATGCTATTGTTCATCTTGGCTCATGTTTGATGAGCCCCGTACAATCCGGAGTGGACCTCGTGCATGATGGTCTTTGCTTCCTTGAGTGAAAGACACCGTAGGAGGACCGATCGGTCCCTTTCATGGACGAGCCTGAAGAGTAGGCTGTCAATCAGCTGGTAGGATGTCGCCCTGCGTAGCAGTTGCACCCTCTGAGCCCGATCAGGAGGAAGCCAGCCATTCTTTATTTTTATAATCAGCTCACGCCAGTCTTCCTCTTCGGGAGCATTTTCTTCCTAAATGTTATTGACCTCGTAAACAGTGAGGCCGGATTCGTCATCGAGCACACTTGGCATGAGCCTTCGGTGTCTGACGGTAATATTCAATTCTCCCTCAGGCGGGAGTTTTAGGGCTGCTGCCAACTTTGCCAAAGCGTCAGCTTGGGAGTTGCTGCCTCTAGAGACATGGCCTATTTCAAATAGGTAGAATTTTTCCTTGAGCCTCATGACGGTTGCATGGTAGGGGATGAGCTCCTTCTTCCGGGCGTCATAGACGCCCAGGACTTGTCGGATGATGAGCTGAGAATCCTCGTACACTTTGATGCACTTGATGTCCATCTCCAGTGTCAGTTGAAGCCCAATAATCAGCGCTTCGTACTCGGCCTCATTATTAGTCAATGACTTCATGAGGGCGCAAGAGTTGTGGAGAATGCCGCCTTGCAGAGATACAAAGACTCCCCCGCGCCCGAGACATAGTCTGTAAGGCCGCCGGCCCTTTTGATTGTCCGGGAAGTACCATCAAAATACAACTCCCAATATGGGAGGTCGAGGGTGAGGACGCCTGGCTCCATCTGCGGTGGGACTTTTTTAGAATGCTTCCCAGTTTCCTGAGAAGGTACCAGCACCTCTTCATCGGGCAGCTCGAAGTTAAGTGGCGAATCCTCTGGCACAGGGTGTGCAACTAAGAACTCCGCCATTCCTTGTCCCTTGATCGCCTTGCGTGGGACGAAGGTGATGTCGAACTCCATGAGGATAAGTGCCCATTTGCCGAGCCTACCAGAGAGGACGGGTTGCCTAAGCAGAAATTTGAGCGGATCACATTTTGAGATGAGCTCCACCCAGTGAGCCAGAAAGTAGTCCCTTAGCTTCTTGACAGCAAATACCAATGCCAGGCACACCTTTTCCATGGGCGCGTACCGATGCTCAGACCCGATCAACTTCCGGCTGAGGTAATACAGCGGCTGCTCCTTGCCCTCTTCATTAATCTGGGCTAGAAAAGCCCCCAAACAAGCGTCCATGGCGGCAATATATAGGATAAGGGGCTTCCCTCTGACAGGTGCCCCTAGGACTGGAGGAGTCAATAGGTACTCATTGATTTGCTCAAAGGCCTTGTGATAGTCTTCGTCCCATCTAAAGGGTGCTCCTTTCTTCATCAGTTTGCCGAAAGGTAGACATCTTCCAGAGAGATTAGAAATAAACCGCCTAATATAGGCGAGTCTTCGTTGCAGAGATCTGAGCTCTGTCAAGTTCTTGGGTGGAGGTAGTCCTCTTATAGCCTTGATTTTGTCAGGATCGATTTCTCTGTCTCGATACCTGACGATGAAGCCGAGGAACTTGCCGCTGGAGACGTTGAAAGCACACTTCATTGGGTTCATTTTGAGCTGGTACTGTCGAAGCTTTTCGAAGACTCAACGCAGGTCAGCCAAGTGATCCTCCCGCTTTTTTATCTTGACGACCAGATCATCGACGTAGCATTCAACAAGGTCATGTAAAATCTCGTCA
This sequence comes from Amorphophallus konjac, assembly GCA_022559845.1. Lineage (NCBI taxonomy): Eukaryota > Viridiplantae > Streptophyta > Magnoliopsida > Alismatales > Araceae > Amorphophallus > Amorphophallus konjac. The sequence goes on along the minus strand of CM040124.1, from coordinate 293,202,640 downwards.
AAAACCTTGGTCATCGCCCTTTAATAGGTTACACCGGCGTTCTTCAAGCCAAACGGCATCCTCTTATAGTTGAAGTTCCCCTTAGGAGATCAGAAGGCCGCATGGTCTTTGTCTTTGGTGGCCATGCGGATCTGATTATAACCCGACGACCCGTCCATGAAGGACAAGGCTTCGTGACCAGTGGTCATGTCAACCATTGTCTCAGTAATCGAGACGGGGAAGTCGTCCTTTGGGCATGCCTTACTCAAATCCCTGAAGTCGATGCAGACTCGGACTTGGCCGTTCTTCTTCTTGACAGGGACTATATTAGCGAGCCAGACATGGTACATGCAAGGCTCTATGAAGTCCACGTTGAACATTTTGTCAACCCAGCATTGACTTTCGGCTCCAGCTCGTGGCGGATACGCGTTTGGGCTTGCTTGACTGGCTTGACTGTTGGAAGTATTGCCAGCTCGTGTTCAGCCACAAAAAGGTTGAGCCCGAGCATTTCTTTATAAGTCCAAGCGAAACAATCCCTGAACTCTTCTAGGAGTTGCTGATACGACTACCTTTCTTTCTCGCTAAGGAGAGCACTTACGAAGGTTGGCCTGTAGTCTTCTTTGCTTCCGAGATTGATCTCGATCAACTCGTCCACAGTTGCTTGGCCACCGTCTTCAAGCTCCGAGGGAGTTGGTTGGAGGTCGACAAAGTCTCCCTCGTCATTAGTGTTTGCTTCATAGACCTCAAATTCTTTGGAGCACTCTTGCTCGTGGCTTGAAGTCGAAGGACTTGCTTCGTCTTGCTGATGGTTAACAGGCTGAGCTGTCCTTCCCTCGTGGGGGTGATCAACGTTAGCTTCTGGCGATAATGTCATTGACGTCTCGCCAGACTCCCTTACAAAGTCATCGACCTTGGGCTCAATTTCTGCTTGCCCGTGAGGAGGAGATAGCAGTCCTATAATATTGACTGCGTAGTGGACCTCAAAGTCCCTTTCTTGGTCATAGCCAAGTTCTCGCGTGTCTTTGCGAGAGAAGGGAGGTTATCCACGGACTTGCAGAGGATTCCACAGCTGGTGGAAATATGCCGCTCGTGCGGGGTCCAAAGTCTGCGGGATGTGCTGCTTTTTACACATTTCCTTGATGTATTTCGACATCGTCCATCTCCTGGACTGGCTCTGGCGCCACATCGGCGGGAATATCCCAGTTGAAGTCATCTTCAGGAGGGCCCGATGGGACTAAGTCACCTTTGTAAAAGATGATCGGCTTGTCTCCCTTGCCCTTGTTACGTCTTCTTCTCCGTTGATAGGAGACTGTGAAGGTCTTCAACTGCTCCACCTCATACTCTTCCCGTTGGGACGAGAGTTGAAGGCACTTGGGCGGTAAGTAGATACTCCCGTCAATGACCCGGCTGATGAGGTTGGCTTCAAAGTCAACGCTTCGCCTCTCCGGCTGAGTCGGCTTGAAGGCAGCCTGGAGGCTTACCTGTGCAGTTTTACCATGTCTTGGTTGACAGTGAACTGCCCTTCCTCGACTTCATGGTCCACTTTTTGCTTCCCTTTGTCCTTTATAGGCTCGGGGATTGCTAAAGTGGGCTTCCCAAAATATAGGGAAGCATCGGCCAGGTGACACTCATTGGGGTGGAACGGGGCCTGATCCGCAAAGACCGTATGTTGCTCCCCTCCCTTAGCATATTTAAGGCACTGATGCAGAGTTGACGGGACAACCCAATTTTCATGGAGCCAGGGCCTCCCGAGCAGCACCTTGTATGATGTGTCGGCATTGATGATATAGAACGTTGCTTGGGTGACAAAATCGCCCAAAGCTAGCTTGACTTCAACCCGACCAAGTGCCTCCTCGGAATCCTGGTTAAATCCCGAGATCTTGACCGCGTTCACCTTCTGCAAATAAGGGGCCAAGTATAAAGACTTGAAGGTCTTCAGAGGCATGATGTTAACGGCTGCTCCAGCGTCAACCAAAATTCGATTCACATCATGCCCATTGATCGTCCCCCTCATATATAAGGGGCGACTGTGGCACGGAGAGGACAGCAACATGTCTTTGTCCGTGAAGGAGATGTTGGCTGCAAACGCCTCGTATGTCTGGGCTTGAAGCTCTGCAACATGGGCTTCATAGGCCACCGGGTCTTGAAGTATCTTAACAAGAGCCTCCCTGAGATCCTTGCTCCAAGCAATGGCTTCCCAAATGGTGACATTCGTTGGGAATCGCTTCATATAATGGACAATTTTGCGGTCCGCCCGAGCACGGGTCTTGTCAAATGGCGGGATGATCTACGCCAAAGTCTTCGGTGCCTGGCGAGGCTTCTCCCGTTTAGAAGGGCGCTCCTCCCCATTCTGGCCCTCCGCATTTTCTTGGAACAGCGGAGCCAGAGACTCCTCTGGGGGTGGCAAAGGCTCATCATGTTGGTCTTCATTAGAAGGACCAGCTGGGCTTGCGGGCTCGACCCTGTTGGAGGGGCCAGCCTACTCCGACGCCTCGTCGCGCACTGGCGACTTGGCTGACTCCTCTTCTTCATCATAAGAGGCGATTATAAAAGGGACGCCACCCGACTTAGCCGCTGAGATGGGGCATAAACCCTCTAAGGGGCTGAGGATGAAAGGGATTCCCCGAACTTGGGCTTTCGGGATAGGACCCTGCTCCTCCCCTCGAAACATTATGACCTGGTGTGAGACATGAAAGGCAACCCGGGCTCAACTTCAATTTACCCGTGAGGGGGTAGCAGTCCTATGGCATTGACTGCATAATAGACCTCGAAGTCCGCCTCCTGGTCATAGCCGAGTCCCCTTGTATCTTTGCGGGAGAAGGGGGGTTGCCCACGGACTTGCGAAGGATTCCATAACTGATGGAAATATGCCGCTCGTGTGGGGTCCAGAGTTTGCAAGATGTGCTGCTTTTTACACATTTCCTTAATGTATTTCGGCATGTCGTCCATCTCCTGGACTGGCTCTGGCGCCACATCGGCGGGAGTATCCCAGCCGAAGTCATCTTCAGGAGGGCCCGGTGGGACTAAGTCACCTTTGTAAAAGATGATCGGCTTGTCCCCCTTGCCCTTGTTGCGTCTCCTTCTCCGTTGATAGGAGACTGTGAAGGTTTTCAACTGCTCCACCTCATACTCTTCCCGTTGGGACAAGAGTTGAAGGCACTAGGATGGTAAGGAGATACTCCCGTCAATGACCCGGCTGATGAGGTTGGCTTCGAAGTCAACACTTCGCCTCTCGGGCTGAGTCGGCTTGGAGGCAGCTTGAAGGCTTAGCCTGTGCAGTTTTACCATGTCTTGATTGACAGTAAACAACTGCCCTTCCTCAGCTTCATAGTTCACATTTTGCTTCCCTTTGTCCTTTATAGGCTCGGGGCTTGCTAAAGTGGGCCTCCCAAAATATAGGGAAGCATCCGCCAAGTGGCACTCATTGGGGTGGAACGGGGTCTGATATGCAAAGACCGTATGTTGCTCCCCTCCCTTGGCATATTTAATGCACTGGTGCAAAGTTGAAGGAACGACCCAATTCTCGTAGAGCCAAGGCCACCCAAGCAGCACCTTGTATGATGTGTCGGCGTTGATAATATAGAATGTCGTCTGGGTGACAAAATCGCCCAAGGCTAGCTTGACTTCAACCCGACCAAGCGCCTCCTTGGAGTTCTGGTTGAATCCCGAGATCTTGACCGCATTCACCTTTTGTAAATAAGGCGCCAAGTATAGAGACTTGAAAGTCCTTAAAGGCATGATATTGATGGCTGCTCCAGCGTCAACCAAGATACGGTTCAAATCATGCCCATTGATCGTCCCCCGCATATATAAGGGGCGATTGTGGCACGGAGAGGACAGCAACATGTCTTTGTCCGTGAAGGAAATGTTGGCAGTGAGCGCCTCATATGCCTAGGCTTGCAACTCTGCAACATGGGCTTCATAGGCCTCCGGGTCTTGGAGTATCTTGACAAAAGCCTCCCTGAGATCCTTGCTCCAAGCGATGGCTTCTCAAATGGTAACATTTGTTGGAAACCGCTTCATGTGATGAATGATTTTGCGGTCCGCCCGAGCACAGGTCTTGTCAAATGGCGGGATGATCTCCGCCAAAGTCTTCGGTGTCTGGCGAGGCTTCTCCCGTTTAGAAGGGCGCTCCTCCTCATTCTGGCTTTCCGCATTTTCTTGAAACAACGAAGCCAAGGATTTCTCCGGAGGTGGCAAAGGCTCATCATGTTGGTCTTCATAAGAAGGACCGGCCGGGCTTGCGGACTCGACCCTATTAGAGGGGTCGGCCTACTCTGACACCTTCTCGGCACTGGTGACTTGGCTGGCTCCTCTTCTTCATCAGAAAAGGTGATTATGAAAGGGACGCCACCCAATTTAGCCGCTAAGCCGGGGCTTGAACCCTCTGAGGAGTTGATGATAAAGGAGATTCCCCGAACCTGGGCTTCCGGGATAGGGCCCGATTTTTCCCCTCTAAATATTATGACCCTGTCGAGAGTCAGGGGACTTTAACGTCAACGTACTCGGCCACGACCTCGGCCACGTCCCCGGCCATTTCTTGCCGATCGACGTTGATATGTTACCATAGGAGCCTTGCCTCCAGTGTCATCAACCGAATGAGAGTAAATATTGTCAGGCGACGAGATCGCCACCATGTTGCAAGAGAGCTCTTGCAGCATTTCCTCGAGCATTTCAACAGTGAGCTCTTCATCTTTGTAGAATAAGGAGTGCTCTTCCGGGATTGGGAACTCCTCACCTTCTTCGAGACGATGAGCCATATCTCGGAGCCACTGCAGAAGCCGGGCCTTACGCCCAAACTTGTCCCAGAGAATGTATTTGTCTATAGTGACAACCCTGGTGGGACGAGGGGGAGTGTACTCCTCCAGCTCATCTATGAGCTTTTGAAGTCTTTGCAAAGGAGTTGGCTCCTTAGGGGCTTCCATAGCCGCTGCTTGCTCAGCTTGCTTCTTCAACCTCCTCTTCAAATTCTTCCTGCGGTTCTTCTCTTGCTTCTTTTGGCATGCCGCCTCTTGAGAAGAGAGAGGAGTTTGCTTTGGAGGTGGGACATGTTTGCCCCCAGAATTTTACTTTTTGCTCCGGGTTGGCTCCTTAGGAGCTTTGGGGCCACGGCACTTTCTGGGAGTGACCTTAGTCCAGTTGGCCTCCTCCGGCTGCACCTGGAAGGTGGCATTGATTGCCCGAGCAATTATTTTAGGCGGCAGCTCCTGGAACTCTGCCAATTTGGAATGGGGCCCTTGGGGGCATTGTGACTCTGCCATCTTTGCTTTGACAAGCTCCTTCACGGGCTCAAGATGTTGAGGTCTTTCTGCAATTGGTGGCCTCGCTGGCTTGACAGGAGCTTTGGCCGGAGGCTCCCTCACCTTCACCTTGCCTTTGCCATCTGGCGGAGGATTTCCCTTTATGACGACGCCGGGTTGACTCGGCTTGGGGAGGGGCTTGGAACCCTCTCCCGTGGCTTGACTTTTTGAGCTCTGGGGCTTAGGCCCCTCGCACCTAGCCTTGCCTTTGGGATCTTGTTGAGGTTTACCGCCCTCCGCAGACTCACTCGGTCGGGCTAATTTAGAGAAAATCTCAGCCTCTTGCCGAGCTTGTTGGATAGTCTTCTTGACGGCCTCTTTAAGACGCCGCATTGTCATAGAGTTCCCTTGAGCATCAATCTCCCCTCTCTGGATGAGAACTTCAATGCAGTCTTGCACTTCTGCGCATTACCGGGTGGGGTGAGACACCATAGCATGATATTTGCAGTAGTGGGGATGACTCTTGGCCGTCTCATTGTAGTAGGATGGCGGCTCGTGCGTCAGCACCCGACTGTCTTCTAGAAGCTTATCGAAAATCTTCTCAGTGTTTTCTTTGGGAAAAGAACACTGATGGGAAGGTCGCCACCCCGGATACTAGAGTGTGGATTTAGGTGGCTGGGAACTAGCTCCCTGAGAACTGACTCCTTCTTCCTGCGGCTCCGGGAGTTGTAAAGCTGCTGCAGCATGTATGACATTGACGGAGAAGTGAAGACTCCTCTATGCGTGCGGCTGCGGTGGGTCGACTAGGAATTCGCCCATATTGACCTTCCCTCGCCTGATTAGGTCCTCAGCGAGGTCCTTGAACGGTTCGCAGTTGTGGATGATATGGCCTATCACCTCATGGTAGGAGCAATAGCCCTGATGAAATGCGGCACCTGGTGCCTGCTCCATGGGTGATGGGCTAATCAAGCCTACTCGCTGGCACGCGAAGAAGATGTTTGGGGTCTTCTCCCACGGGAATGAGTATGACTTCTCGGGCTGCTCGCCTTGAGGCGGAACCTCCTCGCCTTCAGGTGAGTCCTCGTCTTCAGATGAATCCGAGGATTCCTCAGACAGCCAGCCCCTGGGCGGAGCCTGGCCGGTAGGTGATACACCTGCCTCCCGTATGTGGGCTGGAGCTAACCCCCTGGCAAATGGGCCAAAGGGGAAGGTAGACAACTGCTGATCAATGCTCTCCAGGAACTGCAGCAGACGCATTTGTTCAGATTGCAATTACCGGATTTCTCCTCGGATTTTTCAAATAGTCCTCCGCAATGCCAAACACTCAGGGAGCGAGGGAGGGACGGCTCCCGGACCAGTGTTGGACTGCTGATTTGAAGGCCCGGCCTCAGAGGCGTTGGAGCTCGAAGCCATTGCCATCAAGTAGACCACATTAGCCGATCGGTTCGACCGACTCCAAGCATGAGGCTGTGGTGGGTCGACAGCATGGCCCAACATATTTACCAAGCCCTTTTGAATGAGCTCTTCTGCTATGTTTTTGAAAACATAACAGTCCCCGATGGTATGACCCAACCTTTGGTGATACACACAATAGGTAGGATCGTCTGTTTTATCCACCTCTGAGGGCTCCCGCGGATCCGGTAGAGTAATGAGCTGCTCTTTCATGCAGAGATCGAAGAGCATTTTGGTGTGCTCCTTCCTGAAGGAATAGGGTGTCTTCATGCGCTTCGCTAAGAGAGATGCATTCGCCTTGTCATCAGGCTTTTTGCCCTTGCCTTTGAACTTTCCTTCCCCCTTTTCTCCATTCGTCGGGGAGAAGTCGACAGCATTTACCTCCTTGTCGCTAGTCAGACGATCTTTGGAGGATTTGCCTTTTGCAGGGGCTTGCACAGGGTGGTCAGCGAAAAACATCTCAATCTCTACCACCACCGTATTTAGCGGGTCGAAGCTTCTGATGTTTGAGCCCAGAAGTTTTTCACTGACTTCTGCCGAGAGACCCCTACGGCAGATGGTGATTGCGTCCTCAGGCGTCGGAGGATTATCGCAGCGCATGCTGACGTCCGTCCCTCCATCGCTTGATGAAGTCCAACGTTGTTTCACATTTCTTTTGACGGAGGGCACAGAGCTCCGTCAGGGAGATTTTGCGTTCGACCATCTGGAAACGGTCGACGAACTTCTTTTGCATGTCGGCCCAATCGGCTACAGAATAGGGCTTAAGCCTGGAGTACCACTGGAAGGCGGTGCCTGTCAATGACGTGGCGAAGTACCGCAGCAAATATGCCTCTTCCAGCGCCAATTCACCCATGGCCATCATGTAATAGGCCGAGTGTTCATGTGGAGAGCCCTGCCCATTGAACTTCTGGAGTTTCGGGGCCTTCGGACAATCCGGCGGAAGCTTTTTGAATTGATGATGGGGAGGGTAGGGTACGATGTACAAATCGACGGTAGCCACACCCTCACCATGTTGGGCAAACTTCGCCTCCACGATGCGCTCGATCATCTATTTCTGCGCCATGAGGCTCTCCACAGGAGTAGTAGATGACCGCGCATTGGCTTCATGCTGCGGGACTTCGAAGTCCACTGCCAGAGGCATTTTGCAGCGGTGACGGAGGCATTGGCCGCGACCGGAATGGGGGGAGGCCGTGGTTCTACTCCAGTTGGCGCAGCTTGAGGTGGGACATGAACCTCTTTTTCACGCAATAGCGCTTGCAAGAGGTTCTTGAGTTCTTGGTTCTCGCGTTGGAGCTCTTCCAATGCGGGGGTCTGTGCCTCCCTCCAAAGATCTTCCTCCTGTGCGGGGTTGCTGTCCCCATCGATGCTGTGGACGTCCTCTTGGCGCTCTTCTTGCCGTGCTAGCTCGGGCTGGGATGTACCAGCGGCCGGCACCTGTTGTGTTTCTGCCAGGGCCCGGGACACAAGCCTCGACTTCCTCAAATATTGGAGAGGTTGGTTGAGCTCCCCCGAGGTGTCCTCGGGCTGTTTGTCGCCGGAAGTGGCGTAACAGGTGAACACCTTGACAGTGTCATTGGTCACCTGAATAACCCGCCTCTTCCTAGGTGATTGTCGATCCGGCTTGGGCGACCTCCCGAGTCTGTCCATGACAGACACTCGGGATGTAGAAGCTTGAGGGGAGCGATCCTCTTCCGTGTGCGTAGAACTGGCCCACGGGGAGGTCGGCCGCACCTTCTTACCGGCTCCTCGGCGCTTTTGCCCTCGTAGGGGCTGATTTGTAGACCTCGGAGAGGTCGAGGTCTCAGTGCTTGTCGGACTCCGCATACGCTGTAGATCCGACGTGCGGAAGGGCTCCTCCGCCCTCGCGCGCCTTATGATTCGGGCCTCCTCCTTGGTAACCCATATTTTATTCAAGCGGAGCTGACCATCCTCAATTGGGTTGCCCCCTAACTGCGGTCGAGGAGCCGGTGGCTTGGGCCGTTGCACTGGGCCCTGGTTTAACGCCGATGTGGCGAATTTCTTCTTTTTCGCTCCGTCTTCCCGGACTTGCCGAAGAAGCTCGAAGCGGTTAGAGGTAGAAATAGTCGGGACGTGGGTGTCCCGTGGCAAGATCGGCTCGCCTCCATCGAGCCGGATGCGAATGTCTCTGACAATTACAGTTTTGTCGGAGCGAGATGCCGCCGCTGCAGGCTTTGTACCCTTGCGGCTACGACGTTGCCCCCGCTGAGCAGGGGCAGCCTTGGTGACATCCGCCATAGGCGCGACGTCGTCGTGGCGGCGACGCTGCCCCCGTTGAGTAGGGGCAATACCTCTGAGGGTGGCCGCAGTGGAGTTCGCGCCGTTTTGGCGACGGCGTTGCCCCCGCTGAGCAGGAGCAATGCCAGCAGTGACTTGATTGACCGAGAAAACTCGGCCAATGGCTGGGACAGAAGGCCTGACACCTTCGGCCGTGGACATGGCAGTCAAGGAAGCTCGACTGATTGTCGGGATGAAGGGCTTGACACCCTTAACAGTTGAAGAGTTGACCGGACGAACCCGACCGGCTGCTGCAGTAGAGAGCCTGACACCCCCGACGGTTGTCTTGTTGACCGGGCGGACCCGACCAGTTAATGGGACCGAGGGCCTGACGCCCCCGACGGTAGCTACAGGTGTGGCTGAATTGGCTTCAGCCACGGGTGTAACGCCCAGGAAGAAGGGCGAACCGACGACTGTTGGGAAGTCGCCGAATACAAGCGGGGTCGCCAGGTATCCGAACCTGGCGTGATTGGCGATGATCTCGGGACCGTAAGTGACGGCAGCCATCGCTGCTGTTGCTTGGTGGTGGTGGTGCATAGCACGAACGAAGAAGTGCGCCGAGGCACAAAGAGCTCTGAAGCGAGCAGAGAGATGTGCACCCTCCTCTTCCCGTCCTGTAAAAGGAAGAGGGAAATCAGGACCTTAAAGGAGGTTTTTGGGGACTGACTTTGACAGAAAGAAGAAAGGCGAGAAAGGTCCCACCGGGCGTGCCAGTCTGTGAGACAAGGAATCTTACGCGTAGGAAAAATCTGAGAATATAAATGTTCTTTTTGAAAAGAAACATTTCCCTATCTGAGTAGAGGGTGATTCCCTGGTGCGCATAGTATCAAACGATTTGGGTTCGAGTGCTGGACCTCTCCCCACTGACCGTAGTCGGTGTTGATTTACATCGGCCTAACGTCCGAACACCTTTGTTTAACTGTCAAAGAAATCCCAAAGTCTTCTATAGAGGTTCTGATGTGGAGGACAGGCTCACTCGAGAGACTCTCCATGACCACTCATTTACCACTATGTTAATAGAGTTAGGGCTACGTCTGAACAAAACCCTAAGATTTAGGAATAGAAACGCAAATATGCGGAAGCCGTAGGCATTTTTGAAGTTACGGGGAGTTTTCTGAACCCCGAGGATATTTTGGTAATTTTACTATACCCTACACAGACCTAGGGTTGGGGTGACATCTGAGTGTCAGACTGGGCTGACAATATTTCCAGACCGAAGGAATGTCAAGGGGCTCCGTAGAAGACACATAACTGTCGACTTGGCCGAAAGAGGGGTATATACGCAATTTTGTGAAAGCCGGGGGTTTTCTTATAATTTTTCCCTGAGAACGCACATGAAACATGCTGTGATTTTATAGTCAGAATGAGTACAAGGGTTGTCGGCGAGTTGTCGACTGTACAAAAGTCCGCACTAACGCGAGAGAGAGGGGCGTAGCCCTAATTACAAAAGTTGCAGGATAAAACTGCAAATACCAGGACTTTTTTGTTTCTCGGATCCCGGGAAGGACATTTAAGCAATTCTCCCATTATTGGGGCAGAATTATATGACATAGTCGTCCCGGGATTTAGAAACAACAACACGGCCCACTGAGGGGCAAAATTACAAATATACCCTCATAGGGGCACATACACAAGACCCGGGGACTTATCCCTCGCGGGCCAAGACAAACGAACAAACGAACAAAACTCTCCGAGTGTGCTCCGTAGGCTATCGTCTATCCTCTCTCTGTCTGTGAATGTCTCCTCTTCTGGACCCCTGGGGGTCTATTTATAGAAGTGGGAACCTCTCCGGGGTCGTTCGGACCCGTACGGGTTAAACGAGAGGTTGTTTGAACCCGTATGGGTTAAACGGGGTGAAAATGACCCCGGGGAGGTCATTTTCCTCCATTTTTCTTTTTTTTTGTTCTCCGCGCGCGGGAAGGGGACCGGCCCGGAGTAGGAGGTCCCCGGACCCGTCCAAGGTCAAATGACCCCGGGCAGGTCTGACCGGGACCTCCCCGGGGTCAATCGACCCCAGGCAAGACCTGCCCAGGTTCCCCCGGGGTCGATCAACCCCGGGTAGGTCCCTCCCCGGGTCAATCCACCCCGGGCAAGTCCTGCCCGGTTGCGCAGAGACCTCCCCAGGGTAGGGCGACCCCGGACGGGTTCCCCCGACCCCGAACAGGTCCTCCATCTCCATGCTGGCCCATTTTCTGTTGCATATAGATAGGCAAAAATTGTTGCCAACACCTGGTCAAGAGTTAGGAGACCTTCACGTCCACGTCCTCGTCCTCGGCCACGACCTCGGCTAGTTCTCGCCGAGCGACGTCGATATGTTTCCATAAGAGCCTTGCCCTCGGTGTCATCAGCCGAATGACAGTAAATGTTGTCAGGCGGCGGGATCGGCACCATGTTGCAGGAGAGCTCTTGCAACATTTCCTCGAGCATTTCGACAGTGAGCTCCTCGTCTTTGTAGAATAAGGAGAGCTCCTCCGGGATTGAGAACTCCTCACCTTCTTCAAGACGGTGAACCATATCTCGGGGCCACTGAAGAAGCCGGACTTTACGCCCAAACTTGTCCCAGGGAATGTATTTGTCTAGAGTGACAACCCTGGTGGGACGAGGGGGAGTGTACTCCTCCAGCTCATCTATGAGCTTTTATAGCCGCTGCAGGGGAGTTGGCTCCTTAAGGGCCTCCATAGCTGCTGCTTGCTCAGCTTGCTTCTTCAATCTCCTCTTCAAATTCTTCCTGCGATTCTTCTCTTGCTTTTTTTGGCGTGCCGCCTCTTGAGAAGAAAGTGGGCTTGATTTTGGAGGTGGGACTGGTTTGCCCCCAGAATTTTACTTTTTACTCCGGGTTGGCTCCTTAGGAACTTTAGTGCCACGACTCTTTTTGGAAGTGACCTTAGTCCAATTGGCCTCTTCCGGTTGCACCTGGAAGGTGGCATTGATCGCCTGAGCAATTACCTCAGGCGGCAGCTCCTGGAACTCTGCCAGTCCACAGTGGGGCCCTTGGGGGCTTTGTAGTTCCACCGACTTTGCTTTGGCAGGCGCCTTCACAAGCTCAAGATGTCGAGGCCTTTCTGCAATTGGCGGCCTTGCTGGCTTGACAGGAGCTTTGGCCGGAGGCTCCCTCACCTTCGCCTTGCCTTTGTCGTCTGGCGGAGGGTTTCCCCTCATGAGAATGCCGGGTTGACTTTGCCTGGGAAGGGGTTTTGAACCTTCTCCCTCGGCTTGGCTTTTTGGGCTATTGGCCTTAAGCCCCTAGCACCGAGCCTTGCCTTTGGGATTCTGCTAAGGATTGTTGTTGCATGTAGACTCGCCCGGTTGGACTTGTTGAGAGGTGGGTTTGGTCCCACGCAAGTTGGCCTGCTCCTGTTGAACTTGCTGGAGAATCTTCTTAGCGGCCTCTTTAAGACGCCGCCTCGTCATAGAGTTTCCCTGCGCATCGATCTCCCCTCTTTAGATGAGGACTTCAATGCAATCTTGGACTTCCGGGCATTCCCAGGTGGGGTGAGACACGCTGACATGATATTTGCAGTAGTGGGGATGACTCTTGGCCGTCCCATTGCAATAGGACGGTGGATCATATGTCAACACCCGACCATCTCCCAGGAGCTCGTCAAAAATCTTCTCAGTGTCCTCCTTGGGGAAAGAACACTGATGAGAGGGTCGCCACCCTGGGTACCATAATGTGGACTTGTGCAGCTGGGAACTAACTCCCTGGGAACTGACTCCCTCCTCCTGCGGCTCCGGGAATTGGAAAGCCGCTGAAGCATGTATGACGTTCACTTCACTCTCCCGTGCGTGCGGTTGCGGTGGATTGACCAGGAATTCACCCATATTAACCTTTCCCCGCCTGATTAAGTCCTCAGCGAGGTCCTTGAACGGTTCACAGTTGTGGATGATATGGCCTATCACCTCATGGTAGGGGCAGTAACCCTGATGAAACGCAGCACCTGGTGTCTGCTCCATGGGTGACGGGCCAATCAGTCCCGCCCGCTGGCATGCAAAGAAGATGTTTGGGGTCTTGTCCCAAGGGAATGAGTATAACTTCTCGGGCTGCTCGCCTTCAGGTGTATGCTCCTCGTCTTCTGAGTCCTCGTCGCCCTCAGATGAATCTGAAGATTCCTCAGGGAGCCAACCCCTAAGCAGAGCGGAGCCGAGCCAGCAGGCGGTACACCTGCCTCCCGTATGTGGGCTGGAGCCAACCCTCTGGAAAATGGGCCGAAGGGGAAGGTGGCCAGTTGCTGATCTATGCTCTCTAAGAACTGCAGCAGACGCCTCTATTCCAGTTGCAATTGCCGAATTTTCCACCGGATTTTTCGAATAGTCTTCCGCAATGCCAAACACTCAGGAAGCGAGGGAGGGGCGACTCCCGGACCGGTGTCGGACTGCTGATTTGAAGGCCCGGCCTCGGAGGCGTTGGAGCTCGAAGCCATTGCCACCAAGTAGACCACATTAGCCGACTGGTTCGATCGACTCCAAGCATGAGGCAGATTTACCAAGCCCTTTTGAACGAGCTCTTCTACTATATTCTTGAAGACATAGCAGTCCCCGATGGTATGACCCAACCTTCGGTGATACACACAATAGGTAGGATCATCTGTTTTATCTACCTCTGAGGGCTTCCGCGGATCCGGCAGAGTAATGAGCTTCTCTTTCATGCAGAGATCAAAGAGCATTTTAGTATGCTCTTTCCTGAGGCCCTGTTTGATTACGGAATAGGTTAAGTGGATAAGTTAAACCGCATGTAAGATATTCTATAAAATACACCAAAATGTTTTGATTGGGAGATAAGATAACCCGGAATATCCTTGAGAATTGTGAAAAAACTTAACCCTCCTTGTTCTACCTTTTTGGTAGAACAAGTTATCCCGAGATAAACCAGGATAAGAGCCTAATCCATGGAATACCTTGTATAAGCAACGAAAGGGAATAGGCTAACTTTTAGTGGTGTATCCCGGTTTATCCCCCAAACAAACAGGGCCTAAAAGGAATAAGGCGTCTTCATGTTCTCCGCCAACCCAGACGTGCTTGCCTTGACATCAGGCTTCTTGCCATTGACTTTGGATTTTCCTTCTCCCTTTTCTCCATTTGTCGGGGAGAAGTCCGCAGCATTTACCTCCTTGCCACTAGTCAGACGGTCTTTGGAGGATTTGCCTTTTGCAGGGGCTTGTGCTAGGTGGTCAGCGAAGAACATCTCAATCTCCACCACCACCGTGTTAAGCTGGTCAAAACTTCTGATGTTTGAGCCCAGAAGCTTTTCACTGACTTCTGCAGAGAGACCCCTGCGGCAGATGGTGATTGCATCCTCAGGCATCGGAGGATTATCGCAGCGCATGCTGACGTCCCTCCATCGCTTGATGAAGTCCAACGCTATTTCACCTTTCTTTTGACGGAGGGCACAGAGTTCCGCCAGAGAAATTTTGCGTTCGACCATCTGGAAACGGTCGACGAACTTCTTCTGCATATCCGTCCAATCAGCAACAGAATTGGGCTTTAGCCTGAGTACCACTGGAAGGCGGTGCCAGTCAAAGACGTGGCAAAGTACCGCAGCAAATATGCCTCCTTCAGTGCAAATTCACCCATGGCCGTCATGTAGTAGGCCAGGTGTTCATGTGGCGAGCCCTGCCCATTGAACTTCTGAAGCTTCGGGGCCTTTGGGCAGTCAGGCGAAAGCTTTTTGAATTGATGGTGGAGGGGATAAGGCACGCTGTACAAATCGACGGTAGTCACACCCTCACCATATTGAGCAAACTTCGTCTCCACGATGCGCTCGATCATCTGCCTCTGCCCCATAAGGCTTTCTGCAGCAGGAGTGGCAGACGATCGCGCATTGACTTCATGTGGCGGCACTTCAAATTCCACCGCTAATGGCAATTTCACCGCGGTGACGGAGGCGTTGGCCGCGACTGGAATGGGAGGAGGCCGTTGTTCCACTCCAGTTGGCGCAGCTTGGGGTGGGACATGAACCTCCTTTTCACGCTATAGCGCTTGCAAGAGGTTCTTGAGTTCTTGGTTTTTGCATCGGAGCTCTTCCAACGCGGGAGTGTGTGTCTCTTCCCCCAGATCTTCCTCGTGCCGGGGGTGACTGTCCCCATCAACACTGTGAACGTTCTCTCGGTGCTCTTCTTGCCGTGCCAGCTCGGGCTGAGATGTACCAGCAGCCGGCGCCTGTTGTGTTTGTGCCGGGCCCCGGGACCCGGACCTTGACCTCCTCGAGTATTGAAGAGGCTAGTTCAGGTCGCCCGAAATGTCCTCCGACTGCTTGTCCACAGAAGTGGTATAACAGGTGAACACTTTGACAGTGTCATTGGTCACCTGAACCACCCGTTTCTTTCTGGGTGGTTGTCGGTCCGACTTGGGTGGCATCCCTAATCTGTCAAAGATAGAAACTCGGGATGTAGAAGCTTGAGGGGAGCGATCCTCCTCCGTGTGCGTAGAACTAGCCCACGGGGAGGTCGGCCGCACCTTCTTACCGGCGCCTCGGCACTTTTGCCCCCGTGGGGGCTGAGTTGTAGACCTTGGAGATGCCGAGATCTCAGTGCTTGTCGAACTCCGCATTTGTTGTAGATCCGACATGCGGAAGGGCTCCTCCGCCCTTGCACGCCTTATAATTCGGGCCTCCTCTTTGATGACCCATATCTTCTTCAAGTGGAGCTGGCGCTCCTCAATTGGGTTGCCCCCTGACCGCGGTCGGGGAGCGGGTGGTTTGGGCCGTCGTACTGGACCCTGATTTGCCGCCGGTACAGCGGGCTTCTTCTTTTTCACTCCGTCTTCCCGGACTTGCCAAAGAAGCTCGAAGCGATTGGAGGTAGAGACAGTCGGGACGTGTCGGTCCCTAGGCAGAATCGGCTCGCCCCATAGAGCCGAATGCGAAAATCTCCGAATCGGCTCGCCCCCATCGAGCCGAATGCGAAAATCTCCGACAAGCATGGTCTTGCCGGAGCAGGATGCGGCTGCTGTAGGCTTTGCGCCTTTGCGGCTACGACGCTGCCCCCGTTGAGCAGGGGCAGCCTTGGTGACGTCCGCCGAAGGCGCAACGTCGTTGTGGCGGCGACGCTGCCCCCGTTCAGCAGGGGGAGTACCTCTGAGGGTGGCCGCCGTAGAGTTGGTGCCGTTGCGGCGACGGCGTTGCCCCCGTTGAGCAGGAGCGACGCCAGCAGTGACTTGATTGACCGAAAAAACTTGGCTAATAGCTGGGGCAGAAGGCCTAACACCTTCGACCGTTGACATGGCAGCCGAGTAAGCACGGCTGGTTATCGGGATGAAGGGCTTGATACCCTTAACAGTTGAAGAGTTGACCGATCGAATCCGGCCGGCTGCTACAGTAGAGGGTCTGACACCCCCGAGAGCTAACCTGTTGGCCGAGCGAACCCGGCTGATTGCTGAAGCCGGAGGCCTGATACCCCCGATGGTTGTCTTGCTGACCGGGCGAACCCGGCCGGCTACTAAGGTTGAGGGTCTGACACCCCCAACGGTGGTCTTGTTGACCGGGCGGACCCGGCCAGTTGGTGAAGCAGAGGGCCTGACACCCTCGACAGTGGCCGTTGCAGGCGTGGCTGAGCTGGCCTCAACCACAGGTACGACACCCAGGAAATAGGGCGAACCGACGACTGCTGGGAAGTCGCCGAAGACGAGCGGTGTCGCCAAGTATCCGAACTTGGCGTGGTTGGCGATGATCTGGGGGCCGTAGGTGACGGTGGCCATCGCTGCTATTGTTTGGTGGTGGTGGTGGTGCGTAGCACGACTGGAGAAGTGCGAATGCACGAAAAACTCTCAGATGAGTAGAGAGATGTGCCCTCCTCTTCCCATCCTGTAAGAGGAAGAGGGGCAATCAGAACCTTGAAGAAGATTTTTGGGGACTGACTTTGACAGAAAGAAGAAAGGCGGGAAAGGTCTCACCGGGAGTGCCAGTCCGTGGAACATGGAATTTTTCACGTAGAAAAATAAACAATAAAATGTTCTTTTTGAAAAGAGACATTCCTCTATGTGTAGAGGGTTATTCCGTGGGTGCGCATAGTATCAGATGATTTGGGCTCGAGTGCTGGACCTCTCCCCACTGACCGTAGTCAGTGTTGATTTACATCGGCCTAACGTCCGAACACATTTGTTTGACTGTTAAAGAAATCCCAAAGTCCTCTCCTTCGATTCTGATGTGGAGGGCAGACTCACTCTAGAGACTCTCCATAACCACTCATTTACCACCAACATTCGATAGGGTTAGGGCTTCATCAAAGGCCTTAAGTTCAGGCAAAGCCCTAAGATTTAGGAGTATGAACGCAAATTGTGCAAAAGCCGTAGGCATTTTTGAAGTAGAGGAAGGTTTTCTAGACCCCAAAGGTATTTTGGTAATTTTACCAAACCAGGGGTATTTTGGTAATTTTTCCAGGCCAGGGGTATTTCTGAAATTTCTGGGCTGGAACAGAAGTAGGACCGGATTCCTGACTTCCCAAGGCGCTAAGGCTTTTTCTGGAGGGTTTGAGGGGTTGCTAGACCATTTCTAGGTCACAGGGGTATTTTGATAATTTTACCACACCCTACATAGACCTAGGGTTGGAGTGACATCTGAGTGTCGGACTAAGCTGACATGATTTCCGGACCAAAGGAATGACAAGGGGCTTCATAGAAGACACATAACTGTCAACTTGGCCGAAGGAGGGGTATATATGCAGTTTTTGAAAGTCAAGGATTTTCTTATAATTCCCCCCCCCCCCGACTGGCACACAAAGACGACCCTTGGAGTACATTGAATATATTTATGGCCCAAATGGGTCTCAAGGTTGTCGGCGAGTTGTCGACTGTACAAGGATCCGCACTAACGCGGGAAGTAGGGGCGTAACCCCAATTACAAAAAGTTGCAGGGTATAACTGCAAACAACAGGACATTTTTGTTTCTCGGGCCCCGGGAAGGATGTTTTTATAATTCCCCTGTTATCTGGGTGGAATATTTTAGTCGCCCCGGAACGTAGAAACTTACAAACATAACCCACTGAGGGGCATAATTACAAAAATACCCCATAGGGGCATATACATAAGACCCGGGGACTTACCCCTCACGGGTCAAAACAACGAACAAACTCCGAAATGCTGGAGGCTCCAAGTGTGCTCCGTAGGTTGCAGATCGTCTCTCCGTTCTCCTTCTGGACCCTTGGGGGTCTATTTATAGAAGTGGGAAGCTCCCCGGGGTCGTTTGGACCCGTACGGGTTAAACGAAGGTGCTTGGACCCGTACGGGTTAAACGGGATGGAAATGACCCCGGGGAGGTCTATTTCCCCCCTTTTTTGGTTTCCGTGCGCGAGAGAGGGGACCGGCCCGGGGTGGGAGGTCCCCGGACCCATCCGGGGTCAAATGACACCGGGCAGGCCCTCCCGGGCCTGCTAACCCCGGGCAAGTCTGCCTCTGGGGCCGTGCGACCCCGAGCAGGTGCCCCACCTACCCCGGGCAAGTCCTGCCCAGGCCTGCTGACCCCGGGCAGGCCCTCCCTAGGTCATTTGACCCCGGGGAGGTCTGCCTCGGGGGCCGCGCGACCCCGGGCAGGTGCCCCACTTGCGCGCGGACCCGTCCGAGGTCGGACGACCCCGTACGGGTTGGCCCGACCCCGAACAAGTCTGTTTTTCTCCCTGCTGGCCCATTCCCTGCTCCATTAACCTGCATATGAAATGAGAGAGGGAGGTGAAGCTTGTCTTAAGGTCACCAAAGGCCAGGGAGGTGACTAGAACCCCCGAGGGGGAGAGAAGTGTGGTGGCCACACCCCAATCTCACAAAAATCCCAACTTGACTTTTGTTTCCTTGTTGCCACCCCGGGGAGGTCCTTCCTGGCAGAACTCCACCCCAAACAGGTGGTTCTGCTGCTGCTCCTGCTTCACCCCGGGTGGGTCTGGACTGGGTCTGGGCCACCCCGAGGAGGTCTGCCTGGGTGTTGGACGCAGTCCACCCCGGACAGGTGAAGGTCCCTACAGTGAAGTCCACTGGGTGAGTTGTTGTTTCGCCCCAGGGAGGTCTCATGTCACCCGGACGGGTTCTTTTTACCCTAGATGGGTGTTGACGGGAGGTGTTTTTGCAGGCAAAATTTGCTTCCAACAGTAGCACTTTGCCTTCTGTGCACATGGCTATCCATGGGGCCTACTCTCTGCGGGACTACACCAGCGTCAGGACATCGTGCTACACAAACTGTACTGTAGTAGGTCCGTGATCCTATTAGTGCTTTTCACTTCCTTCGAGCCGTACGCTCACGCTCTACTACTTCGGTCAGCTCTGGATCTGAATCCTCAGTGCGTTTCCCATCATCATCATCCCTCCTTCCCCTTCTGCTTACTCTGCCTGAAATCTCCTCAGCAATTTCAACCTGATCTTCAGCCCTTCGTTGCATCCAATCTTTTTTGCCAATAAGGCACTGGCGTATTTCGTCTGCCACCTGTCGGGGACATCTGTCGTATTGCTTGACCTCTCCTCTTATCCTTGCCAAATGTTACTTTCCTTTAGTAATTATGTCATGTATCTCCTTACCACAATAATTACATTTGACTTTTCTTCTTCTAGCATCAACTAAGGTGAGGTGGGCCCAACCCCGGATCATCCTGCCCTTGCTACTCCTGACCTGATTCAGGTCTACCCATGATACTGCACTAAGATAGTCAAAGACAAATTGGTTGTAAGTACAATGAAAAATTGCAATGAAGCATAATTGAGATTCAAATTATGCTAAATTGAGATAATTAGACAAAAGTCCCATTTTCTAACCGTTAATTAGGGTCACATCTGGCGATTTTGCCTAATTACCCTTCATTAAATGTAATTATCAGCATACTCCCGCCCTAAAACATTCAAAGAAACTTAATTGAGCTTCAATTGAAGCTAAATTTACCTAATTAGACAAAACCCCCAAATTTAAATCACTAATTAGACCTTAATTTGGGGATTTAGCAAATTACGTGGCGTGTAACACAATTAGCAACATGCTCCCACACTAAAACACTCAATGAAACTTAACTAAGCTTTAGTTGACGCTAAATTTACCTAATTAGACAAAACCCCTAAATTTAAATCCCTAATTAGGCCTTAATTAGGAGATTTACCCTAATTACCCGACGTGTAATACAATTATCAGTATGCTCCCGCCCTAAAACATTCAATGAAACTTAATTGAGCTTTAATTGACGCTAAATTTACCTAATTAGACAAAAGCCCTAAATGTAAACCGTTAACTAGGCCCTAATTTGGGGATTTATCCTAATTACCCGACGTGTAATGCAATTAGCAACATGCTCCCGCCCTAAAGCATTCAATGAAGCTTAATTAAGCTTCAATTGACGCTAAACTTACCTAATTAGACAAAAGTCCTAAATTTAAATTGCTAATTAGACCCTAATTTGAAATTTTATCATAATTAACGTATAAAAATTAATATATTGTAGATAACCTTACCTACAGCAAGAAAACTATCAAACAAAGAAAAAAACAAAACCTTATAAGATCCTTGAGGAATCTTCAACCCAATGATGTGAACGACGACGGCGGCGATAGCTACACACTGTAAACAGCAAGAAACGGCGGCGGCGGCGACCGAGGCGGCAAGATCTCCTCCCGGCAGTCCCAAGCTCCCCCCTACCCCTCCTCCACCTCTCCTGGCCGGAAGCCCCTCAGATCTCAGATCGGAGGGGTAGGGCGGACTTGAACTACACTTAAGAGGGGAGTTCGCGTCCGGTTTCGCCCGATTTCGGGCATATCGGCCTGAAAGGCCCAAAACTGGGCGAAACCGGAATCAGTTTCACCCGAAACACTTAAAATATTTTTTTTTAGTTTCGGGACTGCTGCAGTGAGCAGGTCCGATTTCGAATCGTTCCGGTCTAAAACTACCATCCATGTGAGCAGCAGTTATATATGGCTAGACTTCTTCTGGAGCTTTTAGAGGAGATCACTGGCTTGAATGTTAACTTCAACAAGAGCTTGCTTGTTGGGGTTAACATGGAGGACTTGCCTCTCCAAAGGGCGGCACGCATTTTGGGTTTGTCAGATTGGTGTTGTTGGCCCCATGTTGATTTTGACGATGACAAAATACTATGCTAATGAATAATGCATTTAGAATTCATGGGTTCTTCATTTGTGTCAATGAGTCTATCAAGTCACTATAGTTAAGAAACATCATGTTTTCATTTGAGCATTGAGTACCCCCTCTCTTGTGTTTCATGCATCCAGCCAAATGATAACTTCTGTAAGTTAACCACAATTCTTCCTTTCCTTGTGAGGATTGGTGGTTTGTAGGTTAGTAATGGCATGAATTTCAAACATTCACCAAAGGGAGTGACTTAATGTGAAGTGGAGGTATGAAAGGTGTGGTCTTCATCAAAGGTGAGAAAAATGGTTAACCAATGCCAATACCTAGTAAGAAATGCACCTCAAATATCCTTAGTTTAATTTTGACTAAAAATCCCTTAACTGGTTGAGGTTCCCTAGAATATTTCAGCCAAACTGGAATGGGTTGACCCCCCTGGATAGTGGGTCGACCCCTATTTCAAGCCGGGCTCTGTCCTCTCTGTCTGCGACAGATGGGACAACCCATCTACTAGAAAAACAGCTTCTGTTTGCCCCCTGTCACCAGATGGGACGATCCATCTGCCAGATGAGTCGACCCCCTTCAGTTTCACCCAATTTTCTCCAAATTTCGAGTTAAGATGTCTCCTAAATAATTAAGGGCTAATCTCTTGATTCTTAAACACATGTTTACATGGGTTCAACCAATGGGAAGGTGGCTAGCTCTTATTAAACACTTTTGTTTGATATTTAACATACTAACCCATGTTTTTGCATTTAAATCGCAGATTTCACTTTGTGGTCGATCATTTGCCATGTCAGCCATGAAGGGCCAATCGTGGTGGAGAACAATCATCTTTTTGTCCAGATCAGAGAATATTCATCGGACTTATAAATAGGACAATGATTAGGGTGTTCGGAGGGACACAAGTGAACAAGAGAAAGGCAGAGCCGCACGAGCTTGAGCGAGAAGAATCTGAGGAAGAGTTGCGGCCGAACCAGCTCAAGGGAGAAGGCTTCATCCCAGGAGAAGGAACTGCGCTCCACAACTCATCAGATTCTCCAACACGTTCAGAAGCGATTCATAGTGCCAAGATCATCATTCGAGGATCAACTTCATCCACCTTAAGCAGGGAGATCAACACCCCTACGCCAGATTACTTCAAGCCAGTCTTTACAGCAAAAAGGGGGAGTTCTTTTTGATTTGTTTCGATTATATTTGGGGTTCATTGTATACCTGAAGTCGTTTGTAGTAAATCACAAGATACTCATATGTGTGTGTGTTCGGAGATTTCATCTCCGTGTCATTGAACTGTTAGACGCCTGTGCGTCGGTGTGTGGTTGGAGGTCTACGACCTTGTGTGTGTGTGGTTGCTGCATTTACGCAGTGTTGTCTTAGTGGAATCCTCTCGAGTTGAGAGGGGTGGATGTAGGATCGCACTTGGGTGCATCCGAACCACCTAAAAATTATCGTGTCCTGTGGTTTACTATTCGTGCGATTGCTTGTGATGCTCATGTGATGCGAGCTGCTCTCTATAGATCATCGATCTCTAACTCTGTCACCGTCAGCATATGAGTGTTTATAGCAGCTGGTGTTAAGTGTGCTTGTCAATATCACCTTTGTCTGCTCATCTTTAGATCTGCTTTCACATCATAATTAATTTTAATTCCTGCTTCAAGACCAATCAATTTTTATTTATCCGGCAACCAATTCACCCCCTCTTGCTTGCCAATTCAGTGGGACAACAATTGGTATCAGAGCCTTGGCTCTAATTCTAGAAGAACCTCACGGTTCTTAGAGTGATCCTTTTCTGAAATGGCAAACAAAGGGTTGATGTCCGAAGGGCATTCAATTCATCGACCACCATTCTTTGACGGGACGAACTACAGTTATTGGAAAAACCGAATGACTATATTTCTTCGCGCTCAAAGTCATGAGATCTGGACCGTTGTCAACAAAGGTCCACATACTTTGCCTCAAGATGAAGAAAAATGGTCTGATGAACAGATTAAGAAAGCTACAACAAATTTCAATACTTTGAATATCATCCAATGTGCTATACATCCTAACGAGTATGCTCGTGTCTCTATGTGCACCAGTGCCAAAGAAATGTGGGACAAATTGAAGCTTATATATGAAGGGACGTCAGAAGTCAGAGACCAAGGCGAATTTGCTAATCAGAGACTATGAGCTATTTCAGATGAAGCCGGAGGAGAGCATATCAGAAATGTTTGCTAGGCTCATGGAGATCACGAATGGGCTGAAGGCACTAGGGAAGGACTACTCAAATTCAGATCTGGTTCGCAAGGTATTGAGGTCCTTATCACCAGCATGGCACACCAAAGCCACGGTAATTGAAGACTCGAAAGATTTGTCTGTTCTGTCATTGGATGAGCTCATAGGGTCACTTATGACCTATGAAATCAATATCAAAAGAACTGAAGATGAAGGCAAGAAAAAGAAGTCAATTGCACTAAAGGCAAATCTGGAGCAATCTAGTTCAAGTAATGAGGATTCCACAGATGACACTGAAGAAGAGGAAGACATTGCTATGTTGACTAGGAAGGTGAGAAGATTTCCGAGAGCAAGAAAGAAGTTTTCAGGAAAATTTAAGAAGCCATTCAAGAAACAGTTCAAGCGGAAGACGGAAGGAAGCAAGCTTAAGGATGTGATATGTTATGAATGCAAAAAACCCGGCCACATGCGTGGCGAATGTCCGGAGCTGAAAAAGAAATTTAAGAAGGACAAAGAGAAGAAGTCCAAGGCAATGGTCGCTACTTGGAGCGACGATGAAGAGGACGAAGATGATGAAGATGATGCGGAGCTGGAGGAACTAATGAAGAGCATGTGTCTAATGGCACATGAAGAAGAATCAGAGGAGGTAAATTCTGACTCAGATACTCTTACCATAGAACAGTAGGAGTCTGAATATGTTGCTCTTTATGCCAAGTTTAGGAAAATAAGATCTGAAAATAAACAATTGAAAAAGAAAGTTGAGTCTACGATTCAAGCTGATGCCTCAAGTGAAAAAGTTGCTGAATTAACTGAGGCTTTTGCAGAAATGAAAGCTGAAAATGAAGCCATGAGGAGATTGAATTCCAACTCAAGGGTAAACTGGAAAACCTAAAAGACATTCAGCTCCACAATTCTGAAAAAGAAAACAGCGGTGATGAAGCAAATGCTAAAATCCAAAATCTTGAGGGTGAAAATGAGAGGATGAGAAATGATAATAAAATCCAGAGGGATCAAATTTCAGTGTGCCATGAAAAATTAAATCAATCCGATCAAAAAAATCTCATCTTAAACAAGGAGATTGAAGGGTTAAAAGATGCCTTGGCTAGATTTGTTAAAGGAAAAGATAACCTTGAGAAGGTCCTTGGAACTAAAGTCAATTTTAAAAAAGAGGGAATCGGTTATGAACCGGTTAAAAAGAAATCATTTGGAAATAAATTGATGACATCCTTTGTGTCATTTGTGCCCGCTACTAATGGTAACTCCTTCTTGCATGAAAAAATGAAGGTTAACTCAAACAATCATCAACAAAGATCTTCAGGTTTGAAGAAAGGAAATTCAGGAAGAAACAGAGTTTATTGTTACTATTGTGGTCGTGTTGGGCATGTTATGTCATATTGCCGTACATTGAGTCAAGATGATGATTTTTATGTTCGCTAGTCTAGAAATGCTTTCATGAATAACAAAACTCACAAGCACGGACCCAACTCAGTTTGGGTACCAAAATTTGTTCCTTGAGTTTATGTCTTGTTGTAGGGATGCCTCAAAGCCAAGGATTCATGCTAGTTTCTAGATAGCGGCTGTTCGAGGCATATGACCGGAAACAAGAAGATATTTGCTGAGTTCAAAGAGAAAGAAGGAGGTTTCGTTGCTTTCGGCGGGAACGACAAAGGTAAGATCGTTGGTATCGGAAAGGTAAGTGTAAATAACTCCAATACCATCGACAATGTTTTGTTAGTAGATGGTCTCAATCATAATCTTCTGAGTATCAGTCAACTATGTGATAGGGGACATAAAGTCATTTTTGAATCATCATATTGCACAATTGTGGATAGTCTTACAAATGAAATAAAATTCTTAGGACTTAGGAAAAATAATGTATATACAATTGATTTGAATGAGATTCCTTGCAAACACGTGTGTTTTGTTGCAAATGATGCCGACAGTTTTTGGGTGTGGCATCGTAGATTAGGCCATGCTAGTAGTAGTGTTATTTCTAAGCTGTGCAAAAATAATCTTGTCATAGGGCTTCCCAAAATGAAGTTAGATGTAAATAAAATTTGTGAAACTTGTGCTAAAGGAAAACAAACACGATCATCTTTCAAATCTAAAAACATCATCTCTACCACTCGCCCCTTGGAGCTTCTGCATTTTGATCTTTTTGGTCCAACTGAGACTCACAGTTTAGGGGGTAAGTGTTATGGCTTTGTTATAGTTGATGATTTCTCACGCTTTATATGGGTTCTATTTCTGAGCAGCAAATCTGATGTTTTGCAGGAATTTCAAGTTTTTTGCAAAAGGGTTCAGAATGAGAAGGGTTACATGATTACCCGATTACAAAGCGATCATGGGCGTGAATTTGATAACACCAACTTTGATGAATTTTGTAGGAATGAAGGATACACTCACAATTTTTCTGCACCAAGGACGCCGGAGCAAAATGGCATAGTTGAAAGGAAGAACCGTACACTAATTGATATGGCAAGAACTATGCTGAGTAAGCGGAGCCTTCCTCGTTATTTTTGGGCTGAAGCGGTAAATACGGCTTGCCACATCATAAACCGCGCAATGGTAAGACCTTTTGTAAATAAAACTCCTTATGAACTCTACAAAGGTAAGAAACCGAACATCTCATACCTTAAAACCTTTGAGAGTGTTTGCTACATTTTAAATAATGGTAAGGATGATCTAGAGAAATTCGATGCAAAGAGTGATGTTGGAATTTTCTTGGGCTACTCTAATAATTCTAGAGTTTTTCGTGTTTTTAATAAAAGAACCATGGTGATTGAAGAGAGCCCACATGTGATAGTTGATGAAGGTGTTTCCAAAAATTCCACCACAACTAATGAAGAATCAGATTTTTTGCAGGACAATACACAAGGGGGCACAAAACAAGAAAAACAACAAGATCCATCCACCTCTGGAACAAAAACCGATGAGAAGATGAAGCTGAAGAAAAGAGTACAGAACAAATGAAAGATGCACCTCAAGCTCATCCAGATTTGCCTCCCTCGTGGAAGTACCATAAGGACCATCCAGCAGAAAATATTCTGGGTAAGGTAAATGAAGGTATAAAAACTCGCTCATCTTTGAAACTCATGCTAGTTTTGAATGCCTTTGCACATACATCTCAAGTAGAACCCAAAAGTGTTGATGATGCATTAAAAGACGACTTCTGGGTGATGGCAATGCACGAGGAACTACACCAATTCCAACGGAATGAAGTGTGGAAACTAGTGCCCCGTCCTAATAACCACAATGTGATCGGAACGAAATGGGTATTCCGAAACAAATTGAACGATCAAGGTGTGGTTGTTAGAAACAAGGCCCGACTCGTGGTCAAGGGATATTGCCAAGAGCTCGGAATCGATTTTGATGAATCATTCGCACCAGTTGCTCGCCTTGAAGCTGTGCGCATCATATTATCATTTGCATGCTCTAAAAAATTCAAACTGTATCAAATGGATGTAAAGAGCACATTTCTAAACTGCTTTATCAAGGAAGAGGTGTTTGTTGAGCAACCTCCGAGGTTTGAGGACATAAAAAACCCGAATCATGTGTTCAAGCTAGATAAAGCTTTGTATGGCCTAAAACAAGCCCCACATGCTTGGTATGACCGTCTAAGCTCTTTCTTGATTGAACATGGTTTTAAAAGGGGTTCAGTAGATCAAACTTTATTTTCCAAACATGCTGAAAAAGATTTGCTTCTTGTTCAAGTCTATGTCGATGATATTATTTTTGGATCAACTAATGAATTTTTGTGCAAGGAATTTTCTGAGCTAATGCAGGCTGAATTTGAAATGAGTTTGATGGGCGAACTCAATTACTTCTTGGGGCTGCAAATTCAACAACGGAAAGACGGGATTTTCATAAACCAAAAGAAATATCTGTTGGAGCTCTTGAAGAAATACGAGTTTGAGGATGCGAAACCATATGACACACCAATGTCCACCGGTATGAAACTAGAGAAAGATTGCAAAGGTAAACAGGTTGACCCAAAATTGTACAGAGGTATGATAGGCTCTCTCTTATACTTGACAGCAAGTAGGCCTGATATAAACTTTGCAGTCTGTCTTTGTGCTAGATATCAATCCAGTCCTCGTGAATCTCATTTAGGTGCCGTGAAAAGAATTTTCCGTTATCTTGCCGGTACTGTTGATTTAGGACTTTGGTTCCCACGTGGTTGTGACTTCAAGCTTGTGGTATTTACTGATGCCGACTATGCTGGGTGTCTTATTGATCGCAAAAGCACGAGCGGCACATACCAGTTTCTCGGAGGTTGTCTAGTCTCTTGGGCCTCCAAGAAACAAAATTCTGTGGCATTGTCGACTGCCGAAGCCGAGTACATGGCTGCCGATAGTTGTGGTGCACAGGTTCTTTGGATCAAACACCAGTTAGTCGATTTTGATGTGTTTCTGAAGTGTGTTCCCATCATGTGTGACAATAAGAGTGCCATTGATTTATCAAAGAATCCAACTCATCATTCTAGATCTAAGCATATAGACATCCGACACCATTTCTTAAGAGATCATGTAAATAAAGGAGATTTTGCATTGAAATTTATTGATTCTAATAATCAGCTAGCGGACATCTTCACTAAACCTCTCAGCAAAGAGCAGTTCACCTCCCTCAGAAGAGAATTAGGAATTTGCAGAGTAGAAAGAACTTAGATAGACTTGCATTTCTGCATTCTGTTCAATCCATGTGTCACTCATTCTGCCCTACTTTCATAATTTCATGTGTCCATATAACACTGCATCTTACCCATTGCATTGAGCCTTCATAACAAATCTTCTCTTCCATGCATCTCATAAAGTACAACTACAAGTCCAATCACTGTCCACATAATACTTCTCATGCATATGCATAGTTGTGTGCCACTCATTTAACAATGAAACTATCATTACTATTATCGCCTGAATTTGTCTTGCATGATATAACCATGTTATGGCATAATCCTCATGTTGACTTTTGAGGGCCTGTTTAGTTCATTTGACTGAAATAAGGTGCAGCTTCAATTTAAGGCTGATGGCTTGACCGATTCCTTCTTTAGATAATGTTGAAAGGTCTTGAACAATTTTCTAAATCTCGCTGAAGCATTTCTCACTAGGACCCATATTTCTTATTGCACCAAAACCATCAACTCTAATGGTCCAGTGAGTAACCTTCATCATCTCCCTAAGCCATGCTTCTTGTTTTGTTAATCATACTCTGGGATGCCCAAGGGAAGACCCATCCCAAGCAAGGGTCGACCCTTTTTTGTTTTTGGTCCTCTTAGCCTCATTCCACTATTAACCGGTCAAACCCCCTTGAACCATCTTTTGACCGTGGCTTTTGTCTTATACAAGGGCATCTCCTACCAAGAGCCAGCCGCAACTCTCGTACACCACGAAGCCTTTCTTTTTTTTGCCCTACCTGCACACCATCGCACCGGCGGACATCACCGCGGCTACCGCCACCCCCTCCTATTGCGGGCATCAAAGTCTCTTCTTCGAGCTTCCTACGAAGGTGCAACGGAACCCTGACTGGTGGAGGGAAGCTTCTTCCAAGGTCGGCTGTAAACCTCCATCTTAAGGAGAGAAAGGCGAGCTTCCTGCGGTTTGAATCTGGGCTCTTCAATGGCTCCGCAGACAAAGTCTATGGCTAAGCGTCCAAGACGTCAGGCTGCTAAAAAGGCTTCATCGTCTGGAGCTGAACCACTCCCTTCTAGCACTGAAGATGAAGCTCCCCAAGCAATTCCTATCAAGACTGGAAAGAAATCAGAGGGGCGGACAAAGAAGATACATGATGAGGTATTGAAAGGCTCCATGTCTTCTCATATCTTTCCTCGTACGATTATGCGACCCAGAGCGGTGGATTTCAATGATGTGTCTCACATGGTCCCTGAGATATTTGATCTGATTAACACTCAAGCATATTGGATTGAGTTCATGTCTGAGCATCGGAAGATTTACCCTTCATTAGTTCTGCAATTTTATCATAATATGGTGGTTAAGAACAACAAAGTCTACACTGCTGTCAACAACAAGACTGTCATGTTGACTACCGGTCTTCTCAGTCGCATTTTTGAAATTCCAAGTGATCAAGCTGCAACTCTAACAAATATAGAGTTTACTGAAGTCGAAGTTTACAAAATCATGATGGGCTTTGATGATTCAGTTATTCTTGATGAATCGGATATTCCAAATCAAATCAATGCAAATGTCTTTCCCCATGCTCAAAGAATATTGCACCATTTCTTCACTACTATTATTTATCCCAGGGGAGGCAGTAGAAATAAAGTCAATAGAATACATAAGTTTCTATTCTACTGCATTTACAATGGTCTTGTAGTAGACTTTCCAAGTCTCATGTTGGATTTAATGCTGCTATGACATAAAGAGAAGAGATGCAGTCTTCCATATGCTGCACAATTAACAGCTGTTTTTAAACACCTTCGTCTTAACTTGGATATCGAAGTTTGTGAAGAATTGTTACACAAGGATGTTTATACTGGCCAAAGTCTTTGAAACAATATGGGCTACAAGAAAGATGAAAATGGGAAGCTTGTTCGAAATCTGAAGAAAATCAGAGGAAAAGAAATGCAGACTGATGAAGATAGTGATGATGGTGAGGTGAAGAAGGAGCTCCTGCTGCTACAGATGATGATCAGTCACCTCCTAGCTCCTCTCGGGTCAATCGAAGTAGTTCAGGACAAGAGCCGTCAGGATCTCGACTCGATCAAATTGAATATAAGGTGGACCGGCTGACCGAGGAAGTGGACAGACTGAAGCTGCATCACGAGTTGTTCCTGCACCAATTTGACACCATATCCAAGACTCTTGATGCCCAAAACCAAATGCTCCAGCGAATCTGAGATTCTATTTCGGGACCGACCGATAAGTCTTGCTAGGAAAGGTCTTCCGTCAGTTCTATCTATGAAGCTGCCCATTTTGTTTAAACCTTCCTAGCAGCCTCCTTGATTAACTATATTATGTATCTAGTTGCATGACTGAATGCTTGTGTGCCCATGTTCGAGTCTCTTTTGTTGGTCATCTTGTTTCTCTCTATCCTTTTGATTCTACCTAGCTGCATTATGTTAAGTCTACTCTTGTGATCTTACTCTGCAAATCGCCTTTTTGCTCATGACAAAAGGGGGAGAAGTGAATGCAATTTGCTGGTAGTATTCTGTGAACATGTTCTGCTATATTCATGCTTTTTGGTATCTGGAATGCTCATGTTTTGGTACTTTGAACATGTTTGATCATATCTCAATGCCTTTCGCATACTTCTACATGGTTTGGCTCTAAATGGCTTAGTGCTGCAATTGTACATAGGCTTTTTTGCTCTTATTGAAAATAAGCTTCTTGTCATTCAAACGTGGCCGATATTCAGGGGGAGTTCTTCTTTGTTTAAATATCATAATCTTCTTTAATAAAGTTCAAGTTGCATTAGATTTTTGTCATCATCAAAAAGGGGGAGATTGTTGTGCCCCATGTTGATTTTGACGATGACAAAATACAATGCTAATGAATAATGCATTTGGAATTCATGGGTTCTTCATATGTGTCAATAAGTTTATCAAGTCACTATATTTAAGAAACATCATGTTTTCATTTGAGCAGTGAGTACCCCCCTCTCTTTGTGTTTCATGCATCCAGCCAAATGATAACTTCTTTATGTTAACTACAATTCCTCCTTTCCTTGTGAGGATTGGTGGTTTGCAGGTTAGTAATGGCAAGAAGTTCAAACATTCACCAAAGGGAGTGACTTAATGTGAAGTGGAGGTATGAAAGGTGTGGTCTTCATCAAAGGTGAGAAAAATGGTTAACCAATGCCAATACCTGGTAAGAAATGCACCTCAAAAATCCTTTGTTTAATTTTGACCAAAAATCCATTGAACTGGTTGAGGTTCCCTGAAGAAAAAGGTTCCCAAACTGGAATGGGTCGACCCCCCCTGGAAAGTGGGTCGACCCCTATTCAAGCCGGGCTCTGTCTTCTCTGTCTGGGACAGATGGGACAACCCATCTACTAGATGGGTCGACCCCTGAGAAAAACAGCTTCTGTTTGCCCCCCTGTCACCAGATGGGACGACCCATCTGCCAGATGGGTCGACCCCCTTCAGTTTCACCCAATTTTCTCCGAATTTCGAGTTAAGATGTCTCCTAAATAATTAAGGGCTAATCTCTTGATTCTTAAACACATGTTTACATGGGTTCAACCAATGGGAAGGTGGCTAGCCCTTATTAAACACTTTTGTTTGATGTTTAACATACTAACCCATGTTTTTGCATTTAAATCACACATTTCACTTTGTGGTAGATCATTTGCCATGTCAGCCATGAAGGGCCAATCATGGTGGAGAACAATCATCTTTTTGTCCAGATCAGAGAATATTCATCGGACTTATAAATAGGACAATGATTAGGGCGTCCGAAGGGATACAAGTGAACAAGAGAAAGGCAGAGCCGCACGAGCTTGAGCGAGAAGAATCTGAGGAAGAGTTGCGGCTGAACCAGCTCAGGGGAGAAGGCTTCATCCCAGAAGAAGGAACTGCGCTCCACAACTCATCAGATTCTCCAACACGTTCAGAAGCGATTCATAGTGCCAAGATCATCATTCGAGGATCAACTTCATCCGCCTTAAGCAGGGAGATCAACACCCCTACGCGAGATTACTTCAAGACAGTCTTTACAGCAAAAAGGGGGAGTTCTTTCTGATTTGTTTTGATTATATTTGGGGTTCATTGTATATCTGAAGTTGTTTGTAGTAAATCACAAGATACTCGTATGTGTGTGTGTTCGGAGATTTCATCTCCATGTGATTGAACTGTTAGACGCCTGTGCGTCGGTGTGTGGTTGGAGGTCTACGACCTTGTGTGTGTGTGGTTGCTGCATTTACGCAGTGTTGTCTTAGTGGAATCCTCTCGAGTTGAGAGGGGTGGATGTAGGATCGCACTTGGGTGCATCCGAACCACCTAAAAATTATCGTGTCCTGTGGTTTACTATTCGTGCGATTGCTTGTGATGCTCATGTGATGCGAGCTGCTCTCTATAGATCATCGATCTCTAACTCTGTCACCGTCAGCATATGAGTGTTTATAGCAGCTGGTGTTAAGTGTGCTTGTCAATATCACCTTTGTCTGCTCATCTTTAGATCTGCTTTCACATCATAATTAATTTTAATTCCTGCTTCAAGACCAATCAATTTTTATTTATCCGGCAACCAATTCACCCCCTCTTGCTTGCCAATTCAGTGGGACAACAATTGGTATCAGAGCCTTGGCTCTAATTCTAGAAGAACCTCACGGTTCTTAGAGTGATCCTTTTCTGAAATGGCAAACAAAGGGTTGATGTCCGAAGGGCATTCAATTCATCGACCACCATTCTTTGACGGGACGAACTACAGTTATTGGAAAAACCGAATGACTATATTTCTTCGCGCTCAAAGTCATGAGATCTGGACCGTTGTCAACAAAGGTCCACATACTTTGCCTCAAGATGAAGAAAAATGGTCTGATGAACAGATTAAGAAAGCTACAACAAATTTCAATACTTTGAATATCATCCAATGTGCTATACATCCTAACGAGTATGCTCGTGTCTCTATGTGCACCAGTGCCAAAGAAATGTGGGACAAATTGAAGCTTATATATGAAGGGACGTCAGAAGTCAGAGACCAAGGCGACCCCGAGCAGGTGCCCCACCTACCCCGGGCAAGTCCTGCCCAGGCCTGCTGACCCCGGGCAGGCCCTCCCTAGGTCATTTGACCCCGGGGAGGTCTGCCTCGGGGGCCGCGCGACCCCGGGCAGGTGCCCCACTTGCGCGCGGACCCGTCCGAGGTCGGACGACCCCGTACGGGTTGGCCCGACCCCGAACAAGTCTGTTTTTCTCCCTGCTGGCCCATTCCCTGCTCCATTAACCTGCATATGAAATGAGAGAGGGAGGTGAAGCTTGTCTTAAGGTCACCAAAGGCCAGGGAGGTGACTAGAACCCCCGAGGGGGAGAGAAGTGTGGTGGCCACACCCCAATCTCACAAAAATCCCAACTTGACTTTTGTTTCCTTGTTGCCACCCCGGGGAGGTCCTTCCTGGCAGAACTCCACCCCAAACAGGTGGTTCTGCTGCTGCTCCTGCTTCACCCCGGGTGGGTCTGGGCTGGGTCTGGGCCACCCCGAGGAGGTCTGCCTGGGTGTTGGACGCAGTCCACCCCGGACAGGTGAAGGTCCCTACAGTGAAGTCCACTGGGTGAGTTGTTGTTTCGCCCCAGGGAGGTCTCATGTCACCCGGACGGGTTCTTTTTACCCTAGATGGGTGTTGACGGGAGGTGTTTTTGCAGGCAAAATTTGCTTCCAACAGTAGCACTTTGCCTTCTGTGCACATGGCTATCCATGGGGCCTACTCTCTGCGGGACTACACCAGCGTCAGGACATCGTGCTACACAAACTGTACTGTAGTAGGTCCGTGATCCTATTAGTGCTTTTCACTTCCTTCGAGCCGTACGCTCACGCTCTACTACTTCGGTCAGCTCTGGATCTGAATCCTCAGTGCGTTTCCCATCATCATCATCCCTCCTTCCCCTTCTGCTTACTCTGCCTGAAATCTCCTCAGCAATTTCAACCTGATCTTCAGCCCTTCGTTGCATCCAATCTTTTTTGCCAATAAGGCACTGGCGTATTTCGTCTGCCACCTGTCGGGGACATCTGTCGTATTGCTTGACCTCTCCTCTTATCCTTGCCAAATGTTACTTTCCTTTAGTAATTATGTCATGTATCTCCTTACCACAATAATTACATTTGACTTTTCTTCTTCTAGCATCAACTAAGGTGAGGTGGGCCCAACCCCGGATCATCCTGCCCTTGCTACTCCTGACCTGATTCAGGTCTACCCATGATACTGCACTAAGATAGTCAAAGACAAATTGGTTGTAAGTACAATGAAAAATTGCAATGAAGCATAATTGAGATTCAAATTATGCTAAATTGAGATAATTAGACAAAAGTCCCATTTTCTAACCGTTAATTAGGGTCACATCTGGCGATTTTGCCTAATTACCCTTCATTAAATGTAATTATCAGCATACTCCCGCCCTAAAACATTCAAAGAAACTTAATTGAGCTTCAATTGAAGCTAAATTTACCTAATTAGACAAAACCCCCAAATTTAAATCACTAATTAGACCTTAATTTGGGGATTTAGCAAATTACGTGGCGTGTAACACAATTAGCAACATGCTCCCACACTAAAACACTCAATGAAACTTAACTAAGCTTTAGTTGACGCTAAATTTACCTAATTAGACAAAACCCCTAAATTTAAATCCCTAATTAGGTCTTAATTAGGAGATTTACCCTAATTACCCGACGTGTAATACAATTATCAGTATGCTCCCGCCCTAAAACATTCAATGAAACTTAATTGAGCTTTAATTGACGCTAAATTTACCTAATTAGACAAAAGCCCTAAATGTAAACCGTTAACTAGGCCCTAATTTGGGGATTTATCCTAATTACCCGACGTGTAATGCAATTAGCAACATGCTCCCGCCCTAAAGCATTCAATGAAGCTTAATTAAGCTTCAATTGACGCTAAACTTACCTAATTAGACAAAAGTCCTAAATTTAAATTGCTAATTAGACCCTAATTTGAAATTTTATCATAATTAACGTATAAAAATTAATATATTGTAGATAACCTTACCTACAGCAAGAAAACTATCAAACAAAGAAAAAAACAAAACCTTATAAGATCCTTGAGGAATCTTCAACCCAATGATGTGAACGACGACGGCGGCGATAGCTACACACTGTAAACAGCAAGAAACGGCGGCGGCGGCGACCGAGGCGGCAAGATCTCCTCCCGGCAGTCCCAAGCTCCCCCCTACCCCTCCTCCACCTCTCCTGGCCGGAAGCCCCTCAGATCTCAGATCGGAGGGGTAGGGCGGACTTGAACTACACTTAAGAGGGGAGTTCGCGTCCGGTTTCGCCCGATTTCGGGCATATCGGCCTGAAAGGCCCAAAACTGGGCGAAACCGGAATCAGTTTCACCCGAAACACTTAAAATATTTTTTTTTAGTTTCGGGACTGCTGCAGTGAGCAGGTCCGATTTCGAATCGTTCCGGTCTAAAACTACCATCCATGTGAGCAGCAGTTATATATGGCTAGACTTCTTCTGGAGCTTTTAGAGGAGATCACTGGCTTGAATGTTAACTTCAACAAGAGCTTGCTTGTTGGGGTTAACATGGAGGACTTGCCTCTCCAAAGGGCGGCACGCATTTTGGGTTTGTCAGATTGGTGTTGTTGGCCCCATGTTGATTTTGACGATGACAAAATACTATGCTAATGAATAATGCATTTGGAATTCATGGGTTCTTCATATGTGTCAATGAGTCTATCAAGTCACTATAGTTAAGAAACATCATGTTTTCATTTGAGCAGTGAGTACCCCCTCTCTGTGTTTCATGCATCCAGCCAAATGATAACTTCTTTATGTTAACTACAATTCCTCCTTTCCTTGTGAGGATTGGTGGTTTGCAGGTTTTTAATGGCAAGAAGTTCAAACATTCACCAAAGGGGGTGACTTAATGTGAAGTGGAGGTATGAAAGGTGTGGTCTTCATCAAAGGTGAGAAAAATGGTTAACCGATGCCAATACCCGGTAAGAAATGCACCTCAAATATCCTTAGTTTAATTTTGACCAAAAATCCATTGAACTGGTTGAGGTTCCCTGAAGAAAAAGGTTCCCAAACTGGAATGGGTCGACCCCCCCTGGAAAGTGGGTCGACCCCTGTTCAAGTCGGGCTCTGTCTTCTCTGTCAGGGACAGATGGGTCGACCCCTGAGAAAAACAGCTTCTGTTTGCCCCCTGTCACCAGATGGGACGATCCATCTGCCAGATGAGTCGACCCCCTTCAGTTTCACCCAATTTTCTCCAAATTTCGAGTTAAGATGTCTCCTAAATAATTAAGGGCTAATCTCTTGATTCTTAAACACATGTTTACATGGGTTCAACCAATGGGAAGGTGGCTAGCTCTTATTAAACACTTTTGTTTGATATTTAACATACTAACCCATGTTTTTGCATTTAAATCGCAGATTTCACTTTGTGGTCGATCATTTGCCATGTCAGCCATGAAGGGCCAATCGTGGTGGAGAACAATCATCTTTTTGTCCAGATCAGAGAATATTCATCGGACTTATAAATAGGACAATGATTAGGGTGTTCGGAGGGACACAAGTGAACAAGAGAAAGGCAGAGCCGCACGAGCTTGAGCGAGAAGAATCTGAGGAAGAGTTGCGGCCGAACCAGCTCAAGGGAGAAGGCTTCATCCCAGGAGAAGGAACTGCGCTCCACAACTCATCAGATTCTCCAACACGTTCAGAAGCGATTCATAGTGCCAAGATCATCATTCGAGGATCAACTTCATCCACCTTAAGCAGGGAGATCAACACCCCTACGCCAGATTACTTCAAGCCAGTCTTTACAGCAAAAAGGGGGAGTTCTTTTTGATTTGTTTCGATTATATTTGGGGTTCATTGTATACCTGAAGTCGTTTGTAGTAAATCACAAGATACTCATATGTGTGTGTGTTCGGAGATTTCATCTCCGTGTCATTGAACTGTTAGACGCCTGTGCGTCGGTGTGTGGTTGGAGGTCTACGACCTTGTGTGTGTGTGGTTGCTGCATTTACGCAGTGTTGTCTTAGTGGAATCCTCTCGAGTTGAGAGGGGTGGATGTAGGATCGCACTTGGGTGCATCCGAACCACCTAAAAATTATCGTATCTTGTGGTTTGCTATTCGTGTGATTGCTTGTGCTGCTCATGTGATGCGTTGTGCTCTCTATAGATCATCGATCTCTAACTCTGTCACCGTCAGCATATGAGTGTTTATAGCAGCCGGTGTTAAGTGTGCTTGTCAATATCACCTTTGTCTGCTCAGCTTTAGATCTGCTTTCGCATCATAATTAATTTTAATTCCTGCTTCGAGACCAATCAGTTTTTATTTACCCGGCAACCAATTCACCCCCTCTTGCTTGCCAATTCAGTGGGACAACAGGTGCCTTCCCCATCCCCTACCTGAGCCTCTATTTGTCACTTCGGGCACTTAGGTGTGCTGATTGGCTTCCTATAATTCAGAGATATGAGACTAGATTGGCTGGGTGGAAGGCTAGGCCACTATCATATGGGGGTAAACTTGTCCTATACAGATCAATCTTGGACAACCTACCTATCTATTTTCTCTCGGTGTTCCGGATCCCGAAGATAGTGGTGAGGAAGATTGACTCCATTTAGGAGAGATTCTTCTGGTATGGGAGTGGGGGGAGATGCAGGGGATGACATGATATTAGGTGGAGGAGGGTGGCTGCTAGCAAGGAACAAGGTGGTCTAGAGATTAATGATGTGGGAGACTTTAACTTGGCCCTCTTGTGCAGGTGGTTGTGGAGGTTGGAAGAAGTAGATGACAGCTTATGGGCGAACATTATTAGACAGAGGTACCATGGCAAGAGGAGGGCCTGGGATTTGGACACCTCAACTCTATCCCAGACTTCTCCCATCTGGCGGGGCATTTTGACTTGCAAGGATGTCACATCTTCCAATGTTCGGGTCCGACTAGGGAAAGACAATAGACGCCTCTTCTCGAAGGACAAGTGGTGTGACGACTTCTCTTTGGAGGTAACTTTTCCTGGTCTCTTTGCTATCTCTACTAACTCTTTAGGGCCGATGGACAGGGCTTTTGACCCCCACCTCTCAGGGGGCACCTGGGCGTCGACTTTCAGGAGGGACCTCAGGTGAGCAAAGATGGAGCAACTCTAGGACCACTTACTCTTCCTCCTCGACTATACCCCACACTCCGACAGGGAGGATGTGTGATCTTAGAGGTGGAGTAGGGAGGGGACATTTTTAATTCGGTCTGCCTACTCTTTTATCTCAGAAGGAGTGTGGGGCACAGTCTCACCCAACAGGTTTGGAGGTCGGGGAGTCCGTTAAAGGTGAAGATCCTTACTTGGAGGATTTCCCACGGGAGGCTCCCGACTCGAGACCGGCTAGTTCACATCATTCCGTGTCACAACCGGACGCGAAAAATCGAGACGCGACGAGTCGAAACACTCAAGTCGATTAAGAAATGTATAAAGGGTCCAAGCCACAAGGAGAGATAAGAAGAATAAATACTTTTATTTCATCGAAATAAAGTTTTACAACGTTCTTAAGCCTTAAGAGGCAAGATACAATTTCCAAGTACATAATTCTAGTAAGAGCAACCGCTCATAAACCTAGGTAACTAAGATAACTTGATCGCTCGTTCACTCTAGTCCATTCCCATGTGTTTGGGGTTCATCATTAGAATTACCTGCAATGTTAACCGGAAAACGTAGGGTGAGCGAAACGTTCAGTAGAAATTTATATCTCTATACCAGGCAACTTAAAGTAATTAACATTTTGGATAGTTATCGTGCTATGCCGAGAGACGTAAATAAAACATGGAACATGAATAGGGAATAGAGTAAAGAAATGCTAGTAATTGGAATTACAAGTAGACAAGATATCAAGAAATGAAGTTCAAGTAGAGATCATGTAGAAAGTAATATCATGGAATTTGGCCATTTCATACAAGTATGTACAAGTCAAGTAATGCAAGTAATTCAAGCAATATAAGCAAGTAATTCACGAATTGTGGAATGCCGTAACTGAATCTAACAAGTCAAGCACTTCGGTCCAATGCCACACCTAGTCAATCAACTCCCATGGGCACTAGTACTTTTGGGCGCTCCCCCCAGGACCAGACCGGGCCCCATTAACGCCAGGCATTGGATTATGGATCATAAATCCCAAGTATATTTAGACATCCACGTAATATTTATGGCCAACGAATTTCAAGGTAAAACTCTTGGAATAAGGTACAAGATTATCATTCAAGGATCAAGTGGTTGTAAGAGAAATCCCAGACGGATTTAAGGCATAATGTTTAACGATATTAAGTCGATAAGGAATTGAATTTGTCGGACAAGGCATAATCAGCCTTTGCGGAAAATCTCATAAAACGGGTTTAGATCGAGTTTTTCACAGTCGGGTGTTTTAGCGAACCCGAGGAATTACGTCCAGGTAAGAGGTGAGACAGTGGGAGGCTCCCCTCGTATACACGAGGTCCAAATTAATAAACCACTTGTCCACTTAAAGCGTTTGCCCGTGGACCTCTTTCCTTAGACACCGTTCTTCCTTGGAAATCTTGCTGATTCCACGACTTGTCGGAAATAAGGAAACAACTTTAGCGGAAATTCTATTCCGTCCTTCGCAGTCGGAGCTTTACTAGACAACCGTGGAATTACGGCCAGGTAAGAGGTGGGACAGTGGGAGGTTCCCCTCGTATATACGAGGTCCTAATTAATAAACCACTTGTCCACTTAAAGCATTTGCCCGTGGACCTCTTTCCTTAGACACCATCCTTCCGTGGTAATCTAGCGAGGTATACGACTTGTCGAAATCACGGTAATACTTAAACTTGTATATCGATTCAAGATTTTGCAAGTAACCCATGCGATTTTTAAAGATGATATCTACTCCATTCACAAGGTAGAAAGATAATAGAGTCGTAGATGGCAAGGATAATTTGAAGGTAACAAGAACTAGGAAGGAAGCTTAAGCTCGTGGAATAGAATTCTTATCTTCTGTATCCTAATTTATTCATGTGTGAGACTTACATGATATGCAACAAGATATGATTTAGAATTTGAAATTTACAGATCCAGTATGTTGGATGATATATTGGTTTAGATATCTCCTGAAAACATCGAGAAACGACGTGCGGAGATTAGCGAAAATCCCTTTTTCGGTGTGTTTATGATACCTCTTCAATATATTAGCTATAACATGCTTAATACTAAATAAAAATTTAAGAAAAAGGTACCAATGGAAAGAGCACTTGAAAACACACAAGATGGCATGATTTATTGAAGATTTAGCCTGAGAGACACCTACCTTTAATCGAATTGAAGAGGAAGGGAAAACTGGACGAAATGTTCAAGAGCTCCTTTTCTCCTCCAAATCACACCTCCAAATCACCTCCAATCCTTCCTTCAACGTAGCAAATGCCTCAAGGGTGATTAAAGGGTTTGAGATGGGCCTATTTATAGGAAAAACTTAGCCAAAATAGTCAAGATTCCTCCCTCCCAAAATCAAACTTCTCCACTTTGAATGTAATGGTCAAAGAAGAAAATTCCAATTTCTCTTCTTAATCTAACCTTAATTTGGTGTGAACACATTGGTGCGAACATTTGGTGTGAACAGGTGGGGAAAATGACTAATCCATGGTGGGCTATGATATAGGGTTTAAATTTTGTGACAATCTTCTAGAAATGAGATTAATTTAATCATAAAAAGGGGTATTAAACATGTGTTACGAATTTTAAGCCTATTTAACCATTTTTAGCCCATTAGCCCATAATCCAGCTCATTATGGGTTATCCAATAGCCCAATAATCAATCATAATCCATTCTAAGGAATTTAAGTGGATCTCCTATACTTTTTCTGAAATGTAAAATATTTAATTTTAATTTTAATTTATTTCAAGAAAACTCAATCATCTAATTTATTTCGTATAGTAACAATGTAATTTCATCATTTCCTAATTATTATAATTATATAACTAAATTAAAATTTTTAATTTATCCATTTATTTTGTTAGGTTTCTACATCCTCCCCCACTTAAAAGAATTTGGTTCTCCAAATTCACATCATGCAATTGTAATTCAAATAGAGGGGTTAAAATTCTAACCTGAGATTAAATCTGGATATTTCTTTTTGATTGGCTCCTCCAATTCCCAGGTCGCTTCCTCGAATCCACGCTTGCTCTATTGGACTTTTACCATTGGTATAACCCTATTCCTTAGCTGGTGTAGCTTCCGATCTAATATCTTGATCGATTTTTCTTCATATGACAGATTCTTCTGTAGCTTCAAATCATCGAATTGAATCACATGCGAAGGATCATACACATATTTCCTCAGCATGGATACATGGAATACGTTATGGACACCAACCAATTGAGGAGGCAAAGTCAACTTATACGCCACTTCGCCGATTCTCTCTAGAATCTCGAAAGGGCCAATAAATCTTGGACTTCGTTTTCCTTTGATACCGAACCTCTTGATTCCTCGTGTGGGTGAGATCTTCAAGAAGACATGCTCCCCCACTTGAAATTCGAGATCTCTCCTTCAATGGTCGGCATAACTCTTTTGTCGTGATTGAGCAATTTTCAGCCTTTCTCGGATCAACTGAATTTTGTGAGTTGTATCTTGAACAATATTAGGACCAATTAATCCTCTCTCCAATCTCGCTCCAGCATAGAGGTGATCTACAACTTCTGCCATATAGTGTTTCGAAAGGTGTCATTTGTATACTAGACTGATAGCTATTGTTATATGCAAATTCAATCAAGGGCAAGTGTTCATGCCAACTTCCGCCAAAATCTATCATATAAGCTCTCAACATATCTTCGATAATCTGATTCGTCCTCTCGGTTTGTCCATCAGTTTGAGAGTGGAAAGTCGTGCTAAAATTTAGTCTAGTACCCAAAGACGATTGTAAGCCCTTCCATAAATGAGAGGTGAATCTCGGATCTCTATCCGAAATAATAGAAGCTGGGATACCATGCAGCCGCACAACCTCCTTAATGTATAGTGCCGCTAGAACATCTACGGTCCATTTGATCTTGATGGGTAAGAAGTGAGCGGACTTAGTTAGTCGGTCCACAATTACCCATATAGCATCCAATCCACTTCGGGTCTTCGGCAATCCAACTACGAAATCCATGCCAATACTATCCCATTTCCACTCCGATATTTCGAGATGTTTTAGCGTACCAGCGGTTTAAGATGTTCGGCTTTGACTTGTTGGCAGACCAAACATCGACTCACGAACTCGGCTACCTCTCTTTTCATGTTAGGCCATCAAAAAGTTCGTTTAAGATCTTGGTACATTTTTGTGGCACCAGGATGTATAGTGTACCTCGATCGATGTGCTGCTTCCAAGATTTTGTCCTTGATAGTATAATAATCGGGCACACAGGTTCTTCCTCGGAACAGTAACCTTCCATCATCCGCCAAAAGAAAATCCGGTCGTTGATCTAATTTCTCTTTGATTTCAATAATCAACGAATCATCATCGTGCAGCTCTTTAATTTCCGAGAGTAACTTGGGTTGGAGTCTAATATTGGCAATCAAGACTCCGTCTTCCTTTTCCTCCATATTGAGATCCAGGTTTGCCATTTGCTCCAATAAATGCCATTCTTTAATCATCATGCTTGATAATAATGCCATCGATTTCCGGCTAAGAACATCAACTACGGCATTGCCTTTTCCTGGGTGGTATTGTATAGAGAAATCAAAATCTTTCGAATACTCCAACCACCTTCTTTGTCTCATATTGAGTTCTTTTTGAGAGAATAAGTACTTGAGACTCTTGTGGTCGGAATACATAATAAAGGCTTCGCCGTAGAGATAATGCCGCCATATCTTCAAAGCAAAGACCACAGCCGCTAGCTCTAAGTCATGCACGGGATAATTCTCCTCATGCTTTTTCAACTGTCTTGAGGAATAGGCGATCACCTTGCCATGTTGCATCAATACACAGCCTAGGCCAATTCCAAATGCAAACGCATAAACCTCGAATCCTCCTCCTTCAGTAGGCAATGTGAGTATAGGGGCAATAGTTAGACAATCTTTCAAAGTCTGGAAGCTTTTCTCACATTCCTCGGACCATATATAAGGATTCTCCTTTCTTGTCAATCTTGTCAAAGATACGACGATCTTGAAAAAATCCTTAATAAATCTTCTATGATATCTAGCCAATCCCAAGAAGCTTCGAATTTCCGTCAAACTAGTAGGCCTTTCCCAGTTTTTCACGGCCTCAACCGTTGAAGAATCGACCGCAATACCATCCCGGGATATTATGTGACCTAGAAAATAAACTTCTTCTAGCCAGAAATCACACTTACTAAGCTTAGCGTAAAGTTTGTGATCTCTAAATAACTGTAGGGATTTCTTGAGATGTTC
Source organism: Amorphophallus konjac (assembly GCA_022559845.1). NCBI lineage: Eukaryota > Viridiplantae > Streptophyta > Magnoliopsida > Alismatales > Araceae > Amorphophallus > Amorphophallus konjac. The sequence goes on along the minus strand of CM040124.1, from coordinate 293,159,404 downwards.
CTCATGCTCCATCTTAGACTTAGAGTAGATCAAAAGGTCGTCAATGAAGACTATCACAAATTGATCAAGATATGGCCTGAATACACTGTTCATTAACTGCATAAATGTTGCAGGTGCATTAGTTAGGCCAAAAGGCATAACAGTGAACTCATAGTGTCCATACCTGCTCCTGAATGCCGTTTTGTGAATATCTTCCTCCTTGATCTTCAACTGATGATAACCAGATCGGAGATCAATTTTTGAAAAATATCGAGCTCCAGAAATATGGTCAAATAGCTCATCAATCCTCGGCAATGGATATTTGTTCTTGATTGTGAGTTGGTTCAATTGCCGATAATCAACACACAATCTCATGGACCCGTCCTTCTTTTTGACAAATAGGACCGAGGCTCCCCAAGGCGGAGTACTTGGTCGGATAAATCCTTTCTCCAATAACTCCAATAGTTGTTCCTTCAACTCCTTCATTTCGATAACGGACATCGGATATGGAGCTTTAGAAACTGGTGCAGCTCCCGGAATTAAATCAATAGAGAAGACCACTTCTCTTTCCAGAGGAATACCAAGCAACTCGTCCGGAAATACGTCAGAATAATCTCGAACGATAGGAATATCCTCTAGAATGGGTTCCTTATGCTCGGCCATAGTAATAGAAACTAAGAAAGCCGAACAACCCTTCTTTAATAATTTATCGGCTTTCAGGGCCGAAATAAGAGATAGGTGTCGAGAATGCCTGACACCAGAAAATAAGAGGTTGGGGTAACCAATAAAGGTTATCGTACCCAATTTGCAGTTGACACTAGCACCATGTGTAGATAGCCAGTCGGTTCCCAATATAATATCATACCCTTCCATCTCCATGCATACTAAATCAACGGGTAAGTTGCAACCGCTAACTAGAACTTCACTAGCAGGGTAGAAATATTTAATCTTTGATCCCGCTCCAATAGGGGTAGTAATAACAAGTTTAGATTCTAATGGAACAGGCCTCATAGGCAAAAATATCAACAAAGCTCTTAGATATGAAGGAATGCGTAGCTCCAGTATCAAATAAGACAGAGGCAGACCTTGAGCATACAGAAAGAGTACCTTCCACGATGCCTCCATCTTCTGTAGGTTCCGCATCCATAAGAGCTTGGAGTCTTCCTTGCTTCTTGACTGCAACTGGAAGTTTTTCCGACGGAGCTTACTCGTTAAGAAGTGGGCAACTCGGAATTCTATGTTCCCGACTTCCACATCGAAGACAGGCACCCAGTCTTCTCCAGCACTCATCCGCCTTGTGTCCGGGCTTCTCACAATATTTGCATAGTTCCTTTGATGATGCAGTGACCGAGACGATTTGTTTGTCAAATGAACCGGGCCTCTTGTCCTTTTGAAAATCATGTCCATCCATATTGAAATTACGGCCATCTTTATTGAAGTTATGCCCATCAAAATTGGGCCTCTTCTTCCCGAAGGAGGGCTTGAAATTACCGGATCCAGTAACTTGCTCCTTCTTGGCATCTCTTCCTCGGATGCGATCAGACAACTCCGTTGCATTTTCCAGGAGTTGGGCTCTTCTCACCGCATCAGTGTAAACTTGGATATCCATTGGGGCGAGTTGAGTAATGTATTGCGGCTTCAAACCATTTAAAAACCTTCTCGCCTTCATCTTTTCGGTACCCACAAGGTGTGGCGCGTACCGAGATAGTCTCACGAATTGGGCTTCATATTCCGCCACCGACAAACTTCTTTGTTTCAAGGAAGCGAATTCAGCGGCCTTCCTTTCTTGCACCCGATCGGAGAAATATTTGTTGTTGAAGTGCTCCACGAACTCCTCCCACAACACATGATCGTGAAGTAGAATTGCTTCGATCGACTCCCACCAAGCACAGGCATCCTTTTCTAGTTGAAAAGTGGCGAGTAGGACCTTTTCCTCATCAGCACATTGCATGACTCGGAATATCCTCTCGATTTCCTTTTACCCAATGTTCGGCCTCATCCGGGTCCGTGGACCCAGCGAACTTGGGAGGGTTCATACTCTTGAAATTCCTATGTAAATCTCCGGCTCCTCGGTTTGCTCCTCCCTGAGCAACCTGCTGTAGAGCTTGGGTTAAACCTTGCACCGTCCTTTACATCTCGCGCCATTGAGCTCTCTCAGCAGCCATTGGCGAAAATTAAACCTGCAAATGCAACTACAAAACTTAGGCATTTTGTTTATTTCTTGATTAATCATTCTTTAAATTCTAGCCCATGGCTCTACCCTAGCCCATGGCTCTACCCAATCTTACCGGGAAGGTTCAGACACTATCTGTTGTGTCCCTATGATTTTGATGATAGCAAACACTATAAGTCATCATGTGTTTGCATGAAAAATTGAATGATGATGAAATATGCGTTTGATTATGCATCTGGTCATTGCACTGTGCATTAATGAGGCTTGTTTGCTGTGCATTGATTTTTGCGCATTAATGTTGTCATCATAATCATTTGCATGATATATGCTTTTTCCAGATAGATGCATTTTCACGCTGCATAGAACCTCATCAGATTGAATGCACAGTCATTTCATCGAACAGCTTGTGTGCACACATTTCTTTTAGGTTGTTAAGTCATATGCACACACTAAGGTCAATGCATGTTTCCAGCTAGTGCTAACCAAGGTCTGTGCATATGTCTCCTATTGGTTAGCCAAGGGCCAAGCACCTTTAAGCCAGCACAGCACAAAGTCGGTGCACATTTTACTTAACTGCATACAAGGTCCGTGCACATCATACTAGCCAGCTTAGACAAGGTCTGTGCATAACATGTTCATTCTGGTTCATACATGAGGTCAGTGCTAGTTGTGAAGCCAAACAACTAGTGTCGACGCTAGTTATGCTCTCAAGAAACTAGGGTCGACGTTAGTAGTTTTGTATGCTAGCCCAAGTCTGTGCATACACTGTTCAAGTCTGTGCACACACTGTTCAAGTCTGTGCATATGCATATTCAGGTCTGTGCATGCACTGTAGCACATTCAGCTAAGGTCGGTGCACGTTACTGGTTGTTGCATATAATGTCTGTGCATGTCTTGCCTTATGCATGGCCAAATCGGAGCACATCACTGTAGCAAGTCAGTGCATGTTGTGCTTATGGCATGATAAGGTCGGTGCAGGTCTTGCATTGTGCATGACAAGGTCCGTGCACATCACTGTAGCAAGTCGGTGCATGCTTGTGTTAATGATTCAAGGTCGGTGCAGGTCTAGTTGTCAAAAGGTTGAGGTCGGTGCTAGCCACATCTCATATGCATACTAGGGTCGGTGCATCTTTTGATTCATGCCGTATGGAGTTGGTGCATGTTACTGGTCATCCAATAGAAGGTATGTGCATTTATGCCATCCTGCACATCTAACATCGGTGCACACTCTACTTGTCTCCACATAGGGTCAGTGCACGGTTGGGTTTCAACAATACTTAGGTCTGTGCACGTTTTTCCCCAATGCATCAAGGTCTGTGCAAACTTCATCATATAGGTCTGAGCATGATTGCATTTCACGTTATGAGGTCTGTGCATGTTATTTTCATGTCTGAGCATATGCATTAAGCTTATCATAGTAAGAGCACATTGACTGTTTACTTATGACTATAAGGTGTTTGACTAAATGCCTTTTTGCTTTTACTAACAGTTTTAAGGTAGACACGTGAGCTCGAACTGGAAGCTGGCACGTGACCCAGGGATACTTATGATGGGCACGTGACCCAGGGATACTTATAATGCACGTGGACAGCACACGTTCAGATTCTGCCACGTGGCCCAATGATAAAAGGATGGAATCATAACCCTTATCCAAAAGGGTTTACGGAGCCCCTGTTTTGGGTATATATATACAGGATGTTCTTCCTCTCAGAAGGAGAGGCCGCCAGAAGGAAAGAAGAGCACCCAGAAGAGAAGAAGGGTGAGGCGCAAGAAAGGAAGAAAAAGAGCAGCCACCAGAGAAGAAAGCCAAGAGAGAAAAGAAGAGATAGCTGAGAAGAAGAAGAAGTCCAGAGAGAGCGAGAGAGCTGCAAAGTGAAGAGAGAGAGAGAGAGAGAGCTGAGAAGTAAAGAGAGAGCCAGAAACTGAGAAGAAGAGAAGAGGGAGCTTTCCCTGAAGACTTATGTTGGAATTGCTCTTCGGAGCTACAGTTGTTTTCCCTTTTGTTTCTGTTGTTGTTTTTTCGTTTGTTCTTCCCATTCTCCATTAGTGTTTTCCGATCCTCTGGCTTGAGGTCGGGGTTCCTCCTGTGGACTCAGGAGAAGGGAGACGTAGTCTCCGATTGCGAGTAGTGGTGTGCTACTTGTGGGTTTCCCTCCGGTTTGGAGGAAGGGAGGATTGGTCCTCCGGTTTGCAAGTGACATGGTGTCACTTGTGGTTTCCCTCTGGGTTTCAGAGGAAGGTAGACTTGGGTCTCTGGTTGTGAGTGGCTGGGTGTCACTCACGGGTTCCCCTCTGGTTTGGAGGAAGGAAGACTGTGTCTCCGGTTGCTAGTGACGGGATGTCACTAGTGGTTCCCCTCCGGGTTGGAGGAAGGGAGGAGAGTGTTCTTCTGGGTCAAGCTGTAAGGCAGCGGTTGTTGCAGACTGAGTCTGCTTCTTGCTTTGGCAAGGGAAGCCTCACTCCGATTTGGAGTGAGGGGTGGATGTAGATCTGTGGGTTACAGGCCGAACCACCTAAAAATCTACTGTGCCGTGGTTTGCCTTGTGCGTTTGCCCCTTGTCTTCTACCTCCTTCACAGGTTGTCTGAGCACTCTTGTTTCTATCTGAAGTACCCTTGAGCATTATATGTGTTGCTAAGTGAGTCTGTTTTGCGTAGTTCTTGTCTGCGGAGATTGCGTGCTATTCGGAGCTTGAAGGTCTGCTAGTGTGTTCTACGATATGTCAGTTAGTATGCTCGCTTGGCATTTGATATTGTGTCTGGCAGAGTTACGGTTTAGTATGAGCTATTAACTCTGCATCTACTATTTGATTATCATCTTCCTGTCTCTGGAGAGCATTTAATTTGTTCAGGCTAACCTAGATTTTAATTCCGCAATAGTTTTTTGAACGGGGATTCATTCATCCCCCCTCTGAATCTGTGCCTTACACCCTAACACTATCTAATTTCTAGATCAACATCTAGAACCTATATCAAGGGAAACCTAGGGTTTATGAAACCTAGGCTCTGATATCACAAAGACTGTCACGCCCCGACGCAGAAAATCGAGACGTGACGAGTCGAAACACTCACGTCGATCAGGGAATGTATAAAGGGTCCAAGCCACAAGGAGAGATAAGAAGAATAGATACTTGTATTTCATCGAAATAAAGCTTTACAAAATTCTTAAGCCTTAGGAGGCAAGATACAATTTCCAAGTACATAATTCTAGCAAGAGTAACCGCTCATAAACCTAGGTAACTAAGATAACTTGATCGCTCGTTCACTCTAGCCCATTCCCATGTGTTTGGGGTTCATCATCAGAATTACCTGCAATGTTAACTGGAAAACGTAGGGTGAGCGAAACGCTCAGTAGGAATTTATATCTCTATACCAGGCAACTTAAAGTAATTAACATTTTGGATAGTTATCGTGCTATGCCGGGAAACGTAAATAAAACATAGAACATGAATAGGAAATAGAGTAAAGAAATGCTAATAATTGAAATTATAAGTAGACAAGATATCAAGAAATGAAGTTCAAGTAGAGATCATGTAGAAAGTAATATCATGGAATTTGGCCATTTCATACAAGTATGTACAAGTCAAGTAATGCAAGTAATTCAAGCAATATAGGCAAGTAATTCACGAATTGTGGAATGCCATAACTGAATCTAACAAGTCAAGCACTTCGGTCCAATGCCACACCTAGTCAATCAATTCTCATGGGCACTAGTACTTTTGGGCGTTCCCCCCAGGACCAGACCGGGCCCCATTAACGCCAGGCATTGGGATTATGGATCATAAATCCCAAGTATATTTAGACATCCACGTAATATTTATGGCCAACGAATTTCAAGGTAAAACTCTTGGAATAAGGTACAATATTATCATTCAAGGATCAAGTGGTTGTAAGAGAAATCCCAGAAGGATTTAAGACATAATGTTTAACGACATTAAGTCGATAAGGAATTGAATTTGTCGGACAAGGCATAATCAGCCTTTGCGGAAAACCTCATAAAACGGGTTTAGATAGAGTTTTTCACAGTCGGGTGTTTTAGCGAACCCGATGAATTACGTCCAGGTAAGAGGTGAGACAGTGGGAGGCTCCCCTCGTATGCACGAGGTCCTAATTAATAAACCACTTGTCCACTTAAAGCATTTGCCCGTGGACCTCTTTCCTTAGACACCGTTCTTCCTTGGAAATCTTGCTGATTCCACGACTTGTCAGAAATAAGGAAATAACTTTAGCGAAAATTCTATTTCGTCCTTCGCAGTCGGAACTTTACTAGACAACCGTGGAATTACGACCAGGTAAGAGGTGGGACAGTGGGAGGCTCCCCTCGTATATACGAGGTCCTAATTAATAAACCACTTGTCCCCTTAAATCGTTTGCCCGTGGACCTCTTTCCGTAGACACCGTCCTTCCGTGGAAATCTAGCGAGCTGCACGACTTGTCAAAATCACGGTAATACTTAAAATTGTATATCGATTCAAGATTTTGCAAGTAACCCATGCGATTTTTAAAGATGATATCTACTCCATTCACAAGCTAGAAAGATAATAGAGTCATAGATGGCAAGGATAATTTGAAGGTAACAAGAACTAGGAAGGAAGCTTAAGCTCATGGAATAGAATTCTTATCTTCTGTATCCTAATTTATTCATGCGTGGGACTTACATGATATGCAACAAGATATGATTTAGAATTTGAAATTTATAGATCCAGTATGCTGGATGATATATTGGTTTAGATATCTCCTGAAAACATCGAGAAACGACGTGCGGAGATTAGCGAAAATCCCTTTTTCGGCGTGTTTATGATACCTCCTCAATATATTAGCTATAACATGCTTAATACTAAATAAAAATTTGGGAAAATGGTACCAATAGAAAGAGCACTTGAAAACACACAAGATGACATGATTTATTGAAGATTTAGCCTGAGAGACACCTACCTTTAATTGAATTGAAGAGGAAGGGAAAACTGGACGAAATGTTCAAGAGCTCCTTTTCTCCTCCAAATCAAGGATGGCAGTATCGGTTTCGGTACCGGTTTTGTCCGGTACCGAAACCGATACGTACCGATTTCGGTATCGGTTTCGGTTTCGGCCGAAACCGGTTGAAACCATTCAAAAAACTAAAAAAATTAGTGATCCTCTCTGGTTTCGACCGAAACCGTTCGATTTTGGACCGAAACAGGTCAGTTTGGGTCCAAACCCTTAATGGTTTCGTCCGAAACCATTAAAAAAATATTTTTTTTTTAGGTATCGGACCTACTACAGTGTTGGGGTCCGGTTTCGGATTGGTACTGGCCGAAACCGATACGTTTCGGTCGAAACGTATCAGTTTCGGCCAATACTGCCAACCATGCTCCAAATCACACCTCCAAATCACCTCCAATCCTTCCTTCAATGTAGCAAATGCCTCAAGGGTGATTAAAGGGTTTGAGATGGGCCTATTTATAGGAAAAGCTTAGCCAAAATAGTCAAGATTCCTCCCTCCCAAAATCAAACTTCTCCACTTTGAATGTAATGGTCAAAGAAGAAAATTCCAACTTCTCTTCTTAATCCAGCCTTAATTTGGTGTGAACACATTGGTGTGAACACATGGAAAAAGTCTTAATTTAGTGTGAACACATGGGAAAAGCCTTAATTTGGTGTGAACAGATGGGAAAAGTCTTAATTTAGTGTGAACACATGGGAAAAGTCTTAATTTAGTGTGAACACATGGGAAATGTGGGAAAAATGACTAATCCATGGTGGGCTATGATATAGGGTTTGAATTTTGTGACAATCTTCTAGAAATGGGATTAATTTAATCATAAAAAGGGGTATTAAACATGTGTTACGAATTTTAAGTCTATTTAACCCTTTTTAGCCCCTTAGCCCATAAACCAGCTCATTATGGATTATCCAATGGCCCAATAATCAATCATAATCCATTCTAAGGAATTTAATTGGGTCTCCTATGCTTTTTCTGAAATGTAAAATATTTAATTTTAATTTTAATTTATTTCAAGAAAATTCAATCATCTAATTTATTTCGTATAGTAACAATGTAATTTCATCATTTCCTATTTATTATAATTATATAACTAAATTAAAATTTTTAATTTATCTATTTATTTTGTTGGGTTTCTACATTCCGAGCATCCAGGTGACGTGCTGCTTGTGCGATCAGGAGGACCAGTCTATGAACCACCTCTTTGTAGGCTGCGTCTATGCGCGGGAGGTGTGGGACAGTTTGACTTCGAGGTCCCGATGCACTATTACTTATCAGTCAGAGGTGCAGCCCTTCATCAGCTCTTGGAGTAGGACTTGGCCCATCAGGGGTGATATGACTGTGTGGTCGCTGATACAGCATGCCACTCTTTGGTCCCTGTGGGGTGAACGGAACAATAGGATCTTTAAAAGGGGGGCTAGAGTTGAGGAGTCTCTTGTTTCTTTTATTTGTGAAAGAGTGAGGGAATGGACGGAGTTACTTTGTAATGTGGATTCCCTCAACTCTCCTCTTTTTTTTTTGCTAGGGGGTTAGTGTGGTTTGCATTGCCTTGGTGTGACCTTTTGTATAGGGATTTTTTGGGAGCTTCTTTATCATACTTGTACATCCCTTCCTATTTTTGATTTAATACAATTGTGGTACTACCCACTTTCAAAAAAAATGGGATGAAAGTAAGAGAAGAAAAAGGACTGCCATCAATGGATACAACATTAAAGTGTAGCCATCAAGGTCTCCCCCTTACAAAGAAAAATTTTACAGGCAATTTTATAGACTATAGTGTGGCAATGAAACTTTTTTTGTGTGTTACTATCCACGTTCAAAAAAAAAACTTTGTTAGTGTGTTTTGACAACCGAAAAATCAAACTCACTAGGTTGACAATTACCAACATGGATAACTTGATAGAGTAGAGAAAATGCATAAATTGCAAATTACCGTCCAACAATGAAGAAATGAATGTAACATGACTAAGTTAAAAGACAGAGAAAATTTAAAACGAAAACAAACAAGGCCTCCCATACAAATAAATATCCAATCCTACACTAAACAAGGCACAGTTAAAAAATTGCATGATGGTTAGTTTCAAAATATTCAATACAATCTGAGCACATAAAACTTACTTGGCCACTCAATGACTGATCTATTACTGCTCCAAATATCAAGTTTGCACTCGGATCAACAAGATCATAAATGACTTCGGCTGCAGCGTTTACCTGGTTTTGAGACAATAATGAAACAACAAGGATTCAGACAAAAAAAACAGTATGAAACATGCAACCATAGATTCCAAGTAAATGAGAATGCAAAGACATGGAACAAACAATGCCAGCATTAACTCCAATGCTAATAGGAAAATGGAGAAGGATCAGTCCATATAGCATGAAATACATCGAGTGCCTTCCAGAAATGCACATCTTCTCAACTTGAAAAGGTAAGCCAAATTCAAAATTTTATAATTGAAACCATGTCGCCCTTGCACAACATACTCCATATAGATGAACAAAAACAATAAATGAGCTAGAGAAAACCATGGCAGACATTTTGACATACTCTCTGAATGAAAAAGCTAAATGGACAAATAAGAAGAACATGATATGTGGTAGCTTTTGTGGTTCCTATTCGTTAATACAAATCATCAAACAGAACTGACAATAACTTCATTGACACCCCGTGTGAGAGTTTTTCATTCCTTAAAATTAAAGATGAAGCATGTGTGATTCACATTTGAGACATCTTGATTTGACTTTAAAAGGGTCCACTTTAATGTGGATTTCTTAAATGAATCCCTCCCCACCAACCTGGTGTTAATCACATCAGCATGATGGTTGAAAACCCTTGAATAATTGCCATTTGACAGCACCCTTAGGTAAATACACACTACATTTCACACTTCCACATGTCCAACATGCCAGAGAGAATAGAATGGACAGGGTGAGATAATAAAGTGTTTGAAAGCTTCAAGTTATTTCTGAAGGTTTTAAACCAAAGGGGTATTGCTAATTTCAACCAAGTGGAGGTTTGCGGCGTTTATGTCATTTTGGGTTTGGGTAGCTTCATCAGCTCAGATATTTCCGGTGATTCTTGGACATCTTTAGGATTTTTATGATTCTTTATAACATCAATGAATTTTAGGTTCCAGGGGCATTTGGGTCATCTTTTAGTATTTCAAGTGATTCCAAGGAAGTTCATTCATCCAAAATTCTGTTAAGAATATTTTAGAGTCAAAATATGATATTCTTATTTTTATGATTTTCTAGGACATTAGGCATATTTTGATCATCTTGACTCTAGAGGATTTTTTTTCTGCAATTCTTAGGATTCGAAGACTGATTTGTAACATCTAGAAGTTCAGGGACTGATGTGGAGTTCTTTAAAAGTTTAGGGACTCATTTGTAATTTTAAATAGTCGAAGTTTAATGGTTTAAGGGTTTGGGTTATAACTTTAACGCTTTTAGGATTTAAGTTGTAAATCTTGGGAGTTTAGGGTTTAAATTATAGATTTTAGGTTTTACAGTTCAAGTTGCAAATTTTGGAGGTGTAGGGTCCAAATAATCAATTTTAAGGAGTCAAGGCTTAGGCTACAATTTTTAGTAAGTTGCAATCCTTTTTTTTTCTAAAGACCTTAAGGTTTTACGTTGCAATTTTCAAGGAACTTAGGCAAATGAACAATTTTAGAAGTTTTAAGGACTGATTCATAATTATGTGTTTTAAGCATAACATAACCATAAAATCTAGGGTGCCAATTAGGCTATGTTCCTTAAGAGATGCGGCCTTAATGTGCTTTAACTGAGTAAATGGGTACATAGTACCCAATAAAGATCCATAAAGTAACCATTAAGGGGACATAGGATAAGGATACCCACATTATGATTTGACCCAATAAGGATCTATTTATGATCCGTTCACAATCCACACTCCAACAAACCAAGTTCAAAACAAGTTTTGGCCCATTATTGTTAAACAATTCCAAACAGGATAGACTAACCCACAAGGTCGAAACAAACATAATGAACACTATGGATACAACATGATGTATATAACAAAGACCACATGATGAGGATCACATGGTGATCGCACAAGAAAGATTTTTTATATCAAATATCTTCAATTACAAGAGACAAAGAAGCGAACCATCAAAGTGTTCTTACATAGAAAAAAAACACTTAGAAATAAGTAATTGCAGTGCAGGGGGTGGGGGTGGTAGGTACTTATCAACACGGGAGTGAGAAGGCAGGAAAGAACACACACAAATGGGGAATGTATGTTCCTGCACAGGGCTTCTGTCACGTCCATCATGTGAGTTCAGCACGGCCCCGTAGGGCTCCCCACCTCCACCAGATGGAAATCCACCCAGTTGGGTGTCGGAGATTCCTGTGGGTCTTCCACCTCCACTTGGTAGGAATCTTGTCCAGTGAGGGTCAGGAGTCCCATGGGACTCCCACTTCCACGGTGGGAACCCCACCCAGGTAAAAGGTCAAGAGAGCTCACTCATCTTCCATGTGCAAGAATCCCACCCCCATGGGATATCTCTCCCTCCCTCCCTCCCTCAAAGAACTCATAGTAGCCTAAGATTCTTTTAGCCTCTAAAATTTGATTGCCCCAGTCATACATAAGACATGAGCTTGACTTGAAAACTAGTTAGCATAGGTAACCAACTATACATTTTACAAGCTGATACTCAGGGAAAGACAAAAAATACAAAATCCACCTAGCAGAGGGGGAGAAAACATGTAAAAAGTATTCTTACATGCATGGACTGCCAGTGATATATAATATCAAAACCACAAAAAAGTTTGACTGAAAATTAAAATTGGGTTTATTCACTTCAAATTGAAGTTAGAGAAAGAGAACTGGTTGCAGGTTGATAGACCTGCCATCAGATTTTAACAATACCCCAGATGGTTGTCTGCCATCTTTTGTAGTTGGGAGTTGTGGGAGAACTCCCCTCATACCTGTACATTCTTATTTTTATTTTGGGAAAACCTTAATGCCCGTCCCGGGCGGTTACCCGTCCGGGACGGGATTGGCCACATGGGGGTGGGTGCATTAGTTGTGGGAGAACTCCCCTCATACCTGTACATTCTTATTTTTATTTTGGGAAAACCTTAATGCCCGTCCTGGGCGGTTACCCGTCCAGGACGGGATTGGCCACATGGGGGTGGGTGCACCCACCCCCGTGAGCCAATCCCGTCCCGGACAGGTAACCGCCCGGGCACTTCTCTGTTATTTTATATAAACGGTGGTACTATCCGCTTTCGAAAAAAAAACAATGCCCCCATATGGTTGAATGAAACTTGTGACTGACAGGATAGTGCCCTTTTTCCATCAGTCAAGAATTTTGACAAACTTGGTGCATTGACCCTCGTACAATACTGATCAGTCACAGGTAAAAACCCCTCACTCATTGTAAGGTAAGTGAACCCAGGATGTCCTATCTTTGGCACTCACTAAACTAGCTAGCAAGATTGTTGGACAACTTACCAAGCCAGGTTTTAGCCAGCCACATGGCCAGGGCCACCAGCATTAAACACTAAAACACAGACAGAAACATACTTATTTAGACAATGGGCATTTCTTCAACAGATTGTTGTAGTAAAACCAAACTTGGATTCCAGTGTCCAGCTTTTGATATTTCTTCACCATTACAGAGATGTGCCAAGAAAACCAGAGTCCTCTTCTTTATTTTACTCTTTTCCTTTTCCCCCCTTTTGGCAGGCCAATGTTCAAATAAATCAATACACACTCCACCAAGGTTCAAATCTGGATGAGTGCAAAAGAACTGATACCAACTGAGCCATGCCCAGCCGGTGACAACCGGTGTCTTTGTTCTAGGAAGAAAATATCGAAGCCAAGATTCAGCTGTACATAAGGGCTGAGTTGCATCAATCTGTTTTAGAAAATTCAGCACCTAACTAAGGTGGAACCAAGGACTTTACAAGATGAATAGATTTACATACATGTATGCAACCTCTTATAATTAATGCTACTGGTACAACCATTACTATTATAATTTATAACTAATACTGCTAGAATAACCATTAGTATTATAACTAATGCCGCTAGTATAATCATTACTATTATAATATGCGGCAATTTTGCTGCAAAAATTATTGTTGTCACCATTGTAAATCCTCCTCCAGTGATCCTATAAAGCCTAGACATATCTTCTTGAGAGAAAATTTTTCCTAATATACTAGGATATAACATATCAAGAAAAAGAATGGACAAAATCTCTCGCTGAGTTGTCCTACAAAAAATATAAACTAGAAACTCAAAATGCAGCAGCACCAGTGCAACCCATCAAAGTGACATTGCTTCCTCTGGTAATTGTTGCAACTCTTTTGTATATAAGAATAAAATGAGAAACTATGGGGAGGCAAGCCTACGAATACATGGATCACATTTACAATGACAGAGGATGAAACAGTTTTACCTCGTACAAAGTCAAGTCATTTCCTCCAGTAATGTTCCACACAATACCTGTGGCCCTTTCAATACCAATATCTAGCAAAGGTGACTGGATAGCATTTAATGCAGCATCCCTTGCTCTTGTCTTTCCTGTAACGAAGAAACTTTGAAGTTGAAGAACAAACGGACATGCAGATTCGGATAATGGATGCAGATATGAAACATCACAATCCATCAATGATAAAACATGCAAACATATATTTCAAACTCAAAGTATGTAACTCAAGGAAAAAAATTAGTAATTTTACTCCACTTCTAGCCAAATAAAGCAATGTTAACCAGGTTCTATAATAAGCAAATTCTGCTGTCAATTAATAGAAACATAACAAAAATGCACATTTTTATGTAGCCTCCAGAAGTGCAACTAGATGGTTGTAGGAAAGGCAACCTTGGATCAAGAAGCAATCAAGATTATCACATGTTAATAGACAGCTAAGTTAGTAGTTTCAAAAATTGATGTCCAAATTCTTTGTATAATTGTATGCAATGTCTGTATGAGAGTTCAAGGAGGCTAGATCAATATGAACCCCATTTCCCCCTCTTCTATGGAGGACTTTTCTTCAGTGGATTTAGCTGGATTATTCTACCCATGCTTGGCAAAGAAAGCAGTAATCTTACAGTCAAGCAAAAAAACATGGAAATGCAATTCCTTTTAATTCCATTATTCCTTTGCAGCTAACAGGGTCTGATCAAGACTAGTTCACTTAAAATACAGATTTATCATGATAACATCCAAATGGGACAACTTGGAAAAGCTGTGGAACAGGTGTAGGATATCTTTAAATTCATAGAGGCACTTTCATCACAAATTTATAAAGTTTTAGTTTTCATATTGAAAGAGAAACAAAGTGCATAACCATCACATGTCACTCAATCTGCTAGACCTTGGATTTTAATGACAAGCGATGGTTACCCAAGCTTTCAGGCCGCTGCACCTGATGAGGACAGAAGGTATTCGGAAAGATGTGTGCATCTTGCGTATCTTTCATCATTCCTTCTCAAATGGACCTTTTTGCAAAGCATTCAACAGAGAAATCCATCTACCTGTGGTCCCATTAGATGGTTAAGAGTTCTCATGATCTCATCACAAGAACTTTGCTTTCACAGGTTGCTATCTGCAATAATCTATCTTCCAGGGACAGCTTAGAGGACGACATCTATATCCTTGCCCATTCAAAACTTCACTGCCAATCTAGTGATTAATTTGATCTTCTTTCTTGAGTATTACTGAGGAGCACATTCCTGCTGCAAGGGCAATCAACTGCAGGAGTTACATTTCTTTAATTCAGATGAATAGGCAATCTTGGATTCTTGGAGGTTGGAAAGATGGAAGTTATGAGAGAAGATACTACTTATACATATCTACATATATTTAATCACATAATGGTATAACGAAAAAATATAGAAGTTCATGGATTTTGACACACATATAGTGATATTAAATTGGTGAAAAAATATGCACGATTTTGATCTAGATGCATGAAATATGACTCATACACAAAAAAACAAAGGAGAGGTAAGTTCTGGTTCCTACAAATGTAATTACCTGTTGCGGTTCCTATTCCCATCAAAGATGAACCAGCATTTGCCATAATAGCTCGGACATCAGCAAAATCAACATTGACCAGCCCAGGAATCTATACATGAAATTTATCCATTGATTTTCATTAAAGACAGTCAAATTTCAAGTCTACATCCACTGGATTAAGCAAATATAAGGATCAGTGACAAAAGATATGGCTCTTAGACAGGTGATTCCAAATAATGATAAAAAGACTGAGTTTTCTGACGGGTTGCTTGCAGGCATCAACCCTCTACAAGACTATTAAGCACGGACACCAGTAACTTCAATGAACAGAGGTCGGTTTAAACCACATGAGACCAGTTGGCAAGAAAATATAAAATGTGGTTCTTATTTGATTAGTTAAAATTTGAAAAAGATGAAGTGATAGCAGAAAAAATAAATAATCAGCATCACTTTATAGCTAAAGATAAAGGATAATGGTGATAAATTCGTTAGGGAACAGTAACCACCAAACAGAAAGGGAAGAAGTACAAGGCAAGATCACCTGAAAATTAACATAAATCGCTGAACACTTTAGAATGAAACAAGAGCCTCTAGGGCAGAAGAATCAGACAGACAAAAGACAAAATCACAGTAGTGGAACTGGTTGTCAAAATGACATCTGATATAAAGGCATCTACATGTATGATGAATGTCTTACATCAGCATATACCAGAAGGGCGCACAGAAAAAGAACATTTAATTAATCTTTTTTCTCTCTCTAGCCATTTCTAGAGAGAGACGCTCTGGGAACTCCCATACTGCGGCACTGCAAGTGGCATCTGGGGCCAACCACATCCCCTTGTGGAGCAGCCAGAATGCGTTCCTCCTTCAGAGACCCAGGAGGGGTAGGCAGGGGGAGATCGATGGAAAGCCATCAGGGGAGAGCACCGGTGAGCTTCCATTACGGGAGGGTGGGCCACCTACAGAAGCTTTGCAGCACACCGGAGGCTGGAAGTGGGGAAAGAAGAGTCCACCTCAACTGATCCTTCGCAGAGGTCTTAAGGAGTAAGGGACCCCCAATGTTGTCCTACCTAGGGAGGAGGAAGCGCCTGGAGGTAGGAAGAATCCCCTTGGACCTCCTCTAGGGGCGGCTGGAAGGGGCAGGAAAATGCTTGTTTTTGGCACCGTAGAGGGGGCAGTACAGCCAGAGGTGTCGGAAGGACCTTTAACATTCGGTGGGGAGGGCACAGCACTTGGGAGGTCAAGTAGGACATGGCAGAGGGGCTCCTAGCTGTTGGACCGTCCGTGGAGGCAGTAGATGCAGTGGCAGAAGAGGTCCTCATGGTGGCGGGGGGAGCTGCCTTCCACGTCCAGCCCTAGTCCCTTGCAAGAGCGACAATACCCTATTCCGAAGGACGTGGGGGTCTGCATCAGACTTGTAGGCCTTCCCTTTGTCCTCTGCAATGAGCTAGGGATCTCCTATGTTCTCCAGAGCCAAGGAGAAGTCAAATCAGGAAGTCTCAAGATCCACCTGGCGGGAGCCCTAATGGCGGTGGAAGCCCTCCTCTAGACATCTAGTCCGACGATGGTGCCGTCGATGATCACCCTCGTGATCGGGGCGGAGGCCTTTGCCGTCTATCTCATCCCCAGCCGGGCAAACTGCTGCGGCAGCGCAGGAACTGGGGAGGTCTAGGGCATCCAAAGCCAAGGGTGAAGGAGGAAGATGACTGTACAAGGGGGTACGTGGCAGGTGCGGAGCGCAAGGTTCAAAATTTGAGCCACACGCCATCTCACAAGCCCCACGGGTCACCGGTTCGGCCTGGGCCGAACCCTGGCTTAGACTTGGGTCACGCCACGGCAAGCGGTTTAAGGCAACCTAGTTAAAGAACACCCGTCCGAACTCGAAACCCCAACCCGTGACTTACCCCTTACAAGGAGTCATGGGGTTATCGGGACCCCAGGAACCGATAGCGGCTTTCTTCCCCGCCCGATAGGTCCTCTAGTAGACGCTGTGCAAAAGCCAATCAACACCCGCTCGTTCAGCCCCCAGAAGTTACTGGTGCCAACATCGACCACCCGCCGCCAGTGACTAAGGCCGACGCCGGACACCTGTTGTCACTACCTCTCGCCCCTGTGCTCTACCAACCCCAAGAAGACGACCTCCCACAGGCCTCACCATTGGCCCACCTGACTCCCCTAGCCCCTGACCTACTACTATTAGAGGCGGGTAGGAATGCCGAGGAGGAAACGCATGTCAATGGCGATAGGCCATCGTCAGCGCTTCTCCAGTGTGAGCCGCTCAACGTCACGATCAGGCCACAGAACAACAAACCGTTGATGACAGGAGCGAGCAAGAGATCGGGGCAATGCAGAATGCTGAGAAGGATGTGATACTACTAGAGGATGAAGAGACTGTCCCAGACACATTGGAAAAGGCTATAGGGTCCGAGAAGGGTAGCTCGAAAGGAGAGGGAACTGAAGAGAGGGGCAGACTGGGTAGGAAGGAGTTAAAGGATCTGATGGGGGAAGTGGAGAAGCTGACGGAGTCATAGTGAGGGAGTTGACAAACAAGTTGGGGGTGTCGTCTGTGGGGCTGGAAAAGGACTTGAGGGGGTTTTTCATCAAAGTCTAGAAGAGATAGCTGATTAGGATGGCTAGGGAGGCGACGGGAGAGAAATCACAAAAAGGGCGAGGAGAGGAGAGGAGAGGAGAGGGAAAATGAGTAGGAGGGAGGGAGGAACATAGTCTTGTCCATGTAAGGATTGTCTCCTAGAATGTGAGGGGAATCGGTGAGGCTGAGAAGAGGAGGGTGGTGAAAGAGCTAGTAAGAAGATGTAAGATTGACGTTTTGTGCCTACAAGAATCTAAATGTGAAGGGGACGGAGAGTCTATTATAAGTAAGATTGAAAGGGCCAGACTTTCTAAGGAGGTGGCTTCCCCTACAAAGGGGAGGGCAAAAGGAATCATGGTTCTATGAAATCAATTTGAGATAAAGGAAGACAAAAAGGTCAGCAGGGAGGCCATCTCTCTCCACCTTTCGCAGCGTAAGGGATGACTTCTCATAGGATTTCTTAGGGATCTATGCTCCCAAACCAGGGAAGGAAAGAGATCACTATAGAAGGAGTTGCTTGTATACCACCATAGCTCAGGACAGACCTAGTGCATGGGTGACGACTTCAATGCAGTCACAACACCTTGGGAGAGGACGAGGGAGAACCCCTGTACAGGGGAAACAGAGGACTTTTGTGACTTCATAGAGGAAGCGGCTCTGATTGACATTGGCCTGGTGAACGCTCAGTTCACCTGGTCCAATATGAGGGTAACACACCTACATGCTCTAGGTTAGACAAGTTCCTAGTTCGGTAGATTGAGATGACCACTTCCCTCATGTGCAAACATCATGTTGGGCTAAGCCGATATCGGATCACAAACCTATTTTATTGTGGACCAGCCGCAGGCAAGACAAGAGGCAGTGTTTCAGATTTGAAAGATACTAGTTCAGGGGGGCGAGCTTTATGGAGACCGTCAGACAGGCTTGGAATTGGCAAAGGCATGAACAGTCTTCTAGGGCAGCACTGGTGGGAAAACTTAAGCATTTGACACAGATGCTTAAAGGTTGGAGGGCTGACAAAACTCTACCTAGCAGAGTTGCTAAGGACAAAATCCTATGGACTGCTCAGAGGAGGCAAGGATGATGGATGGGTCAGATAGGATGCGCTCTAGCGCGGAACGAACGAGTCCATGATTTTTCTTCTTTGTTTTCTATATATTTTTTTGTTTCTATTTTGTTTCTCTTTTTTTCAAGAAATATTTTTCTCTGTATTCTTTTTTTCTATTTTTTTCTGCTCTCTTTTTTTCTATTTTTTTATGAAAAGAGCAGAATGAGAGAGAGAGAGAGAGAATAGAGAGAGAGGCGGAGGAACAGCAGCGGTGGCAAGGATGGATATGGATGCCTGCAACTGCGGAGACGTGAAGGATGGCTGTGGTGCGTCGGAGCGTTGTTGGGGAGGTTGCAGAACATTGCAGGGGCTGGTGGGAGACGACAGCGATAGAAGGGGGAAGGAGAGTGCGGCACTGGTGGCGAACCGTAGCAGGCGAGATCGGCGGGGCGCACAGATGCAGCTGTGTCTGAAGACTGTATGGCGAGGGAGGGGCAGGGGAAGGAAGAAGATGGCGGTAGTGGAGGTGCCAGACAGGCGTGGTTCTGTGCGGCGGACAGGGGAATGGGAGGGTGGTTCTACGCGGCGGATAGGGGAACAGGAGGGACGATGGTGGTCAGTGATTGAGTGGAGATGGTGGCCAGGTGGCATCCCGGTGGAGGTGACGGCGGGGAAGGAGGAGGAAGGCAGCAGGGGGAGCGTGCGTGCATGTGCTTCTGCTGCGGCGATGGTGGCGGGGCTACAACCGGAGGTCGCTTGGAGTAAGGAGAGAAGGGGGGGAAAGATGGGTGGGGAAGGAGAGAGAACAGGAGGGCGGTACGTGGGGCTGCTTGCGGGTTAGGGTTTGGGGGGAAGAGGGTGACGGTGGAGAAAGTAGAAGGTGGAGGTGAGGGAAGAAGGAGATGGAGATGATACAGGAGGGATAATGGGGATAAGGAGGTGCGATGTAGACTCACGCCCTCCTTCTCTCAGGGACACCTCGATGGAGTTACTCTCTCACGGAGACAAGGCGAAAACTTTTCAAAACATTTCACATTCAACATTTCATTCAAGATTGATCCCAAAATGAAATAATACAAGTCATTTTAAAGGGTGGGAGAATGGGAGATTGAGGGGCTCAAGACTCCTTGGGAGGGGAGTCAATCTAGGGAATACAAGAGATCTTCCCCTTCCTTGGAAACACAAGCAAATCTTCATCTCCCTAGGAAATACAAGAAATCCTACATGTCTAGAGTGCCAATACTATAGTCATGATAAAGAAGGAAAAATACAACACGAGGAAAATAAAAATACACTAATGATAACACAAATACTAATGTATCCTAATAATGGAGATCTTCTCGCAACCAGAGGGTGGTCGGCACTGCATCTTGACGATGCCGAGTCGCTCATGTCAAGCCGATCCTCCGGGTCAAACCGGTGTCCCCATCACGCTCAGGGCAGAGTATGAGGAGATCCTCACACGGAAAGAGATATATTGGAAGCAAAGATTTAGAGAGAAATAGATCAAGGAAAGAGACAGGAATTTTGTCTATTTTCAAAAGATTGCTACGGGAAGAAGGAGAACCAACCACAATGCTACAGTCAAGGTAGGATAGCAGACCTTCACAAGGGAGGAGAAGATCAGGGAGCAGGCCATGGTCTTCTACTCAAATCTCTTCACCGAAGATCAGATACTCAGACCGGGGATTGCAAATGGCTTACTTCCTCAACTCTCTATTGAAGAGAGTGAAGCCCTCTCTCATCTCTTCACGGAGAAAGAGGTCGGTGTTGGTCACGGAATATTCTTTTGAAAGAATTATGAAGATTGCACATAGAGGGGTTGTATAAATAGTCTGTGCAGGGTTTATTCAGTGGGTGCGCATCGTATCAGATAATTTGGGTTTGAGTGTTGGACCTTTCCCCACTGACCGCAGTCAATGTTGATTACATTGGCCTAACGTCCAAACACCTTTGTTTAACTGTCAAAAAAATCTTAAGGTCCTCTATAAGGGTCCTGAGATCGAGGGAAGACTTGCTTGCATGGCTCAAAGCTAATTCCCACTCACCACCAAAGTACTAATAAAATTAGAGTTTCATCAAAGGGCGTTAGGTTGGGCAAGAGACATTGTAATTTGAGGATATGACTGCAATTTTGCAGAAGCCGTAGGCACTTTTGAAGTGTCGGGAGGTTCCCTGGACTCTGGGGATATTTTGATAATTCCATATTTTCAAGGGTATTTTGATAATTTTACCAGACCAGGGGGCATTTTTGGAATTTCTAGGTTGGAGGGAGACTGTTATGTAATCTCTGACTTCCAAGGGCACTGAGGCAATTCCTAGAAGGTTCTGAGACTGTTAGGCCATTTCTAATTCACAGGGATATTTTGATAATTTTACCAGACTCGAGGTGGTGCGAGGCTGAACTAGTAAGGTCCTTAAGCAAAGGAGCAACAATGGGCTTCATAGGAGACGCTTGTGCATTGATTTGCAAAAGAGGGGCATATGCACAACTTCTCGAAAGTCGGGGCTCATTTGCATTTTTTCTTGACCAGCACATAAAGGAACAATTAAGTGCATTTATGATCTATATGAGTACAAGGGTTGTCGACGAGTTGTCGACTGTACAAGAGAAATGAGTCTCTGCACTGACGCGAGACGTAGGGATATAGCCCGAATTACAAGAAGTTGCAGGGTAAAACTACAAGCAACAGGACTTGAATTTCCTTGTAGCCTCGGGAGGGATATTTCTATAATTCTTAATTATCTGAGGGAATTACATAATTTGGTCATCCAAGACACGTGGAAATTTACAAATACAGCCTCCAGAGGCATAATTACAAACACAGCCCCCAGGGGCGTAAATACAAGACGTATCACATACCCTTAATGGGCCAAAACAACGAACGAGATGCTTCTTCTCACCGTAGCTCGGTCTCTTCTGTATGTTTGTGTGTTCATAAGTACGTCTATGTGTGTTCTCCTTGGACCCACGAGGGTGTATTTATAGAAAGTGGGAAGCCACCGAGGTTGATTTACCCCATACGGGGTGGATGGGATTCGAAATGACCCCGGGAGGGTCTTTTTTCCCTCTTTTGTTTTTCTCTCGCGAGAGAGAGAAGAGTAGCGGGGTAAAATGACCCCGGGGACCCCACCCGGGGTCAAACGACCCCGAGCAGGCCGTGCGGGACCTGCCCAGAGTCATTTGACCCCGGGCAGGTCCCGCCAAGTTCGAATGACGTCGGGCGGGTTCGCCCTGGGTCGTTTGACCCCGAGCGGGTCCCACTAGGGTCGTTTGACCCCGGATGGGTCCCCCCGAGGTCGGGCCACCCGGGGCCGGTCCCGCACGGCCGCACACGACCCTGGACGGGTCCGATCGACCCCGGACGGGTCCCCCGAGCCTGCTTCTTTGTATAAACCCTTGATTTTAGGTTTTTTTCGGCCTTTTTTTCTCGCAACACGCTGCGTGGAGAGAGTAGAAAGCATTCTTCTTGTTTGTTTGTCGTCTTCCTCGTGCCGCCGACCAAGAGGAGGGAGCTTGTGTTCGTCCGAGCTGCGTGGTACACGTGCGTTGAACTTCTCCGGAGGTGTGTACACCATCTCTTGCGCCCTCTTTCTTTGCTGCAAGGGTTTTTTATTTTTCATCAGGAGAGAAATTCTCGATGTCTTGGGGCTTGTCCGGAACCACACGACCCTGACAATCATTGTGGATTTAATCCGACTCTCAACCACCTCGATTGCTGCGAGGGGTTTATAATGAAGACAATAGACGGATCACAAAGTTCCGACATGTGGAAATATTCCACGAAGTGGCGACATGCGAACTATAGAACCTCGACCAACTCAAGGGAGGTGTCTCGATTTGTTCGAGAAAATTAACGGGTGCAACAAATGCCCCTCACGGGACATCCGTCAAGGCCGGGGCCGGGGGAGGATGGCCCGTGCCTTTTGTAGCTTTTGCTTGTCTCCAGTCCATTGACATGATGGGACTTTGTAGGACTGCGTCTCAATGCTTTGTTGTTGTCCTTATGCTTAATTTGCCTTTCGATTCATGTCTTTGTTTGTTTTGCAGCTCCTGAAGACATGGGTCGCCAAAGCATAGGTAGAGATCATTCCTGGAGGCCGAGAGTTGGGGGCTCTGATGATCATTATGTGCAGAGGATGGATAGGCCCATGCCACCTTTCCCTCCACGTAGCATCACCTTTGACAGTTTTGATGCTGTGGACCGTGGTCTTTCTTGGGTCGCTGAGGGCCCGACTGAGAATGCTAGTCCAGATGAAGGCACAGTTGACATTTCTCGTATCACGAGGAGATAGGGAGTCTATGTGTATGACCGATCTGGGGGATATCCATCTCACTACTTGTTGGACAGGCATCTCATATCCTTCATCCAGAGCTTTGTGCCTCCTAGTATAGAGGGTGATGATCCTCTTTTGCTAGAGGAGAGACGTCGTCTCGAGCGGGCCATATTGCTTGAGAGGGTCAGTATACAGGGTACTTGCACATTCTCTTATCTGAGCTTCCCAGAGGATTTTGTTCGGCAGCGACAGTACCCTGACCAGAAGAGTCTGGGCTTCTTCAGGTAATTTGACAACTTTACAATCCGAGTGGGACCATCGTCACCAGCAATCTGGTATTTATCAGGGCACCATAAGGTCGCAGATGTCACAGTGGACGGGATGTTTTTGACTCCTTCCGGAGCAGCCTTTACACATGATGATTATGACCATGACTGCTTGCTAGAGAGGATATTAGCACAAAAGACTCCCAGTTGGTATGAGAAGTGGGCTGTTATTCCCTCTCACTGTTACCGTCGGGATGCGACGGAATGGCTGTGGGGCATTTTGACTGTGTATAGGAGAGTGCTTGATAGGGCAGGGATCCGCCATCCAGTGACAGTAGCATTGTATTCCTATCCCTGCCACACAAGATTACTTCAGGCATTAGTCGAGAGGTTCAACCGCCGTTGGAACACTTTTGTCACAACGGAGGGAGAGACTTCATTAGACTTGTGGGCTTTTCACAGGATCTCTGGCCTGCCGATTTGTGGACAGACCTATGAAGAGTTGTCTCTGGATGATTTACATCTTAATGCTTCAGATGGGACTAGCAAATACCTTCTTCTCTATTGCTTCAGGTATTTGATGAAAATATAGAGGGATTTAGCCCTAGTGGGTAAGGAGAAGGCTACACGCACACCTAGAGTGACACTGAATGCCTGGGTGATGCATTTCTACAGCGGCCCATATTGCTTCTATGAAAAGTTTGCTTCATCCGACATGACTTGGGAGCAGTGCAGAGAAGTCATATTGAAGTTTGCTTTACACCCGCGCCACTTGCCTGCTCCGGCGCAGGGGTGGAATTCGAGGGGGCTGCCGCCTTTGACATATCTAACAACCTACTTGACCTACTGGCTGGCTACTTTTGTGATCCCTCATGGAGAGGAGGAAGTTCTTCGGGTGGAGGTGATTTACCCAACTTGTCTGATGACATGCAGGCGCAGAGTTACTATTGCCCCGACTGCGCTAGCGAATATCTATCATTCTTTTGGGGCCTTGACTTCACATTCTTTGCCCAAAGATAAAGGTAGTTTGATGCCCACTAATTACTTGAGTGTGTGGACCGGTTTGCTTTTGCCAGAGCACTCCCAGAGGACGCCAATCGACAATGCAGTAGCTCCACTTATCTTTACTTTTGTTGGTGACCCAGGATGTCGTCTTACAGTTGGCCAGTGCCCGTCGTGCTTTGTCTTTCCTCTACAATGGGAGGGACGAGTCTGGATTTTGATCGTAGCTCCCATCTTTATCGCCCCTATTTAGAGCGGCAGGGGGATTCAGTTACCTGCAGACTGTCTTCATGGGCTTTGCCTTCTACGCGCTAGCTGAGTGGGTCGTCTACATACGTCCTGGGGTTCTGGTCTACTGCCACTCCAGCACAGCAGTTCTCGAGCCCTACTATCCACATCAATTTGCCGGGAACTTCGGATATGACCAATCCATCCCTCCGAATGTCAAATGACCCCGAGCGGGTCCCGCCCGGGTCGTTTGACCCCAGACGGGTCCCCCCGGGGTCGGGCGACCCCGGGCGGGTCCTACTGTTTAACTCGCGGAATTTAACGGGTGGTTAATTTGATTAGGGGTAGTGAATAAGGAAAAGACATAAAATGCTATTCATCACTAAAGAATGAAAACGTTTGTCTATTAATCATGTATGATTGTATGTAGAAGCCAATCATGGCACATAAATTATTCATTCCGTGGATTGAGTTTAGGGTTCGGATACTGGACAATTCTCCACCGACCGCAGTCGATGTTTATTTACATCGGTGCGAGTCCGAATACCCTTGATTAATTGCCAAAGAAAATCCTCGATTTACACAAAATTAGATGTGATGTTAAAGGCATTGCCCCAAGTGTCAGGTCGTGCGAGGCGATGCCAAGTATCGGGAGAGTTTCATGAAGGACTACGGACTCAACCGACGTAGTTACGGGGACCGAGGTAGATCCCCAGATTCATAACCTCAAGGTCCAAGGCTGCTAGGTGTTGGCCATTTGACCTCCACGCAGCTAACTGAGTCTCGAACCTCCATAATTATCTTCACATGATGCGAAACATGGCGTTTCATGACTCGAGCATTCACAGAATTTTATAGAATCATGCTCACATGGCCACAAGTATATTTCATAAAGTATTATAAGGTGTACAAGATATTGTGAGTACATTTCATGAGTACAGACTTGTCGACAAGTTTTTTTTTTTTGATTGCACAAGACCCTTTGTTCATAGGCGATTAGGGTTTTGATTATACATGACCCTTTGCTCACAGGCAGTTAGGGTTTTGATTGTATATGACCCTTTGCTCACAAGCAATTAGGGTTTTGACTGTATATGACCCTTCACTCATAAGCAATTAGGGTTTTGGTTGTACATGACCCTATGCTCATAGGCAATTAGGGTTTTGGTTGCACATGATCCTTTGTTCACAGGCAATTAGGGTTTTGGTTGCACATGACCCTTTGCTCACAAGCAATTAAGATTTGGATTATATATGACCCTTTGCTCACAAGCAATTAGGGTTTTGATTGTATATGACTCCTTGCTCATATAGACAATCAAGGCTTACACAAGTGTCCTGGTCATACTCGGGATGTTTACATAATCGCATCACAAGACTTTAAAGATTTCTCTATAGAGAGAGATGTTCTCGTTTATCCATATAGGTTCACATGGGTTTATGACATACCCTCACAACACAACCACAACATGAGACTTTTGATCAAAGCACAAGCACCAAACACAAGCTCCGCTCCTACCACGCTCTAGGTTCTCTTCTTTCTCTGTTCGTGTTTTTTCTCCCCCTCAAATGAGGGTCCCACTGGGGTATTTATAGAGCCCGAGAGAGTCCCGGCGGTTACACCATCCATCCGGGAAAAAATTGGGGATTTATGACTTCATCCGGACTAAACCCCAAGGTTGAGGAGTTGTTCCCGTGCCAAAACCCTATAGAAAGAGTGGATCCGGGCAAAACCCCATGTGGGGAGGATGGAACCGGACTAAAACCCCATATGAGGGTGGACCCGGTTCAAATCCCCCAATATAGGGGTGGAACCGGGGCAAAACCCCCATATGGGGGGCTGGACCTGGTCCAAATCCCCCATATGAGGGTGGAACCGGGGCAAAACCCCCATATGGGGGGTGGACCCGGTCCAAACCCCCATATGGGGATGGAACCGGTCCAAACCCCCCATATGGGGGTGGACCCATGCTGTTGTTGATTCAGTGAGCTGCTCCAGTACTACTACACTTGTTGCTGCTGCTGCTGAACAATTTTGTTTGCTGCTGTTGCAGCAGATTTAGTTGCCATTATGCTGTTGTTGCAGCTAGTGTGCTTGTGCTGATGTTGCAGCAATTGTTGTAGTGCTGCCATTGCAGCTGTTGCTCTTGTTGTGCTGTTTGTTATGCTGCTGTTGCAATTGGGCTGCTGCTACAACCATTTTTCTTAGCTGCTGTTGCAATTGGGCTGCTGCTACAACCATTTTTCTTAGTTGTTGATGTTGCTTCTGTTAGCTGCTGCTACACTTGTGTGCTGCAATTGCAGCTGCTGCAGACTGTTGTTGCAGCTAATTTTGTTGTTGTGGTTGTTCTGCTTATTACCATCATTCACCAATGCCATGTACATGTATCGAAGACTACCAGAAAATAATTTTTTTTGACTAATCCTTGATTAGGAGGTTGGTGCATTGCATGCCAACTAGGGTAGAATACCCATTTAAGGCTTAATCAGCGTCATTTGAACCTTAATCAGGCCTCAAAACCCTTTTAACTTAGTGTATAGGGTGGACCCAGGCCAGAAATAACCCCCTAGGGGGTTAGAACTGGGGCAAACCCCAAAGGGGGGGTGGACCCAGGGCAAACCCCCCATTTGGGAATGGACCCGAGGTAAACCCCCCAAAAGGGGTGGACCCGGTCCTAAAACCCCTATAAGGGATGAAAAAAATGGTGGCTTCTCCTATAAATAACTCCTCCACTGTTCATTTCTCACATGAATAGAGAAAATTGGCGTTTCCCACGTGTGTGGTTTGGTGCTTCTGTGTTCAACACTGTTTACTAAGTGGGAGGGTCTTCATGTCATTAAATTTACCTTCCTCACCCATTTCACTCACCATGTATATTGTGGGATTTCAAATTCCTTACAGAATTTAACCACTCTTAGGTGTCTTTCCCCTTAATTATTTTGAGGGGATGACAAATTGGTTGAACAAATACCCCCCACGGGACATCCGTCAAAGCGACAGCGTCGACGGGTGGCACGTGTTTTTTGTGTATCTCTTTTTTTTATTCGCATGTTGAGCTATGGAGCCTTTGTATTTGCCCTTGACTTTGGTTTGATGGCGAAGTAAATACATCCATTCACCCAATTCCCCCGATGCAACAGGCCTTCGGCATTGACTGTGATAATATACGTAGACTTTGATTGAACATATAAGTCTTTCTGTTTCTGATGCTAACTCAATATCATGAAATTTCTCCTCCCCTCCCCCTTTTCCTTATTTATGTCATGTACTAACTACAGATTACAACTTGCATTGCAGTAAGCTTCCATTATGGCTCGCTACGGAGGAGACCGAAGGTTGAGGGAACTGACCCAAGGCTCTGAAGACCACCATGTCAAGAGGACTAAAAAGTCAATGCCAACGTTTGGGCCACTTACCATAATAGCTGAGAACTTTGGTACAATGGATCTCGGGTTTTCATGGATTGCCGAAAGGCTGACTAGCGAAGTGAACCTGACTGAGGGCATGGTTGATGTGACCAGGATTTCTAAAGAGAACGGTGTTTATACGTATGACTGTGTTGGCAACAATTTTTGTCTACCTACATGTAAGGTGAACTATTACTTAAGCTCACCACTGCAGAAAGGAATGACCAAAACTCTCCGGGGGGGCTTCGAAAGGGGTGACTAGACCACCCATCTCAGTAATACTGCTCTAGGCAAATGACCTCTCCAGACCCCGGGGTGGACTGGGGCCTCTCCGGGATGAAAGCTGGGAGCTCAGATGACCTCTCCGGGGTGGAACGGCAGATGGAGTGTGGTCACCCCACTTTTATCCCCCCCCCCCCTCTCGGGGGTTCCGGTCACCTCCTTGGCCAATGGTGACTATAAGGTGATTGTCACCTCTCTCTTTAGCTGATATGCAGGCTCCATGGCGGAGAGCGGGCCAGCAGGGGTTTCGGGGGTGTAGCACCTCTGGAATTTTCTAGGATTTTTCAAGAATTAAATAAAATTATTAAGCATTTAAAAAGGCTTAATGGACTATTTAATGAATTATGGGTTAAGTAAATTAATTTGAAGGCCAATTATTAACCTGATACATAAGCCCACTTAAAATAGCCACATAGGCCCAATTCTAAGGCTTTAGGCCCAAGCTCAATCCTAAAAGCGTAATTAGGATTATTTTTTAATTTTATTGGATAATTAAGGGGATAATTATAGGAGGAATTTGACTAAAATTCAAATTCTGACGGCCTGACAAGAAGCGGTCAGTCGCGAGACCGCGACTTGATAAAGGCGGTCCCCAGGAGACCGCGTTCCAGTTCCGTAATTGGGTGTTAGAGAAGCATGAAAAACTTGGATTTTTGTCATCCCAATCGCCATGGATTGATGTGACCTGGCATGGGAACTCGTCTAGGACACTCGGGAGATCGGATTGATGCCCCATAGGACTCCTATTTCGATCTAATCCCTCAACCCTAGGCCAAACTCTATAAATAGAGCCCAGATTCGACCTACGCGAACCCTTGTTTTGGATCGCGTAGTTCGATGGTAAGGTTTCAGAATTTTATGCTAGTCCTTTAGAAGTTTGTGTTCCTCTTAGTATCTTCTAACCTTTTGCAAATTTTCGTGCTAAGAGGTCAAGAGGTTAAGGAGATAGAACGTCCGGAAGTAGCTGTTTCTCTGCAGAACGCACAGGAACGGGCGTATTCTTCCGGCAAAGATCTGAAGTTTAGGGACCCTATCAGAGGTAATTTCAAGTTCAGCTTTTAGAGTTATTTATTCCCCTTTATGTCTTCCAATTTCCCTCAAAATCTCGTGCTAGGAGAACAAGTAGCTAAGGAGTTAGAAGGACTGGAAGTTGCTGGTTCCACGCAGGGCGCGCAGGAACGGGAGCGTACTTCCAGTGAGAAATTCTCTATCTAGGGATCAAACCAAAGGTAGGTTATCTCATGCTGGCTTAAACATCAAGCTAGGAACAAAAGCCCTCTGATATCTTGTGATTTCATGTATTGTACATAGAGTATTTAATGGTTTTCTATGACTGCGCAACCATGGTTCTCACAACATATTATCCCTGCATCCTTAATTAAAAGATGGGAATTTAAATGTGTTTCATGCTTCTTTCAGGTTATAAATTCATCTTAAGCATGTTAACATATTGGTCTCTCTGTTTTATAGAGGTTCCATGTATTTATTGCCTTAGAATAGGCCTTGCACGTTATTATTAGCTTCTGTCTGTTAAAGACAGAAGGCGGTTCCACAGAGACCGCTGTCTTCAAAAGGCGGTCCCCGACAGACTGCTCTGTCAAGAGGCGGTCCTTAACAGACCGCGTTCTGGTTTCTGCAACCAGGCCAAAACCTTATCTTATTCCTATTATATCATTGATATTCAGCATGCTTTAGCATAGTAATGGTGTATTTCTGAACATGCTATATTCCATACTTCATTTTAACATGATTTTAGAGCTTATTTTCACGTATATTAATTTCATGCCAAACTCTATAGTTTTGTACTTAAAAGGAATTTCCATGGCTTGATTACATGTTGATCAATGTTTTGACACGCTCCCTTCTCATCTCTTTTCTGTTTTATTAAGTTCACATATAGCACGTACTCCGGTATGTTGCTATTAGTTCACATGCACTTGATAGGAACACTCTCTTGGACTTGAGATCCTCTCCGTCGGATATTCCTTCTGCCGGACTAGGTGATCATGTTTCAAGGCCTCCGTAAGTCTCCGCGAGCCCGGGATTCCCACTAGGACGCCGAGCTGGTTGTACCCTAAAAGCCCAATGGTCTAGAAAGCACTTCGTGAAACTCGCGTTTTCTATGAACTGACCTTAACGCGGCCTTCAGGCAGCCGCTACTTCATGATAGCGGTCCTGGCGCGACCACGTTCTGCCAGTTTGATCATTGCATCGACCTGTTCTTTCTTCTGCGTCGACTCATCCTAATAGCGGTTCCCACATGACCGCTACTGCATGATAGCGGTCCTGACATGACCGCGTTATGTCTAAATGTTGTCTAACCCGTGGTTTGACCAAGGGGTTGACTATATACTCTGTTCCTAGATAGTCTTACGATTATCTGGAGCCTAACACCTTATTCAATAAGTTATTAATGAATTATGAAACTATGGAAATGTACCGTTATGCTGCCGGAATTCCTCCGTGACATAATGTCCAATCAATTCATCCTTGATCTCATGATTCCGTTTTAGTACGTTCTCGCCTTGGTTGTTGTTATCATGAAACTATTGTTTGAACTAGACATTATTGGCCTATATTTATATTTCTCGTGGAAGTAGCTTGATTTATAACTTGAAGATGTAAGAGCGGGCACGGACAGTGTACAAGGGCTCCACGCTAGCCCCCTCGGCGGATGGCCGGAAACATACTATAAACCATGGGATATGATGAACACTAGCGTTGCATTGCGCCGGGAGTACTTTTTTTATAAACGGGTGAAATCCACGAATATCCACGAATTCACACGAAATATCATTATTACATTCTTGTTACATGACTTTTTAGAACATAACCTTTCAAGGTTATGAAAAGTACATTCTCGTTACATTCTAGTACATTCTTGTTACATGAAAAGCCACATTATAATCCTATTTGATCATGTTCTCACATTATCTTTTATTTCTACACTCGTCTTGATATCTTGTTATTACTTCGGTTTTATCGTATGTTTCATCGTATTTCCTTTATCTTATCTTCTAGAGCAAAAATGTTAATTACTTCAATTATGCCTTCATGTTGATACGAAGATACCTATTGGGCGAGTGCGCTCATTCACTACTTTTCCAATCTTTTTAGGAAGCTCTAGTGGATCGGATTCGGATTACTCGAATGACGGATCCGAGGGCGAGAGCGATTGATGGACGAGAGAAGTCATAGTTAATCTAGTCATGAGTCTTGTTATAGCTAAGTTCCTTCACGGTAATAGGCGGTGAAGTTGGTCATATTATGTAATTTTCTTTTTATTGAGTCTAGCGAGTCATTATGTTAAGGAGTCGAGTCATTGTAAACCTTGATTATTATTTAATAATGTTAAAATTTTGAGTACATTACCTTGTGCATTCCTCTTTTACGTGGATGTGTTATAGCACTCTGATTGGCATTCTCGCTTGAGACTTTATTTGCCGGCTGTTCATGTTCCCGACTTACTTCCGCTGCATATCTCGGGACGTGACAGTTAAAGTGGTATCAGAACCTAGGCATAAGTAAGTCTTAGGAAAAAGTCATGTCATAGACTAAGTCCAAGGTTTAAGGACCCACACCTATGAACTAAGAAGGAATTTCCAAACCCATGTGAGATTGGGTAGAGCCCGGGATGCAATAGTTTATTAAGAAATTAACCCTTAGGTCAATCTTGATAACTTTAAAGGAAATAACTAATTGTTTATTTTCTCAGGCACTGCACCCTCACAATGGTTGCTAATCGTGCGAATTGGGAAGCTATGCAACAAACTGTTGCAGGTCTTACCCGGGCCCTTCAAACAGTGGCTCAGGCTGGCGCGCGAGCGGGCGCCGATGATCTACATAGGAATTTTCGAAGTATGAACCCTCTGCGATTCTCGGGGTCGTCAAACCCTTGATGGGAATTGGTGATCCTGTCTTATTACAGATATGTAATAGAAACGTGTATGGATGAGATCCAGAGGAGGGTGAATGGATCCCAGTAACACTTTTGCGAAATTTCAAAAATTAAACCTACTCTTGACAGATCTAAGAAGCAATCACAGTTCTGCTAGCAGT
Source organism: Amorphophallus konjac (assembly GCA_022559845.1). Lineage (NCBI taxonomy): Eukaryota > Viridiplantae > Streptophyta > Magnoliopsida > Alismatales > Araceae > Amorphophallus > Amorphophallus konjac. The sequence continues at coordinate 293,127,118 of CM040124.1, read as the reverse complement.
ATAGACACCAACAATTATTACTCAGATGAGGAAAGTACTCAATCAATCAAATGTAGTACTTGGTTGAGGTTTGATCTAGGATTCCTCACACAAAATGTCATTCCAGATAAGCGTGACCTATCCTTCCTGGCATGCCTTTTGATATACCTATTTGATTAAAGAAGCACTCAGATCATATAAGTAATCTTGCATTCACAATTTAATCCTACTGGCAGCGTTCCTAAACATTCATCTATCGAAGCAGATGCTTAAACAGACAATCACACAATGGACAGATAGTTTTAGGTGGTTCAGTCTCAACCTGAGACCTACATCCACCCCACACTCAGACCTGAGTGTGGCTTCAGCTGACTCACAGCTTGAACCGTTGAGCACCACAGCTTGCTTACACCGCTGAGCAACACGGCTTGCTTTCGCTGAGCATCACAGCTTGCTTAACACCGCTGAGCACCACAGCTTGCTGACCGAGGAACACTTCCCCGCCGCTGAGCATTACAGCTTGCTCTGCTGGCTAACAGCTTGAAAAAGATGGTAAAGAAAAACGAACGATAACTGAAATCAGAAATCAGATATATCGATGAAAACCATATAGCTCAAACATGAGCATACGATCCTAGATTTGATCTAGAGATCGTGACTGGAACGCCTCTTTCTTCTTCTTCTCTTCTTCACTTCTACGGCACTCTGTTTTCAACTCTAGCCGTCTCCTTCTATCAGCAACTAACTCTCTCTTCTCCAATTCCCTCTCAGATGCTTCGAGCTCTTCTCAATTCTTTCTTTCTATCTCTCTCTCTGATTTCTTCCTCTGTAATTTCTGGTCTGATCTAGCCTGGTCTCCACTTCTCCTGCCTCTTTTTCTTCTCGGCTCGTTCCTTCTTCTAATTCTCGTTCGGTTCCTCTCTTTCACTCTATCTTGTCTCTCGTCCTCAGCATCAGCGAATTCCCTTTATATAGCAGGGAATTAGATGGAGTGGACCCCACACTGATTCGCTCCTGGCGCGTGGAGGGAAGACTCCCGCCAAAGGCTCATCATCTGACAGGTGGCTTTAGTGACCCACGTGTCAGATCTGGTAGACGAGGTGAGAACACGTGACTGATTGTTCTTGGAGAGCAAGTAGCCTCGGATCACGTGCTTCAATAATTGGAATCTTGGATCACGTGCTCCACTTGAAGTTCGGCTACTCTCAGACACATAGTGCTTGCCTTAATCCTGCCAATCAGAAGACAGACATTTAGTCAAACACCTTATACGTTAGAGTTCATACTTAGGTTATAATCAGAGAATTTATATGCTCAGACTCATAATATGAATGTTTATGAAAGTGCCTTAGAGTGTGAGCAATGATGCACAGACTTGATGGCTTGAAACCATATGTGCATCAACTTCGGTCTTGCATGTGCATCGACCTTATTTCATTATATGCACAGACCTTAAATGTGCACAGACCTATATGTGCACAGACTAGAAACTGTGCGAAGACCTTGAGTTCTGAAAGTGCATAGACTCTAAAATGTGCACATACTAGAAATGACTTAAGGTATGAATGTGCACCGACCTTATTATATGTGCACTTACCTTATGATAATGAGTGCATGCATGAGCACCGACCTGACCTTGCTAAATTCAAATGTGCATAGACCTTCTATATACATAAGGCAAATGTGCACCGACCTTATATATGACCAATACCAATGTGCACCGACCTTTGTGGCTTTGAAAGCAAACGTGCACCGACCTTACTTTGTGCTAGCGAAAGGTGCACCGACCTTTAGTACATGACATATGAACATGCACCGACCTGAAGTGATGAAGACTTATGACATGCATCAACCTTACATACATAGTGTGAAACCATGCACAGACCTTTCAGACCTAAGTCTAAAACGTGCATTGACCTATCACACTTCATGCAAAATGGTGCACTGACATGATGAGACTTGATGCATAATGTTGCACTGACTTGATGAGAAGAAGATGTGAATGTGCATCGACCTTTGTCGTTTGCGACCTGAACATACATCGACCTTAGTGACCAAGCGCATAAATGTGCATCGACCTTTGTTTTGACACTTAGACAAAACTCTGGTTTGTTCAATATGAAGGGTCTTATGCATTTCAGTCCAAATATGATTCATAGACTATCATTATCAAAACTAGGGTTCCAACAATCTCCCCCTTTTTGATGATGACAACTATGAGTCATGTATATTTTTGCACAAGGTGGAAATTTCACACATTCAATCATACAAGAGTTTGCACAAATTTCATAACTGTCATTCATTATTTTTATTTACTCAAAACAAGATGGACTGACATTACATAGACTGACATGCATGACAAAGACTCAAAACAAAGATGCAACACTGACATTTCTGTGTACAATGAAAAACACAAACTGATGTTTGATTGAAACACCGCATCACACAGGTGATTTCAGAAACAGAAACTCAGAAGCTTGTCTTTCTCATTCACAGCATTCAGAAAACAGAAAGTTGTCTTTCTCTCCCCATACATCTATTTTTCTCTGACCAAACATGACTTCGAAAAATTTTCTACTCTCCCTCATACAGACATCTCCCTCGTACACGAACCAAGACCCAGATATACATGACCCAAAACTCTCCCCCTTTGTCATTATCAAAAAAAATAGTAAGGTGAAATCTTAGACATCAACAGGACATGTTCTGCTGGAGCTGCTACCCCTTTGTCTGGCTCTTCGAGTGGGTGTTCTACTAGAACTGCCCCTTTCTGTCAAAGGCACTGCCATAGGAAATGTGTTAGGTATTCTATCCACTTTAGTACCTAGAGCTGCAAACTTAGCCATCACTTTCTGATCATTTTGCTGAACCTGTGCTTGAAGTTCTTTAACAGTAGAGGTCAGATCCACAAACCAATTTTGTAACATGGTACACATGTTCTCCAACTGGGAGGACTGTTGGTGGTGGATTTCATCCATGGAGGTAGAGGCACTGGTGGCTTGAGAGGTAACAACATCTCTGAAACTGCCAGCCAAATTCTGAACTTGTTCTTGGACAATATCCAGTTTACCATATATATTTCCAAGTTGAATGATGCTTCCCTGAACTTCATCAGATATGGTATTGATCCTTTAAGTCATTGCCTACTGGTCTTGTCTGATTATGTTCAGCTGATTTCTGATAACCTCTTGTTCTGTCTTGATGTCAAAGGCATGGATTAGAGTCTGAGTGATTTTCAGATGAGATGAAGCTTGAGTGTCTCTCAGTTTGCTCAGAATGTGTCCTGCCTGATTGCTCACATTCAGTAAGGAGTCCAAAAATCTATGTAATTTTTCATCAGACTTATACTTATCATACACAAACTTCTCCCACTGACTGTTCACAGTTTGTTCCATATGGATCATCCTAGCATCCAATCTCTGAACAGCAGAATTTAAATGCATGAACTGTGAGTTCATTATTCTAGACTGGTTCATTAGAAGATTTACCAATGTAGGATGCACTTCTGCAGCTTGTGGTCCTGTCCCTGGTGCAGCTGAGCTGGAGGCTTGAAATTCAGGTGGAATGAAGGGTTTCCTCAGGAGACAGAGGTGGCTGAATTCCTCAGGAGACAGCTGTTTCCACCACCACTGCTACTTACTCATAGTGGGGGCAATTCCGAGCCGAATGTGGTTCGAAGAAAAAAAGTTGGCTTAATAGCTTATTGCCAGAAGGTAGTTTTGCCAATGAAGCTTTAAGTAAGTGGAAGGCCCACATCATCAACCCCATCGGTACTGCTGGCCCAGTAGAGTACATTTCTCATGTGGAGGTAGCTCGCACACCAAAGGATATATTAGAGACAGTAAAGAAGGCGACCCGGGTGCTCGTATTGAAACCCAAGGCAATTATTTTAAAGCCATGGGAACGGCTTGGGTCTCCAGGTATGACGTTGCCCCTCACACAATCCTTTATCACTAGGATTTACAATGCACCCTACCTGAGCAATGTTTCCATTTTCACTTCTTCTTTTTTTAGTACAGATCTTCATGAAGGCTGTGGTGTGGCAGCATCCCCTGAGGGCGACTCTCCCAGTCTAAAATGCCAAATGAGCCTCCTGTCGCTCCGAAAAGGCAACGAACAAATGATACTGGGGAAGACGGCCGACTCACGTCTCGTCCTAGGACTGGCGACGCGGCCCCGGCCGATGATCGGGTTGCAAGTAAAGATACAACCCCCTTTGACTTCGATATGTTATTATTCTTCAACGAGACGGCTATAGTCATCATCATTTTTTTTAACTGCAGGCCCCCTTGAAGCCGTAATGGATATGACTTTTTCCCCAACTCTCGGGGATGCTCCTACACAACAAGAGATGATGGGGCCAGTAATGTCACTTGATAACTTTACGCGTATTCTTGATGACTATACACCAGTTACCGACACGTCTCCTTTGCCAAAAGTCGAGAGTAACATCGGGAGGCAGCCGCCAGGTGCGTTCAAGTGTTTTTTTTTTTTTTGTGAGATAAGGAGTTGGAGGGTCCTTTCTCCTTCCCTTTTTTTAAAAAATGCTTATTTCCCCTCGCAGAGAACCTGGGTGACCACATTTCACCGGATTGTCATGGTGCCGGTCTTCCAGACTCTTCTCATAGTGTAGAGGGTCTTGATTTTAATCCCAAGCAAGGTAATCCCTCTCCTACTACTGGCCATGAAGATACCCTCCGCACCTCTAGTGAGGGGAGTACTAGCTCTCCAGGAGAAGAAGATTTCAATACCTCCACTAGCGATGAACATTCCAGCTCCTCCTCAAGTAAAGGGTCCACCACAAGTTCTGGGTCTTCCCTGGAGAGTGGGGAAGTGAGAGGTAAGACAAATGAATATGACACATGTCCACATTCGTTTTTTTTCCACTTGTCTCCTTTAATCACCTCATCCCCGGTATTCGTCTTTTGTAGATGACATAGCCGAAAGTCAATCAGCTTTGGTAGGGTCATTTGCCGAGCTCATTAAGTCTGGTCCAAATGCGATACTACCAAACTATAATGACGACCCTAGACTTCATGTCATTGGCCCTCTCGATGAAGGGGTTACTACTACAAGGGCTCATTTAGAGGTGAATACCCCGGCCTCAAGTCCGTCACTTGTTACAACAAGACTCCCGACTTGCACCATCAGCGTTATGGAGTCCGACACAGACGCCCACTCAGGTGAGTGATCACATCTCGCTCTTTTCCCTTTTTGTTATGAATGTCTAACCCCGTCGAGCTGTTTGAGTACAGTTGAAGATCAAGCTGATGTACAACAGACTTCAGGTAGTCCGAAGGCCCCTGAGGAGAACCCGGCTCGTGAGACCCCTTTAGGATGCCAAGGCAACACCATCACCATAGATATTGAGTCTATATCTCCAATGGTTGCCCCTCACACAACCCCTCGTGTTGAGGGGGATTCAGAGTTGGTTACTCCTACCACATCCTCTTGCCCCGAAGGGAACTTACAAGAAATGTTAAAGGATATGGGAGCCCAGGATCCCACTCCAAATATTATTATTCCTACCACCCCTATTGAAGGTATTTTTATAGACCCTGGTCTATAGAGTTTCAATTCTCTATTTTGCTTGGGGAAACATTTCTTTAGTATTCTTACTTTGTTATGTTGTTGTGGCACTTCTTTCAGTGATCGTCGTGGGTAAAGCACAGGGCAATCCACTCTCAGCCTCAACTACGACTAATAATATAGTCGTTACGGGGTCCGCTGAAGATAGACCCACAGCAGCTAGCCCTGAGCGAGGTTCTACATCAGGTACAAACTTGTGAATTATAGCTTAAACTAGCTAATTTCGTCATCCTTTCACTTGATGACCTTTCGATCTTTGTCTCGTACACCCTCTTGTTCGCAGCCCCAGAGGACGGCGCACTGACAGGTTCCCCGAACTTTCCAAGCCTGGAGATTGATTGGCCCGATACACCGCAGCCAATAATCCCATTGGCGCCTCCAGAGATGGCTTCTTTATTCATTCAGAATCTTCAAATATTGCTCCGTCTGGATCCCCTCCTCTCAATAGAGGCTATGAGAAGCAGTCTGGAAGGGTACACCCAGAGCTACCATGGGTTCGGCCTCCCCAAAGAAACATGGATGTTTGCATTGTCTACTCTTTAAGATCAATTTGTACGCTTGCATGCCATCCAAGAGTGAAAGAGGACGACTCTCGTGATCATTCAACAAGAGGAAGAGAAGGTCTCGGAATTGAAGACAATCTCGACTGAAAAGGGGCTTCAATTGGAGAATATCCAATCCCGCAGCCAGGAGAAGTTAGCCAGCGCTAAAGCATTGGCGATTAAAGCCGAGAGGTTGAGGCTCGAAGTACAAGCTTTAATGTTAAAGGCCCAAGACTTGTCCTCGGCTTCCGAGAAGGATGAATCTGAAGGACTTCAAGCGCAGGCCGAGACAAACACTTTATTTGAGGACCTTGTTGCCCTTCAGAAAGATATGGCTTCAAGACTGGCACGAATAGCTGAACTGAAGAAGGGCGAGCCACACCTCGACTAGTGCATTAATTTTAGGGCAACCATTCCACTGCTCAAGCTGTGGTTGAGCCGTCTTTGTAATATGTTTGCCATGTATATGCCTTCTTCAAAAACTCTTGTGCATAGTTGATGGGACTTTCTGCTTTTAGCTTTTTTTTTTTAATAGCTTGACCTGCTTTTTGGCCCTGCTCAACATACACTAATAGTTACTCCGAGGGCTTGTCTCGGACTTCTATTTCTGATGATGAATAAAAAGGGAAAGTTGCCTTAATTATGACGCCATCGTTGTTTCCCTTATATACATTTTTCTTTTTTTTTCTTTTTTTTTACCAACCTCACCGCCCTTTCGGGTTTTCGCCGAGGCTGGCCGCCTTTAACTTTTTACAGTGCGCCCTCTCAGATTTTCACACTGAGGGGTTACCCATTTTTGCCTGAGGTGCCGTCCTTTTCGGGTTTTCACCTCAGCCGGGTATTTGGCCATTTTGCCCCCAACCATTCCCTTGATAAGAATGGCTGAGTCCGCCAGGGCACCTCTATTTTAAGTCCCCCCCCTTTTTAGGGAATAGCCCAGCACCTGACAGGAATGACTCGACATCGTTGAGTTCGCCTTCCGAGCATTTTTGCTGGGTAGGTATTGGCCGTCACTCGAGGATGTCTTGGTTTAAGTTGGTATTGGCCAACCCTGGGGGTGTGTTGGTCTGAGTTAATGTCAGTCGACTCTCGGGGGTGTATTGCCCTGAATTGATATTGGCCGACCCTCCGGGGTATATTGGTCTGAGTTGACATTGGCCGACCCGTGGGGATGTATTGGCCGAATTGACATTGGCCGACCCGTGAGGGTGTATTGGCCTGAATTGATGTTGGCCGACCCTCAGGGGGTGTATTGGTCTGAATCGATGTTGGCCGACCCTCGGGGGTGTATTGGCCTGAATTGATGTTGGCCGACCCTCGGAGGTATATTGGCATGAATTGATGTTGGCCGACCCTCGGAGGTATATTGGCCTGAATCGATGTTGGCCGACCCTCGGGGGTATATTGGCCTGAATTGATGTTGGCCGACCCTCGGGGGTATATTGGCCTGAATCGATGTTGGTCGACCCTCCAAGGTGTATTGGCCTGAATTGATGTTGGCTGACCCTCGGGGGCATGTTGGCCTGAGTTGACATAGGCCGACCCGTGGGGGTATGTTGGCCTGAGTTGACATTGGCCGCCCCGTGGGGGTGTATTGGCCTAAATTGATGTTGGCCGACCCGTGGGGGTATGTTGGCCTGAGTTGATATAGGCCGACCCGTGGGGGTATGTTGGCCTGAGTTGACATCGGCCGCCCCGTAGGGGTGTGTTGGCCTGAATTGATGTTGGCCGACCCTCGGGGGTATGTTGGCCTAAGTTGACATAGGTCAACCCATGGGGGTATGTTGGCCTGAGTTGACATTGGCCGCCCTGTGGGGGTGTGTTGGCCTGAATTGATGTTGGTCGACCCTCGGGGGTATGTTGGCCTGAGTTGACATAGGCCGACCCGTGGGAGTGTATTGGCCTGAATTGATGTTGGCCAAACCCTCGGGGGTATGTTGGCCGGAGTTAATGTTGGCCGACCCTCGGGGGTATGTTGGCCTGAAGTGATGTTGTAGACCCGACTGTGAGATGTCGCGGTCTGCTGATGTGGTTGTTATCGTTGTTGAAGACCTGCCCGTGGAGCATATTGGTCTATTGCTGAAGTCGTGACTTCGCTACAGCATGGTTATTTTTACATGACAAAGCCCTCACACCGGCTTTTGCCTGTATGAATGTCCTGCAAAAGGAAAGTTTTTTTTTTACCATACCAACCTCACTGCCCTTTCAGATTTTCGCCGAGGCTCCCCCCCTTTAACTTTTTCCAGTGCGCCCTTTCGGATTTTCACGCTGAGGGGTTACCCATGTTTGCCTGAGGCGCCCTTTCGGGTTTTCACCTCAGCCGGGTATTAGGCCTTTTTGCACTCAGCTATCCCTTTGATAGAAATGACTAAGCCCGCCGGGACACCTCTATTTTAAGCCCCCCACCATTTTAAGGAAAGATAGAAACATATGAAGATGCTCATTTTGCAAACTCGTGCTCCGGAACGTGATATAGTTTCAAATGCTTGCCATTGAGCGAAGGAAAAGGGTTATTTCCCTTATGATCTACGACAGTGTAGGCTCCTCCCTCAAAGACTGTCTGAATGACGTAGGGTCCCCGCCAATTAGGCTTCAATTTGCCGCTGGATTTTCCAGCCATGACTTCTTTTTCTTTTACCATAACTAGGTCACCCGTTTTGAAGGCTCTCTCTTTAACGAGCTTGTCATGAGCTCGCACCATTCTGACTTGGTATACTTGTAAATGCTTATAAGCCTCCAGCCTCTTCCCTTCTAGGCTTGATAGTTCCTCTAACCTCCTCTCAATCTCATCCTGCTCTTATCCTAGCAAACCAACGTGGACCGCAATAAGAGGCCAGTTGAATTTCGATAGGCAAAAAACAGCTTCCGCTCCATAGACGAGAGAAAATGGAGAGCATCCAGTGAGAGTTTTATACATTGTTCTGTAGGCCCAGAAAGCTTCGTGTATCTTTTCACCTCAGTCTCGTTTGCGGTTTCCCACTATCTTGGCCAATAATTTGCAAAGAGTTTTGTTAAAAGCCTCGGCCAATCACTAGCTTGTGGGTTATAGACTGATGACGTTCTCCAATCAATATGAAATTTGGACGCCAACTGATATATCACTCTGTTCCTAAAAGGCGTACCATTATCTGACATGATCCGATTGGGGGTACCGAATCTATAAATTATATGATGCCTGACAAACCGGGCAACAATCTCACCCGTCACTTCCCGAAGGGGAATGACTTCAGCCCACTGAGAAAAATAATATGTGGTGATTAGGGTTTTGGTTGCACATGACCCTTTGCTCACAGGCAATTAGGGTTTTGGTTGCACATGAGCATTTGCTCACAGGCAATTAGGATTTTGGTTGCACATGACCCTTTGCTCACAAGCAGTTAGGGTTTGGATTGTATATGACCCTTTGCTCACGGGCAATTAGGGTTTTGATTGTATATGACCCCTTATTCATAGGCAATCAGGACTTACACAAGTGTCCTGGTCATACTCAGGATGTTTACATAATCGCATCACAAGACTTTAAAGATTTCTCTATAGAGAGCAAAGTTTTCCATCTCGAACATCGGTTCTGTATCGGAAAGGGGGAAGAGAAGAGATCTCGGAAAGATTTCGAAAAAATCTCGGGAGATCAGGTTCAGTGATTTTAGAAAAAAAAATTCATATATATAATCTATTTCTAAAAAAATGCTATTTTTTCTATTAACCACTCAATTTCACAAACATGTTTTTCTAATTGACAACTCAATTTTACAAAATAAAGAGTAATGATAACAATAACAAATCCATTCACATGCACCAATGTTAATATACATCAAAAGTTACACCAAAAAGAGATACATAAAATGGTACATGAATCACAAACTGAAGAATACATCAAAAATCATCAAACATGGAACATGTATCTCTGTCTTCCCCGCTCTATGTCTCCCTCTCTCACAGACAAAGAGAAGGGGGGGAGAGAGATGAGAGAGAGAGAGAGAGAGAGAGAGAGGGTGGGAGACAAAGAGAGGGTGGGAGACACACAGAGGGAGAGACAGAGAGAGGGTAAGAGAGCTCAAGGGAGAGACAGAGAGAGTCCGAGGGAGAGGGAGAGACCAAGAGAGACTGGGGAGAGGGAGAGCTCAAGGGGACTGAGGTAGAGAGAGAGAGGAAGAAGGAAATCGGGGGCGTGGGGGAGAGAAGATCTCGGTCTCGGAGGCTTCGTTTCTCGCAACCTTTGGAGAGAGAGAGATCTTGGAGAGATCTCGACATCTCGTAAGAGATGGCAAACTATGATAGAGAGAGATTTTCTCGTTTATCCATATAGGTTCACATGGGTTTATGACATACCCTCACAACACAACCATAGCACGAGACTTTCAATCAAAGCACAAGCACCAAACACAAGCTCCGCTCCTACCACGCTCTGGGTTCTCTTCTTTCTCTGTCCGTGTTTTTTCTCCCCCTCAAATGAGAGTCCCACTGGGATATTTATAGAGCCCAAGGAAGTCCTAGTGGTTACACCCTCCATCCGGGACAAAATGGGAGATTTATGGCTTGATCCGGACTAAACCCCAAGGCTAAGGAGTTGTTCCCGGGCCAAAACCCTATAGAAAGAGTGGATCAGGGCAAAACCCCATGTGGGGAGAGTGGAATCGGACTAAAACCCCATATGGGGTGGACCCAGTCCAAATCCCCCTATATGGGGGTGGAACCGGGGCAAAACCCCCATATGGGGACTGGACCCGGTCCAAATCCCCCATATGGGGGTGGAAGTGTGGAACCGGGACAAAACCCCCATATGGGGGGTGGACCCGGTCCAAACCCCCATATGGGGATGGAACCGGTCCAAACCCCCCATATGGGGGTGGACCCATGCTGTTGTTGCTTCAGTGAGCTGCTCCAGTACTGCTACACTTGTTGCTGCTACTGCTCAACAATTTTGTTTGTTGTTGTTGCAACAGATTTAGTTGCCATTATGTTGTTGTTGCAGCTAGTGTGCTTGTGCTGCTGTGCTGCCATTGCAGCTGCTGCTCTTGTTGTGTTGTTTGTTATGCTGCTGTTGCAATTGGCCTACTGCTACAACCATTTTTCTTAGCTGTTGATGCTGCTTCTGTTAGCTACTGCTACACTTGTTGTGTGCTGCAATTGCAGCTGCTGCGGACTGCTGCTACAGCTAATTTTGTTGTTGTGGTTGTTTTGCTTATTACCATCATTCACGAATGCCATGTACATGTATTGAAGACTACCAGAAAATAATTTTTTTTGACTAATCCTTGATTAGGAGGTTGGTGCATTGTATGCCAACTAGGGTAGAATACCCATTTAAGGCTTAATCAGCCTCATTTGAACCTTAATCAGGCCTCAAAACCCTTTTAACTTAGTGTATAGGGTGGACCCATGTCAAAAAAATCCCCTAGGGTGTTAGAACTAGGGCAAACCCCCCTTGGGGGGTGGACCCTGGGCAAACCCCACAGGGGGGGTGGACCCGGGATAAACGCCCCCTTTGGAGGGTGGACCCGGGGCAAACCCCCCCATTTGGGGGTGGACCCAGGGTAAACCCCCCAAAAGGGGTAGATCGGGTCTAAAAACCCCTATAAGGGATGAAAAAAATGGTGGTTGTCCCTATAAATAACTCCTCCACTGTTCATTTCTCACATGAAGAGAAGGAAATTGACGCTTCCCACGTGTGGTTTGGTGCTTCTGTGCTCAACACTGTTTACTAGGTGGGAGGGTCTTCATGTCATTAAATTTACCTTCCTCACCCATTTCACTCAACATGTATATTATGGAATTTCAAATTCCTTACAGAATTTAACCACTCTTGGGTGTCATTCCCCCCAATTACTTTGAGGGGATAACAAATTGGTTCAACATCTGCCCAGCTGCACGCGACCCCAGACGGGTCAGTTTGACCCCAGACGGGTCCCCCGAGCCTGCTCCTTTGTATAAACCCTTGATTTTATGGTTTTTCAGCCTTTTTTTCTCGCAGCAACGCCACGTGGAGAGAGGAGAAAACGTTCTTCTTGTTTGTTTGTCGTCTTCCTCATGTCGTCGGCCAAGAGAAGGGAGTTTGTGTCGTCCGGGCTGCGTGGTACACGTGCATTGGACTTCTCCGGAGATGTGTACACCATCTCTTGCGCCCTCTTTCTTTGCTGCAAGGGTTTTTTATTTTTCATCTCGAGTATCCGGGAGAGAAATTCTCGATTTCTCGGGACTTATCTAGAACCACACGACCCTGACAATCGTTGTGGATTTAATCCGACTCTCAACCACCTCGATTGTTGCAAGGGGTTTATAATGAAGATAATAGACGGGTCATAAAGTCCCGACATATGAAAATATTCCACGAAGTGGCGACATGCCAACTATAGAATCTCGACCAACTCGAGGGAGGTGTCTCGATTTGTTCGAGAAAATTAATGGGTGCAACAGTTGGACAGGGTAATTTTCTACCTTGCAGGTGACAAGACACTGAGTCCAAATGGCTTTCTTATGACTTTCTTCCAGAAGCGTTGGGACATAATCAAGAATGATCTCCTCCAGGCTCTAAGAGAGTTCCAAGAGGGAGGGGCTCACTTGAAGGATATCAAGAAACCATCTTGGTCCTTATCCTTAAAAAAACAAGGTGCCCAAGACTTCTTGAAATATAGACCTATTAGCTTGCTGAATGGTACATACAAAATTATCACCAAGTTGTTGGCCATGACATTAGACAAAGTGATCATTAGAGTGGTTAGTGGACGTCAAGAGGCATTTATTAGGGGGAGACACATACAAGAAAACTTCATTGTTACTCATGAGTGCTTGTATGCCATGAAGACCAAGAGAAAAAAAGGTGTCGTATTGAAGCTCAAATTTGAGAAGGCATACGACTGTGTCAATTAGCATGCCTATTTAAGGTCCTGGTTAAGATGGACTTTGACCAAAGATGGATTGGGTGGATCCAAACATGTGTTTCCTCAGCCTCCTTTGAAGTCTTTGTCAATGGGCAGCCCTCTACCTCATTCCATAGTGGTAGAGGACTCCGTCAGGAAGACCCCATATCTCCTCTCTTGTTTGTCCAAGTAACATAGTTATTGAGCAAGATGTGGATGAGGGCTGAAGCGGTAGGAATTATTAGAAGCTTTCAAGTGAGACCCTACAGTGTTGGTATCAGCCATCTATAGTATGCTGATGATACCATACTTTTCCTAGCAAATGAGGAGAGGCAGCTACAGATTGCCAGGTTCATGCTAGAGCTATTACAAAAAATCAATGGGCTGAAGGTGAACTTCAACAAAAGTTGTATTCTTTGGGTTAATATGGAGGAGGGATCCCTCAGGAAAGCAGCTTTCATATTGGATTGTCAAATATGAGACTTTTCTTTATCCTACCTGGGCCTACCATTGTCCCGTGGGGACTTACATCGCAGTGATTGGCAGGTGGTGGTGCAAAGATATGGGTCTAGACTAACAGGTTGGAAGGCGAGGCTCGAGAATGGTGTTGTTCAACTCAGTGCTGAACAACCTTCCAATTAACTGTTTGTCTATTATCAGGATCCCTAAAATGGTGGCCAAGAAGATAGAATCATTTCAAGTAAGATTCTTCTGGCATGGCAATGGTATAAGAGTTGACAGGACATCTCATGGGACAGAGTTTGCAAGAGCAAGAAAATAAGAGATGTGGGCATCAAAAGCACCAAGGACTTTAACCTGGCACTATCATGCAAATGGTTGCGGAGGCTTAGAGCTGATGATAGTGGGCTATGACTACATGTTATTAGGCAGAGGTATTATGATAGGGTTAGAGACTGGGATTTGACACCGGCATCTCAACACAATATCTCATCCATCCGGAAAGACATCCTTCAGTACAGTGACATAATCAACGCAAACATTTGGGTACGAGTGGGTAATGGACAAAGGTGCCAATTTTGGAAAGACAGATGGTGTGGGGATTCCACCTTAGAGTAAACCTTCTTGAAGCTTTTTGTGAAATCTTCTGCATCTCTTAACACCGTGGCTCATAACTTTGACATGCATCTCTCAAGGGGTACATAGGGGCCCACTTTTAGGAGGAATTTTAGGCCCGAGGAGGTGGTCCGGATGGAGGGACTCCTAGTATTCCTCCTACACTACGCTCCGGTGCAGAGCGAAGCCGACAAGTGGTGGTGGAGATGGGAGGAGGAAAGCCTCTCAGTCAGGTCAGCCTACGCATTCACCTTAGATGGAGGATTGTGCCACCGATATGCTCGCAGATTTGGTCTCCAAGGAGCCCGCTAAAAGTGAAACTGTTAATGTGAAGAATATAACATGGCCGGCTGCCCCCAAGGGATAGGATTGCCGCATTCCTACATAACATTCCTGCTCTTTGCTGCTTATGTGGGGAAGTGGACGAAAACTTAAACCACCTCTTCACAGGATGCTCCTTCAGTAGGGAGGTATGGACCAAGGTCGCCAATATAGTTCAATACATTATTGGCCCGTTTAAGAGTGTGCATCAACTATTCAACAATTGGCACAGGAAGTGGAATGAAGGGAGATAGGCTGACTTGGTGGATCATCCTCCATGCTACATTATGGGTTCTATAGAGAGAAAGAAAAAACAGAATCTTCAGAAGTGAAGCAAGAACTAAGGATAGGCTTGTCTTTTTTATTTGTGGGAGAGGGAAGGAGTGAGCCAAACATTTATGGGGTCACACAACTCCCCTCATTTCCTTCTATTGGGGGGACAGTGAGGGGTACACAGCCTTGGAGTGGAATTTTTTGCATAGGGATCTTTTGGGAGCATATTGACTATACTTGTCCATCCCACCCACCCACCCCCCTTTTTTTTCATTTAATACAATTGTGGAACCATCCACTTCTCAAAAAAATCAGCATATACCAGAAGATTACAATGCCATTGACTTAGGAGCATGGACACACTCAATGGCTGTGTCCCTCAGTTTTGCATTGATAATTATATTGTTTATACCAGCCTTTGCTGAGGAAAGAAAGAGACACATCAAACTAGGAAAATCATGAGAGTTTACCATACCATGGGACCAGTTACGTTCAATCATGGATAATTGATGATCAATGGAATGATTGTACATCTACTTTAGCCACTGTAGTTGAAATACTAAATGAAAGAAGGTTGCAGCAGTAATGGCGGCCTAGTTTTCTTGTGGCAGCAACTGGAATGGTGAAAGAGAAAGAAAATATTTCCATAAAATTCCTTCAACCCTTTGATTTTCACAGCCATCCCAGAAACTAAACTATAGGTTGCAAGCCAAAAGGGAATTCATATTTGATTTGTGCCTGAATCTTCTCATGAGAATTCATCTCCTGGATCCTCAATATGAATAAACAACCAATAGACAGATAGGACTGAGATATCCGCCCTAAACTTTCGGAAATCCTTGATTTCAAATGGTAGACATTATCATGGATGGAGTACCTAACTATCTACTTACAAGGAAGTGTGGGAAAGCCAAGAAAGAGAAGAAAGTCCTGCTGAAACCTGAAATATATATATATGTAGGAAACCTATAAACAGTGCATATTCATTTGATGCAAACTAGATGACACAATTTTTAAAACTTAAACATAGCTTGACAAAAATATGATTCAAATCTATTCTAGGAAATGAATCACTCAATGAATAGATCTGGTTGAAACTACAAGTATGGAAACTAGATAGTAACCAACGGGCTGTGACCCAGTTGGTGTGGGTAGAAGGTGAGGAAGGAACCACCCATGCTTGAACCAGGGTGTGCTGGCTTTTATGGGATTTCTGTGAACTGTCTCTGCCACTGTGACAAAGACCCCCAAAAAGAGAGAGATATTATACTCTACAGGACAGATAATATTTGTAGCTTGACGTGAAATTAATTCAATCCAATAAGCGTCTCTGGGAACATAAAAGGTTCATTCAATGAATATACCTGGTCACAACTATAAGTCTACAAACACAGAATTCAAAAGGATCAAATAGGAATGATATCCAGAACCATATAACAGTAATGAACCTCGAATCATACAAATACAATGAAAGACCAACATTTAGTAAGTTACCTTAAAAGTTTTAAAAAAAATCTTAAATTGGCAGATTCATGAATCATGATCCTGATGAGTACAGATACAGATAGTCCAATCAGAGCTACTCTCTCAACAGTCAAGAGCTACTCTCTCCACAGTCAAGAGCTACTCTCTCCACAGTCAACACACACAAGATTGCATGTTCCCCAAAATGTCTCCCTCTGACTGCAAGCATATCTAGTGTACATAACATGACATGTCCACAAAATGCATGTAGGTACAGTCTGCTTATCATGATACTGCATAAGACCGAACCCGAGGAATGGGTTGAACGGTCCCACGCTTCATTGGAACGACGAGGTCACAGGTTCAATTCCCCCCAGTGGCCAACCGCAGTGTGCCTCTGCCACGATGTCCGCACCACGGGTGGTTCCCTCCCTCTGGTCTAGGCAGCACCGCTTGGGGGTTTTACCAAGCCTACCCCTTGCCCCAGTCGGCAAACCCCATGATGCGTAAGGGGTAGGATTCATAGGTCCAAAGCGGCCACATGCTGAGGTTGGTGGCGGGGGTGGGCTTCCCATAGTCATCAAAAAACAAAAAAAAAAGATACTGCTTGAGACCATTAAAGACAGGTTGCTTCGATAGTACATACCGTGATTATGTCAGAGATACCACGAACACCTTGTCTAAGTATGTCATCAGCCAAATTGAATGCTTCAGTAACAGGGGTGGATGGGGAAACAGCAGTCAATAACTTATCATTTGGTATTACGATCAGTGTGTCCACATTGTTTCTCAAAGCTGCAATTCCTTCTTGTGCTTGAACAGCACGTCTTCTTCCCTCAAATGAAAATGGTGTGGTTACAATTCCAACAGTCAATATGCCCATCGATTTTGCAATCCCTGCAATCACAGGTGCACCACCAGTGCCAGTTCCACCGCCCATTCCTGCCTGAACATAAAATTCAATTTGCAAAATCAGCATAGTGTAGCAAGATTTCAGGCAATTGCTTAGCCATAATGAATCCAAGTTAAAAAAGGAGTGGACATAATTCACAAATCCAAAGTTGATCAGGTGAAATGCCATTTTATAAAGCACTTAGGAAAAGAGGCACAAATTGAGAGGAAATTCCAGAAGTACGAAATAGAAACTGTAAGAATGCAAGAAGTAAATGAGAACCAAAAGGTATCAGTGATGATAAAATAAGCAGAAAATAAAGTTTGATGAACGAAGCTGGTGGATCAAATTGAAGAATAATGATAATGGAAACAGCAGAATAGTTTTTTAGGGACTAGTATAACCAATACAATTACTTGACATGACCATTGTCTGCATGAATGATGAATGAATTTCTTACACAATTCCTAGGAAGAAAAGAGCTGAAGCACATCACCATACAAGTGCAGAATAAAATCAAAACCCAATCCACAAAACACTTCGACGTAGAAACCTTAGTTAAGAATGAACAATGAGTTACAACAAGGATTAAGAGTTCCCGCAGACACCATAGCATCAAGCTAACTTATAGAAATTGGCCGCCGAAAGTTTGGTTATGAATGACTGAGACATGGTTTTAATATTGAAAATGTGAAAATGCATAGTGTCCATTTTTTTACACTGTCAAACTGATTATTCTAAAGTAGCAAGTTTAAGAAATTGGTGAAGCATCATCAAAATGACCCAAGACATAAGCTCAAGGTAGCAAGGAAAAAAAATGAGCTTTTAAGATTTCCACATGTTTAGCAAACAATGTCTTTTAGAAAGTTTGTCAAAAGCACAAAGAGAGAAAGTATGATAAGAGAATATAATTTATAACAGTGGAAATCTTGGTACAAGGAATATATGCACTCAAAAAATGATCATTTTCACTTTGATCTATAAATAGTTCAACCAAACTGATAAAATGACAATGTTACCTTTGATTGTATATGGATAAACAAAATGCAGAAGACTTACAGTCACAAAAACCATATCAGCACCATAAACAGCCTCTTCTATTGACTCTTTGCTTTCCTTCGCTGCATTCATACCAATATCTGGATTCCCACCGGCACCAAGCCCTCTTGTCAGCTCCTGACCGATTTGCAAGCGATTCTCGGGGAAAACAGGAGACATCTTCATTGCTTGAACATCTGTGTTAACAATCCAAAATTCCACACCCTTCATGGAGCTCTCTATCATTCTGTTAACGGCATTTGAACCCCCACCACCCACGCCAATAACTTTGATCTTGGCTTCATTATAATTATTTGGGATGGATGTGTCTCTTGAGCTTTCTGTCTCAACACCGTCCTTTCCAGGGCGTAAGACCGTGTCACTCCCATCTCCTCTAAGCATGGAGACCTCGGGATGTAGGTTCAAGAAAGAGTCCTTGTGATACTGGCTACCATTGCGGGAGTTGACTGAACATCTGACATGAAGAGAGCTCGAGGGGACTCTCTGACTGGTGAACATAACCCCATTTCTCTCTTCAGCTACCTTTGGCCAGTTTAGGCGTCCAATCCGGCTCTCTGTCAAAATTCTCCCTCCTAGAACTGCTGACACTCCTACTGAACTCCTAGCATCCGTAGGGGTGAAACACTTCGGTTGTGCTGCCATTATGTAGGCAAGATTGAAGCCCAAAGTTTGTTACGGAAACCACTCTTGGAGACTGTTCTTCCAGGGGCTATCTATTTCAACGAACACCAACCAAGCCTGAGGGCTAGAATCGGGGATAGAAAAGATAACATTACCAAGCAGACCAATCTACTCTGAGAAAGAAGGAAAAATGGTAACATCAAGCAGAAAGCAGCAGTCAATGCGGTAAAGCCATAAACTTGATTCCAAAACCTGTTTTTTTATTTTTTAAGAGATGAATTCATGAGGAAGAAGAAGCCAACAAGTGGAAAGGACGGACATTGAAGCAACATTGCATAAGCAAAACATGAAATCCAGGTAACCCAGCATGCAACCCGAGAATGAAACCCCCCGAAAGAAACCCAACTGAAACAATCGAGGAAGAGAACAAGCGTACAAAAATCCCCCCAGAAAAACGAATGTTTGAGAGAACTTTGCCGCTGATACCAGTGTAAGATGCAGATGAACGAACCCAATACCGAACTAAAAGAAAACGATACAAACATTTGGCCACAGGCGCAGATAAAACTCTCGTACCTCGACAGGGGTACTGGACAGGCCCAGTGTCCGTGGAGGGCTGGGGCTCGGTTTCTGAAGTTGCTTTCCTTTTTTCTCTCTTCTGCGGCTTTGATGTATCCACCGTTCGATGCGCCAGTGAAAAGGAAGAGGGTGGAGAGAGAGACAGCGGGGAGGAGACGGGACTAGAACAAGAGGTCTCTGCCTTGGAGGGGTACTGCCGCTGCCTCCATGTGGGGGCCCCAGGGACAAAAGCCAAAGCCAACGATGGAGGTTGAAGAGAGGAGAGCGGGGGGAGAGAGAGAGAGAGCACTGCCCCCACTCATCAGCAAGGGTTTTATAAATAAGGCTTTAAACCCGAACCCCTCTCCTCAGCCGGCCAGAAAATTGTCGAAGGGTGTTTGAAAACACTTTTTAACATTTTTTATGTTAAATATTCTTTTTAAAAATAAAAATATAATTTTTTGACATATTTTCCATTAACTATTAGAATTTGGAAGAGAGATTCTCAGCAATTTCTTTCGTAAAAATGCCAGCTTGTCTTTTTTTTTGAGGGGATGTGCCTTGTCAATGTCAAGTCTTATTCATCTTTGTCTCCAGCCCCCCACTTCACTTATTGGTCTCGCGTAACATATGGAGCTGCCAACGATCATAATTAGAGTGGATGTTCCTCGTCGTCATTAGTCAGGCGTAGATTTAATACGGAGTTAAGTTAAGAATAAGCTAATTCGTAGATTTAATACGGAGTTAAGTTAAGAATAAGCTAATTCAATCTACTTAAAATAATTTAAAATTAATTTATTTTTAATTTGATAGGAAACAAGTTAATGAGAGATTAATTTATTTTTAATTCAGTATGATTTAATAAGTATTAAATTAACTCGATAATGATGACAATTAAAATATTATATTATATATTTTTAATTTTTTAATATATCTCTCTTTCTCTCTCTCTCTCCTCTCCCCTCTCTCTCGCATCACTCTCTCTCTCTCACACACACATTAATTACATGTTTAAGTTACTATTCATCTTTAAATTATTTATTTTATTTTTATTTAAAATTATTTTTAATATATTTTATAAATTAAATATATCATAAAAATATTTTAAATAAATAATATCATTAATATTTTTGATAAATAACATAATTAATCTGACTAATTAAAATTCAAAACATAAAAACATCATTAATTATGGATTTTAATTACTTTTCATCTTTTTAAAAAATATTTTATTATAATTTTTACATATTTTAAATTTATTTCATAATTTGAATATATCATGAGAATAGTTTTTTATAAATAACATCAATAATCTTACTAATTAAAATTTAAAAGTCAAAAACAACATTAATTATGGGTTTAGGTTATCGTTCATCTTTAAAAAATTATTTTATCTTAATTTTTTAATATTTTTAATATATTATAAATTGAATATACCATGAAAATAATTTTGTTTTGATAAATAAAATCAATAATTTCACACAGGGTTTATATTACTGTTTATATTTAAAAAATTTATTTATCTTAATTTTAAATATTTTTATATATTACATAAATATAATATATCATGAAAATAATTTTATTTGATAAATAACGTCAATAATCTCACTAATTAAAATTTAAAAATCAAAACGGCACTAATTACGATTTAATTTTTAAATATTTTTAATATATTTTATAAATATTTATTTTTATATTTAAAGAATTATGTTATAATAATTTTTAAATATTTTTAATATATTTTATAAATATAATATATAATAAAAATAAATTTTATTTGATAAATAACATCAATAATCTCACTAATTAAAATTTAAAATTCAAAAATGACATTAATTATCAATTTTGGTTACCGTTCATCTTTAAAATTTTATATTTTATATTATTTTTTAAATATTTTTAATATATTCTATAAACGGAATATACTATGGAAATAATTTTTTATAAATAACATCATTAATTTCACTAATTAAAATTAAAAAATTATAAATATTTTTAAAAGTTACTATTGATCTTAATATCTTTATTTTTTAACTTTTAAAATATTTTAATAGATTCTATAAGATAAATATACCTTTATAATAATAAATTTTTGATAAAATATCATTAATATTACTAGCTACAAAATTAACAATGATAAAAGTTATTAAACATAAACAAATAAGAGAGAGAGGGGATAACATTAATTATGAGAAAGAGAGAGAGGTGTAACATTAATTAAGAGAGAGAGAGAGTATAGTAGTAATTACTTGAGAGAGAGGAGAAATATATAAATCGGGTTGTAACCCACCTTTGGGGGTGGCTTTTGAAATCTCAGGATAATTTATGATTAATCCACTTTTAAACCCGACTAACTATAACTCCAAATCAAAACATAAAAAAGATTATTCACGAGTTAACTTTGAATTAAACCAGGGATATTTGATATCAAAGGGGGGTTAGGAGATCATATATGATGACAAGAATGTTGTGTATATGTGTCAGGGAGATCTACCAAGGAGTTATAAGGGCTATTGCTTCTTACTCTCCCAAATTTATCTGAAGTATTTCAAATATGTCAAATGGTCCAATAATTATAATAAATGTAAAAAATAAAATGAAGATTGTCAATGAGGCCAGGCCTAGTCTGACTTTGACCTAACTAAAGCCCACATTATATCTTGGAATAGAATAGTTTGACGGCATGGTGCCGTATGATACAACGGCCTTGGGATGAGTCGTGTGACTCTATGGCCATTAGATTAGTGAGTCTAGCTAGTCGTCCTAATTTTAGTGACATTGTGCCACCCTGTGTTTCGAGTTACTCGTGACGGGCGCGTGTGTAGCCTGTCAATACTCCGGTGGTTTTCTTTTGAGAGTTTCTACGTCGAGTGACCCCCCACTAGTCGTACCCTTCTTACGACACGTGGGTGTTGACCTACCCGGGAGTGATATAGTGGTTTTCCCAGGAGAGACGATTTTGGGTTGGTTGTCGTAGGGCCTCCCACTGTGGCAGGTCGAGTATGGGCCGGGAGGAAAACCAGCTATAGGGCTTAACGTAGCATAGTAAGTCAGTGTGTGCACACATGATCGGGGACTACGGATGCGTGATGACGAGCATGACCTCGACTAGACCATTGTCCTTGTGTTACTTGTACGGTGTCTCAGTTTTCACCTAGGGCGAGTAGGGATACACCTGAGGTGCGGACTAAGACGTCAGTTGACGCATTCAGTCTTGCTTCTAGTGGGTAGGTTCTCCCGTCATGCAACATGTGACTCTCGTGACTCGTGGTTTGGTTTCCCGTCAGTGAGATGCGGTTCTTCGAGTGGTTTCTGTGTGTGTTTCCAGACGTTGAGGTCTAGGGTCCCGATTGTAGACACGCCAAAATTGACGTTATATTGATCAAATCTCATGTCGTTATGATAACGCCCCAAGTGTACTTCAATATTCCTATAACATGAAGTTTTTCTATTTTTGTGAATTTTATGCATTTTTTTCTGCATTTTTCGTGATTCACGACCTGAAGCAAGGCGTTACTTTAAAAAGTAACGGCCTGTCATAGGGCGTTTCAAAAGAAGGGACGACCATAGGTGAGGGCGTCAATTCCTGGTATTTTCTGTTAATTTCTGGAATTATCTATTTTCAAAATAAAAGCATTTTCTGAGTAACGTCCTTTCTCAGGGCGTGTTTTTAAGAAACGCCGTTATCTCAGGCGTGTTTCCTTGATGCTAAAACAAAGAAGGTTTTATTTCCAAAAATTAAATCCAAGAAGAAACGACTTTTCATAGGTCGTGTTTCAAGAAACGTCTCTGTGCAGGTCGTCAATTCATAAATAGACGCCCTGGCTTAAGTCGTGTTTCACTCCAGAGTCCTTCCTTTTTCCATCTTTCCCTCACAGTTCCCTACCATCCATGGACTCTTGCTTGATCTTGATCCTTCCCTGGACGCCTCATTGCCTGTTCTTATCACTTCCTTGTTTGATCACATCCGATTGAAGCTATAAAAGAAAATCTCATTCGATCGGGAAAAAGGTTAAGAGGTTAATTGTTCCACGAGCACGTTAAAAACATTTAGAAGGAATGCGTTCGAAGCATTGGATTTTCTCCATCCTCCTGTTGTTGATTTCTACATCCTTCTGCATCCTTTCAGCATCTCCACGGTTCCCCTTTACTCTCGTCAGGGAGAGCAGGGCTCTATCTAACGTGTTTTTGTTTCGTTCATCTCTTCTTAGCATCTCATCATTGTCACCCTGTCGTTATTTCGTTATTTCATTAAGCATCATTTTTCATACCCTTTCCCTAGTTCCCTGCTAGGGGTTAAAAAAAAAACAAAAAAAAGAGGTGCGCTGTTGATGCCTTTTTCATCATTTTGTGTTAGTTTGGATTGATACTATCTGCACCTTGGCTGATCCCCTCTCTTTTGTCTGTCTTTTATTGTCTTTTTTTTACAAGGTAATCAACTGAAGAGAACCCACTTCATCGGCCGGCCGATTGAAGTCGGAGGAGGAAATCCACATCCATCCCGCATCTCAATTTCCGCCAGGTATACGCGATCTCTTGTTCTTCTTATTGAGGTAATCCCTCTGGCGATCACACAAATTCCCCTTGTGCACCTCGTGCATGCTTTTCTCCCTATCATTTTATTGATTATTATTGTCTTATTCTTCGTATTTTACTTTAAGTGGATTTTAAATAGAATCTACAAATTGGCGATCACGGTGGGACTTCCACTGTTTTCTTTATTGATTACCATCTCCATTGGCACCCTCGTGTGCCCTTTCCCCTTTGACACCCTCGTGTGTCCTCTCCCCTTAGGCACCCTCATGTGCCCTTTCCCCTCGGTACCCTCGGTACCCTCTCCCTTACTGTGCACCCTGCACACTCCTCGGATCAGTCAATTGCTATTTAGTAACGCCTTCCACTACGGCGTCTTTTGATTTAACGCCCCCCACAGGGACGTGTGTTATTGATTAACGCCCCCTTTCAGGGCGTGGGTTTATTGCATCTGCTGGTGTTCTGCTTACTCATCATATCGTCTGCTATTTAACGCCCCTCCCAGGGACGTGTTTTATTGATTAACGCCCACTTCCAGGGCGTCTTTTACCATAACTGCTGTCTGCCGCTTGCTCATAATATTGCCTGTGGATTAACGCCCTCCCCTGAGGCGTTTCATTTCTTATCAGCGCCTTGCATTAGGGCGTTTCTTTTCATCATAACTGCCGGTAATTGCTGCTTCACATATTGTCTGTGGATTAACGCCTCCCTCAGAGGCGTTTCAGGTTTTTAGTAACGCCTATAAGCAGGGCATTTATCTGAGTTTTGACGCCCTCCAGTGGAGGCGTCCTTTCTGCATAACGCCTCACTTCAAGGCGTGTTTTCTTACCGTCTGTGAGCCCCTCACAACATTTAACGGCAGCCACGCTGCCGTGTTTTCTTGTTTGTCACGACCTACCGCAGGGCGTGTCCTTTCCTCCTGCTGTGAAAACGCCCTTTCCCAGGGCGTTTCTTCACTATTCTTTTTCACAGATACTGTCCCCTGTGCTTAGCTCTTTATTATATTTGTCTTGATATTATATTGCTGGACTGTCTTGATTTGTTGGTTTGGTTGAGAGACCTCCTCTCTCCATCCTAGGATCCACACACCTTTCTTGGAATCGGGACTACCCTCCATTGAGCATTCCGTCTCTTTGGACCGGAAATCCCTTTTCCAAGACCTCCATAAGTCCCCGCACCCGTGGATTCCCTCACGGACGCCGGGCTAGTTGTACCCGTGAAGTACCTGGAGTTTAGAGAACCTATGCGTTGTTAAAGAGAAAGAAAAACTTAGTTGACCTGGAGGTTACACTTGGATCAAACTAGGTCTCATTTGGCAAAAGAGTGAACTTTCACAAATAACCCACCCTAATTCAAACATCAAACATTAAAATCTTGCGTTTCTTGCCAACCTTGTTTGCATAAACATAGTTGGGTGATTTGATTGCTTTGTTTGGATTAAATATTTTGTGATAGTTCATTCATTAAACACTCTCTCTCTTAAGAATGAAACTCCGTTCAGGTAAAACCATCAACATGTCAGGCAACGGGTACTCTTATGATGATGAGAATGAGAACATATTTGGTCAATATGAGGACCCTCTCCAGGATTCTATTTATTATGAGGGGAACTACCTTCCTCCTCACCCCCATTACTCACAAGTTCATGTGGTCGATACCACTATTCATGAGACGGACCCTCCGTCTCAAGTTCCATCTTCCAACACTTCGGGGAACCCTTCCCCATCCATTAATGTCACGGATTTGATCCAAGCCCTCTCCCAGTTGGATGACTCCCAGCGGCAAGCCATTCAGGCCGCTTTAAAAGGGAAGTCGGTTCTTTCTTCTTCTTCTAATTCCCCTCCTGCCGTGAGTGGCCATCAGATTGTTAATGACCAGGCGGTCTTGCACCCCCCCTCCTCTCGTCCACAAACGCCTACTACGGCCATGCCGGCCCAGCAGGCGAGCTATTCAGCGGTTAGGCATCAATCCTTCCAACTTCCTCGGGTTCTACGAACGCCTATACCGCCTTCTTTTGCTCAGAATCAGGCCTCGGTCGAGCCCGATACCAACACTCTCTTGCTTCAGAAGCTGGCCAGCATGGAGGAACAGCTCAAGAAGGTTACGGCGACTAAGAATGCTCCGGAAATTTCCCTTCCTACGTTGCCGGTGTTCCATTTACCACCTTCTGAAATGCCGAATTTCCGGCGATATAATGGGACAGGCAACCCATTCATTCATTTAAAGGATTTCCGATATGAGACTTCCTTTTGGCAAGACAATAAGGCCTCCCTGGCCTACTTATTCAGGAGATCTCTTGAGGGGCCAGCCCTCGAATGGTTTTATTCTCTGGAGCTAGCTGATGCCGGCGATTTTGATGTTATTCAAAGAAAATTCCTGCAAAAGTACAGAGACCGGGTGGGACATTCCCTTTCTGTTACAGATTTAGTTGCCGAGAAAATGAAGCCCGAGGAGGACTTCATTGTATTTGCTGATAGGTGGCGGTCTATGGCCGACAAATTAAATGACACATTGTCAGAACAGGAGCAAGTGAAAATGGTCATTTCTAATGCAACCCCCCAATTCCGGCACATTTTGGCCATGAATCGGTTGACAACTATGGAAGAGCTCTATGAAAGAGCTCGTTATATACAAACGTAAATGAAGGACTCGCCCATCATGGGCATGTTTGAGCCGAAGCCTCGGCTATTTAAAAAGAATACAAATGTCAACAGCGGGCCTACGACGGAAGGTACTGTCACAAATGAGCAAGTTGGCGTAGTTGGCAACCCCCATCAAGCTAACCCACGTCCACCACCACCTCCACGACAGAACCCTCATTTTAACCCTACTCCACCACCCCAATTCGCGCCTCAACGCTCCTTCGCTCCATCACAAAGCCAAGCCACCCGCATAGATCCCCCAGCTCCACCACAATACCATCAAGTACCCCCACCAGCCAACTACGGCCAACAACAACAACGGAGACCGCCACTTGGCCCCAAAAGGGACCACTATCCTCCACTCCCTGAAAGTCTCCCCGATATTTTTAATGCCCTGATGGCCGCCAACTTGCTCGCCCTGCCAAGGGAAAGAACCGTGTGGCCCGCTAATGTTGACACATCCCGCTATTGTGCCTTTCATCGTGGCCCTGGTCACAACCTGGATCGTTGCTTCCACTTCAGAGATTACATCTACGATCTAAATGACCAGGGTGACATTAATTGGGATGAGATGAGACAATACATAGCCGCTATGAAAGAAATAAGGGCTTCTCGGCAACAGCAAAATCAGCAACAACAGCAGCCAGCTCCGCAGCAAGTTCAGCCGCAGCAAGCTCCAACACCTCAGCAGGATATGGGGATCGTCCGTAATCCATTGCCGGAGCACGCTCCTAATCAACACGTGAACCCTGTCACGTCTCTCTACGAGGTGGAGAGAGGGCAGGGATGGCACAAAGAAAACGCCTCTGTCGGGGCATTTCACCATGATCCAACTCAAAATCAAACTCCGCGCCTTTTGCGCACACTTCCTTCTTCTTCTATTCTCCTATCGGGACGTCCCCTTTTACGCCCCGTCAATCCTTCTACCTCCACCAATTCCACGGCCTTGCCGGTTCACTCTTTTCTTAACCGCCTACCACCTCCACAAACTACCATTCCACCTTCCACCACCAATCCCACATCCGCGCCCTCCAGGCCACTCCTACTCCGCTCACCGCCAGCACCCGCTACCCCCTCTACCACTCCTACACCAGCAAGAGTTCCTCCGTCATCGGTTCAACCACCTTTTGTGCCACGATCTCTCCTTATTCCACCACCTGCCAATGCTCCTCGCATTCGGATATCCCTCTCTTCTCCCACGCCTCCCGCAAGGGAGCCTTCATCAAATACTCCTCCCATGCCTCCCGCGGGGGCATCTTTGTTAAACACCACTACCACGTCTCCTACGGAGGCGCCCCTTTCATTGAATTCCCCTTTGATATCCCCTAGCAGGGTTTCTGCTACCAACATTCCTTCTTCTTCTTCCAACCCTCCTCCTAATATTGCCCCGACCGAGGCGCGTCAAGGCGTAGCGCCACTCCGCAGTGGACGGATATTCCACCGTATTTTCCCACAGAGAGAGCTAGAGCCTGTGCAGGGGCCGCAAGAGCAAGAGCAGGAACAAGATTCAGTGCCGGGAACTCAGTATGATTTATTAAAGCACTTAGATCGCACTCCAGCAAGAATCTCCATTCTTGAATTAATCAAGAGGTCCACCACTCATCAGCTGGCCCTGAAAGAATACCTGCAGAAGGTCCTGGTCAATGAGGACCTTCCGGTTGAACAGATAATTACAGTCTTGACCCCTGCCAGCAGTCAGCCGGCAATCACATTTCATGAACACGAGTTAGCACCTCTACCAGCAAGAAAATATGCCCTATACATTACGGTCGATATCAACAAAGTGGCTGTCAAGCAGTGTTTGGTAGACACCGGTGCATCTATCAATGTGTTGCCGCCAAGCACTCTGAAGCTATGCGGTATCCCTGAAAGCCAGATTCGGCCATCTACTATTACTGTCACGGCATACGACAATACAAAGAAACCCCCTCTGGGTATGATTACTCTCAAAGTCAGTTTGGGTCCAGCCACCATTACAGCAGATTTTCATATTCTGGATATGGATCCGACTTTTAACGGCATTCTGGGTCGCCCTTATATTCAGCAGCTTGACGCAGTGCCCTCTACAAACCATCAGTGCCTCAAGTTTCCACACAAGGGCCGCATTATCAAGGTGACCAGCGTGCCGATCTTGCCAGAGGAAGACATTCATGTAGCTTCATCAGTTCCTTCCATATGGCCTGCCAACAAGCCGTTATTATCTGTGCTGGACGTTCCCCGTCCACGGCCGATGCTATCTGAGACTGTTACCACAGTTGCTATGACACCCCTGCCTTCTAAGGGGAAGAAGAAAAAGAACATGATTAAAACCCCTGGCTGGAACATTCTATTGAAAATGGGATATCAAGATGGCAAGGGCTTGGGCGCCAAGCTCCAGGGCAGGATTAGGCCTTTTAAGCCTCAAAAGATGATTGCACGAGGCGGCTTAGGCTACAAAGCACCGGGCAAGAATGAAGGAGAGCCGTGGGCTGTTATGACGTCCACCTTCAAGCCAGATCGCCAGCCGCTCACCTGGACTTTAAACACACATTTTGTCACCGGTGGCATTCAAAACAATGAACAGACTACCGTCATTACTTCATTGCTTGATTGTCAAGATGTGCATGCTAGACAGTTTGCTCGTCACATTGCCCCACTAGCTACCTACAAAGCCCTGGAGTCTTTAAGGCCAGATAAAAGAAGAAAATGGGTGATCCGGAATGTGACTGGTACAGGTGGTTCGACATGAATGACATCACTTTTTCTTTAAGCCGCCTGTTCATGCCGACCGATCCGGAATGGCCGCCACTGATTCAAGAACTGATTGAAATGCCAGCGGCAATCACAGATAAAAGGCAGATGTTAAGTGACTACACAGATACGGGAGAGCCAGATGTCCCCTTTGAAGAAGGATTTTCCGTGGATAGGCTGTGGGCCGACTTTTTCTCTCTCACTTCTGTGCATCCGTCTGTGTTGGCGTCTCTCTATTCCCGTTGGCTTGGTCACGTGCCGCGACCACCACCAATTACCATCAACTTGTCTCCCTGTTCAATTCAGATTTCCCTCCCGATTGCTCCTTCGCTCCTCGAGCGATTTTCTAAAAACTCCATCTCGCCCCTGAGTGGGCCATCTTTGATTAAATCTTTCTCCAATCTTGCAATCTCCACTCCTCCTGCTATTTCCCCTTCACATTGCTTTTTACTTGAAAAAGAAAATAAAAACAAAGGAAAAGCTAAAAACGAAAAAAAAAATGCCGATTTCCCAACTTTCCAATCCTCCATTTCTATTGAGGAGACCTCCTATTTTTCTCCCGAGTGCGTCCCAACCCAGGGGCCGCTCTTCCAAGATTTCTTGGTAAGACTCTTCTCCCCCTCTGGTGAGGGGCCCTCCTCTGTATCACCTCATGTATCTACTTTTTCACCTCCTTCTTTCCTTTCTAATCAAGCTAGTTGCTCTTCCTCCTCTTCTTCCTCTTCTTCTAAAAATCATGGGGTAAGTTCACACAAGAAGGCCAAGGGTAAGCAGGTTCCTCACAGATTTTTGTTGGAATTGGCCATCAGATGCCAAGCTTGTTTAGCCCTCCCTGAGTTTGTGGAAGATCCAATTGTCCTGCCAGAGTTAGAATATGAGGATTCTGTTGCTTCTTATGAGGGTTTGGGCGTTTATGAAATCATGAATGATGAAGACCCTATTGAAGAGGGGGAAGAAAGTTATGAAGACTATGAGGACGAGGCTGATGCCTTTGCTAGTGGCATGAGACGATTCGACGAACCATCAGCCTCCGTAGAAGAACCTACCAAAGAAATCAATCTGGGTACCGAGGAAGACCCTAGGATTGTCCTCATCAGTAAAAATTTACCGCCCTCCGAGGAGGAGGCGCTCATTTTGGTTCTGCAAGAATACAAGGACACGTTCGCATGGAGCTATGAAGATATGCCTGGATTAGACCCTGCGCTCGTTGAACACCGCCTTACACTTAAGCCAGGGTCTGTCCCGGTCAAACAACGGTTGAGGCGTTTCCACCCTAACATGGCTTTGAAAATGAAAGAAGAGGTCGATAAACTCCATAAAGCTAGATTTGTTAGAGTCGTCCTCTATCCCAATTGGGTGGCTAACATTGTCCCGGTTATGAAGAAAGATGAAAAAGTTCGGATTTGCATAGATTTCCGGGACCTCAACCGGGCGTGTCCTAAAGATGACTTCCCCCTCCCTCATATTGATGTGTTGATCGACAACACGGCAGGATTTGAGACTCTTTCTTTTATGGATGGTTTTTCAGGCTACAATCAAATTCGTCTGTCTGAAGAGGATCAAGAGAAAACCTCATTCACTACACCATGGGGAACATATTGCTATGTGGTCATGCCCTTTGGACTTAAGAATGCTGGAGCCACCTACCAGAGGGCTATGATGGCGATTTTTCATGACATGATTCATATTTATATCGAGGTGTATGTGGATGACCTGGTAGTGAAATCTAGGACAAGGATTGAGCACCCTGGGGTTCTGGCCAAGGTTCTACAGAGGTCACGAGAATATCAATTGAAAATGAACCCCAAGAAGTGCGTATTTGGCGTTTCTTCAGGGAAGTTGCTTGGATTCATTGTCAGTAAGAGGGGAATTGAAGTCGATCCCAACAAGGCGAGAGCCATTAGAGATATGTCTCCTCCCAAGAATTTGAAGGAAGTTCGAGGATTAATCGGGAGGTTGCAGTTCATTCGCCGCTTCGTCTCCCAGCATTCACAAAGATGTAGGCCGTTTTACGAGCTTACCAAGCCGGGAGTCAAGTTTAATTGGGATGACAAGTGTCAGGCAGCCTTTGACGGATTGAAGGATTATTTGGCCAATCCACCTGTCCTGAGGCCGCCAATTCCAGGCAGACCACTTATTCTGTATGTTTCAGTCCTGGATGACTCTGTAGGTGCTGTCTTAGCTCAAGTGGACGAAGAAAGTAAGGAAAGGGCGGCATACTACTTATCTAAACTTCTTAACCCCTGTGAGCAGAGGTACTCAGCCATGGAGAAGACTTGTGCAGCTTTGGTTTGGGTAGTTCAGAAATTAAAATATTATTTTTTAGCTCACGAGGTTCACCTCATTGCACGCATGAATCCAATCAAATTCCTCCTTGAAAAATCTATCCTCACTGATCGATTAGCACGCTGGCAAAGCTTCCTCTCCCAGTTTGATATCACTTA
The DNA here is from genome assembly GCA_022559845.1 of Amorphophallus konjac. NCBI lineage: Eukaryota > Viridiplantae > Streptophyta > Magnoliopsida > Alismatales > Araceae > Amorphophallus > Amorphophallus konjac. The sequence continues at coordinate 293,095,540 of CM040124.1, read as the reverse complement.
CATTCAACAAAAAGCTATCAAAGGTTATGCCATCGCCGAACATCTTGCTCATCACCCTCTACCTCATTTTGATCCTGTTAATTCTGAGTTCCCAGATGAAGAATTAATGTCCATTAATCAACCCCTTGATCCTATGTGGACGTTACACTTTGATGGAGCTCTTAATTCTCAAGGAAGAGGGATCGGCATGGTTCTTTTAACACCTGAAGGGGTCACCATTCCATTTGCTGCTCGGCTCACTTTCCCCGTCACCAATAATATAGCCGAGTATGAAGCTCTTTTGGCCGGTCTGCAAACCGCTCATCGATATGGTGTCACTCACTTGCGGATTGTCGGTGATAGTCAACTCATTTTGCGCCAGGTGTTGGTCAAGTGCCGCACTATCAATCCTAAGCTTAAACCCTACCAGGAACTCGCTTCAGCTTATGCTAAACTCTTTATCAAGTTAATCTTCGTTCACGTCCCTCGCAGTCAGAACATTCTAGCTGACGCTCTTGCTTCTTTAGCTTCCGCTTTAGTCTTCCCCCCTGAGCGTGATTTCCATGTCCCTCTGATTCATCAGCGTGACACTCCAGCTATTAAGGATCGTGCTTTCCTTGATATTAGGGATCAGGTGCTCGAGAAGGCCAAGCAGAAAGAAATTCTTAAAGGCAAAGAGGTCATGCTTTTGGACTGGGAAGAAGAGTTGGCTGACGAAGAAAAGCCTTGGTATTATGAGATTGCCAGATACTGTAATGATCAGTCTTATCCCGAGGAAGCCACCGTAGAAGAAAAGAAAGCAATTAGAAGAGTGGCTCAACGTTATACTTTGGTTGGAAGTGTGCTCTACAGAAGAGGGCTCACCGGTGTTTTATTGAGATGCCTCGACGATGATGAATCTTGAAAAGTCGTGGAAGAGGCGCATTCTGGTGTGTGTGGTGGTCATGTGAACAGCCAGATGTTAGCTAAGAAAATCCTTAGGCTAGGTTTCTATTGGCCCACTCTAGAAGAGGATTGCTCTATCTACGTTCGTAGGTGTGTTAAGTGCCAGCTGCACGCCGACAAGATTCATTCTCCTGCTTCTTCACTCCATCCTACATCCTCCCCATGGCCTTTTTCCATGTGGGCTTTTGATATCATTGGACCTCTTGGTGACTCGAACCTCCTGACCAAGCAAAAATCATTCATTCTCACGGCAACGGAGTACTTCACCAAGTGGGCGGAAGCGGAAGCTTACGTGGAAATTAAAGCATCAACCGTTTGCAAATTCATCATGAAGAACATCATCACGAGGTTCGGCATCCCGAGCACCATCGTCACCGACAATGGACCTCAATTTATCTCTCAAGATCTCAAGGATCTCTGCAACAGGTATAACATTGCATTGCATCATTCTTCTCCCTATTATCCGCAGGGCAATGGCCAAGCAGAGGCAACTAACAAAACTTTGATCAAGATCGTTAAAAAGACGTGTGAGGCTAATAAATTTTCGGACTGGCCAGACAAGCTGGTTGAAGCTCTTTGGGCCTACCGCACTTCCATTCGCACTCCCACTGGGCAAACCCCTTTCGCCCTCACTTATGGGATGGAGGCAGTGGTCCCTTATGAGATTCTTATTCCCTCTCTGCGAGTACAATTGGATGAGCAACTTTCTATTGATGAACGTCGTGATTCACTCCTTGCCCAATTAGAACTCCTAGATGAGAAGCGTCTGGTCGCCGCTGAGCATGCGCGCGTTTATCAAAATAGGCTCTCACGTTTTTACCAAAAGAAAGTAATTGAGAGAAAATTTAAAGTCGGTGAAATGGTAATCAAGAGAATTTTTGTTAAGCCGGGTGGCCCCCGTTCAAAACTCCAACCAAATTGGGAGGGACCGTTCGTTATAAAAGAAGTTTTTCCTGGCAATGCTTATAAATTAACTAATGCTGAAGGTGAAGAGTTAACTCACCCTTGGAACGGTTTATATCTTAAGAAATACTACCCCTGATTTTCCAAAAGTCCAAAATCCAACAAAAAATGAATATTTTCCAAAATCCAACAAAAAAATGAATTTTTTCCAAAAATCCCACAAAACAAAAAAATGAATATTTTCCAAATCCAAAAAAAATTAGAATATTCGCCAAAACGAAACAAAACAAAAAAAATAGAAACTAAAAACAAACAAAAAAGGCTTTCAAATTATTGTCATGCCACACAAAAGATCAAGGCCTGAAAGGTCAAAATTCAGAATTCATTTATCAGTCTTGGTAACTTAAAAACGGGGTTGACACACGCACACACTACACGCTTTATTCTTGAACTCAAGCAGTGCAAAATCTGATAGAAAGTCAAAAACCTGACTAAAAGTGAAAGACAATACCCGTTCTTTTCTTATTCGGCCCATAAGGGAGGAAGGGAGACCTCGAGGCAGATGCGCCAAACCTGCTCGCCGCCCTAGTAGGTGGAAGTCAAGGTCCAAAAGGGAGCAAATGTCACAAAAGCCCAAGTACAATTAGGTTTATTTTTCATCAATGCAAATCAATTCCAAAGTGAAAGTCAAGTTTTGAAAAGAAAAGCATGTCAAGAGGGAAAAGTCCCCGCAAGGAAAACCTTGGGCGTATGCATGCATTATAAATGGGCAAAAAGGCAACAAACATCCCTACGCCAAAGACCGAACCCCAACAGGCATAGGGCAGGGGAGGTAACTTTACTTTGAGCATCCCAGAACCCCTTATGGGCTTCCCTTATATTTTCTTCCATCCTTTCTATGTGGTAAAGTCGCGAACTGGCAGGATGGTCAAGACGAACTTAAGAAATTGCACTGTGCGAAATCTCGAATATAAGCCAACTTTGAGCACGTCGACTCCCTTTTAATTATTCAAGAAAGATTAATGAATCCCAGATGGTGACCGTGTAGGGCCCGCGATCTGGATAGCCTTGACAATCTTGTTTGAAGTTTCATATAATTCACGCCTTTCCTTAAGGCGTTTTTAATGTAATTCACGCCCTTGTGAGGGTCATCTTTATAAAATTAACGCCCTTGTTCAGGTCGTCTGTTCGTCAAATTCCAAAATCCTTTCAAAAGTGCACGCCGTCTGCGAGGGCGTCTTTCACTTGAGTCACGACCTAATCTAAGGCGCGTTTTTCAGGAAATGATAAAAAAAATATAAATGATGCATTCTTCATTCACATGCTTGCATTTTGCATGTGCATATTTTGATTTATTGTTTGCATATGTGTGCTCGCATGATGCATCTCCCCTTTATTGGTTATTTCACTTTGCCTTATTTTGATTAAAGGCTTGGCCCCTTGACCCGTCATTAAGGTCAGAATATTGCCACCCCTTGCTCATTGGGCAAGGGACCAAGTCGAACAGATGAATTAACCTGTTTTATTCAAGTGAAAACCGCAGCTGCAGATACAGGGCAAAAGCAAAGTAAACACGAAGGACGTGAAAAGAAAAGTACACAAATACAAGTCCACAACCACACAAGTGCTCAGGTAACAAAAGCTCAAATCTCATATATATATATATCATCATGTCTATCATGTACAGGTGTGAGGGTGGAGGAGTACAAGTAAGTCTCTCAGCTCTCGCCTCCACTCTCCTCTACTCTCCTACTCTCAACCTCCTCCTCACCGTCCCGAGCTAGTGCTGGTGGAGGAGGCATGGGCCCCCGTGAAGAAGCTGGAACTCGAGCCTGGCTCCCTGCCTCACTCCTCTCTCGAAGAGAAGAACCCGCAACAAAAGTGGAGCTAGTAAAGGAGTACCCCGCGGCCCGTGCTCGCTCACGCCCTCGCTGAAGACGCTCCTCGGATACTCGTAGCCGCTCCTGAGAAAGGATCAACTGAGTCCTCGAGTCGGCTAGCTCTCGCTCCCGTACTGCCACCTGCTCAAGGAACCGGGCACGCTCCGCCTGCTGAAGCTCCTGGAACTGGGCACGCTCCGCCTGCTGAAGCTCAAGGAACAGGGCACGCTCCGTCTGGTGCTCCTCTCGCTCTCGGGCATGCTCTCGCCTCTCCATCTCAAGAGCCACCCGCAGCTCGGCCACGTCCTGAGGAAGCTCCTCTCGTCGCCTCTGGGACCTCTCAAGCTCTGCGATCCGCTGGTCACGGATCGCCAACTCGGTACGTACCGCCCGAAGCTGAGCCACCTGCAAAAGGGTAAACAAATCATCAATTCCACAATAAATGCAATAATTCAATAATTTAACGATGCATGATTGAGTTACTCACCTGTGAGCTCGACGCTCGGAAGCCCTCGTCTACGCAAACAAGAGCAGCTCGAAGCTCTTCGGTCTGTAAGAATGAATTTTAATCAGTACACAATGCTATATTTAATCAATAATTGAACTGATTGAGTTTGAGTTCAGAATTTACCCGTGAAGCAAGGTCGCGCTCCGCTGCCTCGGCTCGTGCAACCGCTCCAGCTAGCTGCTCTGATAGCGCGGTCACCTCTGCGCTAGGTCCCCTCGAGCTGGAGGCCTCCCCTGGATCTCTCCTCACTATTCCCTGCTGGGCACGCTGCATTCATTAAGATCGTCAGTGGCTAATCATCAATAATTCAACAAAAAGTTTCATTTGCATATAGAAGTAATTTAAACACTCACCAGGGTCTCTAGGTCTGCCCGCGTGGCAGCTAGCTGGTCCTCCAGGCTGTGTAGGTGGGCCTGGACGTCTATCGCCGCTATGTCCCTCGCATCCTGCATCCACTACATGTTAGTCGCATGATAGAAACATAAGCATTTGCATTCAATTTAGAAATAAGCGCATTCATACATACCCCTAAGACCCTCATCTGGGGTCGGCCGGCGTGTACCTCCCAGTAGCGTCGGAGGTACTCGGAGCTGTCAGTCGCGTGGGAGACAACTCGGATCCCGCCACGTTGCCAGTCGGCGTACTGCTCCTCGAAACGTACCCGCCAGTCGGTCGTCTTGGTGCGACCACGGGTCTTCTTACCTATGCCTCGAGGCTCTCCGACCTCGATCCACTCCTGGGGCAGGCCCAAGGTCCTCATCACCAACCGAAGCCGTAACGGCTCAATCTCGCTCAAGCAGTGTAGCCATAGCTCACGCCCAAAGCGAGGTCGTCCCGATACGACCCAAGGTTGGCCCTCATCTGTCATATCCTCGTAGGGCCTCCACCGCACCTGCATTTATACATATCATTATCATTTCATCATAATCAAATCAAATCAATTCAAAAGAAATACATATCATCCATTCATACATACCAGCGAGGGAGGGAAGTCGCGGAACTCTCTCCGTAGAACCCACAACTCGTAGTCGAGCGGGGCACCGAAGATGACTGGTAACCAGCGTCGCGCTAGAGGAAAGGATCCCTCAGCCCCGGGCCGTGGGTCAACGCGCCCCATCGGCATGTATAGGTGGCTCCACACCTGCATCCATGCATTGCATTAGTAAGGCATTCACATGCATCATAATAAGAAGAGAAAAATAAAAGAAAAAGAGATAAAAATGAGAAAATTGCATACCTGAAGAAAAGGTGAGAAGCCACTGACGGTCGTCTCTCGCCCCGTCCCCGTGGACAAATCAGCTATCAAATGCGCCAGCAGCGCTGCACCCCAAGCGTAAGTGCCAACGGTCTCCAGGTCCTCCAGGATGCCCAAGAAGCGGCAGTTGATGACGTCGGCTTTCGTCCCCAGCAATAATCTACCGAGCAGCAGCAGCAAGAACCTCCTCAGGTCTCGATCCGCTCTCTCACGGTCAGTCGGGTCCTGGCAGCATGCCGCTCTCACCCCGTCAGTCAGCCTCTGTGCAAACTCACCTAGGGTCTCCCCTGACCTGTGCCTGGCATCCCCTAAACCCATCACCGTAGTCAAGTCTGTACGGAAGATGGTCCTACACTCACTCGGCACCACATAAACCATATCTAGTCCCAGTAACCTCTGGGCCATCTCCGTGTAGTCAGGATAGGTGAACCCGCTCACAGCCTCGCCATCCACCCTCAACCCCGTAATCCTAGTCACATCCTCTAGGGTAGGAACCATGTGCCCCCAGGGCATCAGGAAAGACCGGCTCACCCTATCCCAACGCTCCCGTAGAACCTGGATAAGTGCTAGGTCGGGTCTAAATGGCTCGATGGATAGAAAAGCCCCGAATCCCATAGCATCAACCCTAACCCTCTGGAAGTCGGGGAGACCCTGGTATGCTGCCCAGACCATGACCCATGAGATACGGGTCCTCATCAGCCCCTGCACGCATTAAAAGAGAAGAATTTTGCTTAATTGTTTGGTTAATCATGTGTAATTGCGCTATGTTTTGCCTGGGCATTGATTTTAATATTTTGGAAGTCACGACCCTCCTCAGGTCGTTTCTTGGTAAATTCACGCCCCTAAAGGGGGCGTTTTTCTAAATGTGGTTTGAAGTAACGTCCTGTCTGAGGGCGTTTTGTATCTTTGAAACGCCGCTGTGTAGGGCGTGAGCATGTGGTTAATTTCTAAAAAACCTAAAATGTTTTTCAAATCACGCCCTCAGCTGGGGCATTTTCCATTTAGGACCGTTCAGTTTAAATGAGAATTAATGAAGAGACGCCCTCTGGTTTGGGCGTTTCCTGTTAAATAACGCCCTGGTTAGGGGCGTGGCTTTCATGGTTTTTAGATAATTTAAATAAAAATGACATCATGTGAAATAATTAATGAAAACATTTAATGGGCATGGAATTAATGGAAAATCATAATTTTTGAAGAAACGACATGCTGCAGGGCGTTTTTCATGGAGGTTAATTGATTTTCAGAAAATAAAATAAATTTACGCCCTTTGTTAGGGCGTTTCCTTTGTGAATAACGCCCCTGTGGGGGGCGTGTCTTTTCTGAGTTGCAGGTTTTGCCCCCAAGGGCTATGGAAAATCAGGAAAAAATAAATAAAATAAAAATTTTGGAATTGGGGTGGGGGAACCTACCTTCTTGTGTTTCTGGGGTTGTGGCCGAGGCAATGGCCGCCTGGGCCGCCGGAGTTGACCCCGGGGAGCGATCGCCGCCGCGGGCGGTGGTCCCTCATCTTCCTCTCCCTCTTCTTCTCCACTTTCCTCTCCTTCTTCTCCTTCTTCTTCTTCGTCTTCTCCTCCTTCTTCTGCTCCTTCTTCACTGGCTCCGTCGCCACCGCCGACCACCGCCGGTTCTTCAACCGCGACGATGGCGAGCTCCTCCACGGCGGGTTCTTGGGCGTGGACGGCGTCGAGGTCAACGACCTCCGGGGCACTGACCCTCTGGCGTTTGGCCATGGCTCGGGTTAGGGTAGGAAGAGAGACAGAGAGAGATAGAGGGAGATTGAGAGAAGAGAACGAGAGAGGGAGATCGAAAGAGAATGGGCGGTTTCGGTTAGGGTTTGCAGAAGGGGGGAAAATGAAAACGAAAGGAGGAAGAAGAAAGGGGCCGATGACCTTTGGGTTTCGAAAAGAAGACACGCCCTTACGCAAGGCGTTTTTAATGGAATTCACGCCCATGAGTTGGGCGTTTCATAAAATCAGACGACGTATATTAGGGCGTTAATTTGTTTTGCATGGGGAACGATAACCGTCGTCAGACGCATTGAATGGGCGTTGATTGATGTGATGAGAGTCATCATGGCTGGTTTAGAGTCACGCCTCTGTTGAGGGCGTGTTATTTTTAAGAAGTGACTAAGGAAAAGGCGTTACTTTTGATGATTCAACGATTATATTCTTTGGGGTTTGAATATTCACGCCTTGTCTGAAGTCGTTATTTAAGTCACGCCCACTGTACAGGCGTTAACTGTGGAGGATGGGCCGATTGAAGGGCCTTGAGGTAAGGCGTTCCTTCTTGAATTCACGCCCTATGTTGAGGCGTTATTTGCAACAGAAACACAGGTTTTGGATGATTTTGATCATAATCACAGTAATATTGGCTCAATCAGAAAGCAATCTTTATTATTCGAAAGAATTCAATGACTAATGAGCCACTTTGGGCCTTAATTTTCTCAAAGAGATTACATAATTTTTCCACTGTTCTTTATCTTCATCCAAGTCTTCTACAGGTTGATGAAGTTTGCTTAGCTTCCATAGAGCTTGAATGGTGATAGCCTCCTCCCCATCTCCATTGCTGCCTAGGTCCCTTGATTTGATTGGAGGGAGATGGGAGATGTCTTCTAAGTGTTGCCTTGAAAGCCCAATTTGAGGAAGGCACCTGTGAGAGTTGTACAAGACGAAGTCTGAAGCGCCAATAAGACGAAGGTCCGTCCCGATGGAGAAGCGTGCACGAAGTTCCTGCATTTTGAATACACCCGGGGCACAAGTAAAGAGATTCTTTGGCATTACCTTTAAGTGCTCTCTCCAATCCCCTCTCTTCTTGATTTGAGGAACCCGGTTAGTCACTCTATTGCTTATTCCTAGTGAGCCGGTTATATAGGAGAGGGGGCTCTTTGAGAAAATTCTTGAAGGTTGTTGAGCTTCGTGGCATGGGTCGAATTTGAAGTGTAGATCAATCCAACTAGAGAGTGCTAGCATGCACCCGTAGATGGGCCTTCCCATGGCCGCCGATGTGAGCCCGCTATAGAGATATGCTAGGATCGCCGGTCCAACTCTTTCTTCTTCCCATAAGCTCACCACTGCGCTCAATTGGGACTCCTCTAGAAAGTCCTCCGTGGATGGGAATATGAGTGCTCCTGCTAAGCACACCACGAAGGCTTTGGTCACTCTTTCTATCTCCTCTTCCTCTTTAGCTTGATCCGCTCTCTTGTACACCCACGAGGCGAGTTTCAAGAGGTTCATTCCTTTAGTGACCTTGATTTGGTTCACTATATTTGGGCTAGGTATCAATGAGGTTAGCAACTCATGGAGGAGATTGGCCTTGGCATGATGGCCATCTTTTCTTCTTCTCCTTGTTTCATCCTTTTCAAGCCTAGGATCGTCTCTACTTCTTCCAGCAAGATAGTGGCTTCGAATGTGGAAAATAAGAAGGTATGGGTGGAAGGATGCCATGTTTCAATCAATGCACCTATGGCAGCCCAATCAAGATGGATTTGGTCATAATGTTTAGCATGGGTTATCAACCCCAAGAGATGCCATCTAGCTACATATACCCTCATATCTGAAGTAAACTTGGAGAGGATGAGGGGCAACCATTTGATTCGGATGTACCTTCTAGCTCCCGGAAGAATTGGGTAATCCTATAAAGAAGAAACATGAAGCATGCAGTGATAAGAATAAGCATATGAAATATGAGATGAGAGTTCGGCCGAAGGCACAGTAAAGCAACTAACAGAAAGATAGCTTACCTGGCTCAAAGCAATTCGATTGCTTATGTGCCCTTGTATTTCAGTAATCCTAGGAGCAGAAATCCTAGGTTTCTTCATCACCCTGTCCATCACTTTCTTTTGAAGAAGAAGTTCGCGCAGAGGCTTGAAGGAGAACAGAAGCAGAACGGAGGGCTTGCAGAAGAAAGAGGCAATTCGGCTGCAGAAGAGTTTCGATGGGTTTGTGAAGGAAAGCCTCCTTTTTATAAGGATTTGAAGAGTCCTGAAGGGTCCCGAAGCCAGAAGTTTGTTTAGGTTAAGGACTGTGTCCTTGATTTCGTGTTGAATTAACGCCTTGTGTAAGGGCGTCTTTTGTTGATTTGACGACCTGACACTGGTCGTGTTTTATGTCACGCCCTTAATGAGGTCGTTTTTATTCTAAGCTCACGTTACTGTTTACGCCTTTGAGTAGGGCGTGTTTTAAGTGATTAACGACCGATTTCGCAGGCGTGTTTCATGATGTTAACGCCCTGTTCTTAGGCGTGTTTTTCCTGGATTACGGATCTTTGCCCTCTCCATGCTTTTGATGAACTTAAGTGCTTTTATTTTATTGAAATTGTTTTTATTAAGCACTTATGATCATTTTTTGGAAATTGAGGATTATTTGTGAAGACTGATGAGTTTCAAGTGCAGCAGAGTGCAGGTTTCGAGACGCTTGGGTTGCTCGTGGAAGTAACATCGCGCTCATCATCTTGTATTTATTTTCTGTAAGTATTTTTACTATATGGTATCTACGCTATTATAGTACATCAAGGACCTTGTGGTTCTGATGAACCTGGAATTTGAGTTCCCCTTCATCAAAAACAGTGATAGTTCCAGGAAAATCTTGATCGCACGGATAGGCCGTTGAGTCGTTCAAGGTCTGGGACGATGGTTCCGCTTTCTGAGTTGATGCGCGGACAAACGGGCTTCGGCTTAGTGTCAGCTCAGAAACTTGGATTCTTGACCAAATATGGATGGCTTAGCAATATTATCCTTGGTTATTTTCTATATCTCTTAGTTTGTTTTAATCTTTTCTTTTAGCCCAGCATGCATCATGTAGGACTTTGAGTGTAATGCTGAAAATCTTCATATTATGGTTGTAATGAAGGTCACTCGCTCTTGATTGAGTTGACATGAGATATTCCATTCCAAATCAAGTACTCTATTCTATCTGAAGCCGCTCAGGCTGATTACTTGAAAAATGTCCCTTTGCTGGGTTTACATCTCAATTCCCTTTATTTTTCTGCAAATCCACCTTGGTTGTAGCACGTCCACATTGGCTGGTAATCGCTATCCAATGGTCTTTCCCTGTCGTGCCCACGCGCACACCCTTTATTTACTTAGTTAAATCTCCTTTTATCCAACAAATCGATGTTTCCTTGGAACCACCCAGAGTTGTTTCATTCAGAATCTTGGAAAGATTTCAAATGCTTAATGTTCTGAGGCGTGTCACATCACACCTTGGCGTCTCCTTATCAGCTCATTCCACTTCATTCCTTTCATTACAATTCATTCCATTTCCGTCTCACTCCCTTGCAAAGCGGACGCCAAGGCGGGGCAGCTGTAGACACGCCAAAATTGACGTTATGTTGATCAAATCTCATGTCGTTATGATAACGCCCCAAGTGGACTTCAATATTCCTATAACATGAAGTTTTTCTATTTTTGTGAATTTTATGCATTTTTTCTACATTTTTCGTGATTCACGACCTGAAGCAGGGCGTTACTTTAAAAAGTAACGGCCTGTCATAGGGCGTTTCAAAAGAAGGGACGACCATAGGTGAGGGCGTCAATTCCTGGTATTTTTCGTTAATTTCTGGAATTATCTATTTTCAAAATAAAAGCATTTTCTGAGTAACGTCCTTTCTCAGGGCGTGTTTTTAAGAAACGCCGTTATCTCAGGCGTGTTCCCTTGATGCTAAAACAAAGAAGGTTTTATTTCCAAAAATTAAATCCAAGAAGAAACGGCTTTTCATAGGTCGTGTTTCAAGAAACGTCTCTGTGCAGGTCGTCAATTCATAAATAGACGCCCTGGCTTAAGTCGTGTTTCACTCCAGAGTCCTTCCTTTTTCCATCTTTCCCTCACATTTCCCTACCATCCATGGACTCTTGCTTGATCTTGATCCTTCCCTGGACGCCTCATTGCTTGTTCTTATCACTTCCTTGTTTGATCACATCCGATTGAAGCTATAAAAGAAAATCTCATTCGATCGGGAAAAAGGTTAAGAGGTTAATTGTTCCACGAGCACGTGTAAAACATTCAGAAGGAAGGCGTTCGAAGCATTGGATTTTCTCCATCCTCCTGTTGTTGATTTCTACATCCTTCTGCATCCTTTCAGCATCTCCACGGTTCCCCTTTACTCTCGTCAGGGAGAGCAGGGCTCTATCTAACGTGTTTTTGTTTCGTTCATCTCTTCTTAGCATCTCATCATTGTCACCCTGTCGTTATTTCGTTATTTCATTAAGCATCATTTTTCATACCCTTTCCCTAGTTCCCTGCTAGGGGTTTAAAAAAAAACAAAAAAAAAGAGGTGCGCTGTTGATGCCTTTTTCATCATTTTGTGTTAGTTTGGATTGATACTATCTGCACCTTGGCTGATCCCCTCTCTTTTGTCTATCTTTTATTGTCTTTTTTTTACAAGGTAATCAACTGAAGAGAACCCACTTCATCAGCCGGCCGATTGAAGTCGGAGGAGGAAATCCACATCCATCCCGCATCTCAATTTCCACCAGGTATACGCGATCTCTTGTTCTTCTTATTGAGGCAATCCCTCTGGCGATCACACAAATTCCCCTTGTGCACCTCGTGCATGCTTTTCTCCCTATCATTTTATTGATTATTATTGTCTTATTCTTCGTATTTTACTTTAAGTGGATTTTAAATAGAATCTACACCGACAAAGTTATCGAGGTTTCACCCATAGATAGTGTAGGGTTCACGACGGCGAGGTCGTGACTGTTCCCTTGGACCGCGTGGTCCGGTTGGTCCTTCATCAGTGAGGACGGGCCTTCACGACAGAGGTGTCATGATATTTCCTGGTAGTGTAGCCATGGTTTCTCGTTGGTTCGGCGGTTCCTGACAGTGAGATCAGGGTTTGCTTTTAGTTGCCGTTAAGAGTAGCTTAGAGAGCTGTGGTTCCACCAGCTGCCGTTGTTACTATTCTTGTTACGACTGTTGCTTCTGATGTTGTTGTTACTGTTGCTACTCCTGCTATTGTTGATATTATTATCGCTGTTGTTTACTATTGTTGTTCATTGGTGGTGATCCGTGAGACCCCTACTAAGCCAATGAAATGAGGCTCACCCTTTCTTTTCAGGTGTTGCGATTCCTCCTCGAGGTTCGTAGTGCCAGCTTGCCAGTGTTGGGAGCGTGGCCGGTGATAGAGTACATTTCTCTCCCTGTAGATTGTACTTTGTTGGACTGGACTCTATCGTTACTTTGTTAATTGAAAATGTAATTTTATTTCCTATTATTTAAACAATTAATTATGTAGTTATTTCCTGCATTATTTTAAATTTTAATGTACCTCCACACACCTGAATAACCCTTCTGAGCCTTCCAGCTCGTGGGAGGCGGGCCAGGATTCGAATGGTATTGGGTAATTTCTAGTATCCGAATCTTGGGTCGTTACATCAATGATATGCTCGTCAAGAACCTGCGTGCGGCCAATCATCTGGAGGATCTGGCAGAGACGTTCGCGACGCTCCGGAGGTACAACATGAAGCCCAACCTGAGCAAGTGCACTTTGGGAGTCAGGTCAGGAAAGTTCCTTAGTTTCCTGGTAACCCACTGAGGAATCGAAGCAAACCCCGACTAGATCCAAATAGTATTAGAAATGAAGTGGCCAGAGCGGATAAGGGATGTGCAATGTCTCACCGGCCGTGTGGCAGCCCTCACCCGGTTCTTCTCCAAAGCCGTCGAGAGGTGCCTTCCCTTCTTCCAGCTCATTAAGCAAGCCAATAAGTCGCCGAACAAAAGGGGGCGGGTGGATTGGGATCAGGAATGCGAGCAAGCCTTCGAGGACCTAAAGTCGTACCTCTCCTCACCCCTGCTCCTCTCCAAACAACTACTTCTATACCTATTTGTGACGCCGAGCACACCGAGCACAGTACGCACCTCGGTTCAACTTCCCGACCACAAATAATGTGGCCGAGTATGAAGCCCTGCTATCTGGCCTCTGCATGGCCAAGCGTCTCGGAGTGACCAACCTCCGGGTCTACAGTGACTCCTTGCTCATCGCCAGTCAAGTTCGTGGGAAGTTCGAGGCCCGGGAGTCGACCATGATTAAGTACCTCCAGAAGACAAAGGAGGCTACCACAGACTTCTCCCACTTCGAGATGGTCTATATCCCGAGGATAAAAAATGTTCGAGCAGATGCTCTCTCCCGTCTGGTATCCTCTACTTCTATCACAAACTCGAGGGCAGTTTTGGTGGAAGAGTTACGTGCACCGTGTAAGGATTCGCACAGCTTAGTTCGGGTAGTGCAGCGGATAATAAAACTTAAATCTCGAACCTAGGCCCTTTTAGAATCCTAGAACCGTACCCCAATCGATGCAATAAGATTACCTAGTGCGGAACAACGCTGTCCGCAGTGTCTGATGCAGATTTTCACGAACGTAGAGCCGCACAGATATCTGGCCAGTTGAATTCTATGTTTTGATGATGTCAATATAATATGTTTGTCTTTGTAATAACATAAGCTTTATTATTGCAGGAAATTTGAGTCAGAGAAAACTCACTTCGAACCAAGAAAGAACCTTCAGAAGTATGGATAAAAGAATGAAGTGTCGAAGCTGTATGTTCATGATGCGGGAGGAGACCACGGACACGACAAGCTCGTGACTGCCCCTTAACGAGGGAAGCGTCGGAAGTGCGCGGTTGAGAAACCGGCAGTGAGCCAGGGTGGTCGGCTCTCACTTGTGCCCGGATCGGGTCACGGGACGGTAACGCTCTGTCTCGCAGTAGCGGTGATATAAATATAAAGCGAGCTAATTGTCCCTACACATACTCTCTAGCAGCGGCATAAACAAATATATATGAAAATAAGCAAATGCCGAGTGTAGGGAGCGAGAACGATACCTCCACGCACTCGGCGTGGGGAAGACGGACCCGGCCGAAACTCGTACTCCCGGAACAATAATACACAATATTACAGCAATACACGTCGCTGCCCACTCCACGCAGGGAGGTAAAGGGCTACACAATGGGGCCCGGGAGGACCGAATTCGGGTTGACGGGTGGCTTCTCGCGTAGCTTCGGCAACACCCGAACTAGTGACGGTGGGGCCCACGTGCTGTCCGGAGGGGCCGTGTGGGACCCGGTGGCACCGCTGTGGTGGTGGATGCCTGGATGAGCGCTCCCTGGAGTGGAGGCACGCTGGTTCGCCGGCCGGAGGCCGGGCGGCTCCGATCGGCACCGATCGGAATAACCGGCCACGGATCTGCAACTTCTAGTTTTCAGCGCGCGTCCCGGCGAGAACGGGCGCTGCGATCAGCCCCGATATCGGATCGACACGAGACTGGGGCCGTTAGAAAGCTAACTTCAAATCCTTCAATCTAGGCCTGAAGATATTTCCTGGATCTACACGGATCTGGACTTTAATGAATTGTTGAGTTGATATTGTACAGTGACTGGGCTCTTAGATCTGCAGAGAACTTGTCTGAGAACTACCTTTGACCGATATGTGAACGTCCGAATATGAAGTGATAGTATTCAGAAAAGTTGTAGGAAATCAAGCTAGGAAAACGGAAAAACTAGTGTGGACAAGTTTGGATGTGGATACGAATTGATAGGATTTTTGAACTGGAAGTGGGTCGGATCTGAAAATGGGCTGAAAGCACTGTAGCTGAGATAGAACACGAATTTTGAAAAATGGATAGATGGCGGATAAAAAATCAAGAAAAATGGTGGATGTAGGAGATGATGGACGGAACTCCCAATAAAATGGGGAGGGTTTGAAAAAATCAAAAATAGGGTCGGAGGTGAGAAACACAGGGCTGCTATCACTGTTGATAGAGACAAAATAGATCTGGGGATGAAAGATGCACGAAAATGGAAAATTACTAAATGGAGGAGTTTGGACGTGAAAATTTAGGTGGAGGTGGGGATTCAAGGTAAGAACACACCCTCAAAATTGTAAATCCATCTGAGCTCGTGGATGACAGCAAGAATTCGTGGAAGTCACCTCTATCTAGCAGGACAAAACCTTGACGATGGCTCCGTGGCGGCTCGTAGGCGGCACGAACGGCGGCGGCGGCGGCACAGATGATCACCGGAGATAGAGGGGAGGGGATAGGAGGTAGAAACCACTCAAGAACTGGAGGTTGGATGAGAGGAACCAGGGGGGAGGAGCTGGGGGCGCAAGAAGCCTTTGGCCTTTCAACAAATTTTCTGAATTTTCACTAATATTCATATGAAAATACAATCTTTTATATGATTCACATCAAATGCAATGTGAACCCTTGGATCTAGGGGTGGGGATTGAAGGGCTGGGATTAAGTGTGAAACACACACAAAAATTAATACAATAATAAGGGGAGAGGGGCGCCCCCTTGACCAAGGGGTATGGTAGGTGAAGGTAGGTGACCTACCTTGGACCAATTTAACCACTTGTCTACCCATGTGGCATTTGACATTCAACCCTTCTAGATGGCCACCTAGGATGGTTGACCAGCCCCACATGAGTGACATGGACCAATGGGAAAGGGCTGAGGGCCCCCTTGCTTGGTCCTACTGGAATTTTACATATAAACCCACTAAGACCTACAATTGCGTACCCATATAACACAAGGGTATACATACAAATATGAAAAGACATAAATGCAAACAAAATGCGTACGGTCTTGCCTTGATGTCCCCATCAGTTCACCACATTGACGCAACCACGGCCACAGAGCTGGTTCGTAGAAGAGATGCATCGACGCATCGAAGAAATGCACCGACACACCAAGATCAAAACTGTCATCCTAACGCACCACGTCGAAGCATCAGGGCGATGCACTGATGCACTAGTCAAGGCTCTACGTCAAAGCATCATGAACCTGCACCGATGCACCAAGTCAGATGCCGATGTCTAAGGTCAACTATCTGAAGGATCTATCCATTACTGCCTCGATGCACCTGAAGAAGTGCATCGATGCACTAAGTTTGAAACAGAAATCGGAAGTCTGCCAGGTGTTGACATCTAAAATATTACTGGACGATAATTATATGCCCGAAGGAGCCAACTGAGAGTCAACGACGGATCCACTCACACCGCTGAAGCCTCAGGTCACCTCACAAGAAGTACCGGGGACTCCACATTTCACTATCTGGGGGTAAAACATCTACCACGGCTCACTAAGGCCGTATAACGGTCAGAGCCGATAAACGGGCATCGAAGCCATCGTGTCGGGTATATCTCCATACCCCGTCCGGTCAGGACGAGAATGTAACAGGTGTATCTCCACCTGATAAATAAGCCCCCCTGAGATGAAGAAATGCCCCTGGTCCCTCAGAATAGGGAGCCGAAGGCCAAATCAGCAGAAAACCCGGGTGATCCGATCAGGATGCCCGGAGTGCCGAAGTGGTCCATAAGTAACTGAAAAGCAGTCCCATAAGGGTGAAAATCTCCAAATGGATGCCCACTCAATGAAGACGCTTTGTACAAGCGTAAAGCAAGCCCAAAAGCACGATACCTAGTGCCGAAGGCGATATCAGCAGAAAATCCGAGAAGTCCGCTTAGCACACGCGGAATGCTGGGATGGTCCGTAAAGTGGCCATAGAATTGTGCAGTCTGGGCAAAAGTGCTTCGAGGGGTGGCCCTCCTAAGGAGGATGCTCCACGTGTTTGCAGGGTAGAGTTGGTGGCACAAATCAGCATGCCCAATGCCAAATCAAGACAAAACCCAGGAAAATCGGTACAGGTTCGGCACGTGTCGAAAATCACCGGAAACCCCAAATCAAGGCTTCGAAGCATATTCCTGGGCTACTGCATCAACTCCAAGGCTAGCCTGGATGACAAGCTCTCACCGGGTCAATTTTGGGGCAAAATGTCAAAATTACCGAAAATGCCCTCCATTGAGTCGGTGGCACCTTAAATGTTGAGTCAGTGGCGCTTATCCTTTGAGTCGGTGGCACAAGAATGCTCCTTAGTGCTTTGAATCGGTGGCGCCCTCTTCGCGGCTGAATCGGTGGTGCCCCATAGCGATGGCAGGCCGGTTGATTCGGTGGCGCCCTCTTCGCGACTGAATCGGTGGCGCCCCATAGCGATGGCAGGCCGGTTGATTCGGTGGCGTCCATGGCAATGGCGGGCAACGATTGGTGATGATGCCACCGATTCGCTTGCTCCCGTCCGTCTATAAAATAGGGCCCTTGGCCCTCGATAAAAAAAAAGGAGGATAGAAAAGAAACGAAACAGAAACTGGGAGAGATAAAAAAAGAGAGAGGCGTTGGATGTAGAAGAAAGATCCAGCGAAAGGAGAGGCGAAGAGTGGAAGAAGGTGGGGTTGTCATACGAGGGACTCGATTCCTTTGTAATCTCCGTTGTTTGATCCTTTTTCTTTCTTCGTTTTAGTTGTGCTCTCCAATCGTCTAATTATTGTATCTCTTGCTTATCTTCCTCTGTAATTCCATAGAAGAACGTAAGAAAGCTAAGCTTCTCGTTTGTTGTATATACTCTTTGATTGTTTCTCAGCTTGCTCTGCTTTAGTGCTTTCTTTCGTTGTGTTTCTTCATAACCTCTCAACCTCCCCCCTAGCGTGAGGAGGCCCTTAGGGGCTAAAATCACAACGAATCATGGGATCGCTTGGCAAAGGGGAAATCGTGATGGTTTATGGCAATTGCTTACGGCCACGCCCTACGGGGCGACAATAAATCCCTCCCCAGGGGCTACGATTTTCATCGATGGTATTATCGACTGATGTAGTTCGATTATCCATATATGTGGATGTTCATGAATGTGTGTTTACCCGCCACCAAACGAAAGAATGAGCCACGAACAGGAGGCTGCTGGATGCCTTTTCACTCGTCCATCTGTTGTAAGGGCATCGGTGTGCTCCCATATCTGCTGCAACGACAGTTCGTTTGTTTGCTCAGAAGTCGCTGTATATCCGTTCTTATGTTCGATGATTTGCTCCAGAGGCCTCTGTCCCCCCTCAAACCCCCTTTACTCTGAGATAGGTACGAGTCACATCCACAGACTAGGACTGCCTGATCTGAGCTTTGCCTTGTGGCGAATGACAGCCTTTCTAGCTATTTCTCAGAGACGCATTGATCTCACTTGATTACACCGGATTGTTTCTCAAGTTACATATGCCAGCCCACCACTGGGGAGGGGAACAACCCTCCTTACCATTTCTCTCATTCTGTCACACTCTCCCCGCTTCGGGTTCCGGGGGGTCTGTCGCCCTATGACATGTTCCCCTGGAAGCCCCTTTGCACAGAGTGAGATATGAAACGCCGTCTAACTGGCTACATATCGACCCTTCGGCAATCTCTCTCAGATCTGCACAAATCCTTAGTAGGCTGGCCCTCAGGATTCACAATGTGCTGATCTTGGGTTCTGAGACTGTCCCATCTGGGGCTTCTCACGGATTTATGGTTTAACACCGGATTCTCGTTGATGTGACACAACCCCTCGGACCTAAATTAGCAAGCAAGAGCGACCCGGTGATTTCACTTAAGCGGACTCAACCGCGTAGCGCGCACCCGGGTCTGTAGGTGGACCGGCGATGGGGATGAGGGTCCGGGGTTGAACCTTGGGGTTCCATGGGTATGACTAGCTAGGGGAGGACCCCAATGGGCCAGGGTTGCCCAATTCACGGGCGGCCGGCACGCTGAGGGCGTGGGTAGTAAGGTCGCGCTCTCAACTTACTCCGTGGTGGTCGCATAATTTGATGAGGTTGCGGGACCGAGCACTTGCCTCACCGCCGACGGGCCACTAGAAATGACACTAAGACAAGCAAAAGTAAAACCAGTAGAGGAAGTGACCAGAAGCTCACCTGATCGGCATGAGGACGCCGATCCCGGCCGGAGACGAGGGCGAGAGGGGAAGCGTGGGCTACCCGCACGCCGCGCCGATGACGCTTCGGCCGAATACCCGCTAGTACATGCACTACACCTCACGCAGGAGGGTGATCGTGGGGTAGGGAAACTAAATTACACCCAAAACTACCTCCACGCAGGGAGGGGCGCTAATCCGGCTAGGCGGGATAGGGAGGATAGCTAGAGAGGGCGCCGAATGAAGGCTTCGCCGGTTCTGTCCACTTCTGGAACCGCTTGACAGGGAGCTGATGTTGACGTTGCCACGGGCTCTACCGAACTCGGAAGTTGCCGAAACCTGTGCTGAATCCTCGCTGACTGGCCCGGGAGGACTCCTGAATTTTGGTGGAATTTCTGGATGTCGTTGAAGGCCAAGGCACGCTCTGGGATTGGGCCCCTTTGTGCTGGCTCGGACTGAATCCAGAACACTGCAGCTGGAAGACGAAGTTGCTACGAACACTCCCGAGATCTGAATGACGCGGGATCAAAACGGTTGCGAGCGTGGCCGAGTCTTCTCGATCAGCAACCAAGAAGAGCCCTAGGGGAGGTCTAAGTCGAGAGAAAGAGCCCGAAGAGTGGGGGGTGTTGGGACTGGCTCTGACTGGACTAACCTGCGCACCCGAGGGAGAATAATTGGAATGGAGGGTCCCAAACTCCAAATAAGGCTCCGTTTGCTGCGCTGGACAGGGGACTGGTAATAGCTTGTCCCGGTCAAATGGCGCACCAAGGGGAGCAAGGATGTGGGCACAGGAGCTTCTGCACTGGGGCTCTGGTCTTTGCTCGGATGCCAGCTACGCGATCGGACGAGAATGAACCTCTTGGACGGCTCCGAACTCAGATCGAGGCGGGACCGCCTCGCCTGCAAAGCTGACTGGAGGATCTTTCCAGCAATATAGGGTGTGTCTTCAGGAACTTGGAGAGGAAGACGGGGTAGGCATTGGAACCCATGAATCTTCAGCTCCTGGTGACCTGAAAACAGAATGAAGAAGAAGGGTGTATGTATGGGTGGGAAAGGGGAATAAACTTGCAAGGGGTGGCCAATGGAGGTTGTGGGAAAGGGAATGGAGGGATCTAGGGGTGATAGAATGGGGTGGGGAATGTTGGGGTCGCAGCTAGGGGAGAGGGAGAGAGGGTTGCAGCTAGAGGTGGGGGAAGAGAGGGAGAGAGAGAGGGCACATGTTGGCTTGGAGGGAGAGGGGAATTTGAATTTGGTTTAATGTGGGGTTGGTTAATGTGATCTTGGGAAGGGGAAGGGGTGTGTTGGGGATGTGGAGAGGTGCTTGGGGAGGTGGAAGGGGTGGCTTGGGAAAATGAATGGTTGCTTGGGGAAGAGGAAGGGTTGCTTGGGAGAATGGAGAGGTGCGTAGGAGAAGGGGATTCTCCCTTGGGGTTGGAGGGGAATTGAATGAGTGTATGGGGAAGGGGAAGGGGTATTAATGAGAAGTGAATGGGGGAGGAGAGTGAGGAATTTTGAATTGGGGTGGGGGAAGAGAGAGAAAGGGCGCGCCCCTTTCTTGGAGAGGTAGAGAGAGAGGGGGGAGAGAGAGAGTTTATCACTCTAGGAGCAAACAAGTGGATTTCAAATTTTCTTTCAATATTTCATTTCTTCTCAAATGGGGTATTGGGGTCCTATTTATAGGAATCCCATAATTTAACATAAGTCCCTGACTTTTGGACTAATAACAAGAAACCAAGGGAAGGGGGGGCGCCCATGGGCCTAGCCCATTGAATTGGGCCCATTAACCTATCAAACTAATATAATGACTCAAGACTTAGGTAAATGACTCATTAACCTAGGTACTGGACTTAAATAAATAGAAAATTACATGATAAGAAAATGAAAAATACATCATATGACTCGAAATAAAGTGGCGAACAAGATGAAGCACAGCTGGCGAGCATTGGGATCCTCAAAAAAATGTGGAGTAGTCGGAGATGTCCCCATCATACCTCCGGGGTGCGAAGAACTCGGCTCCGTCCAGTATGGGTCCGTCGGGGAAGAGGTCCTCCATTGCAGCTCAGGGAGAGCCACGGCCTCCAAACTCAACCCTGCGTCCTTAACCAGGGGACGACGTTTCAGCTTTTCATGGTGGCACGGACACACCCTCTTGCCAGTGATGGTACCATGCTTGCCTAGTATTACCTTCGTGTGCACATGTCGGGCTCTCAGGCTGATTTTTGGTGGCTCTCCGGGGGTGTTCCTCTCAAAGGAAGGGATAGGCTCAAGGCACTCACTAGGATCCACTGCGGTGCCCATGTAGGGTGCCGGATCCGCCATGTGGGAAATGGGGTGAATCTCAAAACCCATTAGTAAGTCCAACCCGTAAGCCGGGTTGCCAAAGCCACTCGGAACTTGGCAAGGTCCAAGTGTCACGCCCCGAGCGCGGAAGATTACCCGGAGGCGTGACACGTCTATATAGATCGTGTCAATCATGTAAATATCAGAGTGCGCAAATAGCTAAGATTTAACTCAAAATTAATACAAATAGTACGAGCTGACAATTTTCACAACTAATCAAAGGACAAATACATATGTTCCCAGAGTCCAACGACTAGGCTTCAAATCTTAAGCAGTTCTAATCAAGTTGACTAATACAAATGACATAGATGAATTGATACAACTGACATAAGTGAACTAATACAATAACACAAAGGACATGACAATTTGATAACTTCACTCTAACACTCATCACTCAGTCTCATTCCCTTCCGAGTGTTGGTTGACATCCAAATTACCTGAAAATATTAGAAAACAACTAGATGAGTGAATCGCTCAGTAGGAATTACATCTCAAGATTTAACATGCTTTAAGTGGTTTACAAGTTCAATTAATGTCAGTAAAGCTATGCATGTAGATGAGTAGATATCAAGGATTGTAAAAATCAACAAAAGTAGTGAATGATTTACAAGTGAGAGTATAAGGATTCCAACTTCAATGCAGCGATAGCAAGCGATTCAAGTAAGTAATAACTGGAATTAACAAAATCTTTCCAAGAGAGTAAGAACTCATGTCAAGCAAGTAATAGAAAGTAATATAAATTCAAACATGTAAAACTGGAATTGGCTATTTATCAATTTCATTCAAGCAAAACTTTACCCTTCTGCGGGTCTCAAGTCAAATCAATCAAGTAATATCACGAGAATGAGTGGAATGTCTAAAGCCTAGCAAGCAAGTACTCCGGTGCAATGCCAAACACCGTGGTCAATAAACTCCCATGAGCACAAGTACCTTCGGGTGCTCCTCCCAGGACCAGACCGGGCCCTATATGCACAGCATTAATCATGTTTATTGACATCCACTCTCATTTATAGCCAATAGGGAATTTCAAGGTTTGACCAGTATGATATATAAGGTGGAATTATGGAATGGAATCCAAGGGCGCATTGATGTGTAGGGATGAACTAGGAGTGGAAACCAGTAACGTTTGATACACGGAAAAACACTAGATAAGAGGGGTGCCTTATGGGCCACCTGACAATTTTTGAAACGACACCCTCACTGTGGGATGCCCTTCCTGGGAATTATACAGGGTTTAGAGGACCCTGTCAGGAGTTAAATATCACCTCTCAGGCTGCCATCTATCAGTGGAGATGGCAAAAGTGAAAGCCTAACGATCAGGTTAACGCAATGAGCCAGTTGTGTCGACTCAGCAGTTCATCGCGTCAACCCTGCAGTTCATCGCGTCAACCCTGCGAACAGGCTGGGTCGACCCTGTGAACAAGCAGGGTCAACTCTGCAGTTCATCGCGTCAACGCGGTGAACAGGCAGGGTCGACTATGCCGTTCATCGCGTCAACGCGGTGAACAGGAAGGGTCGACCCTGTCAACAGGCAGGGTCGACTCTGCCGTTCATCGCGTCAACGCGGTGAACTGGCAGGGTCGACTCTGCAGTTCAAATCTGCTCAAAATGGCTTAAGGTATTAATCTTTGATTAAGCTAGGGTATTAACCTTTGATTTAAGTTTATTTTGGTAAAACTGATGACATGGATAGATAGAGAAAACTGTAAGGATTATAGATCTTTATTCATGCACTCGTTTCATGCTTTAGTTGCTTAAATATCAGATTTTTAACATGACGTATCATACAAGTTTTCATTTTTAAAGGAACTAAATGGAGACAAGATTTCTAGATAGGCTACTTAACAGATTAATTAGGTATGCTAATTAGATAGTAGATCAACTAACATGTTAATTAGGTATGTTAACAGGTTAGTTAAACTAATAAGTTACGTAAAAATACGATAAAACTTGCGTTAAACGGATATATCATATGGATATGAAGCTAATACATGCCAACTACCCTAGATTGAAGCTAATACATGCTAATCAATGCTAATCATCTTGGGTATAAGGCTACTACATGCTTATTATCTTAGGTACGAGGCTAATACATGCTAATCATCCTAGATTTAAGCTAACACATGCTAATTATTCTAGGTATGAGACTAATACTTGCTAATTATCTTGGGTATGAAGCTAATACATGCTAATCATCCTAGATTTAAGCCAACACATGCTAATTATTCTAGGTATGAGACTACTACTTGCTAATACATGCTAGTTATTCTGGGTATAAGGCTAATACATGCTAATTATCTTAGGTATGAAGCTAATACATGCTAATCATCCTAGATTTAAGCTAACACATACTAATTATTCTAGGTATGAGACTAATACTTGCTAATACTTGCTAATACATGCTAATTATTCTGGGTATAAAGCTAATACATGCTAATTATCTTAAGTATGAAGCTAATACATGCTAATTATCTTAAGTATGAAGCTAATACATGCTAATCATCCTAGATTTAAGCTAACACATGCTTTATAAACACTAAATATCGCATGGAAATGAGCCTAAGACTAAATACCTAGACTAATCATCCTAGATTAGCTACTAGTTTAGTTAAAAGTTGAGAACACCTACTTGTTGGAAGATCGTAGCAGCAGAACCCTTCTTTGTAATCCCTGCAGAGCTTTGCCCCAACCTTAGCTAGCCTAGAATGAGGGTAGCAAAAGGGGTATGTTTATAGGGTTGTCATGGCCGAATGGGAGGTAAGACATGAAATAATGGGGCTTTAAAGCTTGTACATGAGAGATAGGGATAATGTTTGGACAGCTAATCCATGGTCCATATGTCTATAACATATAATTATTTGACAAAAAAATGTAAATGGTGAATGCTAGGATTTGAACCCTGGTCATTGGGTTGAAAGGCAAGTTACTTAACCAACTATACTAGGAAGCCACTTGTTAAGTGAATAATCTTTACATATAATAACTGCGTGTTCCCACTTCTTACATAATAACATATAATTATTTGGCAAAAAACGTAAATGGTGGATGCTAAGATTTGAACCCTGGTCATTGGGTTGAAAGGCAAGTTACTTAACCAACTACATTAGGAAGCCACTTGTTAAGTGAATAATCTTTACATATGATAACTTCGTGTTCCCACTTCTTACATAAACTTCCTAAAGAGTTTATCTAATATTTTTTTTTAGAAAATATTAATAATAATAATTTTTTAATCATTTTTTTATACGGGGTGCTACACCAAGTCTTCGTGCCCTCAAGTTGGAGGTGACCCCAGGGTAGAGCCACTCCAATGTCACCATCGATAAGTTGCCTACTTTGAATTTCAAGTGGCGCTCGTAAGCTTTTGCCCGCTCTTTCTGAACCTCACCGCTCGTTGCGATTTGCTTGCGTGTATGCTCATACCATGTATTATGATGCGGTGGGTGGGTGTGAAGGTGGATAGTGTGCAAAGGTGGACCGGGGCAACCATAAATTGACCTATCATGCTTTGATGCCATGTGGACCTTGATGAACTTAGGTGGACCGGGGCAGTCACAAGTGGCCTTATCATGCATGGACTTCATAACAATGGTTGGAGGGCCGGGGCAGCCGTAGGGGAATCTATTGTGCATGGGTATAGCAATTGTCGGGGGTCCCGGACATCTGTGAATGCTCCTAACATGCTTAAGACTCATGATGAATGAAGGTAGACCATTACATCCGAATATGGACCACTCATGTTTCCTACTTGACATGTGGGTGATATGAATGAATGTACCTGACTTATGAATCATGCCAAGTGGTTCGAGGTGCCAAGACATGTGTTTTCCTAACCCGAAAATGACTTTGAGATGTTGGGGTATGGTTTGGCATTGGAGTTTCCATTCACAAGGGTCGAAGGGGTCAAGGAAGGTGGACATCATGGGGAGAGGCACCTCCTTGTTCCTTAGGTGTAGATCTTCCTTAGTTATGGCTACCCTTGTGTCGCCCGGGACTTGGGAGAGGTGGGTTTGGTCCAACATGGTGGGTGAGGGTAGGAAGGAGTGGGTGATAAATGATGAGGGTGGACCACATGGGTTCCCGGGTTCCCATTAGGAGGGGTCAAAAGGATCAACATAAGTGTACCCGGGGTAAAGGAGCTCTAAGTTTATCTCAACATCCTCAAGGTCCTCACAATATGGTGGTGGATCATCCTCCTCTAGTAAAATGATTGGGCCAAAGTTTTTGGTGGGTGGGTTTAGGAAGGGATCGAAGGTGTCATGGTAAGGGTCATCTAAGGAGAGGAACTCTAGGTCCTCATGGTCCTCACATAGTGGTGAGTCATTCTTCCCTAATGAAATAATTGGGCCGAAGTTCTTGGTGAGTGGATCGGCCATGAGGGGATGACTTGACTTTTTACCTGATATGAGGAACTCTAATTCGAGGATAAGGTCGGGCTCATCAGGTGTGAGGAGGAATAATAGGAGGTCGCTAGTGTAGCAACCAACATTGCAAATCGAGGAGATAGACCCGACACATAGGTGTAGGAGGTCAAGGCTCCTAGGTTGGTTGGCCGCTGTGGTTAACATGCCGGTTAACTTCATTTGCCAAGCTAAGCCCTTAAGAAGATCCCCTAATGTTTCCACTTGGTAGGATGATTGGATGGTGGTGCGATAGGAGGAGAAGGGTATTATGGGGAGGTGTAGCTCCATGGGAGGGCAAACATGGGCCGTGATCTCTCTCATCGGGCTCTCCCTTAACCAAACAACCAGGGGTTCTCCTAAGATAAACTCGGCCCCAACTAGGGAGGGTGGTGTAGGGTGAAGACCACTGTGCGAGGCTTCTCTTTCATCTTCGACATGGGTGGTCTCCATGGTGGGGATAAGGTCCAGATGGGCGCTTGTCCCCACGTGGCCGAGTGTGTGGGCCACTTCTGCTACTGGGATAGGGTGATATATGGTGGGTGGTTTGGTGATAGCCGGAGCATGGCGCACCCGGGGAGGTGAGCAAGGTCGGACGTGGGTTGGATTTGGGAGAGGAAGTAGTGGAGGCCTAAGTTGGGGTAGGATTAGGGTTGGTAGTGGAAGATGGGTGGGTTGAGGTGGATTGGGTTTGTTGGTCTTGGGAGGTGTGTCCCTTATGGGGGAAGATGGCGGGGTGGAGGCGGGGACCAAAGGGGCTTGAGTAGTGTGGTTTGGAGAAGGGGGTTTAGGTTGGGATGTGGTGGCCATCATGGACCTAGGTGGATGGGTGGACTCGGGGTCCACTCGGGTTTGAATGGTGAGGGTTGGGTGAGTGACTTTGGGTTG
This sequence comes from Amorphophallus konjac, assembly GCA_022559845.1. Lineage (NCBI taxonomy): Eukaryota > Viridiplantae > Streptophyta > Magnoliopsida > Alismatales > Araceae > Amorphophallus > Amorphophallus konjac. Next base: position 293,068,724 of record CM040124.1, on the reverse strand, counting down.
GGGTTTGGTGGCCCTCATGGGGGGAACCGGGTCGGTTAGGGGTCTTTTGCCTTTGGGATCGGCCGGTTGTGGAGGGATAGAAGTGGGTCACCCTTGGATTTGGGGAGAGTTGGTGGTGGTGATCGGGGTTGGAATTATTTTGGGTGGTGGAGTTTGGGCCCTAAGGGAGGTCTTGGGTTGACTGGGAGAGAAAGGAGGAGTGGGAGTGCTCCTCGGGTTATGGTTCTCAAGGTAGGAGTGGGAAGGTCGGGGAGCGTAGATCTTCCTAAGCTCAATCTTCATCTCTTCCCATGAGCCTATGGGTTCTTGCCTCCAACCCTTCTTAAGCCCACTATGCGTTCTCACTCCTTCTTGGCTTGTTCCCGAAGCCGCCCCTTGGCCTTGCGGACTCTAGCGTGTCCATAGACCATAGTCCTATCAAAGTTTTTATCCATGGTAGCCTCCCACTTTAGGTAGGCATTAGGACTAGATCCGTCAAAACTGAGGTCCCCATCTACAACAATGTCCAAGAGGAGGGGGTCAATCGAACCCTTGTGGAGGGCCGAGTTGTTGGGAGTTAACCAAAGAGGGGTATACATGATGATGCACTGGGTGGCTCGATGATGGCTCTAAATGTGAATGCACCCTAGGACCAACTTGTAGAGAGATAAGTTGTGAACTTGCTCTGATACCAAATTGATGTGACACAACCCCTCGGACCTAAATTAGCAAGCAAGAGCAACCCGGTGATTTCACTTAAGCGGACTCAACCGCGTAGCGGGCACCCGGGTCCGTAGGTGGACCGGCAATGGGGATGAGGGTCCGGGGTTGGACCTTGGGGTTCCAGGGGTATGACTAGCTAGGGGAGGACCCCAATGGGCCAGGGTTGCCCAATTCACGGGTGGCCGGCACGCTGAGGGCGTGGGTAGTAAGGTCGCTCTCTCAACTCACTCCGCGGTGGTCGCACAATTTGATGAGGTTGCGGGACCGAGCACTTGCCTCACCACCGACGGGCCACTAGAAACGATACTAAGACAAGCAAAAGTAAAACCAGCAGAGGAAGTGACCAGAAGCTCACCTGATCGGTGTGAGGATGCCGATCTAGGCCGGAGACGAGGGCGAGCGGGGAAGCGTGGGCTACCCGCACGCCGCGCCGATGACGCTTCGGCCGAATACCTGCTAGTACATGCACTACACCTCACGCAGGAGGGTGATCGTGGGGTAGGGAAATTAAATTACACCCAAAACTACCTCCACGCAAAGAGGGGCGCTAAGCCGGCCAGGCGGGATAGGGAGGATAGCTAGAGAGGGCGCTGAATGAAGGCTCCGCCGGTTCTGTCCACTTCTGGAACCGCTTGACAGGGAGCTGATGTTGACGCCGCCACGGGCTCTACCGAACTCGGAAGTTGCCGAAACCTGTGCTGAATCCTCGCTGACTGGCCCGGGAGGACTCCTGAATTTTGGTGGAATTTGTGGACGTCGTCGAAGGCCAAGGTAGGCTCTAGGACTGGGCAGCTTCGTTCTGGCTCGGACTGAATCCAGAACACTGCAGTTGGAAGACGAAGTTGCTACGAACACTCCCGAGATCTGAATGATGCGGGGTCAAAACGGTTGTGAGCGTGGCCGAGTCTTCTTGATCAGCAACCAAGAAGGGCCCTAGGGGAGGTCGGAGTCGAGAGAAAGTGTCCGAAGAGTGGGGGGTGTTGGGACTGGCTCTGACTGGACTGACCTGCGCACCCGAGGGAGAATAATTGGAATGGAGGGTCCCAAACTCCAAACAAGGCTCCGTTTGCTGCGCTGGACAAGGGACTGGTAATAGCTTGTCCCGGTCAAACGGCGCACCAAAGGGAGTAAGGATGTGGGCACAGGAGCTTCTGCACTGGGGCTCTGGTCTCTGCTCAGATGCCAGCTACGCGGTCGGATGAGAATGAACCTCCTGGACGGCTCCAAACTCAGATCGAGGCGGGACCGCCTTGCCTGCGAAGCTGACTGGAGGATATTTCCAGCAATATAGAGTGTGTCTTCAGGAACTTGGAGAGGAAGACGGGGTAGGCACTGGAACCCATGGATCTTCAGTTCCTGGTGACCTGAAAACAGAATGAAGAAGAAGGGTGTATGTATGGGTGGGAAAGGGGAAGAAACTTGCAAGGGGTGGCCAATGGAGGTTGTGGGAAAGGGAATGAGGGATCTAGGGGTGATAGAATGGGGTGGGGAATGCTGGGGTCGCAGCTAGGGGAGAGGGAGAGAGGGTTGCAGCTAGAGGTGGGGGAAGAGAGGGAGAGAGAGAGGGCGCAGGTTGGCTTGGAGGGAGAGGGGAATTTGAATTTGGTTTAATGTGGGGTTGGTTAATGTGATCTTGGGAAGGGGAAGGGGTGTGTTGGGGATGTGGATAGGTGCTTGGGGAGGTGGAAGGGGTGACTTGAGAAAATGAATGGTTGCTTGGGGAAGAGGAAGGGTTGCTTGGGAGAATGGAGAGGTGCCTAGGAGAAGTGGATTCTCCCTTGGGGTTGGAGGGGAATTGAATGAGTGTATGGGGAAGGGGAAGGGGTATTAATGAGAAGTGAATGGGGGAGGAGAGAGAGGAATTTTGAATTGGGGTGGGGGAAGAGAGAGAAAGGGGGCGCCCCTTTCTTGAAGAGGTAGAGAGAGAGAGAGGGGGGGGGAGAGAGAGTTTCTCACTTTAGGAGCAAACAAGTGGATTTCAAATTTTCTTTCAATATTTCATTCCTTCTTAAATGGGGGATTGGGGTCCTATTTATAGGAATCTGATAATTTAACATAAGTCCCTGACTTTTGGACTAATAACAAGAAACCAAGGGAAGGGGGGCGCCCATGGACCTAGCCCATTGAATTGGGCCCATTAACCTATCAAACTAACATAATGACTCAAGACTTAGGTAAATGACTCATTAACCTAGGTACTGGACTTAAATAAAAGGAAAATTACATGATAAGAAAATGAAAAATACATCATATGACTCGAAATAAAGTGGCGAACAAGATGAAGCACAGTTGATGAGCATCGGGATCCTCAGAAAAATGTGGAGTAGTCGGAGATGTCCCCATCACTCGTGTGTTGATCCGCTTGATTAGGGGAGCATTCCGTGTACTGGAGAAATGCTGCCCAATTTTCTTCAGGATTTCCCCACTGATTTCATTTCTTTATGTATGTTGAAGTGTGTCTCTGTGTACTGATATTTCTTATCTGCATATCTCAGAGTCCCCTGTCTTCCATTGATGAACTTAGGAGCTGCATGACTGTGCTGGAGTATGAACCTCGCACAGCCCCTAAAATTACAGAATAAATGTACAAATAAACATAGGGAAATTTAATGCAACTTAATCGAAACTCTGAAAACATTCTAAAAATTCGATCAAACATCCCCTTCAGATGAGCCCATGGGCCCATTGATTTGGATTCCTCTATAAAACCCTATGTTGCCGAGCCTTCAACCCCCAGAAAGTCCATCACGCGAAGCCCTGTGTGAGTCGGTGGCAGCGCCACCGACTCTCTTCTCTTATTTGCTGAATCGGTGGCGACGCCACCGAATCACCCTCCTCATGTCATCGCCTTCACCCTGCATCGACTTCTTCTCCGCTGCTACATCAACGCACGTCATCGCCTTCACCCTGCACCGACTTCTCCTCCGCTGTTGCACCGATGCATCTCGTCACCCCTCTGCTGTTGCACCGACGCACATCATCACCTTATCACCCTGCACCGACCTCAACCCCCCATATCTGCATCAACCTCAGCCCCCTTGTTGCACAGACCCCATCCCATTGCAGCATCGACCTTACACCAACCTGCATCGACCTTAGCCCCCTACTGCACCGACCCCAGCCCATTGCTGCACCGACCTCCAACCCTCAACCTGCATCGACCTTAGCCCATTGTTGTACCGACCTCAGCCCTTGGGTCAACCTTCTTTGATCCCCTCCCCAGTCAACCTATGGCCTTTGTCAAAAGCCCGATAAAGCCTTATAATAAATGATTAATGAGTTCAACATCAATAAATTATTAAAAAAATTAATTAAGAAATAAATAATAATAATAAAAAATCAATTAGCTGAGCTTACTTTCTATTTGAATATGCAATTGTGTTTGAACACACTTATCTTTGCTACCTTGCTTGCTTGTTTCACATGCATGTTTGCCGAATATTTGTCATCATCTCGGGCCTCGGTATATCAAATGGTGATCTGTCAAAGGTCATACTAGCTCTGACCAGAAGCTCTCACTATGCGTGATGGTGGTCTTCGGACCTACGTTCTCTGCCATGTACCGAGGGCTCCAGGTAGTGAATGAATTTGAAATGCTTGCTCGAGCTTATGTTTCGTTCCTGTATTATGAATTATCACTCTTGCTGGTTCACTTATGCCTGCACGTTTATATAGCCCCGGGTGGCATCTTATCTTGGTAATTAATCAAGGGTTTTCCTCCCTCTCGGAGGATGTAATGAACGCCATAACATTTATGGTATGGCGGACTTCTGGTCCCGACCTGAATTTCACAATCGACTGACCAAGTCAGATCGAGCGCACAATAAACATGTCACATATGTGACTGGCACGCCTAAAGCATTTAAAAATGTGTCACCAAATTGGCACGCCCGGTGGGACATGAGTCTCCCTTTATCTCTTTACCAAGATAAGATGCCTCCCGAGGCTCTCCCCAAGAATACTGATCGTTTGCTCATTTATTGCATGAAGCGATAATGGTGACAGGACTTGCTGCTCTCACCTTTGGTCCCGCAGTTGTTGCTGGCCATGCTACATACGGGTACCTGGCGGTACCCACCATTTTCGGCACATTCCCACCGATGGTCGGCTTCCCCAACTTTTTGGGGCTTGCCTTCACCAATTTATTACAAGTGGAGCCGAGCGGGGAGAAGACTAGCAAAAAGACTGAGGTCCCGGAGGCCCGATGCTATGCAGGCCCGCTGAGAGGCCCAGTTCAAGTCACCAGCTGCATGGTGCACCACATCACTCATGGGGCTTGCCCCGTCCACAACAGGAAGCCCAGAGGACGCCAGCAGAGGAGCTTCTGGAGGAATACTGCCACTACTGTTACCAGGCATCTCTTCGCATCCGGGAAATCCATTCTCATCGGGGGTGTCCGAGTCTTTTTAGACGACTGTGATGCCCAAGCTATTCCAGACCAGGTGGTCCCTGCCATCCCTACAGACAACTCCTTCCAGGCTTTATCCGGGAGGAGAGCCGAAAGAGAAGAAGAAGGCCGTTGAGGCCAGAAGGAGCTGGCCACACGGCCAAAGAAATGCGTCCCTAAGCGGATCCAACTTGCCCGCGAGGAGCCGCCCGTCTACCTCTACAATCCCAAACCGGAGAGAGTTGGGAGAAGAAGTGAGAGGGGCTTGGCCCCGAAAGAAGAACAAACAACCATAGATGCTCCATGCTTGGAAATTTTCAATGCATGTGTAAGGCAAGCCAATGTCCGAGCTGTTGGGAGAAGATTTAACCAGCCGACAAAGAAAGCCCGGCTGGCTTACATGCCCATGGTACGAGGCCGACAATTGTCTCCCGTCCTTCACCAAGGACGTGATCAAGAAGAGATGACCGATATGGTCAGGAATTACTTTAAAGGCTTGGGGAACCCCTCACTGGGCCAACAACGTTTGCTACAAGCGGCTGCGGCTGAAGAAGAAGAATACTTGTCAAGGGAAGTTGAAGACGAAGAAGAAAAGAAGATGGCATCACCCGTAGATGATAATGGATATGAAGACAGACCAAACTATGAGGCCGATGAAGCCCCTCGCCAGCAGAAGGAAAGGAGAAGAAGAATTTTAGTTTTTGAAAGACTGACCTTCCCAGGTCGAATAAGAAGAAAGATCTCCAGACAAAAGAATGGCATGAAGATCGTTGCATGCAATATGGCCGGTGTAGCCGGAAGATACGGGAGCCTGCCAGAAGAGCCCCAAGAGTTGGCCCGATTAGCCGCAAGGCTGGGGCCGAATACTAGAATGAGCACAGTTGCCAAGGAGAGGCTGCAAATAGTTGAAAGAAAACGGGTGATTCCCGAAGAAGTCACTACGCTAGCGGTCAATGTCGTGACGACAGAAGAAGGAGAAGAGGTTCTGCTAACTGTCTCGCCCGAAGGCGCTTCTGGGGAAGCAATTGAAGGCACTTCCAACACTGTGACCCTGGATCTATCCGTGCTAATGCTGCTGCAATAGTATCAATGGGAGATAGAGCTCCTGAAGAAATAATTACATGAGAAAAATGAACAGTCTTCTGCATCCAAGCAGCCAGAGATGCAGGCTGAATCCTCATGGGGAGGTGTTAACCCCTGTGATTTCCCACCATTATACACTCTGCCCCAGCCAGCAGAGCACAACCAAGCTGCCCCTCCACCACGGGGGTCCCAGCCTTTGCTACCGTCGGTGCTACCCCAGCTACGTAAGTACCACTGATGCACCCGCCACCACAGGTAACCACCCTAACTACTCCATACTGGCAACTGGCGCATTTATACCCAGAGCCAGTGGACCCGGCTGTAATGAACCGGCTCATGGTCGAGAAGATGATAGAAATGAAGCTGGTAGAGCGAGGGGAAGGTGAATATATGGCTTTGATGCTTACCGGGTTCCCTACCTACCTCACCATGTAGCTAAGCGGCTCCCTCCTGGGATCTCTAAGCCGCCAAAATTTAACAAGTTCAACATGCAAGGATCCCCGAAAGAACATATAGCTTATTACATGACCGTCATGGGCAATTTGGCCTCAGACGAGTCATACTTGTTGAAATTCTTTGGGTCCTTTCTCACGGGACTCGCATTTGAATGGTACTCCAGTTTGCCAGCAGGGTCGATCAGCGACTGGGCCGATATGCAGAAAAGGTTTAGAGAGCCGTTCCATGTAACTGAAAGAGAAGTCACTATGGCTGAACTATATACAACTAGGTGGCGGCTAGATGAGACAGCTCTTGACTATATTAAGAGGTGGAGAGACCTCAGAATGAGATGCAAGCGGCCCCCACATCAGGAGGACGCTGTGCAAATTTGCAAACAAAACCTTCGGAGAGAGGTATTAGAGAAAATGATTGGCATGGAGATAAGGTCTTTCGACCGTCTCAATAATGTGGTAGCTGAGATTGAAGCCTTCTTGGCAAAGCATTCTTCAACTACATCCAGTGGTGCCCTGAAGAAGGCAAAGTCAACAGAGCGGCGTCCGGCACCCAAAGAAGCAAATACTGTTGACCTCAAGGCATTTGAGCAGCAAAGAGACAAGGACAAAAAGGTGGCTATGCCTCCACCTAATAAGGCAGAGGAGAAGAAAGATGGTCCCTCACTCAGGGACAAGATGAAGAAAGCCTACTCCTTCCCCAAGGAAAAGATAAAATTGATGTTTGAGTGGGTTACCCAGTACGATAAAATCACTTTGCCCGAGCCGAAGAGGCCTGAAGACTTGAAGAAGAAAAACAGCCCAAGGTTCTGTCCCTATCACCGGATGCTGGGACATCCGATTGAAAACTGCTACATCTTCAAAGATATCATTGAAGGCATGATAAGAAAAGGTGAGCTGGATATGGGGGAGTACACAGTTGATCCCCCGCAACCTCATGAGATGCAGATGAATCGAACAACTGCCAATATGGTGTCTCTATATCAAGCACTATCGGAGGGAGTGGCAGAGTCTAGCACTCAACATACTTATGAGGCATGTTTCCTAACGCCTCTAAAGGAACAACATGGATGGAAATAGATCCCCGTTAAAAGAAAGAAGAAGCCTTCCCCTCGCCCAGCAACAGGGGCGCACATCCGCGACGTGATGCCACGACTAGCCCTGCCGACTCCAGCACTAGTTTGGTTGGACCAGCCGGCAGTAATCAGGATACCCACCTATAACCGGAGCAAGCAAACTCCGCTGGCAGTAAATAAAGCAGTCAGCCCAGCAATCTGGCGACTCCAAGCCTTTATAAATGGGCTAGAAGAATATGAATAGCCCGAATTGCAGCCACTGATGATAAAGGATCACGTCCTGTGGGAAGAGTTGGAGCAGCTTTCCCTAGAACAGAAGAAAGAGCCTAAGAATGCTCAAGAAGATGACAACCTATTCTAGGGGCAAGTGCCATCCAAGAAGAAACAGAAGAAGAAAAGAAAGGCCTGTAAAGCCAAGAAGGAGATAGTGTTCTCCTGCAATACTCTTTCGCCCCTTTTCAACTTGTCCGGGGAAGAAAATGATGAGGACTTTACACCTACACCTGAGGCGAGCCAGGCCGAAGCTACAAGTATGGCTCATGCGACCCGTTCAGGTCGAAAATGGGGGCGCCCACCACCTGCTAATCATAACATCATCTTTAGAGGTGAGCAACCTTATCATACACCGACGCCGGAGGTCAAGGGAGTCCAAGTCCCTCCTCCGCCAGGGTTGTACAGTCAGGTTGGGGGCAGTAGCAGCACTCCCTCCTTCCTGGAATTTCTGAAGATATCCATGGGCAAGCAACCGTGTCAGAAAGCCAGCCCTTTGTCTGGGGGCATCTCCCCTCCACCTCATCAGCCCTTTTTCCAGCCAAAAGAACAAAGGGCCAAGCCGGTGGCGAATACCGAGGGGCAGTCAGGCGACATTGCCGCACTGCAAGAAGAATCGGATCCAAGGTACAATGAAGCGAGTCCATCAGAGGCCATTGCACAAGACTCCTCCAAACCGAGATGGGCGAAGGAGATGAAACTGTCAAATGTTCGGGCCGGAAGCTGAGTAGTGAAGCTGCTTAAAAAGCTCCCGGCAAGATTCACCATTTGGGAGATTCTATCTTTAAGTGAAGAAACTCGACAAGCAATTATTACTACCCTACAGACGCCTGCTCAGTATGAGAGCTGCCTGGCCAAAGTACTATCGGGGGCGAATGTGACCTGCACCGAGGAAGACATGCTGCTACCTACTCTCAGTCACAACAGACCCTTGTATATGAGGGGGCAACTGAACGGCCAGCCACTGAGCCGGATTCTTGTAGACCCGGGTGCAGCCGTCAACATACTGCCTTACAGAATATACCGGAAATACTACTTTAATGTGCACCTGGATAAAGTTGGGGATATGCGGATCGTCGGCTTCAATCAGAAATGTGAAACCCCACTTGGCGTGGCAGAATTTACTCTTACCATGGCGGATTTCACTACCAGAGTCTAGTTCCATGTCATTAACTCCAATACCACATATAAGGCACTGCTTGGCTGTCCTTGGCTGCATGAGAACTTGGTGGTGCCGTCCACGTTGCACCAGTGCATCAAGTATAATCATGATGGAAAGGAGGAGAGAATATTTGTTGACCTCCACCCATTCGATATTTTCGAATGTCAAATGTTGGATGCACCCTTCTATATGGAGCAGCCGCAGCAGACCCCCAAGGCAAAGACTTCCTCCCAGTCATCAAAAACAAATTCTGGTGATGATTGGTTCCTGCCGCCGCCACTAGGCTATATTAACCCCTGGGCAGTATCACACATTGCCTGCACAGGAGATGTGGGCAGGATTGCACCTCCCGCCATAAGTCCCATGACGAATGAACCTGAAGTTGACAAGCATTATGGACACATTAAAGTACTGGAAGGCCTCACCAAGCCGATAGCCAACCTCGACCACTGCACGGTCATGCCCATTAAGATGCTAGACATAACCCAGCCCGAAGGCCCCACTAGTCTACTTTACACAGCTGAAGAGCATGCTACCCGGGAAGACGCTGATTGTCGCCTCCCGGAAGATCTGGAGAATCCCACAGTCCCCATTCAAGGACTGACTTTCATCTCAGATAAGGTGGCAAGATTGTTCATAAAATAACATGTCCCCTTTCAACAGCCCCAGAAAGAGAAGGAAGCATTCCACAAGCTTTGGTACCCTGCCAATCTGGATAAGGAGCTAAGGAGTATATCCCAACACCCGGGGCTGGGATTCTCACTGGAAGAATATTACTACAGTGGATGATATGAGGTAGATACCATCGCTATCTTCCCTTTGACGGAGGAAGGCTTGCCGAGGGCAACTTATGATGAGTACCCGACAGAAGCTGAACAAGTCCAAGTGCCTCAACTGCTGGGCCAAGAGATAGAAGTCACCACCGCCTGTAGATGCTGGGAACAGGTCCGCTGCGAAGAAACGACACTACAGGCCAGATTTGACTCGGCTAACAACAGTGAAGCCGAAGATATTGAAGAAGGAGCATCCAGTTACTCCTGCGGCCCTCCTCTAACAATGATGGCAAGATGCCTCCAATCGACTGATGAGGTTGCTATCACAGTTGATCAAATGAGCCCCGCTGCTAAGACATAGCCAACCAGGGGCCAGCTAGCCCCACTAGAGGTGCGGTGACCCAAGCCGACGAGGAAGCAGGGCCGCCCCCATGTTCGGCGGAGCTGTAATGTCATACCCCCGACTTAGCAATGAACCGGTCTCATCCTGTCAAAGATAATGATTGGCCATACGAAAATAAAGCTGAAGAGGATTTGCCAGAGGGGCAACCAACGTCACTGTCATCACCCAAGTTGCCATTGCCTGAAGGAATCTGGGGGCAACATAACAAGGACGTCGAGGTCTTAGAACTCGATGATGATATACAAGATTTCATTGATTTCAGCCAGCACCTTCAGAAATTGAAGATGGAGGCCAAGCCACAGTTGACGAATTAATAGAGATTAACCTGGGGAATGAAGGTGATCCCCGGCCTACTTTTCTTAATGCCCGGCTCTCTTCAGAAGAGCAGGTATTATACATCCAACTCCTACAAGAGTTCCAAGATTGCTTTGCCTGGAGCTACAAAGAGATGCCAGGACTCAGCCCTGAAGTTTCACAACATGAGCTGGCTATAAATCCCAAGGTGGAGCCATTGAAACAGCCGTCGCGGCGTATGAGGCCAGAACTCATCACCCAAATATGCAAAGAAGTTGACAAGTTGATTGATGTAGGCTTTGTCAAAGAAAATCAATACACCACTTGGCTGGCCAATATTGTGCCTGTCAAAAAGAAGAATGGACAGATCCGGATATGTGTGGATTTCCAGGATCTGAATAAAGCTTGTCCAAAAGATGACTTTCCGGTGCCAATAATAGAAGTCATGATAGACGCCACGACCGGTCATGAGGTCCTCTCCTTTATGGACGGCTCATCCGGCTACAATCAGATATGGATCGCGGAGCATGACCGGGTTCATACTGCTTTTCGGATCCCCAAGGGTATCTATCAGTACAAAAGGATGCCGTTTGGGCTGAAGAATGTCGGTGCAACCTATCAGCAGGCGATGACCCGAATTTTTGATGAGCTGCTCTACCACAAGGTTGAGTGCTACATAGACGACCTAGTTGTCAAGACAAGAAGGAAGGAAAATCATCTGTAGGATCTTTGAATTATATTCCAGCGGCTCATGCAATATGAGCTGAAGATGAACCCGTTAGAATGTGCCTTTGGGGTGTCCAGTGGCAAATTTTTGGGTTTCATTGTCAGGCATCGGGGAATTGAAATAGACCTTGCAAAGATCAGGGCAATTCAAGAGCTGCCTCCGCCGAGAAACCTCTCTGAGCTTTGGTCCCTCCAAGGCTAGCTCGCCTATATCCGGCGATTCATATCCAACCTGTCAGGGCGGTGTCACCCTTTTCACAAGTTAATGATGAAGGATGTCCCATTTTATTGGGATGAAGAATGCCAGATGACTTTTGACAAGCTAAAAAATTATCTGAGAACTCCTCCAGTGCTCGGTGCACCGGTGAAAGGGCGGCCGCTAATTCTATATATAGCAGCCACACACCATTCTCTGGGGGCAATGCTGACCCAAAATAATGAAGAAGGAAAAGAGCAGGCCCTCTACTATCTCAGCCAGAGGTTGGTGAGAGCCGAAGAAAAATACACATACATTAAGAAGGTCTGCTTGGCTCTGGTTTTCGCAGCTAAGAAGCTCTGACACTACATGATGTCGCATGAGATCAAGCTGATATCCAAAGCAGATCCGCTGAAGTACATTCTATCCCAACCGGCACTTAAAGGCCGCTTAGGCAAATGGGCAGTAATTCTCATGGAGTTTGATATCTCCTACGTGTCGCAGAAAGCTGTCAAAGGCCAGGCTATCGCGAATTTCTTTGCCACACACCCGGTGCCTGAAGACTACCCACTAGAGGCAGAACTCCCCGAAGATGAGACCCTAGAAGCAGATCAAGTGCAGCATACCCTTTGGCAATTGTACTTTGATGGTGCCTCCAGAATTGACACTCCAGCAACCGGAGCAGCTAGGGTCAGGGCTGGTGTAGGCATAATCCTGAAGTCCCCCGAGGGGGAGGTCATATATACCTCTTGTTCGATAAACAAGCCATGTACAAATAATGAGGCTGAATATGAGGCTTTAATTATTGGGTTGCAAATTGCCCTCTCCATGGGAATCCGAATGCTCGAGGTGTTTGGAGACTCTATGCTGGTCGTGAAGCAAGTTGGAGGAGAATTTGAGGTCCGGAAGCCGGAGCTCCTTCCCTATCACCAATTGGTGCTGCGCCTAATGGCGAAATTTTACCTCATCCTAATGAACCATGTTAATCGAGGTCAGAATGCTCAAGCAGATGCCCTTGCAAAGCTGGCTAGTTCCTTGGCAGTCCCGCCAGATCAGAGCCTGAATATAACTGTCATCAACAGATGACAAGTCCCCAGCATGATAGAGATCCCAGCAAAGGGAGAAGAAGATGAAGTCCTGGCTGTAGAAGAAGTCCAACAGCCTGATTGGCGGGAGCATCTCCTACACTGGTTCCAACACCGGTAGCTCCCGAAGGAAAAAGAACAAAGAATGAAATTGACCATAATCAAGGATTCTTATGAAATGAGGAACGGAGCGTTGTTCCGGATAATGGCGGATGCCCGAAGGAAAATCTTGCTTCGTTGCTTATCCATGAAGGAAGCTTGGCAGGTAATGCAAGAAATTCATGCCGGGTCAGCCGGGGCACACCAGGCCGGTCTGAAGATGAAAATTGAAATAAAGAAATTGGGATACTACTGGCCCACTATGTTCGATGATTGCTGCAAGTTCGCCAAAGCTTGTCAGAAATGCCAAGAACACGCCACCGTGTCAAAGAGGCCACTAGTGCCACTGCATCCCACCATCCCGAGTTGGCCGTTTGCCTAATGGGGCACAGACGTGGTAGGTCCTCTGCCAACATCATCATCAGGGTGCAAATATATCTTGGCGGCCACGAACTACTTCTCTAGATGGGCAGAAGCGATAGCGCTAAGGGAAGTGACCGGGGAGCTAGTCGCGAGGTTCTTCCGACAAAACATAATATTCCGGTTTGGGGCCCCCAGTCGCATCGTCTCCGACAATGGCAGCCATTTCAGAAACCAGAAGGTATATCGACTGGTTGATAAATACAAAATTGATTGGAGGACATCATCCCCTACAATCCCCAGGCCAATGGGCTCGTAGAAGCCTTCAACAAAACACTTTGCACTTTGCTGGCGAAGATTGTTAATTCCAGTAAGAAAGATTGGGAAGAAAGAATGTACGAAGCGCTGTAGGCTTATCGTACAGTTTATAAAACCCCAACTGGCTACTCACCGTTTTTCCTTGTATATGGGTCAGAGGCGGTGGTGCCAATTGAACTTGAGGTTCCATCTCTGCGGGTCGCCATTCAACATGGCCTGGCTAGCGGTGAACAAACTAATACAGAAAGAAGATTTGAGGAGCTTGTCGAACTAGAATGAAGGCGACTCCGGGCATAACAGAACATCCAATTATATCAGGCTCGCATGACCCGTGCTTTTGATAACCTGGTCAAGGAGCAAGAATTCAAGAAAGGCGACATTGTCATGGTCAAAAGAAGAGAGGTAATGGCAGCTAACCCCAAAGGGAAGTTGATTGAAAATTGGGTGGGCCCGTATGTTGTGCATCGGGTCTACGAGGGAGGCGCTTACATCCTGGTGGATCACAAGGGCGCCGTTTAGTTTTCCCCTCTCAATGGGAAGCATATGAAGTTATATCGGGTGGCCGCACCAGCACCTGAAGATTGAATAAACTCAAAGGAGCTTCACAGTCCGAACACAGTCCCACCGGGTCACAATGCCCCGTCGGACCTTACGTCCGCACGGGTGAAGAAGACCTTTTCTTTGCACAGGCATTAACCCCATGCCTGCGAATACCCTTCAACAATGCCCCCGACGGACCTTACGTCCGCACGGGTGAAGAAAACCTTCCCCTTGCACGGGCATAAACCCCATGCCCACGAATGCATCCATGCGGTGACAGGCTTTATGCCTCAGCCGAATGTTACTCAACAATGCCCTGACGGGCCTTATGTCCGCACGGGTGAGTAAGCTCTTCCTTTGCGTTGGCATTATCTTCTTGCCAATGAATAAACCCTTCTCTCGGCGCAATGCTTTGTGCCCTAGCCAACCTTTACATAATATCGCCATTGCAGACCTTACGTCCGAATCGGCGCAGAAACTCTTCCTTTACGTTAGCATTACCCTCTTGCTAACGAATAAACCCTTATATCAGTGCAAGGCTTAGTGCTCTAGCCAACTTTCACACAATATCGCCATTACGGGCCTTACGTCTGAATTGGCATAGAAACTCTCCCTTTGCGTTGGCATTATCTTCTTGCCAACAAATAAACCCTTCTCTCGGCGCAAGGATTCGTGCCCTAGCCAACTTTTACACAATATTGCCATTGCGGACCTTACATCTGAATCAACGCAGAAACTCTTCCTTTGCGTTAGAATTACCTTCTTGTCAACGAATAAACCCCTTTTGGCGCAAGGCTTCATGCCCTAACCATCTACTTACACAATATTACCATTGCGGGCCTTGCGCCCGAATCGGCAAAAGTTCTATCCCTCGCGTTGGCATTAGTTCTTGCCAACGAATAAACCCTTTTCCGGCGCAAGGCTTCGAGCCCTAGCCGTCTACTTACACAATATTGTCATTGCGGGCCTTACGCCTGAATCGGTAGAAATTCTATCCCTTGCATTGGCATTGACCCTTACCGACGAATAAACCCCTTTCGGCACAAGGCTTCGTGCGCTGGCCCACAAACGCTTGTAACTTTTAATCATCATACATAAAAAAAAATGAAAAATGGGACTTAAAACGGAGGTGCCCCACCAGACTTGTTCCTACACAGGGATAAGGGCAAAAATGGCAATAACTCAGTTGTGGCGAAAACCCGAAAGGGCACTGTAGACAAAATTGGGTATCCCACCACGTGAAAATCCGAAAGGGTGCGTGGGCAAAAGCAAGAGGGGGCCAGTGCCCACGAAAACCCGAAAGGGCGTTTGTACCGGTAATGTGGTTAAAAAAATGTTGTATCTTTCTGCCGAAGGACCCGTTCTAGGGTCAAATTCTTAAACATTCTCACAGCAGAACATCCCCATATGTCCCACCGGAGAATAAACCACTAATAGACATTTCCAAAGCCTGACTGGAATAGGCCTTCCGCTTGTTCTAGTGAAAAATTTAAACCTATCTTTGCTTCGGCATCTAACCCGATGTCGATGAATACATCTACCCTGACCTTCGTCATCATCGGCGAGATTAGTGAATGAAACTGATGCGGGACGGCATGAGACTCGACTCGGACTTGTTGTGAACCTGGGACTCTAGGTGATGACACGACCCAAAGACGACGTGACCAGCGACGATACGAGTGGCTCGGCACCTAACATGGTTCCTGAAGAGGCGAACGTGTCCCAAACAAGAAGTACTCACTCACGATCGTCCCTAGTGAGGGAAACGTGTCGATCTGCACGGTTGAGAAATCGGCATTGAGTCTCGGGTGGTCAACTCACTCTCGTGCTCGGAATGAGTCACGGGATGGGTCTCGCACTCATTTCTCACAGCGGTGATTAAAAATAACTAGCTAAGAATTAAACTAACTAAAATGCAGCGGCTTAAGAGCCTATATAGAACAAGCAAATACGACAAACAGGGAGGCAAGTTGATGGGGACATCAATGGCTTATGGGATGTATTAGTGAGTATTTGGCTTGTATAGGTGTGTCTTATGGGTTGTATGAGTTTGTAATTGTGTATTTGTTTGATTTCTTTCATTTGGGCTCCCTTGTAAGGCTTTTAACAAGCCAATGGGCCATATTCCATGTAGAATACATCAATGGGTTGCATTTAGAAGAGTCCATTAAGGGGTTAGTTCATATTGGGTTCATATTGGTCTTTAACTCACTTAAAGGCCCAAGTGGGCTTTTCCCCTCTCATGGACCACCAAGGTTTGGAACGCCCAAGGCTAGACATGAGTTATTGGACTTGAGTTGGTTGGCCTTGGACCAGCCTAGGCCCAAGAGAAGCCCATGAAGGGGGCGCCCTCTTCTTTGGCCTTATTAGGCTAGGTAGGTGAAATTTAGGTGAAGTTTGAATGGAATTATATAGTTTGATTAGAATTTGTTTAATATGTTTTGACCACATGGGAGAAATAATTTCTTCCATCCCCTTAATACCCCTTTCAGATCTAGATTTGAGATCATTTTGAGTCTTTTTACATTTTGTATAAATCCTTGTATTTTCACATTTTGTTGGAATTAATGAGAAGTAATTGTGTGAATTTCTTGGAGCTCTTGGAGCTTGGTGCGCCCCCCTCCCTCTCCCTCTGGAATTCCTTCTCCCTCCTCTATATTTCAGGGTTGTGACCCTTCTATCTTAGCCCTTCCACATCTAATTTCATTCTGTGCCGCCGCCGCCGCCGCCGTTCGTGCCACCGTCGAGCCGCCACGAGCAATCGTCGGAAGTTCTGTCCAGGTTCTATTTTTCAGGATAGAAGGCCACTCCGAGAATTTTAGCTCCAAATTCTCTCATCTTCTGGAGTTGATATTTTCAGGGTACGTTATAGGTTCATCATGACCCTCCAGAGAAATTGAAAAAAAGTTATAGCCCCGTCTTATAATTTTCCATTTTTGTGCATCTCCACCCACCAATTCTGCCTTTTGTTCAGATCCAGTCAAAGCCACCATGAGTTTTGCCTTCTTGGTCCCCTTTTTGATTTTTTTCTAGAACCCCCAAAATTATTGGAGGTTCTGCCTACCATCCCATCCACCCAAGAATTTTCTTGGAATTTCCACAGGCCTCCACCTATTTTCTAAAATTCACTTTTAGATCCCTCTACAGTTCTGCCTACCTCTATCCAGATCTGACTACCCGCCAGTCTAAAATACGTTTTCTTACCCAAATCTCAACAAAACCTTTCACAAAAAATATTTCCGTTTTCCTCTCCCTCCCCTCTATAACGTTCATGAAAAGCTCAAAGCCTAAATCTGAGGTCTACTCCGCGGTCAAAGGCAGTTCTCAGGAAACTGCTCTGCTGTTCTGAGATTTCGGGAACTATCCAACAGCAACTTGAAAAATCAACAAAGGCCAGATCTGTGGAGATCCAGTTCATCTCTTTGGTCCTAGATTGAAGGACTTCGAAAGAGCTTTCCAACGGTATCTCCTGTGCTTCGATCCAAGATCAGGATTGATCGCAACAGCCGATCTCGCCGGAGCGTGCGCCTGAAAACAGAAGCAGCAGATCCGTGGGTACTCTTTCCGACCGGTGCCGATCGGAGCCGCCCGGCCTCCGGCCGGCGAACCAGCGTGCCGCCATCCCAGGAAGCACTTCCCCAGGCGTCCCCACCACAGTGGTGCCACCCCGGTCCCACACGGCCCCACCGACCAGCGCGTGGGCCCCACAACCAGCAGCATATGCCGTCCGAACCACGCCGACGGGGTGATCAAGTGCAGCCCGTCAACTCGAGATCGGTCCTCCCGGGCCCACTTGTGTAGCCTTTTACCTCCCTGCGTGGAGTGGGTGATATTTCATTGCTGTAATTTAATTCATTACTGTTACCGGGAGTTACCGAATTCGGCCGGGATCGTCTTCCCCACGCCGGGAGCGTGGAGGTATCGTGTTCTCTCCCTTGCTCGGTAACTTGCTTTATTCGTATATATTTCATATGCCGCTGCTAGAGAGCATGATAGGGTAATTAGCTCACTTCATATTATTACATTACCGCTGCTGCGAGAGAGAGCGTGACCGTCCCGTGACCCGATCCGGGCACAAGAGAGAATTGACCACCCTAGCTCTTGCCGATTTCTCAACCGCGCACGTCCGACGCTTCCCTCGAAAAGGGACGATCGTGAGCTTGCTTAGAGTCAGAGGATCACATATCCATTTGGAGTCGAGTCGCGTGTCCGTCCCGCATCAGTTTGGTATCAGAGCGAGTTTGAGTCTAGGGTGTCTAAAATCAAAAAAGAAACGAGTGTCATTTACGTCTAGTCTAAGTGTTAGTCGGTCTAAGGTTGCATCCGCATACCATTGTTCGGTATATAAAAAGGTGTTGTCCGAACGTTAGGCTACGCCTATCGGGAAGACCACACACTTGCGCGAGTGATCTTCGGATCGATTAACTCCGCCAAGTACCGAATCTTGGTCGTGTCTAGGTTGGTAGTCGAGTCGGTATTCCAACTTTGCATTACTTAGGGTCGTGTCTAGTGTTTTGTCCAAGTGTCGGCATGGCCATCCACTAGCTTCCCTGTGTCCCATGGATTACCGAACACCCGGATCTTATCCATGGTGGCGATACTATCTAAAATGGAAGGACCACCCGAACCACCCCAAAAGGCCCGAAGCCCAGGACTTCTATGGCTCCGAAAACCCGAGTGACTACTTAGAGTGGGAAGCAGTTATGAACGACTACTTTGAGTGTTATCTTACGTCCGGTCCCGCGCAAGTCGACTTAGCAAAAAGGTGACTTTTCTATGAGGCCGTCGAAACATGGAGGGACATCAAGTACTTCCGAGAAGATAGGAGGCTAAGGCCCATCGAGTCATGATGGGATATGAAGAGAGCGCTTAGGAGGGTCTACCTTCCCCGTCCACCAACCTCCAACTACGGGGGTCATACCACTAGCCATCCCCACCAACTCACCCGCAAGTGGGCCACACCTCCAACCAACCCCGCCCCTTCACCCCCATCCAAGCCCTCCAAAGCAACCCCACTCAAGTGGTCCGCCCCGTCGCCTCCAACCAACCTCCCCTTGGCTTCCCCGTCCAATCCCACCCAAGCACCTCCAACCAAGTGGAAGCCCCGCTTCTAGTCGAGTCTAGGTCCACACCCGAGCCGAGAGCCGAGGAGCAAGACCACTCCGAGGTCCCCACTCCAACCCGCTCCTTTGAGGAAATCGAGAAAAAGTTTTGGGATTGGATGGAAAGGACACGTGCTTCTTCACCATCCGTGAGTGCTCCATTGCCATCTATTTCCGAACTTTATTCGGAACCATCTTATTGGGAGCCACCAAAACCCGAGCCACCCGTGTTTCTTACGGGAACGCTATACGTAGCCGAGCCACTACTTAGTTGGCTCAAGGATGGCTTGGTCACGCTTCCTTACCCATCCATGGACCTCACCTTACAATTAGTGCCCGTCAACTCCTTCCACACTACCTTTCGGTCTAGTCACCATGTTGATATATTGGATGACCTTATTATAGGATTAGACACGTAATGGAAGTTGACGCATTTATTGGCCCAAAGCTTCGACCAACCCACTAGTCTTAGCTTCACCCATCCGGCCTTAGGGTCCATTACCTCCGTGTGCACCGTGGGTTGTATCACCACAGAGGTTCTCTTATTCCTCCCCATGTCGGCCGAACCTGACTTCATACCCTTTTGCCCGAGGGAGGAACCATACATCCTACACATGATCACCGTCCCACCTACAATGCATGAAGGTGACTATCCACACCTTCGAGACTTCTACATCGAGGACCATGACTTGTGGGAACCCACCACAAGGGGTCATACCTTCTTTGATCCCTTTGACCCATTCCCTAGTGGACCCTTAGACCCTCCATATATACTTCCTTTCTTCGAGAGAGTCCACTACCACACCCCTACCCCACGGGCCGGGTCCTCTACCTTCACCAAGCCTATTTTTGATACACCCACACCCGGCTTTTCCACACCCGGCTCTCCTAGCCCTCTCAAGTCTCCCAAATCCAAAGGGCCGTCCATGCATGATTGGGTCATACTTGGACGTTTAGGTGTTCCCCATGTCACCCATCTCCGGTTACATAACATGCATGTATGGCACACGTTCGGGTGTCCTGGTCCGCCGTCACCCATGTACGGGTCGGACTAACAATAGGTTTGTCTAGGGTCATGCATGAGTTGGTGTGTTTCTTTGTGTGGTTTGTTTGGTGTGGTGTGTTTTGAGTCGATTGTTTGTGTGGTTTGCATATGTGTGTTAGTGCATGGTAAGTCTGCATGTGTCTTATGTAAAGCTCGTTGATGTTAGTCCCTTGAGAGGTGAGTGGACTCGCTCGATGAGTATGTGATCGGCTCTACATCTATACCCGGATCTAGTCACCTATAGGGACCCAACGGTGAATCCTAGTGAATCTTCAAGCCGCCTCCTCCCTTTGAGAGTGACCCCACCCGGAGTGACCACCTCTAGCCCTATTTCCACAGTAGCTTGTGCATATCGAGTATATACGGAATGAGCAGGTGACGATCACATGGAGTGGAGCGTACCTGTGCTACTTGGTATGGTGATGGATTCGTCGGAGCTATTCACGCAGCAGCACCCCTTACTCGAGGGGGTCGAGTTCCTCCCACCCGGGGAGAATTGATGGGGACATCAATGGCTTATGGGATGTATTAGTGAGTATTTGGCTTGTATAGGTGTGTTTTATGGGTTGTATGAGTTTGTAATTGTGTATTTGTTTGATTTCTTTCATTTGGGCTCCCTTGTAAGGCTTTTAACAAGCCAATGGGCCATATTCCATGTAGAATACATCAATGGGTTGCATTTAGAAGAGTCCATTAAGGGGTTAGTTCATATTGGGTTCATATTGGTCTTTAACTCACTTAAAGGCCCAAGTGGGCTTTTCCCCTCTCATGGACCACCAAGGTTTGGAAGGCCCAAGGCTAGACATGGGTTATTAGACTTGATTTGGTTGGCCTTGGACCAGCCTAGGCCTAAGAGAAGCCCATGAAGGGGGCGCCCTCTTCTTTGGCCTTATTAGGCTAGGTAGGTGAAATTTAGGTGAAGTTTGAATGGAATTATATAGTTTGATTAGAATTTGTTTAATATGTTTTGACCACATGGGAGAAATAATTTCTTCCATCCCCTTAATACCCCTTTCAGATCTAGATCTGAGGTCATTTTGAGTCTTTTTACATTTTGTATAAATCTTTGTATTTTCACATTTTGTTAGAATTAATGAGAAGTAATTGTGTGAATTTCTTGGAGCTCTTGGAGCTTGGTGCGCCCCCCTCCCTCTCTCTCTGGAATTCCTTCTTCCTCTATATTTCAGGGTTGTGACCCTTCTATCTTAGCCCTTCCACATCTAATTTCATTCTGTGCCGCCACCGCCGCCGTTCGTGCCGCCGTCGAGCCGCCACGAGCAACCGTCGGAAGTTCTGTCCAGGTTCTATTTTTCAGGATAGAAGGCCACTCCAAGAATTTTAGCTCCCAATTCTCTCATCTTCTGGAGCTGATATTTTCAGGGTACATTATAGGGTTCATCATAACCCTTCAGAAAAAATTGAAAAAAATTTATAGCTTCGTCTTATAATTTTCCATTTTTGTGCATCTCCACCCACCAGTTCTACCTTTTGTTCAGATCCAGTCAAAGCCACCCTGAGTTTCGTCTTTTTGGTCCCCTTTTTGATTTTTTTCTGGAACCCGCAAAATTATTGGAGGTTCTTTCTACCGTCTCATCCACCCAAGAATTTTTTTAGAATTTTCACAGGCCTCCACCTATTTTCTAAAATTCACTTTTAGATCCCTCTACAGTTCTGCCTACCTCTGTCCAGATCCGACTACCCGCCAGTCTAAAATACTTTTTCCTACCCAAATCTCAACAAAACCTTTCACAAAAAATATTTCCGTTTTCCTCTCCCTCCCCTCTATAACGTTCATGAAGAGCTCAAAGCCTAAATCTGAGGTCTACTCCACGGTCAAAGGCAGTTCTCAGAAAACTGCTCTGCTATTCTGAGATTTCGGGAACTATCCAATAGCAACTTGAAAAATCAACAAAGGCCAGATCCGTGCAGATCCAGTTCATCTCTTTGGTCCTAGATTGAAGGAATTCGAAAGAGCTTTCCAACGGTATCTCCTGTGCTTCGATCTGACATCAGGATTGATCACAGCAGCCGATCTCGCCGGAGCGCGCGCCTGAAAATAGAAGCAGCAGATCCGTGGGTACTCTTTCCGACCGGTGCCGATCGGAGTCGCCCGGCCTCCGGCCGGCGAACCAACGCGCCGCCATCCTAGGAAGCGCTTCCCCAGGCGTCCCCACCACAGTGGTGCCACCCCGGTCTCTCACGGCCCCACCGACCAGCGCGTGGGCCCCACAACCAGCAGCATATGCCGTCCGAACTGCGCCGACGGGGTGATCAAGTGCAGCCCGTCAACCCAAGATCGGTCCTCCCGGGCCCACTTGTGTAGCCCTTTACCTACCTGCGTGGAGTGGGTGATGTTGTGTCTCTGAGGTCATTTGAGTCATTCTGTGGTCTCTTAGGTCATTCGACATCATTCTATAGTCATATGAGTTCTGTGGTATTCTTGGTTTTGATAATGGCTTAACACTATTAGTCATTGTTGTTTATCACTCTCCATGTATTTGGTTTCATGATGTTGGGTTCGGTGCAGTATTCAGAGGGGGGGGTGAATGAATATAACCCGTTTAAAAAACCTTCACCCAATTAAAAACAAGAATAATAACAAGACAGATTCGACAATCTGAAGCTCAACTGGAATTTCGCTCTCTTGACAGATAAAGATATTCTAAGAAAACTAATCAACACTTCTGCTCAAACAGAAGCCAAATGCTTAGAGCGCCCCTATGCAATCATCTAGCGGGAGCCAAAGCAGATAAACCAAACCACAATGCACAAGGGATTTTTAGGTGGTTCGGTTGTAATGCCCTGGATCTTTCGGATCCTTGTTTTTGGGTCCCGGATCTGGTTTCTTGGAGTGTCCGACTCCGAGGTGCCCGAAGTTTCATTTCGGACATCTTTCGTGTTCGGATCGGCGGGATCCGGAGTTGTTTCGGAGGCCCGGAAGCGTTCCGCGGCTTTTCCGCGTGTGTTTTCCGATTCCCGGTGTGTGTTTCGGTAATTCCTTCGGAACCTCGTTACGGGTGAACGGGGCTGTTCACCAGGGCGCGAGTGGTACCGTTGCGATCGGTGTGCTCCGGGGATCGCAGAAATGTGATTTTCTATTTTTTGATATTTTCGGGGATTTCCGGATTTTCTATATAATAACCTCCTTTTTCTCTCTCCCCATCTCATTTTCTCTCTTCCCTCCCTCTCTCTTCTCTCACGTTCTCTCCTCTCCCCCTCTCACTCCGGGCGGCCGACGGAGGCGGCGAGGGCGGGGCGGCGTGGCTCGTGGGGCGTGGAGCGACGGGTACGGGATGAGGATCGCGGTGGTGGAGGCGGTTCGTGGGATCGTGAACCGGCGAGGGTTTAAACGGCGTTTTCTTCGTGGATCGGCGTCCACGGTGCGTCGAATCTTCGGTGGAGGTAGGGAGATGGACCCTCAACCCGTGTACTTCAATTCCCGCGAGTTTCGTAGGCCGTGGTGAGCCGAGCGGGCTAAACGGGGTGATTTGGGAAAAATGCATGTTTTTGGGGTGTGAGCCGAATCTTGTGTTTTGATCGTGTTTTTGGGGTTTAAATGGGTCCTCTCGGTGCTAGAGGGGTTGGGGAATGTTTCCCTCTTTGTTTCCCCATCACCCGGGGGTGATCGGGGCGTGGAATGGATTTTCCCGCCGTTTCTACCATTTTCGGGCGCGGACTGAGAACGCGCTAGCTTCCAGTAGCGCGTTCTTGAGTGTCGCGCTGCCCCGACGGGGCGCGTTCATCGGAGAAGATGAACAGTAAGGCGGTTCTTGTCGCGCTCTAGGGTCCCAGCGCATTTTTGGTTGTCGCGCTATAGGATCATAGCGCGACCTGGTCTGGTCGCGCTATGGACCTATAGCGCGTTCTTGCTGAACGCGCTAGGTTTGCATAGCGCGTTCTTGCTTAACGCGCTATGCATGTGTAGCGCGTTCTTGGGGTGGCCTGCCGGGCTGCCCGAGGCGGACGGTCTGCGGCTGATCGTGCTCCCCTTGGGCCGTGTGTGTCCTGGACACCCCGTGGAGTTCCGTGACCGTGTCTTTGGGTGTCCAGAGGTTTGGTTTACCTCGATTAGCGTTCCTGTGAGTTTAAGGGTCCGAGTGACCTTCTAGTGTTCCGATTGTGTTGTGTTGGTCTTCGGTCGACCCGGTTGTGACCCAGTGGTCGACCTTTGGCCTTGTGAATGTCCCGGGCACCCCGTGGGTTTTGTTACCGTGTTTTAGGGTGTCTGGAGGTACCGTGCTACCTCGATAAGCATGCCCATGGGATTGGTGGGTCCAGGCGACCCCAGGTATTCCGAGCTTCCGTGTTCGTGCCAGATCGTGTCACCGTGTGTCGGTGTGAGTGCGGTGAGGTTTCCCCGCAAGTCGTGGCTTCTCTGGAAGGTGGCTTCCTAGTGGGCCAAGCGTGTGGCCTTGGACGGTGAGTCCAGCTTCCCAGCCTGAGGCTGGGGGTTTCTTAAGTTCCCTCCTCGAGGGATGGGTCTCGGCAGTGATGAACTGCCTCGTGAGTTGTCGCATTGTGGTTTTGGACCTAGGGATTAAGCCAGATTGACGGCTCAGTGTTGTCATGTGCAACGGTCTTGACCTCGAGTCTTGTGACTCAAAGGCCGTTGAGTTGTAGGTCTAGTGGGCTGTCCAGAGTTTGGTGGCGTCGTGCCACCTGTTACTCCGTATTACTC
The DNA here is from genome assembly GCA_022559845.1 of Amorphophallus konjac. Lineage (NCBI taxonomy): Eukaryota > Viridiplantae > Streptophyta > Magnoliopsida > Alismatales > Araceae > Amorphophallus > Amorphophallus konjac. The sequence continues at coordinate 293,043,976 of CM040124.1, read as the reverse complement.
GTAATGAGTGCGTGCGTGGTTTCTGTGTCCACGTTTCTGTGATCCTCCACTAGTCGTAGCTTCCTGCGCACGCGTGTGCGGACCCACCTGGGAGTGGTGGAGAGCGCGACCCGGTGAGACGCGGTTTTTAGGCTGGTTTCCGTCGGCCCCTTGCCTTTGCCACCAGAGTCCGGTGGGGGGGAAAACCAGCTAGAGGACCCGACCTAGAGCAGATGGTCTGTGTGTGCACACGTAGTTGGGGGCTTAGGACACGTGCTGACGAGCGCGACCCCAGCTAGTCCTTGTTGTGGTACTTGTTGCGTGTCTGAGTCTCACGCCCGGGGCGTTGTAGCTAGACACTTGTGACGCGGTATAAGACGTCAGGGGACGCATCCGGTCGTTCTTCTAGTGGGTGGTACTCCTGTCGAGTATGGAGTGACAGACTGTCAGTCTCTGTGTCTTTGACCTTCGGGTTTTTGGTCGTGTTGACCGGTGAGTTCGGTTGTTTCACCTTGGCGCGTGTGTCGGTTCTTGCGTCGTGAGATTAGTGCTAGTGGCTTTACCGAGGTTGGGTCTTGTTGTGCGGTACCCGCGATCGGATGGTCGGGGTTGCACCTTGGACAGCGTGTCCAGGTCGGCTTTGTCCGGGGGGGGGGGGGGGGGACAGGCCTCTACGGCGTGGTTGCCGTGTGTTCTTACTTCGGTAGGTGGTGCTAGCGTGGTTCGGTAGCTTCGACTGCGTGATCGAGGTGTGCCTTCTGGCAGTAGGAGTAGCTGTAGTGCCGAGTTTTTGACCGGCCACCGGTTTGCTGTTCCTGCTGTAGTTGTAGCTTCCTTTCCGCTACCGCCGTTGTTTCCGGTTGGGGTTCCGCGGGATCCCTGCTGAGTCTCTGTTTTGGAGACTCATTCCCTGCTTTTCAGGTGAGGCGGTTCTTCTTCCTCGAGGTTCGAGGGCGCGATGCGGAGGTTCTTAGTTGCCAGCTTGCCGGGCCGAGAGTTCACTTGGCACGTGGTACGTTTTACTGCTTTAGACTGTACTTTCTGTTGGACTGGACTCTGTTGTAGTTGTTTATTTATTTCTGTTAATTGTTGAATTGTCCTGCTTTATTTCCTATTTCTTTGTGCCTCCACACTCCTTTTAGCCCTTCCGAGCCCTCCCGGTTCGTGGGCGGCGGTGTGAGTCTCGGGTTATCGGGCCTTCCCGGTAATCGGATTCTCGGGTCGTCACAGCTGGTATCAGAGCGGTGGTTGTGGACGTGCATAGGAATTCGAAATGTTGCAGTGATCAGAGTCCGTAAGGTCCAGTACAGTCGACAGCTGGCTTAGGGTTTTGTGTTCGCTTTCCGCTTTGTTTCTCACTTGAGAGTTTGAGTGCGCTGTGCGGCGCTGTGAAGGTGGTTGTTGTTCACGGCTTTCGTGCTGGCGCGGGGTCTGCGGATCGGGGTCGAGAGCCTTCTCCCTCATCGGTGGTGGCCCTGGTTGTGCTGCGTTGGGCAGAGGTTGCTGGCAGGCGTGAGCTCGCGGTGCTGCGTTCGAGGAACCTGCAGCGTGGTTAGGTGGCTGGTGCGGACTGTTCTTGGTTAAGTGGCCTTGAGCGTGCTCTGAGGGAGCTGCTGTCGATTTTTGGTCACTCCAGCTTGAGGTTTGTCCAGCTCCTGAGGCGTTTTGATCGAGAAGTGTGCTCCGGTGAGCGGAATGTCTTCTCGGTGAGCTGCTGTTTCGTCGAGCCTGATGTCCTTGTCGTGCTCTGTGGCGTCAGAAATGACGTGTCGGTCCCGATTATTTTATGGATTTCGAGGCAGGATTGGGCTGTGGTGTCCCAGTAAGTTTTTGCTCCTGCGTTCCTGTCAGTGGATGGGTTGTGTTCACCCTGGGGTTGGCTTGAGATGTGAAGGCTCCACAGTGAGTTCGGGACTCGAGGATGAGCGTTGGCGGTTGCCGGTTATGGCTCGTGTTGCGGCTCTTGGGTGCCGTGTTGCAGTTCGAGGAATTGCAGCGGTGATGCATCGAGAGATGCTGTGATTGTGGTCCGACGTGACACTCGTCGAGTGTGTCGGAGGCGCTGACATGATGGAAGCGATGGCTTTTCCTTGGTGTTGGATGGTGCTGTTTCCAGCATGTGCGAGGCTTGAGGTCAGGTCGAGCGTGGAGTTCTTCCGTTGGTCGGGAGTGCGCTGGTTTCTCCATTGGTTGGAGAGATTGTGTTAGGCTAAGGTTCGCCGTCTTGCATTGCGTGTTCGGATTGGTTAGCCTTGTGTGCCATGAAGTCCGTGCGAGACGTGCTCCTTATCTTGGCAAGGCGGTTGCCTGTGAGAATCGTTGCCCGTTCCCTGATGTGTAAGGGTGTTGGCGCTGTTCCGGAAGGATGAGTGTCAACTGGGCGCTGTTTTTGAGATTTGCGGTTGGTGTCGCGGTTCCCGATGTGTGGAGGATCGGAGTCTGCGGGGTTGCAGATGGTTGTCGGGATGGTGGATCCCGAGTTGGCGTTGTGGTGGCTGTGTATGTGGATCAGAGTGCGTGGATCGTAGCGTTGGTTATTTCGGGTGGATTTCTGAGGAAGTGTAGAGCAACGGAGGATTGGTTCATCGATGTGCGTTGTCTCCGGCGGTGTGAGACGTGTTGGTTGCTGTGCCGTTGCTTGAGATATTGTGGTTTATGGCACAGGCAGGTGGAGAGTTGGGGAAATGTGCTGGCGAGGTTGCCGCATGAGTACCCTGTCCTTGCGTTGGAGGTTGCGTTCGTGGATAAGATCGTGTTCTGGAGAAGTGTGCCGCGGGTTGTAAGAGGTTGTGTATCCCGTGGCTCTGTGATAAGAGCGGGAGTCGGGATTGGCAGGCATCCTCTTGGATTAATTGAGATGGAGATTTTGATGAGATAGGATTCGATGAGACAGGACGGTGGTTGATGCCTGTGTGTGGAGGTCTCTGATGAGACGTTGGCGTGGGATATTGATCCTCAGTCTGTGGCCAGCAAGGGAGGATTCCCCGTAAGTCTGAGTCGAGTGACGTGAGGACCGTGTGGAGATGGAGTCATGTGGTTTCGCCGTGCTCCCCTGAGAGGGTAGAGTTGGCATGAGGTTCGAGATTGGAGGTGGTGTTGGTCTGTGCGTGAGTCAGCAGATGGCCTGTCATGTGTTGGATCGTGCCTGCTGGGCCGGTGGAGGTTTTCCGTAGGCGAATGTCTGGTGACCAGCGGATGGTCTTTTCAGAGACAGAAGATGCTGGTTGTAAGGGTTCGAGAATGGAGAGAGCCGAGTTCCAGCGAGGCCTTTTGGTGGCCATTTCTGAGGTATGAGCTGGTGGAAGCTCAGTGATTGGTTGCCCCTGGTGCAGGGTGTGAGACCGGTCAGCGGTTGTGAAGCTGGCGTTTGGTTGGTCCGCCGAGCATGGGCGTTGACCGGTGGATTGGTTCTTGTGGCGAGGATTGCGTTCCCTCGGTGAGCGAGAGGGTGGCAGCGATGCCGTGAGTCGTTTCCGTTGTGTCTGAGGTGATACCAGACTTTTGCTTTTGTCTTATGCTTGCTCTAGTAGCCGATGTGTGTGCGGCGTGCGGAGCGTGGCGTTGTTCGCGATTATGGTCTGGCTGTATCCCTCATGATCGGTGCTTTTTGCGAGAATCAAGATTTTCTGTGTTGGGGTTCTGACGGCGTTGTCAGTGAGTTACGGCGTTCTTCCCCTGTTCCTGTGCTTGTCCTGAATTTCGAGGACGAAATTTCTTTAAGGGGGGAGGGCTGTAATGCCCTGGATCTTTCGGATCCTTGTTTTTGGGTCCCGGATCTGGTTTCTTGGAGTGTCCGACTCCGAGGTGCCCGAAATTTCGTTTCAGACATCTTTCGTGTTCGGATCGGCGCGATCCGGAGTTGTTTCGGAGGCCCAGAAGCGTTCCGCGGCTTTTCCGCGTGTGTTTTCCGATTCCCGGTGTGTGTTTCGGTAATTCCTTCGGAACCTCGTTACGGGTGAACGGGGCTGTTCACCAGGGCGCGAGTGGTACCGTTGCGATCGGTGTGCTCCGGGGATCGCAGAAATGTGATTTTCTATTTTTCGGTATTTTCGGGGATTTCCGGATTTTCTATATAATAACCTCCTTTTTCTCTCTCCCCATCTCATTTTCTCTCTTCCCTCCCTCTCTCTTCTCTCACGTTCTCTCCTCTCCCCCTCTCACTCCGGGCGGCCGACGGAGGCGGCGAGGGCGGGGCGGCGTGGCTCGTGGGGCGTGGAGCGACGGGTACGGGATGAGGATCGCGGTGGTGGAGGCGGTTCGTGGGATCGTGAACCGGCGAGGGTTTAAACGGCGTTTTCTTCGTGGATCGGCGTCCACGGTGCGTCGAATCTTCGGTGGAGGTAGGGAGATGGACCCTCAACCCGTGTACTTCAATTCCCGCGAGTTTCGTAGGCCGTGGTGAGCCGAGCGGGCTAAACGGGGTGATTTGGGAAAAATGCATGTTTTTGGGGTGTGAGCCGAATCTTGTGTTTTGATCGTGTTTTTGGGGTTTAAATGGGTCCTCTCGGTGCCAGAGGGGTTGGGGAATGTTTCCCTCTTTGTTTCCCCATCACCCAGGGGTGATCGGGGCGTGGAATGGATTTTCCCGCCGTTTCTACCGTTTTCGGGCCCGGACTGAGAACGCGCTAGCTTCTAGTAGCGCGTTCTTGAGTGTCGCGCTGCCCCGACGGGGCGCGTTCATCGGAGAAGATGAACAGTAAGGCGGTTCTTGTCGCGCTCTAGGGTCCCAGCGCGTTTTTGGTTGTCGCGCTATAGGATCATAGCGCGACCTGGTCTGGTCGCGCTATGGACCTATAGCGCGTTCTTGCTGAACGCGCTAGGTTTGCATAGCGCGTTCTTGCTTAACGCGCTATGCATGTGTAGCGCGTTCTTGGGGTGGCCTGCCGGGCTGCCCGAGGCGGACGGTCTGCGGCTGATCGTGCTCCCCTTGGGCCGTGTGTGTCCTGGACACCCCGTGGAGTTCCGTGACCGTGTCTTTGGGTGTCCAGAGGTTTGGTTTACCTCGATTAGCGTTCCTGTGAGTTTAAGGGTCCGAGTGACCTTCTAGTGTTCCGATTGTGTTGTGTTGGTCTCCGGTCGACCCGGTTGTGACCCAGTGGTCGACCTTTGGCCTTGTGAATGTCCCGGGCACCCCGTGGGTTTTGTTACCGTGTTTTAGGGTGTCTGGAGGTACCGTGCTACCTCGATAAGCATGCCCGTGGGCTTGGTGGGTCCAGGCGACCCTAGGTATTCCGAGCTTCCGTGTTCGTGCCAGATCGTGTCACCGTGTGTCGGTGTGAGTGCGGTGAGGTTTCCCCGCAAGTCGTGGCTTCTCTGGAAGGTGGCTTCCTAGTGGGCCAAGCGTGTGGCCTTGGACGGTGAGTCCAGCTTCCCAGCCTGAGGCTGGGGGTTTCTTAAGTTCCCTCCTCGAGGGATGGGTCTCGGCAGTGATGAACTGCCTCGTGAGTTGTCGCATTGTGGTTTTGGACCTAGGGATTAGGCCAGATTGACGGCTCAGTGTTGTCATGTGCAACGGTCTTGACCTCGAGTCTTGTGACTCAAAGGCCGTTGAGTTGTAGGTCTAGTGGGCTGTCCAGAGTTTGGTGGCGTCGTGCCACCTGTTACTCCGTATTACTCGTAATGAGTGCGTGCGTGGTTTCTGTGTCCACGTTTCTGTGATCCTCCACTAGTCGTAGCTTCCTGCGCATGCGTGTGCGGACCCACCTGGGAGTGGTGGAGAGCGCGACCCGGTGAGACGCGGTTTTTAGGCTGGTTTCCGTCGGCCCCTTGCCTTTGCCACCAGAGTCCGGTGGGGGGGAAAACCAGCTAGAGGACCCGACCTAGAGCAGATGGTCTGTGTGTGCACACGTAGTTTGGGGCTTAGGACACGTGCTGACGAGCGCGACCCCAGCTAGTCCTTGTTGTGGTACTTGTTGCGTGTCTGTGTCTCACGCCCGGGGCGTTGTAGCTAGACACTTGTGACGCGGTATAAGACGTCAGGGGACGCATCCGATCGTTCTTCTAGTGGGTGGTACTCCTGTCGAGTATGGAGTGACAGACTGTCAGTCTCTGTGTCTTTGACCTTCGGGTTTTTGGTCGTGTTGACCGGTGAGTTCGGTTGTTTCACCTTGGCGCGTGTGTCGGTTCTTGCGTCGTGAGATTAGTGCTAGTGGCTTTACCGAGGTTGGGTCTTGTTGTGCGGTACCCGCGATCGGATGGTCGGGGTTGCACCTTGGACAGCGTGTCCAGGTCGGCTTTGTCCGGGGGGGGGGGGGGGACAGGCCTCTACGGCGTGGTTGCCGTGTGTTCTTACTTCGGTAGGTGGTGCTAGCGTGGTTCGGTAGCTTCGACTGCGTGATCGAGGTGTGCCTTCTGGCAGTAGGAGTAGCTGTAGTGCCGAGTTTTTGACCGGCCACCGGTTTGCTGTTCCTGCTGTAGTTGTAGCTTCCTTTCCGCTACCGCCGTTGTTTCCGGTTGGGGTTCCGCGGGATCCCTGCTGAGTCTCTGTTTTGGAGACTCATTCCCTGCTTTTCAGGTGAGGCGGTTCTTCTTCCTCGAGGTTCGAGGGCGCGATGCGGAGGTTCTTAGTTGCCAGCTTGCCGGGCCGAGAGTTCACTTGGCACGTGGTACGTTTTACTGCTTTAGACTGTACTTTCTGTTGGACTGGACTCTGTTGTAGTTGTTTATTTATTTCTGTTAATTGTTGAATTGTCCTGCTTTATTTCCTATTTCTTTGTGCCTCCACACTCCTTTTAGCCCTTCCGAGCCCTCCCGGTTCGTGGGCGGCGGTGCGAGTCTCGGGTTATCGGGCCTTCCCGGTAATCGGATTCTCGGGTCGTCACATCGGTCCTCCAGACCTACATCCACCCCACACTCAACCCGAGTGTGGCTTCCACTAGCTCACGCTAGAAACCACAGACTCAGTCTACAACAGGTGCTGCCACACAGCTTGACCAGGGGAACAACCTCCCCTCTTCCTCCAACCGGAGGGAACCACTAGTGACACCAGTCACTAGCAAACCAGAGACACACGGTCTCTCTTCCTCCAGACCCGGAGGGAACCCCTGAACTTGAATCCACAAGCCCAGAACCGGAGATCAGATCTCCCTTCCTCCAAACCGGAGGGAACCCACAAGTAGCACCCAGCTACTTGCAATCGGAGATAGCAATCTCCCTTCTCCTGAACTAACAGGAGGAACCCCGACCTCTCTACAGAGTATCAGAAAGTACAGCAAACCAAATGAAACAGGAAAAATAAGAAAAGAAAAATACACAGTGATCAGAAAGCTGTAAAGACAAATAACACAAATGTGGCTCGCATGGAGCTGACTGGCCTGGATTTGATCCACGGTCCAGTAGTCAGATCTTCAGGTAAGCTTCTTTCTTCTTCTCCACGAGCTCTCTCGCTCACTTTCTATCTCTCTTTCTCTTTCTTCTGCTCTCCTAATCTCTCACTCTCTGCTGCACTTCTTCTTCTTCTCCACTCTTTCTTCTTTCTTCACACGAGCACTATCTCTCTCTCTTCTTCTCCTTCTGCTCTTCTTCTTTCTCTTTTCTTTTTCTCTGGATCGTGGCTCTCTATATGGACTTTTCTTCTCGCCAACTCGATCGACCTTCTTCTGTGGAAGAAGGCTCATATATATAGCAGCAGCAGCATCATCAGCCCCGACGTGTGAGTCTCTCAGCAGGCTTCATTCCAGCCTCGGATCACGTGCTGCCAGTCACTAGGGAATATTTCTTCCTCGGACCTGCAAGGAGATGAAAACCATTAAAACTGAGGGCCACAATAACTAAAGCTGCACGAAGTATGTATTAGCAATTCTAGATGCACTGAGAACGACACGAGATACACACTGTAACAGAGATAACACAACAAAGAGAACGACACGAAGAAGATGAAAACAACACGAGGTAAAAAGAAGAACGACACGAGATACATACGAAGACAAAACAGAAACCAACACGAAGTGTGGTTTCAACATACGAAAAAACACGAAGACAAAAACAACACGAAGACACGAAGACAAAAATAACACGGAGACACGAAGGCAAAAACAAAAACCGACACGAGGTGAAAAACAACACGAGGACAACACGGGCTGACAACAGAAACCGACACGAAGTGGTTGCAAACAAGCAAGACACGAGGTCTACGTAAAGCAACACGAAGTGTGGTCAAAGTGAGAAAGACACGAGGTCTAATGAGAAAAAAACCAACACGAAGATGGAAACAGAAACCAACACGAAGTGTGGTTTCAAGACAAGACAGACACGGGGTCTGGAAAAGACAACACGAGGACAGAAAAATAGACACGGCTATCACGACACGTGATGAAGCAGTGACACTAAAACAAAAAAGACTCGAGAACAACAGTAAGTGACACGAAGTTAAACAAGTAGACATAAAAGATGACACGAGATGCAACTAGAGGACAAAGAGAAGCGACACGAGGTTCACACAGAAACGACACGAGGTGGCACAGAAAGCAACACGAGGTGCTGCAATGTTCTGCACGCAGTGGAACAAAAAACGACACGAAGACACAGAAACAACAGTAACCATCACGAAGTGTGGTTACTAAACAGGAACGACACGAGGTCTACAGGGAAACGACTCGAAGTTCATCAGAACTATTCGAGCTGCTTCAGAAACACGACACGAAGTTAAGTGAGAACAGCACGAGGTGAAACGACACGAGGTTCACTGGGAAACGAGACACAAGAGGGAAAACGACACGAAGTCAGATCAACACGAAGACGTGAACACAACACGAAGACATAGACACTAAAACAACACGAAGACGATGGATGCTACAGTGCAATGTCTAGACATGAAATCCAAAGCAAACGGCTGTACAGACTTGAAGATGTGAAGCCAATGTACAAACTTACTATACCAGTCTGATGTATAGACTTCAAAGAACAGTCCAATGTATGGACTTGCACTACAAACAACAATGTATAGACTTCATGTAAACACCCAATGTATGGACATTGAAATCGAAGACCAATGTGCAGACTTCAAGTTTTAACTGTGGATGTACAGACTTCATGAAGCGAAGCGATGTGTAGACTTGAAGCTCCTGAAGCAATGTACAGACTTCAAAGATGTTGGCGTGTCAACTTAGCCAATGCAGACCAGTCCGATGTATAGACTTTAAAGAAATGCATGCTACAGTGCAATGTCTAGACTTGCTATATGCACGAGACGCTGTCCACACTTAGCCTAAGACAATGCATGAACTGACGTTGTATATACTTAGCCAATGCAATGCATAGGCTTGAACGAGAGTCCAATGTATAAACTAGCATGATGCACAATGACACAGTCCAGTGTATAGACTATGCTACCCAGACATGATATATGCAGAGACATGATATCTGACAGAATGCAATGCACGTATATAAAGAGCAAATGCCATCAATGCTAGACATCATCATTCATGTTGCTATCAATATGCAGAATGCTCAAGAATAAGAATGCATAAAATGCACTTTGTTTATTGCAATCATCAATGCACAATAACATTGCTATCATCAAAATACAATATCAAATGCACTCAAATGCACTCACTGTCTTGCTATCATCAAAACCAAATAGCATTGCTATCATCAAGACGACATAGCACATGCTTGTGCCTAAGAGGCACAACACATGATGCCCATTCACAACTTGCATTATATGTTCTCACATTGCATTAATACCAAGGAACATGTGGTTCTTGAATGCTTACATCAATCTTGAAACTTTGGGTTACTTGATGATCATCCATTCGTTTAAATTCATTGTCATATGAACTTGCTCTTTTGATATGGATGGTTAATTTGGGAATGAGCTTTTCTATCCTTCTTGTTATTGAAATTCCATGAGTGTGTTTCATGGATATTTTACTTGGGGTGGTTGAGCTCTTATTTCTTGATCTTTAGCTCAGAACACTTGTGATTCAAAGTGTTCACATATAACTAATTCATGAGATTTCATATGTGTATTTCATACATTTATTATATGGATCATTGAGCTAAAGTTCTAATCCTTTTTATTTGATTTTACAGGCCAAAACACTCAATATATATTCCCCAAGATCAAAGGAGTTTGATGCCACAGAGTTCGGAAGGGTTACAATGACATTTGGGGCTGAATTGTGTTAATCTGGAATTTACTGTAGCTTTAGGTTGACCGGCGGCACTGTAGCTAGGTCGACCGAATTTCCCAGAACCAAAAGGTTCGGGGTCTGTGACATTCCGGTCGACCGCTCCATGAATTCCGGTCGACCGGTTTTGCCAGAGCCGAAAAGTTCTAGCTGCAACAGGTTCCGATCGACCGACCCATGAATTCTGGTCGACCGCCAGCCCCGATGCAGCCATGTTTGACTTCGAAATCCACCTCGTGGCCAGCCCCTTTCCATGGATTTGTTTAATCAAACCTTACCTAACTTCCCATGATTTGTGGATCTAGTCTGGAGGGTGTCCAAGGACCATTCCAAGGGTTATAAAACCAACATGAGAGGGTTAGAAACCCTAGTTGATGGAGTTGATGAAGTGAATCAAGGGAGGCCATTTCGAGAGCACTGTAGCACCTCCGTGAACACTGTTTCGGGCAGGAGTTCTTCATCCTTCCAAGGTGATTCAAGGTGAGATCTGAAGCCAAGCAACCTCCAATCAAGCAAGAAGCATTCAAGGCTTGCAAAGGTGATCAAAGCTACATCCATACACCTCTTCATCAACTCAAGGAGATTCAAAGAAGATCAAAGCTACATCCAACAATCTCTCCATCAACTCAAGGTGATTCAAGCTCATATCTCAATCCAGCAAGCTCCAAGGAAGAGTAGAAGAAAGCAAGGCTAACAAGGGAAATCAAAGGAGGCTGCAAGGGTGTGTTCAAGGAAGAGGAGTTCGAGTTACTGTAGCTGTGAACAGTACTCCGGGAAGAAGTTCTTCATCAAATCCTCAAGAGATTCAAGCTCCAACAAACCTCAGACAAGATCTTTTCTCTTAAGCATATTCTATATCTTGTTTGAGTGATTTCATATTTGTTCGTTTTCCATTTCATTCAAACATTTGGAATTGAGAATCGTCCCTACCGGTGGTTAGTAGGAAGGCAATCGGGAGTTCTCCGATTTGTGGTGTAGCCGTCCCTGGCGGCTTTGTGTGTAGGAAGATAGAAAGAGGGGTTTCTCTGTTCTGTGATTTGGGGCGTGTCCCCGGGTCAAGCTGTGTGTCAGCAAGGAAGCCTCACCGGGTTTTGGTGAGGGGTGGACGTAGGTTGCGGGGTTGCAACTGAACCACCTTAAAAATCCCTGTGTTGTGGGTTGTTTATTGTGTGTGATTGCTCTATATCTTCTAACCCCATTCACAGGTTCGTGTGCTTCCATACATGGTTATCTTGCTCACATACATATGCACTTTGAGTGATCAACATAGCATACACACACACGCACGGTTGTTGCAAGCTATTGCATGTTCATCTATGTGTTATGCTTTGTAATTCACTTAAGGAAGTGTGGACGTTTCATAGCTTGTAATTCAAATCTTTCCATTTGAGCCACTCTACTTAATTCCGCTGTGCATTGTGCCTAAGTGATTAATTCACTTTATAAGAGTGGTTTAAGCTTCCGCTAGATAAGAATTTTTAAATAGGGCATAACTTGTGATAGGATCTATTCAACCCCCCCTTCTAGATCCATTTACACCTCGCGGGACCCAACAAGTGGTATCAGAGCGAGGCTCTGTCATTCCCAGATCCAACGATCTGCAGGGAAAGATCCCGGTGTTTGTTATTTAGATGGATTCACATGCTACACTTACTTCGATGGCTTCTCCACCCATTTATGATGGTTCAAATTTTTCTACATGGGTTGGAAGAATGTTCATCTATGTTAGCTCCATAGATCCACAATTGTGGACTCTCATATACAATGGTCCTCATGAGCTGTCATCAAATTCAATTGATTGGCTAGCCGAACATGAGACCAAACATAATGATAATCGTCTTGCATATCACTTAATTACAGCTGCAGTTGATCTAATACTAACTCATCTTGTGTCCTCTTGCAGCACAGCCAAGCAAGTATTGGACAAGTTGGTTAAAATCCATGAAGGGAAGGAACAAGAACAAGAATGCTTCATGGCCGACCGTATAGAACAGTCTAGCAATGCATCTTCATCACAGGTAAACTCTGACTCTGAGGAATTCACTTTTGAAGAGCTTATGGAAGCCTATGGTGAGTTGATTACTCAATACAAAAAGGTCAAATCAGAAAATAAAAATTTGAAAATGGATCTCAAGAAAATCAACCAAAATGAAAGCTTGTTTTGTAAAAAGTGTTCTATTGTTAAAGAGCTTAACAATACTCTCTCAGTTGATCTAGATACGCATAAACAAAGCATTGCATGTCTAAGGGAAGAAAATGAAAATCTTCATGATGAAATCACTAGGTTGGAAGAAATTGTAATAAAACTTCAAAACTAACCTAAGTCAATCTCTAATGATCAAACTATGGCCGATGGGCTAATCCATGATGAGAGGTTGATTGAAGAAAATAAAAATTCTGTTTCATGCTCTGCTAATTTTGTATGTGAAAAATGTTCATTCTTGAGAAACATAAATGTTGGTCTTCATGATGATCTTGAATGGCAACAAAATCTGATTGATTCTCTGAAAGAAGAGAATAGAGAGTTGTTGGAAAAGAAAATTGAACTTGAACAAGCTGAAGAAGAGTTGCATGAAAAACTAGCTGCACATGAAAAAGGCAAATCTGTCATTGATGATCACTCTGAAACTTTGCATGCTTTAGAACAACAAAATCAAAATCTTAAAGCAGTAAATGCCATGCTCAATGAGCAATTGGCAGCATGCGAAGAGGGCCTTGTTGAATCTAAAAATCACATTTTCTCACTTGAAAATGAAATTCAAGATTTGAATGATTTCCTGTCAATGTTTGCCCAAATCTAAGATTCTGGATGATGCGGGACGGACACGGGGACCGACTCTACGTGGTATGGACCTCGGACTCTAGACGTGGACACGACCAGCAACACATGATGGGAGAGACATTAGGCCCGACACGGAGAGCTCCCATAGGCTACACGTCGCTAACAGAAGTGTAAACTCACTCGGCGTCCCATGCGAGGGAAAGCGTGGATCGTGCGCGGTTAAGGAACCGGCAGAGTTCAAGGTAGTCAGACTCACTTCCGGACTCGGATCGAGTCACGGGACGGGTCACTCTCACTCTCACAGCGGTGACATGGTAACACGGGCTAGTACCTACACTCTCGGCAGCGGCAAAAGACCGTATACTAGCTAAGCAAATGAACGCCAAGAGGTTCGGACCATTACCTCCACGCACCCGGCGTGGCGAAGATAACCCCGGCCAATCACGGACCCCCGGTTAACACAATTTTACAGCAGTACAATAATTTGACCCACTCCACGCAGGGAGGTAAAAGGTCACATGCGGGGCCCGGGAATCACGCGAATTGGGTTGACGGGCAGCATCTTGATGTCGCCCGGCGGTGCCGAACTCCGCGTTTTCGTGCTTTCCGAACGGCGGGTTCTGCGGGCCCATGGGGCCCACGGGTGGTGCTGGCCTCCGGATCTGCAGGAGTGGGTCCCACTGTGATGGGGACCCCTGGTGGCACGCCTCCACGGAAGGCGGTCGGCCGGGAACGCCGATCGGTGGCCGAACAACTCCGATCTCCAAGCTTGTGAAATGCTGCCCACGGATTTTTGCTTGCTGTTTTCAGGCGCGCGCTCCGGCAAAATCAACTGCTGCGATCAGCCCCGTAGCCAGAATGCGACGAAACCAGCGCCGTTGGAAAGAGGACTCAAAATCCTCCAACCTAGGGCCAGTGGATTCCTCTGAACCTGTGCGGACCTGGAACTTAACTAATTTTCAATTCTCTGCTATATAGTTCCAGAACTCTCAGTTCAGCACATCAGTTCACTGTAAACGGCTGTTGACCGCCTACTTACAGTGGGAGTCAGACTTCAAGCTCTTCTTCAAAGTTGTAGATAATAAAACCAAAAATCTGGAACAATTTTTAGAATTGGATTTGGAGGTGGTGGTGATTTGATAGGATTTTTGGAGTGTCTGGTGGTCGGATCTGGGAATGGGTGGACAGAACTTCAGGTGGATCTAAGAACGATTTTTGGAAAATATGAAATGGACGAACTAGAAATTTATAAAAATTGTGGATGAAGTGGCTGGTGGAAGGAAGATCCATTAAAATTGGGCGAACCAAAGAAAATCAAAAAGTGGACCTAAGACCTAAAACTCAAGGCGGAGATGAATCTGGACAGACTGCTGGCAGAACTGAAAGGGAAGAGTGGACGAAAATCTAAAAATATGGAACGGGATCTGAATGACAAACCAATTTTTTTGGGGTATCCTTGACACCTATGGAACCTCCATTAAAATCTCCAGGTCGATCAGAGCTCGTGGTTGATGGCTGAATTTCGTGGAAGCTGCTGTGGTACTGCACGGGCAGAACTCCGATGAAGACGATGGCGGTGCGGTGGCGGCTCGTGGCGGCGGCGAGGATGACCGGAACTGATAGGGGAGGAGTCACACCTCCAGAGACAACCTTCACAGCTGCAAGGGGGGGAGAGAGGGTCGCACCAAGCTGGAGCTCCAACAATTTCTTTGATTCAAAATGGCATTAATTCATCAAAATGGGAAAATACAAGCATATATAGGTCACCCATCTAATCCATCCTCCACCATTGGATCTAGGGGTGTGAGATGGAGGGTTGGGATGGCTTGTGACCATTCCACAAAAATACAATTAAAAAAAATAAGGGGGGGACAGCTTATTGACTAGGGGGGGAACAAGCTTGACATGGTAGGTGGGTGTTGGTTGGAAATGTTGACTATTTTGGTCCCTTGTCCCCCATGTGGACAATTGACCATTCAAACTTCTAGATGCCCCATGTGGCATGTTGACTGACCCCACGTGGGACCCTAGGCTGAGGTGGCCTAATGTGGTGGGGCCCGGGGGGCCCGTGGGGCCCACGGGGTCCGAAATGCTCGTAAGTCCCTATTACACTCAAAATGGTAAACCGAATGCAACGAAATATATACAAATTACACACACATAAAGTCTAGTTAAATATAATAAATGGGGAGGCTCAAGGCGGAGTCTCCAGGCTGTCTCCGAGCCAGATGGACGCTGAGGTGGCTCGTGTCGTGCTCCGTGTGCGGTACCGGTGGCTCGGTGTGTCGTGCCGATCAACTGCTCGGGTGTCCGCACCAATTCTCCCCGGGTGGGAGAAACTCGACCCTGTCGAGTAAGGGTCTGCATCGCTCCTGTATCGCTCCAAAAGGTCCGGATCAATCCGCTGCAACTCGCCATGTGTGATCCATGTGTCCTCAGTAGCGGGCCGTCCTCTCCATCGCACTAGGTAGCGCGGGTAAGATCCACTCCTGGTAACTGTCACTTGCTCGTCCAGTATACGATCTATGTGCTCACGCTGCCGTGAAAAAGGGGCTGGAGGTGGAAGTGGACACTCAGGTGTGGGATCACTCTCAAGGGGAGGAGATGGCTCAAAAGGCTCACTAGGGATCACCGCTGGGTCCCTATATGCAACAAGATCCGATACATTGAAGGTAGAGCTTATACCATATTCCTCGGGCAGGTCCACAACATACGCATTGGATCCAACGCGTTTCAACACTCTAAAGGGACCGGCTCCGCGAGCTTGCAACTTCTTAACGGTTCCAGAGGGAAACCGTTCAGGTCTTACCCTGATCATGACATATTCGCCCTCGTGGAACTCTCGGTGGTGTCGGTGGGCATCGGCTAACTCCTTGTACCGTGCATTGCTGGCCTCAATGTGACGACAGATGTCGTCATGCAAACTCCTAACATGCCTAGCAAACGACTCGGCCGACTCCGACACTCTAGCATGGATAGGCATGGGGACAAGGTCAACGGGTTTCCTAGGCCTACGACCTGTGACAATCTCAAATGGACTCATACCGGTAGACCTATTCACCAAATCATTATATGCAAACTCAGCCCTGGGTAGGATGAGATCCCAATCCCCGATGCGATCCCTAACAAGACACCTCAAAAGATCACCCAGACTCCTATTGACCACTTCGGTCTGACCATCTGTCTGGGGATGATATGCAGTGGAGAATTTAAGATGCGTACCCATCATATGCCATAGTGTCTTCCAAAAATAGGAAGTGAACCTAACATCACGGTCAGACACTATAGTGCGAGGCAACCCGAACTTGCACACCACATGAGTAAGGAAAAGGCGGGCTACCCTAGAAGCATCCGAAGTCTTTGAGCAAGGGATAAAGAGGGCCATCTTCGAGAAATGGTCAACAACAACATAGACCGAGTCATGCTTCCTAGAGGTACGTGGCAATCCCAAAACAAAATCCATACTAACATCCTGCCACGGGGCATCAGGCACGGGAAGAGGCGTATAAAGGCCTGAGCTTTGCTTCTTCATCTTGGCCGTAGCACATGTACGGCACTGAGCCACGATGTTAGCAACATCGCGCTTTAAGCTCGGCCAATAAAATCGATGCTCCACTGCCTCAATAGTCTTGTTTCGACCAAAGTGGCCGGCTAGACCGCCCGCATGTAGTTCCCACACTAAGAAATCTCGAACCGAAGTTCGGGGGACACATAGCCTGCTACCTCGAAAGAGGTAACCCTCCTGAAGCACATACTCATCAAGGTCTCTCGAGGGTCCGGCCTGGAGGGTGGTAAAAATCTGACCGAAGTCAGGACAATCAACATAGGCCTCCTTCATCTTCTCTAACCCTATGACCTCGGCACTCATAGTGGTAAGCAAACATGCTCGCTGACTCAAGGCATCAGCCACCTTGTTCTCCACTCTAGCCTTATGTTTAAGCACAAAGGTGAACTGCTGGAGATACTCGACCCAACGACTATGACGCGAATTAAGTTTCTTTTGCGAATGGAGGTACCTCAATGCCTCGTGGTCGGAGTATAGGACAAACTCCTGATGTAAAAGATAGTGCCTCCAATGCCTAAGAGCCTGAACAACTGCGTAGAATTCTTTATCATACGTGGAATATCGCAGTTTCGCGTCATTCAGCTTCTCGCTGAAATATGCGATCGGGTGGGACTCCTGACTCAAAACTCCTCCAATCCCAACACCCGACGCATCACAACAGACCTCAAACACCTTCGAGAAATCAGGCAGTCGAAGGATAGGTGTCTGGGTCATACGCTCCTTGATGTCCCTGAAGGCAGCAGATGCGGCCTTCGTCCAGACAAATGTGCCCTTACGGATGCAATCCGTGATCGGGGCAGTGACGGAGCTAAATCCGCGGATGAAGCGACGGTAGAACGTCGCAAGGCCATGAAAGCTGCGGACATCATGAACTGTACGGGGTTCCGGCCACTCAACAATGGCCCGGACCTTCTCCGGATCGGCGGAGACCCCAGTACTAGACACGATGAAACCCAAGAAGGTAAGCTGAGGTGTCATGAAGGCACACTTCTGTGGGTTCGCAAATAGCTGCTCTCGTCGAAGAAGTAGACAGACCTGCCGAAGGTGGTCTAAGTGGTCCCCTGTGGTGCGGCTATAGATAAGGATATCATCGAAATACACCACTACAAAGACTCCAATGAAAGGTCGAAGGACCTGAGTCATGAGCCGCATGAAAGTGCTAGGGGCATTGGTCAACCCAAAAGGCATGACCAACCACTCATATAGACCGTCCTTGGTCTTAAATGCGGTCTTCCACTCATCACCGGGCCTAATCCTCACCTGATGGTAGCCACTCTTAAGGTCGAGCTTCGAAAAGATAGTGGCACCTGCCATCATGTCTAGCATGTCATCCAGGCGGGGAATAGGGAACCTGTACTTCACTGTGATCTTGTTGATGGCACGACTATCAATACACATTCTCCACGTGCCATCCTTCTTCGGGGCGAGTAATGCGGGTACAGCACATGGACTCATGCTGTCCCGGACAGATCCTCTATGCACAAGCTCATCGACCTGCCGTTTAAGCTCGGCATGCTCCGTGGGGCTCATTCGATAATGCGGAAGGTTGGGCAAAGAAGAGCCCGGAACAAGGTCGATAGCATGCTGAATATCCCGCATGGGTGGGAGTCCCTCAGGAAGCTCATCGGGAAAAATATCAGCAAACTCCCGCAGAATAGGAACAACCTCGGGTGGGAGCTCACCCTCGGAGTCCCGCTCCACCTCTCGGACCGTAATGGCAAACACCGGACAGCCCTGACTAAGCTCTTGCTCCATTTCCCGGGAGCTAATCATCATCAATCTCCTCGTCGAGGGCTCTCCTGGGCCAGAGGTAACGGTCATAGCCCGAGCTGGGGATGGGGTACTAGGCCCGGGAACGGAAGGCTTCGGAGTACTAGGGCCAGTAGGACCCCTAACAGATGGGCTCCTGGGCCGAATGGGTTGGAGGGTGACCCGCTGGCCATCGTGGTCGAAGGTACAGGTGTTCGACCGACCATGGAGTGTGGCATCTCGGTCGAATAACCACGGCCTACCAAGAATGATACTTCCCACTTCCATGGGAAGAACATCGCACCAGATCTCGTCACGGTAGGAGTGGAGCTGCAGTGGGACCAAGCACCGCAGCCTGACCGAAATGGAAGTGGTATCCACCCATGATACCTGGTAGGGGCAAGGGTGGTCTATGGGTGTGAGACCAAGACGAGTGACAGCATTCGTGGAGATTGCATTGATACAACTCCCGCTATCGATGACCACCTTACAAATTTGCTTTCCCAGCCTACAGAATACATGAAGGATAGTGGTCCGACGCCAGTCATCACTGACCTGTGGCTGGGTGAGGATACATCTGACGACCCCCACGTGGGTATCGTCTGACTGCTGGGCATCCTGGGCCTCACCTCCCATCTCATAGTACTCGTCAGCTAACTCTTCATCTGCCTCATAGCTGACTAACTCGAGGCCCGTAGGGGTGGTATCCTCGGCCTGTGTGTCCCCAATGTGAAGAGATGGGCGGGTGGGACACTGGTTGGCGAAATGGCCAAACCCATTGCAGCGATAACACTGCTGCCGTGATCCACTAGGCTCCCCAATCATAGGTCCTTTACCTTTATCCTCCCGATGGATAGGAGGCGTAGGCAACAAAGGACGTGTAGGAGGCGCGGGTGCCGGTGGACGGACTGTGGGTGGGGCCGTAAGATGCTGGGGACGAGGAAGGTCCCTCGGGGGTGGAGGATGAGGCCTAGGAGCAAAGGGCTCGGGGCGAGCGGGCTCCTGAGGTCGAGCCATGGGGGCCCTCGGATACGTGCCTGATGAGCCACGGGGCTCGACACTACGAAGGGGAAAAGAGCCCAACCGATGGGGTGACTCGAACTCGGCCTCGAACTGTTCCAATTCGAGAGCAATCTGATATGCATGCTCCAAAGTGGTGGCATTGCGGCGAAAGAGTTCATATTAATAATTAGGCCGCAAACCTCTCCGAAAGCGGGATATCGTCATGGTGCTCTCTTCCGTGACCCCGCACCGCAAGTAATACTCATCGAACCCGGCGATGTACTCGGTCACGGATCGGTTCCCTTGGGAGATGCTTTGCCACTTGTCTATAAGACGTTGGCGATATGAGGCAGGAAGGTACTTCTCCCTCAATTTGAGTTTCATATCATCCCAGGTACCGATTTGGGGTTGACGTCGCTGGTTGAGCAGGCTCTCCACATTGATCCAATAAGTTTGAGCCTGCCCTTGTAGCTTCATCTTTGCGTATCGGACTCTTCGGTGGTCCGTCATCTCAAACCACTCGAAGTACCGGTCCATGCCGGCCTCCCAATCTAAATACACCCTAGGGTCCAAGGACCCGCTAAAAGTGGGAGGGTCCGCACGCACACCCCTAAGAATGCGGTCGTCATCTTCGTCATCACGATTCCGTCGTTGATGACGACGACCGTTACCCCCGTGGTCATTGTCGGAGGCATAATCATCCACTATAGGCGCCTGTTGCCTCCCGACATCCTCCACCTGAGCCCTTGGCACAGCGGGTTGCTGCACCGGCTCTTGTTGGCCGTTCGTCGGCGCGGGTTGCGCCGCTACTGGGCCCCTCTCTAGGACGGCAATCCTCCCAACAAGGCCTTGAATGGACTGCTCCGAAACCCCCGCCCGATCCTCGAGGACCTTCATCCGCCCTTCTAGACGCGTCCCTATGCCATCCATATGCGTACTAAGACCATCCATACGCGTGTCTAAACGATCCATGATGGCCCGGAACATCTCGACCGTGGAAGACTCATCGGAACTACGGGCTCGGGACTCCGCCATAGGTGGTGGTGGCGAGTACTGGGTGCCTCGACGGGTGGGCATGCAAAGACACACGACCTAGAAGACACCGACTAATGCAAACACACACTAACTGATGCACTTAGACCTACACCAATATCCGGTACGGGGCGGAGTTAATCGATCCAAAGATCACTCCCGCAAGTGTGCGACCTCCCGGTAGGCGTAGCCTAATGTTCGGACAACACCTTTTAAGATACCGAATAAAGGGTGCAAATGTAATTTAAAACACACTCTTTTTTTGTTTTAAAAATATTGATGGTCCTAGACTTGACTTAGACCATGATGCATGCAAGACTTATGCAATGACTACCCTAGACTCGACTTGCTCTGATACCAAACTGATGCGGGACGGACACGGGGACCGACTCTACGTGGTATGGACCTCGGACTCTAGACGTGGACACGACCAGCAACACATGATGGGAGAGACATTAGGCCCGACACGGAGAGCTCCCATAGGCTACACGTCGCTAACAGAAGTGCAAACTCACTCGGCGTCCCATGCGAGGGAAAGCGTGGATCGTGCGCGGTTAAGGAACCGGCAGAGTTCAAGGTAGTCAGACTCACTTCCGGACTCGGATCGAGTCACGGGACGGGTCACTCTCACTCTCACAGCGGTGACATGGTAACACGGGCTAGTACCTACACTCTCGGCAGCGGCAAAAGACCATATACTAGCTAAGCAAATGAACGCCAAGAGGTTCGGACCATTACCTCCACGCACCCGGCGTGGCGAAGACAACCCCGGCCAATCACGGACCCCCGGTTAACACAATTTTACAGCAGTACAATAATTTGACCCACTCCACGCAGGGAGGTAAAAGGTCACATGCGGGGCCCGGGAATCACGCGAATTGGGTTGACGGGCAGCATCTTGATGTCGCCCGGCGGTGCCGAACTCCGCGTTTTCGTGCTTTCCGAACGGCGGGTTCTGCGGGCCCGTGGGGCCCACGGGTGGCGCTGGCCTCCGGATCTGCAGGAGTGGGTCCCACTGTGATGGGGACCCCTGGTGGCACGCCTCCACGGAAGGCGGTCGGCCGGGAACGCCGATCGGTGGCCGAACAACTCCGATCTCCAAGCTTGTGGAATGCTGCCCACGGATTTTTGCTTGCTATTTTCAGGCGCGCGCTCCGGCGAAATCAACTGCTGCGATCAGCCCCGTAGCCGGAATGTGACGAAACTAGCGCCGTTGGAAAGAGGACTCAAAATCCTCAACCTAGGGCCAGTGGATTCCTCTGAACCTGCGCGGACCTGGAACTTAACTAATTTTCAATTCTCTGCTACACAGTTCCAGAACTCTCAGTTCAGCACATCAGTTCCCTGTAAACGGCCATTGACTGCCTACTTAAAGTGGGCTTCAGACTTCAAGATCTTCTTCAAAGTTGTAGATAATCAAACCACGAATCTGGGACAATTTTTAGAATTGGATTTGGAGGTGGTGGTGATTTGATAGGATTTTTTGAGTGTCTGGTGGTCGGATCTGGGAACAGGTGGACAGAACTTTAGGTGGATCTGAGAACGATTTTTGGAAAATATGAAATGGACGAACTAGAAATTTAGAAAAATTGTGGATGAAGTGGTTGGTGGAAGGAAGATCCATTAAAATTGGGCGAACCAAAGAAAATCAAAAGGTGGACCTAAGACCTAAAACTCAGGGCGGAGATGAATCTGGACAGACTGCTGGCAGAACTGAAAGGGAAGAGTGGAAAAAAAATCTAAAAATATGGAACGGGATCTGAATGACAAACCAATTTTTTTGGGGTATCCTTGACACCTATGGAACCTCCAATAAAATCCCCAGGTCGATCAGAGCTCGTGGTTGATGGCTGAATTTCGTGGAAGCTGCTATGGTACTGCACGGGCAGAACTCCGATGAAGACGATGGCGGTGCGGTGGCGGCTCGTGGCGGCGGCGAGGATGACCGGAACTGATAGGGGAGGAGTCACACCTCCGGAGGCAACCTTCACAGCTGTAAGGGGGGGAGAGAGGGTCGCACCAAGCTGGAGCTCCAACAATTTCTTTGATTCAAAATGGCATTAATTCATGAAAATGGGAAAATACAAGCATATATAGGTCACCCATCTAATCCATCCTCCACCGTTGGATCTAGGGGTGTGAGATGGAGGGTTGGGATGGCTTGTGACCATTCCACAAAAATACAATTAAAAAAAATAAGGGGGGGACAGCCTATTGACTAGGGGGGGAACAAGCTTGACATGGTAGGTGGGTGTTGGTTGGAAATGTTGACTATTTTGGTCCCTTGTCCCCCATGTGGACAATTGACCATTCAAACTTCTAGATGCCCCATGTGGCATGTTGACTGACCCCACGTGGGACCCTAGGCTGAGGTGGCCTAATGTGGTGGGGCCCGGGGGGCCCGTGGGGCCCACGGGGTCCGAAATGCTCGTAAGTCCCTATTACACTCAAAATGGTAAACCGAATGCAACGAAATATCTACAAATTACACACACATAAAGTCTAGCTAAATATAATAAATGGGGAGGCTCAAGGCGGAGTCTCCAAGCTGTCTCCGAGCCAGATGGACGCTGAGGTGGCTCGTGTCGTGCTCCGTGTGCGGTACCGGTGGCTCGGTGTGTCGTGCCGATCAACTGCTCGGGTGTCCGCACCACTGGATCACCGGAAGCCACCACTTCCTGTGGTCACCAAAAGGGGCATACTGCTCGAAAGAAAAGTAAAATTCAGCATGCTCATCCAAACATGCACCATAACATGCCCAATGCCAAATACCATGCCTTCCACAAAATGAATGTCAATTGTTATTATTGTGGTAAACATGGTCACAATATGCATGATTGTTTGATCTTGAGAAATGATGAGCTTAGAGCAGGACAGCAAGTGAAAGGGCAAGGAAAGAAACAGGTCAACACTGGCAGAGGGCTTGCTCAACAAAATTCTGTACGGAACCACATGGAGAATCAGAAGTGTCGACATTCCTATCCAGACAGGTCGACACTCCCCATGGCCTTTAATAGAAATACTTCTCTTTGCTGCTCTCATTGTGGTAAGTCTGGCCATACTATCCAAGAGTGCTGGCATTTGAAGGGAAAGCATCACCTTCATGCCATGAAAGGTAAATCCCATGCTCACCCACAAAAGTATAATCCACATGCACACGCACATGAACATAAAAAGAAAAATCAATCTTTTGTGTGTTGTTTCTATTGTGGGAAAAATGGGCATGAGATATATGATTGCCTCACAATGAAGGAGGATGATGTGATTGCCCTGAAAAAGGTGGGCCAAGATGCTAAACATGTTGTTAACCCACAAGGACCCAAGCAATCTTGGGTACCTAAAAATTTCAAATGAGAATTTTGGGTGCAGGATGCCTTGGAGCTGAACAAAGGATCATAAGGTAAATAAAAGCTCAAGGCACAGGTATGTACATAAACCTCTTAAGTTTAGTCATCTTGCATGTTCAGTCTTGACATGTAGATAGCGCATCATACGTCTGCCCAATGTCATTAGATTCTGCAAACCGAACTGCTCTTTGAAATACAAAACCCCCAAGGTGTGAGATGAACTTTTGAGCTTGATAACTTGTTTACACCATGCTTGATTTCAGCTATTTAACTCATGAAAAATTTGTTATGATGATGAAGTTAATGTGATGATGAGTTGCATAAGTCTATCAGCCACATGAAATTCTTGGACTTTGGTTTTGATGATGCATGTCAATGCTGCATTTTCAACTCGTTATTCATGTTAGCATTATTCAAAAGGGGGAGTCTAGCAATTGACATCATCATGTTGCATTCAGTTCAAAATCAATTGTGAATGATTTGTGTTTGCATCATCTTGTGATCACACATACCTTAATGCACATCATGTTTAGAAGACACAAAATGCACAATCATTTTGCAGCATCTTCATTGCATTGTGTATTCACATAAGTCTTGGGCTGCATAATTCATTGCCAACCCATGCATGTATTCAGGGGGAGTCAACATCAATCTGGCTTGAATCATTTTACATCATTTCACTCTTGCACGGCCATGGTATATCAAATGTTGATGTATGGAAAGGCAGGCTATGCTTGCCTAGAAGCACTCAATATGCGTGAGGACTAACCTCCGCCAAGTACCATGCGTCAATGTCGCATATAGGCCATATAGCTAGGGGGAGTTATCTTGATGAGGCATTCATGCATATGTTTCATATTCATCATGTTGGTTCATGCATTTCATGTTTGATCAGGTCAACCTCTGCATGGTTCAAGTAAACCTCTCATTGACATTTGTCATTCTTTGTGACTGCAAACATCACTCCTTGCATGCTTTCATTGCATATTCATAGGGGGAGTCGTGTTGTTCTTCTTGGTTCATTCCTCCTTTTTGCATCTGAACCTTAATGGTCTCCAGTGTGATAATAAGTTCAAGAGATAGACATCACTACATTGTAAGAGCTTTCTATTATATGAACTGATGATTGCCCATTCAATGAAAAATGGTTCAGATTTAATGATTTCCTTGAAGTTCTGATATTTCTTTTGAAATCATCTATGTTCTGTGGATTTAATAGCCCTTAACTAGAGATTGCATATTATGCTTTGAATGACTATCCTGATATCTGAAATTCCAGACTTCATGACACTCTTGGTGATACTCTAGAGCTTAGTATTGTTTCTAAACATCTTGATGAGCTGGAATTCTTGAAAATCAATTTGCAGAGCAATGATAGTGTTGCACGGAGAAATATATCACGTCATCAAATCAAGTGACGAACGATATGTCATGATGTGCCACTGTTATCTCTGTCTTAATTACTTTTGGACTCTAGGCAGAGCACTAGCATAATTGCTGAGAAATATATCTTCTCATTACCGAAATGAGATTGGATATGTCATGACGCGACTTTGCTATCTCTGTTCATTCTGAAGCATTACAGTCAGTCTTGCCAAACACCTAGGGATACTAGTGTCTAAACAACGTGTATTCTTATGGCTAGGAGGCCTGTACTAGACTTGATTGCTCGTTAAATATGAGTCATGTGCCTTCAAATACTAAAGATATTGAAAATCAAAATATGAAACCTCTTGCTTCTATTTTATAATTCTATGCTTTAGTCATGCTTGTTTAGCCTCAATACTAGTTTTTGTGTTATTCCCTTTGTGGTTATTGAATATGGATGTATAAGACAAGGGAAGGTTAAACACTGTCAAGATATGCGCTTCTGGTTCATTTCTATTAAACCATGGATGTCGATGTCTTTTAAACTCTATTGATGATCTTGGTTTTCATTAGCTTTGAACCATATATATTACTCCCGGCATGTTTCTAATTTCCATATAATGGCTTGCTCTTCCACTACCATTCCACTCTGATCTCTAGGACCTTTGTCAACCACTGTGCCGTATCCCTCCTTTTTGCTATTGGTAAAGGGGGAGAATGTCTTGTTGTGAGTCTTTGCTATGGACTTGGGAGAAAGGGGGAGATGTTGCCTTTTGTTGCCTTTGTGCGTTGTCAAAGGGGGAGAGTGCATTGTGGATATGGGAGAATCCAAGGGAGAGAGAACCTTCATTTATCATGAGGGTTAATGCATAGCATTCATACACTTTACTTCTCCATGCATTTGTATATCCATGCATACATATCTGCATTCACATGCTTCACTATCATGGATCTTGTGCTGCACATGTTACATAAACTTTGTTGTTTGCCTTCATCTGCCATATCTACATAAATCATTCAGGCTTCCATGATTACATCATCATACTAAACAAGTGGTATCATCTAACAAGTGGTATCATCTTGATGCACCTTTCAAGTCGCATCCAAAATCATTGGTGTCCTCTGTCAAGTGATATCACATTGCTTTCTCATTCATTGGCATATGGCATGAGTCCTAGCATCATTGGCATCATGTTTTCATGCAATAGGGTGGCATGCATGTATTGACTTCATACAATTGTAGCTTGCATCTATCATTTCCATGCATTGCTTAGCAAATCCAAAAAATCTGAAAACTAGAAAACCACTAAAAATCTGCAAAATTTGAAATCAAAATTTGCTCCTTGGCTGCTCTATCCATCTCCTATTTGAGGAATTGAATCATGCTGCTGTGGCTCCACCTCACACTTACTTTGTCTTTGCCAAGTCACGGGACACCACCATGTTCGATACCTCCATATCATTCTTTGGTCTCAGTCCTATAACTGGCTTTCCACAATTGGTTGTTCTCTTTGGTTATTTTGTCAATCTTAATAAGTGTACATCCATTGGCATGTATTTCCACATCATTTTGTGTGCGTCATTAATGTGCGTCTCTCTTTCTCTTTTCTGGATCTTTTGATGTTGTCAAAGGGGGAGAAGATTATGTGAGTCATTCATCAAAGGATGTGGTAAGGTAAGAAGGTAAGATTATGTGAAGTCATTACTCAATGCATGTGGTGAATGTGGTAAGATTCCTCTTCTTATTCTTCAGACTCATAGTTGCCCTGTGAGTTTATAATGACTCATAGTTCAGAATGACTCATAGTTGCCATCATCAAAAAGGGGGAGAATGTTGTGTCTCTGAGGTCATTTGAGTCATTCTGTGGTCTCTTAGGTCATTCGACATCATTCTATAGTCATATGAGTTCTGTGGTATTCTTGGTTTTGATAATGGCTTAACACTATTAGTCATTGTTGTTTATCACTCTCCATGTATTTGGTTTCATGATGTCCATTCACAACTTGCATTATATGTTCTCACATTGCATTAATACCAAGGAACATGTGGTTCTTGAATGCTCACATCAATCTTGAAACTTTGGGTTACTTGATGATCATCCATTCGTTTAAATTCATTGTCATATGAACTTGCTCTTTTGATATGGATGGTTAATTTGGGAATGAGCTTTTCTATCATTCTTGTTATTGAAATTCCATGAGTGTGTTTCATGGATATTTTACTTGGGGTGGTTGAGCTCTTATTTCTTGATCTTTAGCTCAGAACACTTGTGATTCAAAGTGTTCACATATAACTAATTCATCAGATTTCATATGTGTATTTCATACATTTATTATATGGATCATTGAGCTAAAGTCCTAATCCTTTTTATATGATTTTGCAGGCCAAAACACTCAATATATATTCCCCAAGATCAAAGGAGTTTGATGCCACAGAGTTCGGAAGGGTTACAATGACATTTGGGGCTGAATTGTGTTAATCTGGAATTTACTGTAGCTTTAGGTCGACCGGCGGCACTGTAGCTAGGTCGACCGAATTTCCCAGAACCAAAAGGTTCGGAGTCTGTGACATTCCGGTCGACCGCCCCATGAATTCCGGTCGACCGGTTTTGCCAGAGCCGAAAAGTTCTGGCTGCAGCAGGTTCCGGTCGACCGGCCCATGAATTCTGGTCGACCGCCAGCCCCGATGCAGCCATGTTTGACTTCGAAATCCACCTCGTGGCTAGCCCCTTTCCATGGATTTGTTTAATCAAACCTTACCTAACTTCCCATGATTTGTGGATCTGGTCTGGAGGGTGTCCAAGGACCATTTCAAGGGTTATAAAACCAACATGAGAGGGTTAGAAACCCTAGTTGATGGAGTTGATGAAGTGAATCAATGGAGGCCATTTCGAGAGCACTGTAGCACCTCCGTGAACACTGTTTCGGGCAGGAGTTCTTCATCCTTCCAAGGTGATTCAAGGTGAGATCTGAAGCCAAGCAACCTCCAATCAAGCAAGAAGCATTCAAGGCTTGCAAAGGTGATCAAAGCTACATCCATACACCTCTTCATCAACTCAAGGAGATTCAAAGAAGATCAAAGCTACATCCAACAATCTCTCCATCAACGCAAGGTGATTCAAGCTCATATCTCAATCCAGCAACCTCCAAGGAAGAGTAGAAGAAAGCAAGGCTAACAAGGGAAATCAAAGGAGGCTGCAAGGGTGTGTTCAAGGAAGAGGAGTTCGAGTTACTGTAGCTGTGAACAGTACTCCGGGAAGAAGTTCTTCATCAAATCCTCAAGAGATTCAAGCTCCAACAAACCTCAGACAAGATCTTTTCTCTTAAGCATATTCTATATCTTGTTTGAGTGATTTCATATTTGTTCGTTTTCCATTTCATTCAAACATTTAGAATTGAGAATCCTCCCTACCGGTGGTTAGTAGGAAGGCAATCGGGAGTTCTCCGATTTGCGGTGTAGCCGTCCCTGGCGGCTTTGTGTGTAGGAAGATAGAAAGAGGGGTTTCTCTGTTCTGTGGTTTGGGGCGTGTCCCCGGGTCAAGCTGTGTGTCAGCAAGGAAGCCTCACCGGGTTTTGGTGAGGGGTGGACGTAGGTTGCGGGGTTGCAACCGAACCACCTT
Organism: Amorphophallus konjac; assembly: GCA_022559845.1. Taxonomy (NCBI): domain Eukaryota; kingdom Viridiplantae; phylum Streptophyta; class Magnoliopsida; order Alismatales; family Araceae; genus Amorphophallus; species Amorphophallus konjac. Next base: position 293,015,402 of record CM040124.1, on the reverse strand, counting down.
AAAAATCCCTGTGTTGTGGGTTGTTTATTGTGTGTGATTGCTCTATATCTTCTAACCCCATTCACAGGTTCGTGTGCTTCCATACTTGGTTATCTTGCTCACATACATATGCACTTTGAGTGATCAACATAGCATACACACACACGCACGGTTGTTGCAAGCTATTGCATGTTCATCTATGTGTTATGCTTTGTAATTCACTTAAGGAAGTGTGGACGTTTCATAGCTTGTAATTCAAATCTTTCCATTTGAGCCACTCTACTTAATTCCGCTGTGCATTATGCCTAAGTGATTCATTCACTTTATAAGAGTGGTTTAAGCTTCCGCTAGATAAGAATTTTTAAATAGGCCATAACTTGTGATAGGATCTATTCAACCCCCCCTTCTAGATCCATTTACACCTCGCGGGACCCAACGGGTGATATTTCATTACTGTAATTTAACTCATTACTGTTACCGGGAGTTACCGAATTCGGCCGGGATCGTCTTCCCCACGCCGGGAGCGTGGTGGTATCATGTTCTCTCCCTTGCTCGGCAACTTGCTTTATTCGTATATATTTCATATGCCGCTGCCTGAGAGCATGATAGGGTAATTAGCTCGCTTCATATTATTACATTACCGCTGCTGCGAGAGAGAGCCTGACCGTCCCGTGACCCGATCCGGGCACAAGAGAGAATTGACCACCCTAGCTCTTGCCGGTTGCTAAACCGCGCACGTCCAACGCTTCTCTCGAAAAGGGATGATCGCGAGCTTGCTTAGAGTCCGAGGATCGCATATCGATTTGGAGTCGAGTCGCGTGTCCGTCCCGCATCACAAGTGTACCTCCACGCTCGGGGCGTGGGGAAGACGTCCCGGCCAAGATCCGTAACTCCCGGTACAGTGGTAGAATTTTAATTACAGTAATGATTTTATCACCCACTCCACGCAGGGAGGTAAAGGGCTATACAACGACGCCGGGAGTACCGATCATGGGTTGGCGGGCAGCAAGGCGGCGGAGTTCCGGGGCAGTTGCGGGCAGCAGCTCCGGTTCGGAAATCTGCTGGCCGGCAGGACGACGAACAAGGATGTCCATGGGATGTCAACCTCCGGGGATCTTCTGAAGGCGGAAATACACCGGGACGACAGCGGAGGGTCCATGGTCGACCCCCGGGAGTGGCGATCGGTGATTCTACTCTGGCGTATTTTCCAAGGGATTTGTACTGTCACCTTCCTTGCTGGCCGGGTTCGGAGCAGGACTGCACGCTTCCACAAAAATGGCCGCCACAACCAGATCCCGTGTCGGATCGGGGCGAAATTAGAGCCGTTACGAAGAGCACTCAGAGGGCTTCAACATACCTAAAATTCAGGTCTATTCAACGGTTAGATTGAAAATGAAAACCTCTGCAACACCGTGGTTGGTTCTGGCTCGAAAAATAGATCTGGTAGGACAGATCGGGTTCTACCTGAGTTTGGGGTTTGAGCGAAGGTGAAATGGTGGATGTAGGACTTGGGATTTTTTTTGGGTGAGATGGGGGAAAGTGGTGAACACGCACATAAAATTTTGTAATTTTCTGACAAGGTTTGGGGGGTGGGAAAAATGGAATACCAGGTGACTATCTCGTAGATCTGCAAACTGGCAGATTGCGAGGGGTGGAAATAAATGACTGGGAGGAGGGGTTAACGGTGGCGGATCGACACAAAAATTGAACTGGAGGTGGAGGAGTATGAAAGCAAGAGGCCCTCAAAAGATGAAGACGATCTGGCCGTCGGATCTTTGGTACCAACCTTTTTACTGAGTTCTATCTAGGAATCCCGAAAGTCAGGACAACAGGTTGGAAGCCGAGTTGTGGTGGCTCGACGGCGGCACGAACGGCGGCGGCGGCGGCGATGGTCGATTGCAGCAGACAGAGGAAGAGAAGGAGAGGAAGATCACTTAGAAATATGAGAGTTTCGGCCCTTGATCTGATGCAGCATGGAGGAAGAAGAAGAAGAACTAGCAAGAACAAGAGAGAGAGAGGGGGGGTGCGCCCATGGCTTTCCTTCAATATTTCTTCATTAATTTTCATCAAAATTTCACAAGAGAGACTATATACTAAACCCTAGAGCTAGGACAAATGACCTAAGATGCCCTTGGTAAAGGGGGCATAATGGGGAAGGGAGATAAAATGGCAATAAACAAATCCCACAATGGGACAAGAGAGGGGGGCGCCCCTCTCTCCGAGTCAACAAATGCAACTTGGTTATTTTATCCCCCTTGGACCATATTATTCTCCCTTGGAGCATAATAAACCCAAAACACAAATATTTGGTCAATATTCTCCCTTGACCCAAATTAAACCCAAAAGAAAAATACACACCAAATACAATCCAAATACATATCAAATACACTCCCAATACAAATACGTACCAAATACGTACTAAAACAACAAAGCTCGAGTGGAGACTCCAGACTGTCCCCCAGCCACAAAGAAGTCGGCGTCGACCGAGTCGTGCAACGTGTCCGGTATCGGCGGCTCGCTGAGTCGAGCCGAACTCTGGCTCTGGTGTCCTCACCAGAAACGTTAACTAGGACCTTTCGTCCTTGTTAATGAAAGAAAAGACCTATCCTTTGCTTCGGCATCTAACCCGATGTCGATGAATACGTCTACCCTGACCTTCATCATCATCGGCGAGATCAGTGAATGAAACGTTAACTCGGACCTTTCATCCTTGTTAATGAAAGAAAAGACCTATCCCTTGCTTCAGCATTCTACCCAATGTTGATGAATACACTATCCCTGATCTTCGTCATCATCAGTGAGATCAACGAATGTAACGTTAACTCGGACCTTTCGTCCTTGTTAATGAAAGAAAAGACCCATCTTTTGCTTCGACATTTTACTCGATGTCGATGAATACATCTACCCTGATCTTCATCATCATCGTCGAGATCAGTGACTGAAACGTTAACTTGGACCTTTCGTCCTTGTTAATGAAAGAAAAGACCCATCTTTTGCTTCGGCATTTTACCCGATGTCGATGAATACATCTACCCTGATCTTCGTCATCATTGGCGAGATTAGTGAATGAAACGTTAACTTGGACCTTTCTTCCTTGTTAATAAAGAAAAAGACCTATCTTTGCTTTGGCATCTAACCCGATGTCGATGAATACATCTGCCCTGATCTTCATCATCATCGGTGAGATCAGCGAGTGTAACATTAACTCGGACCTTTCATCCTTGTTAATGAAAGAAAAGACCCATCTTTTGCTTTGGCATCTAACCCGATGAAGACATCTACCCAGATCTTCGTCAACATCGGCGAGATCAGTGAATATAATGTTAACTCGGACCTTTCGTCCTTGTTAATGAAGGAAAGGACCTATCCTTTGCTTTGGCATTCTACCCAATGCCGATGGATGCACTAGCCCTGATTTTCATCATCGTCGGTGAAATCAGTAAACACACAGTTCCTCGGGCCTTCCGCCCTTAATGACTAGACCTTCTCTTTGCATGGGCGTCTACTCAACACTGATAAATGTAGTAATCCTTTGGCATTTACCCAAGGATGCCTCCCGGTTGAACTAGCACAACCTTGACCTCGGGAAGAGTTGAGTGGCAGTGGAGTGAACTCCTCATACCTTCCTTGAAGGCATGAGCACTCTCCTGCCCTACCAACTAATGTACCATGGGCTTGGTAAACTAGTTTCACACCTCTATCCAAATTCACGAGGGAAAGAAAAGAAACATGCAGCTGCAGCTTGGTACCAAAATTGCAAAGGGGAAAGCTGAAGAAATTTCATTGCATAAAAAGAAAGATACATGGTATCGCGGGACATGCTTCGGGATACATGAAGCTCCAACAAAAAAAGGAAGAAAAGATACTACTAGTTGGAACGGCGGAAAATATCATTTAATTCTAAAATCCCGATGAACGGGTGATCAGCCATTTCTTGCAGACGACGCTCCTCCACCTCCAGCTTTGATAGTTCCTCTTGGATAGAGCCATCACACCCCTATGCCAAAACGGCCTCATTCAATCTCTGTACCTGTAACTGCTCGGTGCGCGCCAGGTCTTCTTCGACATTGGCTAGCTCAGCACGAAGCTCGAAATCCTACCTCTGTAAAAATGAAGCATAGTCTGCAGCACCTGTAGCAAGGCCCCTATGTTCGCGAACCACCTCTTCAGAGGCCTGCAAGGCAGCGCGACCCTCGCTCCGCTGAAGTTTTAAGGCGACCAATTGGTCCCTCAGACCGTGCTCGATAAATTCTCTCCGATTTACATATCTCAGTAACAGGATTACACGCGGCGTCCAATCTGGCATGGGGTAGCCGAATGCCAGAAGGGTGCAAGACATGTGCTCCACTAGCCCCCTCAACTGGGCGTAAGATAGATCTTGGCGAACCAATACATTCTGTTTGAGCATCTCCAAGTTCTGCCACACCATTTCATCCGAGGATTGCTAACCAAGCGATGGCGTGTCAGGGAGATGAAATTCTACTCTGCTGTCAACCTCAGCCCAAATGTCATCAGCAGGCTCCGAGGAAGAGGAAGGCAATGCTGGCAACAAGGAAGGTGGTTCCCTCAACTCCTCCTCAAGCTGCTCAGTGGGCTCAGTACCGATCGGGGTAGGGACTTTAGGCTCATCCTCCATCGAAGGATCAAAATCTTGAACTTCGAGCCCTGCACCTTCAGAGCTGAATTCCATATGTTGCTCCGACTGTGTCACTTTTTCCAGCTCAGTACCTGTAGTGATCACCGGAGCAGTTATTTCACCGACTGTTCCTCCCTCAAAATCTCCGCCCTCTGCGGCAAATTCTTCATGTTGCTCGACCTGGGCTGCTTGCACCGTCTCGATCCCAATAATAAAAGTCAAAGTTGCTGTCCCACCGGCCATTTCTCCCAAAAATTCTGCACCTTCCAAGGTGAACGCTTCATAATGTTCCACCTGGGCCACTCGTTCTGGTCCAGCATCAACAGTGATCGCTAAAGTAGTGGCATCGCCGGCTGTCTCCTCTCTAGGCTCCACCCCTTATGCATATCTAGTAATGGCGGTATCAGCTGATTTTGGCCCGGCTTCCATTGGTTGAAGTTGAAGCTGTTCGGCTGGTGGTTCGCTTATGCCCAATATAGAGCTGGACCCGCCCGAAAATTTTAAAGCAATTGGCTTCAATATGGGCGCCGTACCCACAACGGGAGTGAAGGCCATACCTTTTGCATGAAAAGGGGAGAAGGCAGTAGCATCATACATTGTTGGCAAGTTCAACCCTACTGATGAAGTCCCGCGATCAATGACACCCAAGAGGGGGGTGAATTGGGTGTTTACAAATTTTACGAAAATTTTTGGCCTTTTATAAAATATGTGGTAGAATACTATTTAAGAGATTCAAAACTGTTTGTACACAAATTGGATCTATCAAACTTAATTGATGATAATATAGATTATGCAAGATATACGAGGATAAATCTGGAACAACAATAAACACTAACACTCACGTAGAATGGGGGTAGACGAAATGGAGCAAACCACACAATACAAACACAATGCACAACGGTTTTTAAGGTGGTTCGGATGCAACGACGGCATTCCTACATCCACCCCTCACCAAACCCGGTGAGGCTTCACTCGGGCATAAATCCCCAAACGGAGACGACACTCCAACCACACATGCAGGACGACGCCTGCCCACACACACACGGGGACGCACCCCAACACACACACACACACACACACACACGGAGATGAGGTCTCCAACATGATCCAACAAACGGATCAACAAGACACACACACGCTGCGACAAGTGCAGCACTCCACACACACAAACACTTAAGATCTGGATAAATTCACACACACACGCAGATCTAAGAAGACCTATACACACACGAATGAAACACGACGACCACACACGACCACAGATCTAACTTGATCCACACACACACATATATCTTCAGATTACAAAGAACAAGACTTTGAAATTCAAAAACACCAAGACAAATAGAGCAGAGTTTAGAAATCTCCTGATTTTATTTCCCCCTGAATGTATGATGTAGAACTTGGAACAATGCTTCCTTCTTCACTTAAATGGCTTGGTGATGGATTGTGAAAACCTTGTTATTTCACACTTTGGCAATCTTCCCTTGATCTCTTGCTTGCTTACTTGCTTCTTCCCTTCTTCTTCCTTAGACAGCTCCCCCTTGATCTCCCTTGAATGCTTGCTTGCTTCTTCACTTCCTTGGAGGTTGCTTGCTTCAGATTTGGCTTGAAACACCTTGGAGATGGATGAAGATCTTGCTATACGAAGTACTGTTCACAGAGCTACAGTACCCTCTCCTTTCACCTTGGACAGCCTCCTCTTTGATCTCCCTTGAAGCCCTCTTGGTTGGTTAGGGTCATTTGTCCTAGGTCCTAGGTCCATGGCTTTCCTTCAATATTTCTTCATTAATTTTCATCAAAATTTCACAAGAGGGACTATATACTAAACCCTAGACCTAGGACAAATGACCTAAGATGCCCTTGGTCAAGGGGGCATAATGGGGAAGGGAGATAAAAGGGCAATAAACAAATCCCACAATGGGACAAGAGAGGGGGGGGGCCCTCTCTCCGAGTCAACAAATGCAACTTGGTTATTTTATCCCCCTTGGACCATATTATTCTCCCTTGGAGCATAATAAACCCAAAACACAAATATTTGGTCAATATTCTCCCTTGACCCAAATTAAACCCAAAAGAAAAATACACACCAAATACAATCCAAATACATATCAAATACACTCCCAATACAAATACGTACCAAATACGTACTAAAACAACAAAGCTCGAGTGGAGACTCCAGACTGTCCCCCGGCCACAAAGAAGTCGGCGTCGACCGAGTAGTGCTACGTGTCCGGTATCGGTGGCTCGCTGAGTCGAGCCGAACTCTGGCTCTGGTGTCCTCACCAGAAACGTTAACTCGGACCTTTCATCCTTGTTAATGAAAGAAAAGACCTATCCTTTGCTTCGGCATCTAACCCGATGTCGATGAATACATCTACCCTGACCTTCGTCATCATCAGCAAGATCAGTAAATGAAACGTTAACTCGGACCTTTCGTCCTTGTTAATGAAAGAAAAGACCTATCCTTTGCTTCGGCATTCTACCCAATGTTGATGAATACACTATCCCTGATCTTCGTCATCATCAGTGAGATCAACGAATGTAACGTTAACTCGGACCTTTCGTCCTTGTTGATGAAAGAAAAGACCCATCTTTTGCTTCGACATTTTACTCGATGTCGATGAATACATCTACCCTGATCTTTGTCATCATCGCCGAGATCAGTGACTGAAACGTTAACTTGAACCTTTCGTCCTTGTTAATGAAAGAAAAGACCCATCTTTTGCTTCGGCATTTTACCCGATGTCGATGAATACATCTACCCTGATCTTCATCATCATTGGCGAGATTAGTGAATGAAACGTTAACTTGGACCTTTCTTCCTTGTTAATAAAGAAAAAGACCTATCTTTGCTTTGGCATCTAACCCGATGTCGATGAATACATCTGCCCTGATCTTCGTCATCATCGGTGAGATCAGCGAGTGTAATGTTAACTCGGACCTTTCATCCTTGTTAATGAAAGAAAAGACCCATCTTTTGCTTTGGCACCTAACCCGATGAATACATCTACCCTGATCTTCGTCAACATCGGCGAGATCAGTGAATATAATGTTAACTCGGACCTTTCATCCTTGTTAATGAAGGAAAGGACCTATCCTTTACTTTGGCATTCTACCCAATGCCGACGGATGCACTAGCCCTGATTTTCATCATCGTCGGTGCAACAACGGCATTCCTACGTCCACCCCTCACCAAACCCGGGGAGGCTTCACTAGGGCATAAATCCCCAAATGGAGACGACGCTCCAACCACACATGCAGGACGACGCCTGCCCACACACACACGGGGACGCACCCCAACACACACACACACACACACACACACACACACACACGAAGATGAGGTCTCCAACACGATCCAACATGCGGATCAACAAGACACACACACGCTGCGACAAGTGCAACACTCCACACACACAAACACTTAAGATCTGGATAAATTCACACACACACGCAGATCTAAGAAGACCTACACACACACGAATGAAACACGATGACCACACATGACCACAGATCTAACTTGATCCACACACACACATATATCTTCAGATTACAAAGAACAAGACTTTGAAATTCAAAAACACCAAGACAAATAGAGCAGAGTTTAGAAATCTCCTGATTTTGTTTCCCCCTGAATGTATGATGTAGAACTTGGAACAATGCTTCCTTCTTCACTTAAATGGCTTGGTGATGGATTGTGAAAACCTTGTTATTTCACACTTTGGCAATCTTCCCTTGATCTCTTGCTTGCTTACTTGCTTCTTCCCTTCTTCTTCCTTAGACAGCTTCCCCTTGATCTCCCTTGAATGCTTGCTTGCTTCTTCACTTCCTTGGAGGTTGCTTGCTTCAGATTTGGCTTGAAACACCTTGGAGATGGATGAAGATCTTGCTGCACGAAGTACTGTTCACAGAGCTACAGTACCCTCTCCTTTCACCTTGGACAGCCTCCCCTTTGATCTCCCTTGAAGCCCTCTTGGTTGGTTAGGGTTATTGGCTCCAAAGAGATGTTTTATAACCTTTGAATGCTCCATAGACAACCCCCAGACCAGATCCACAAATCCCTCCTAGATTGGGGGCAGTGGGATTAAAGAAATGGGTGAAAGATTCCTCTCAACGAGCTTGAAATCGAAGTCAACAAAAGGGGTCTCGGGGCTGGCGGTCGACCGGAAAAGGCTGGCGGTCGACCGTTCTGTAAAAACACTGTAGGAAATTGGTTGCTGTTATTTCCGGTCGACCGGTAATATGGTGGCGGTCGACCGCTACTGCCGGTCGACCGATCCTTCTTGGGCGGTCGATCGCCAGTTCTGCAGTATGAGACTTTTCACGTTTGGCGATTCTGGTTGACTGGAATGACCTAGTCCTGCAAAGTTGAAGTGTTAGCCAAGGAAACATGTCGACAATTCAAGGGCTTAATGTCCATATCAAATCCATGCATTTTGGGATTGAATTCACTTGGTTTATGCATTTGAAACGTCTAAACCATTTGAGCATTTCTAAATTTTGTTCCGGGGGCTCCGCCCCCCGAAACCCCCGCAAGGGGCGCTGCCCCCTTGACCCCCGTGACCTGACCGGGCAGGTCGATCCGCGGGCAAGGGCGCACGATGGCCAGAAGGGTTTCATGTTTAATGTGCATGAATGAGGTGTATTAAGGAGAGGTATATGATATACACATGGTGAGATAGATGCTAAGACAAGGTAAGAGTCTCACCAATGGTTCTTGACAGTAATTGACATATACCACCTATTTTGGATTGTAGAACAGCAAGATGCTTATCCACACATTAGGTTCACCAGGTGACTGCCATGAGATTATAAGTTTGATCCTGCAAGCAAGATCGGTAAGGTTAATACCATGCTTGTTCACATTAAAGAGATTATGAAACCTCTTGTCTCTTGTAAAACCAACATATGCAAACCAAGGATCAAGACCATGTAACCGTTGCCATTTGCCATCTCAACCATACATAGATAACAAGAGCATGAGCAATCAACCACAAGTTTAGTTATCATCGATTAATCACACATTAAGTTTAGTTATCATCAAAACCATAACTTAACAATCGCAACAACATCAAAATCATAATTCAACAACTGAGACTATGGGCTCCTGTAAAAAGGACAAAATGAAAAGAGAAGTAGTAAAGGAACGTGTCAGATTCCCTGCTATAAGCGGTGGCAGACATGAAGGAAATGGGTGAAGGAAGAGGAATTTACCTCAAGTGGTATAAGGCCTAGTTCACCAGCTCCCGTGGCCTCCGATGCTGGCGGTGCCAGGCTTGAAGAAACTTCTCCCCCTTCCACCTGGGAACTTGGCACAATTGAAGGGCCTAATGTTAGCCGAGGAGGGCTGAACGCAGCAAACCCGCTCCCATAAGAGAGGGAAGGGGTGCTAGCCTCTGACCCCAAGCCATGTTCTTCTTCACCGCTGGAGGGCTCATAATCTATAGGCTCGTCCGAAGGTGAACTACAAGCTAGCCCCGCTACTACTGTGCCGGGACTCGTCAAGCGTCCCGAACTGTCTGGGGCCGCCACTGTAGAAATCTTCTTTGAAGCCAATGCAACCAGTCGCTCAGACGACCATCGGGATGGCAACATACTCTAAGCCGGAGATACAACGAGAGGAGCTTTAGCAGATTTTGAAGAGATAACATCTGGGCAATTGATAGATAAGAATGATTAATGAAAAGAGGAATGATGAAATAAAAGTGTCTTTACTGAAGAAATCTACAAGCTATGACACTACCTTCACCGCCCTGGCTAGGCGTCGGGGAGGGAAGGTCCTTTGTGACCAAAGAGGTGGGTGCTTCGATGCTCCCGACTTCCCCTGTACTGCCAGCAGTTACCGTTTCTTCCGTAGTTGGAATAGAAGGACCCGCAGCACCTGAATGAAAAGCAAAAGGATGAAGGCCCGAGGCTATGTCCAGAATAGGAGATATAAGAGGAAATACCTACTGCAGGAAGTGCTTGCTCTTGCGCTACGTCAAATTCTTCCAATGATGGAATGGTTGGTAATGGAGCGACAGGGGCTGCCACTGCAACCTGCTCCTCCGCCAAAACTTTTGCTCGAGCCCTCTTAGCTCGGGAAACGACCTCTTTTACTTGAGACCTCTCGCGCTTCTGAGAGCCCCTCGAAGGCAATGGCGCGGTAGTCGGAGCTACGGCCGGGGGTTCAAAGTAGCCGGGTTTCTGACCCCGCGAAATCAGCTTCCAGTATTCGATGGTCGTCTTGGAAGCCGGGAAATCTGCAAGAGGCGGTGCGCTCATGTAATGATTGTGCAAGTAATGCACATTTGTAAACAAAGAATGGGCAAGGCAGAATAGAGTATACCGGTTGGGCCTAAATATAGTGGAGAAAGAGACCAATAATATAGCAGAGGAGTCTTGTCCCGGGAGGAACCTTTCCGAACTAGCCAACAAATATCGCCAATGTAGGCGCAATGTTCAGCCAAAAGCGCTAGGTGTTCGTGGACAAGAGCTGACAAACAATAATATAAGCCGAGATGGTCCATACCCCATCCATCGGCATATTTGAAGGCAATAAACAGAGGCCTTTCTAATATCACCTCGGCCTTGTCACTAATAGAGAGGCCGTGAGTATGCAACAACACAAACAGCCAGGAAGTCTGGCTATACAGAGTCGGACGCCGATCCTCTTTCCTTATGAAAGTCCTGTAGGGACATAGGTGATCGACCTCCGGACGCCATGGAGCTAGGCTAGTGATGGGTTCCTCCACTGGCAAAGGGAATTGCTGCAAGGCTGCCTTCTCGCTGGCAACTCTGCATAGGCCCCGAAGAGTTTCCATAAATTCATCCTTGCTAATCTCGGGGAGCACCAGCTGCGGCTTGGGTGTCTTGTGCTTGGTGGCCTTCCATGCAGCCAAATAAGCCTGCACTTCAGATTCCTTGCGGGATTTAATCCTCTGCAGATGATGTGAATCAATTTCAAATCTAGCCGAGGGTTGGGAGCGCAAGCATTTGTGTTCAGCAATATCCTAACAATCATGCCGAGAAACTCGATAAAAGTCGGTGCGAGCATTCCACCATTTGATGTACTCTGGCGTCACACGAGGAAAACACCCAGGGGCCGATACCCGGAAAGAAGCGGCTTCTCAGTGATGGAAATAGTCCCACCAGGTGCGGGCTTCTTCAATAGTGGCAGACCCTCCCCTTGATCGACTCTCCAGCGAAAATTGTGCCAACGACGGGGGAATTTGCTGGTCGTAGCCAAAATTTCGGCCGAACCGAAAAGGGTAGTAGGGTTCCAGATAAGTACTTATGCCCTTCCTGAACACCAGGATGCTGAGCCTGATAGACAGCACCCAATCTACCAACTCTGGTTCCAATGATGACTTTGTATGGACCCTACCGGAGATGGGGTGGATGTACTCCTCAGCTTCGCCAAACCTACATTCCCGTGAGCGGTTCACCAACAGGCTTGAATGAGCAGCCAAGTTCCAGAAGTGTAAGGACCCAGGGGCATTCATCGGCACTTTTGTCAACTGTCCCCTAATTGAAAAGAGCTGGTCCGACACTTGCTGCGGCTTGGCATCGACGAATTCCAACATTCTTGGGAATAAGTTCGATGATTGCAACGTCCGGGGAGCAAATTCCGGGAACAGTGAGCATACCCAGGCATTTAAAAAGTGAAGTGGACCTATTGTCCGTAGAGTCCTCGGGGGACGGTTACGATGAAGATCTCCCAACATTTTATAAATCAAACATAATGCAGCAGGGCAAAGGGACAGCTTCACGCCCCAGGCCATCAAGCACGCCGGGTATATAGCCTCGGCGCGAATCACTGTCTCATCCCCCTGTGGCAGAGCAAAAGAACACAGCCAATACGTCAAATAGGCTACACAATGTGTAATGGGGTCTAATCCCGCAGGGTTAGGGCCGCCTCGACGCCCTCTACAAAGAGAAGAAGATAAATGAGTCTTCCGGCGAGACCGCTTCTTCAGTCTGCTCGGAGCTGCTCCAACAGGGGGAAAGTCCTTGTACTTCTCCTCGCCTTCAAAGAAATATTCCATCCATAGGCCCAGTCGCACCTGTTTCCGTTCTTTGCGTGAGCGGGATGAAGAAGATTCTACAACATCATGAATAGATAACCACAATGTATGGTACACCTTCATGAGGTACCTGTATGCAAACCCGATGTAGTAGCGGCCCTCCCCGTCAGTGCGATCTTTGATCCAATCTGGCCAACAAACTTCTTCATATGGCTCACCGTCAATAGGGAGGCCAGATAGTTGATACAAGCTCCATAAGTCTAAGGAAGTTTCACCTTCCGATGTATAAAAGGTGGTGTACTCTGGATAGAACACCTCCATCATTCCGCAGCACAAACCCTTCGAGATAAGGTACCAGAAGCAGGATGCATATACACTATGGTACACTCCAGCCTTCATCAGAATAGGGCCATAATTCTGGAGCACGTACTCAGTGAACTCTATAGCCCCATCTCGAAAGGCATGTGCATCGTTGGCCTTAAAGTCGGCAAACTAGCCAACGACAATCTGATGCTTGAAACGGATTGCCAGACAGTCCAGAAGGAATGGTTCTTATCTGAACCCCCACCTTAATGGGGCCAGAAAAAGGCTGAACATTGGCTTCTCCTTATGCAGATTTCCTGTAGATAAGTCCCACCTAGCGAGAGTAAACTCTGGAGCTCGAGTTAGCATCCCTTGTGCTGGGGTCAGCTCTAATGCACCAGTGACTGCGTCCCACTTACGGGTATCTCCAGGGAAATAAATCGGCTCACTTCTTACTACTGAGCCAATTAAGCTATCTTGGTCCAAGAGAATGCTGTATTCTGCTGCCCGAACAACGAGGATGTCTCGCTTCCCCAAGAGGTTGAAGGGGTGAAGAAAAGACATTAAATGTTTATCCTTCGGGAAGTCGACTCGATAGCCTTGGCTTCGGTCGAATGAAAAATTATCTCTGTCAGAAATGGTCAATCGCCCGGCATCCATGGAGTCAGTCTCCGAGTCGGAGGACTCCGATACTATTGCCAAGCGGTTCCGCCCTTGATCAAGCTCATTAATGTTCTACCACGTCACAACAGGGCGACCACCAGATGGGGTGCCAGTCCCTCGCGCGGCCGCAGCAGAAGTTGGTGAAGCCATTGGCTGCAATTGAAAGAACAATCCAGTCAAAAAGAAAGGTAATATCAGAGGAAATTTCTGAAGAAATTTTGGCAGAGTCTACCCTTAATCGGGAGTGTCCCCAAACAAAGAGGAACATGTCCACACACTAGGGGGGAACGGTCCTTAAAAATGAAGCCATAGGTGGTACATCTAGGCCGAATGGACAACGGGGAATGCCGGTTCCGAGGGTTGGCCTACCAGGAACCTCCCCGAAGCCATTAGGTAAAGAGGGGCTAGCCCCTTTGAAAGCTAATGAATAGGGATTCGAAGCCCGCTCCCCGGTTGCCGACTGTCGCTGCCATCCTTCGCGAAGAAAAGGGTGGCGATGGCCACCGTTTCACGGCAGTGAAGAAGAAAGGGAAGAGGGAGGACCGCCTACCACCTCCACCATGTTCGACAAAAGAGAAGAGGGGGGAGAAGACTCGTCAGCCACTGAGAAGCCCTCACCGTCAAAGAAGAGAGGCCACCGCCACCAAGGGGAGACCCTCGTCGCTGGAAGGAAGAACCCTTGCCGCCACCAGTGAAGAAGATCGGGAGGATGGAAAAAGATGAAGGGTTAAAAAAGAAAACAATGCGACATGGTTTAAGAAGAGAAGAAGGCGGAGGGTGAGTTGGTGTCATCGCTACCGACTCACCGCTCCGCCCTTTCGAGCTCGTCACCGAATCTAGCGCAGCCAGCCACCGAATCAAGGTGCCGCAGGCATGCCACCGACTCAAGGCCTAGCCCCCCGAATCCGCTAAGGCAACCCGTCACCGAATCAACAGTGATGTATGCATCACCGAATCAAGGGAGCGAAGCTGCCACCGAATCAGTGGTGATATGTGCATCACCGACTCAAGGGAGTGCGTCACAGAATCAGTGACCGATACAGCACCGATTCAACGTGCCATCGACTTAATGAAGTCTGATTAGTGCCACCGGCTCAAGATGCCAAATGAAGTGGGCCCCACATGCCAAAGCCCGAGGAAGCAAGCACATCCGGGAGCCCCGCTCCGCTCATCCCTCACTCGTGACGTCCGCGGCTGTGGGGGGCATTTGTTGACATCTAAAATATTACTGGACAATAATTATGTGCCCGAAGGAGCCAACTGAAAGTCAACGACGGATCCACTCGGATCGCTGAAGCCTCAGGTCACCTCACAAGAAGTACAGGGGACTCCACATTTCACTATCTCGGGGTAAAATATCTACCACGACTCACTAAGGCCGTATAACAGTCAGAGCCGATAAACCGGCATTGAAACGATCGTGTCAGGTATATCTTCACACCCCGTCCGGTCAGGACGAGAATGTAACAGGTGTATCTCCACCTGATAAAGAATCCCCCCTCGAGATGAAGAAATGCCCCTGGTCCCTCAGAATAGGGAGCCGAAGGCCAAATCAGCGGAAAACCCGGGGTGAGTCGATCAGGACGCCTGGAGTGCCAAAGTGGTCCATAAGTGACCGAAAAGTGGTCCCATAAGGGTGAAAATCTCCAAATGGATGCCCACTCAATGAAGACGCTTTGTACAAGCGTAAAGCAAGCCCAAAAGCACGATACCTAGTTCCGAAGGCGATATCAGCGAAAAACCTGAGAAGTCCGCTTAGCACATGTGGCATGCTGGGATGGTCCGTAAAGTGGCCATAGGAATGTCTAGTCAGGGCAAAAGTGCTTCGAGGGGTGGCCCTCCTAAGGAGGATCCTCCACGTGTCTGCAGGGTGGAGTTGGTGGCATAAATCAGCATGCCGAATGCCAAATCAGGACAAAACCCGGGAAAATCGGTACAGGTTCGGCACGTGTCGAAAATCACCAGAAACCCAAAATCAAGGCTTCGAAGCATATTTCGGGGCCACTGCATTAACTCCAAGGCTAGCCTGGATGACAAGGTTGCACCGGGTCAATTTCAGGGCAAAATGTCAAAATTACTGAAAATGCCCTCCACTGAGTTGGTGGCACCTTGAATGTTGAGTCGGCGGCGCTTATCCTTTGAGTCGGTGGCGCGAGAATGCTCCTTAGCGCTTTGAGTCGGTGACGCCCTCTTCACGGCTGAATCGGTGACGCCCCATAGCGATGGCCGGCCTGTTGATTCGGTGGCGTCCATGGCAATGGCGGGCGACGATTCCGTGATGATGCCACCGATTCGCTTGCTCCCGTCCGTCTATAAAATAGGGCCCTTGGCCCTCGATAAAAAAAAAGGAGGAGGATAGAAAAGAAACGAAGTAGAAACTGGGAGAGATAAAAAAAAGAGAGAGGCGTTTGAGGTAGAAGAAAGATCCAGAGAAAGGAGAGGCGAAGAGTGGAAGAAGGTGGGGTTCCCATACGAGGGACTCGATTCCTTTGTATTCTCCATTGTTTGATCCTTTTTCTTTCTTCATTTTAGTTGTGCTCTCCAATCCTCTAATTATTGTATCTCCTGCTTATCTTCCTCTATAATTCCAGGGAAGAACGTAAGAAAGCTAAGCTTCTCGTTTACTGTATATACTCTTTGATTGTTTCTCAATTTGCTCTACTTTAGTGCTTTCTTTCATTGAGTTTCTTCAGAACCTCTCAACCTCCCCCCTAGGGTGAGGAGGCCCTCAGGGGCTAAAATCACAACGAATCCTGGGATCGCTTGGCAAAGGGGAAATCGTGATGGTTTATGACAATGGTTTACGGCCACGCCCTACGGGGCGACAATAAATCCCTCCCCAGGGGCTACGATTTTCATCGATGGTATTATCGACTGATGCAGTTCGATTATCCATATATGTGGATGTTCATGAATGTGTGTTTACCTGCCACCGAACGAAAGAATGAGCCATGAACAGGCGGTTGTTGGATGCCTTTTCACTTGTCCCATCAGTTGTAAGGGCATCGGTGTGCTCCCATATCTGCTGCAACGATAGTTCGTTCGTTTGCTCGAAAGTCGCTGTATATCCCTTCTTGTGTTCGATGATTTGCCTCCAGAGGCCTCTGTCCCCCCTCAAACCCCCTTTACTTTGAGACAGGTACGAGTCACATCCACCGACTAGGACTGCCTGATCTGAGCTTTGCCTTATGGTGAATGACAGCCTTTCTAGCTATTTCTTCGGAACACATCGATCTCACTTGATTACACCGGATTGTTTCTCAAGTTACATATGCAAGCCCACCACTGGGGAGGGGAACAACCCTACTTACCGTTTCTCTCATTCTGTCACACTCTCCTCACTCCGAGTTCCGGGGGGTCTGTCACCCTATGACATGTTCTCCTGGAAGCCCCTTTGCACAGAGTAAGATATGAAACGCCGTCTAACTGGCTACATATCGACCTTTCGGCAATCTCTCTTAGATCTGCACGAATCCTTAGTAGGCTGGACCTCAGGATTCACAATGTGCTGATCTTGGGTTCTGAGACACTCCCATCTGGGGCTTCTTACTGATTTATGGTTTAACACCGAATTCCCGTGTGTTGATCCACTTGATTAGGGGAGCATTCCCTGTACTGGGGAAATGCTGCCCAATTTTCTTCAGGATTTCCCCACTGATTTCATTTCTTCATGTATGTTGAAGTGTGTCTGTGTGTACTGATATTTCTTATCTGCATATCTCAGACTCCCTTGTCTTCAATTGACGAACTCAGGAGCTGCATGATAGTGCTGGAGTATGAACCTCGCACAGCCCCTAAAATTGTAGAATAAATGTACAAATGAACATAGGGAAATTTAGTGCAACTTAATTTAAACTCTGAAAACATTCTAAAAATTCGATCAAACATCCCCTTCAGATGAGCCCAGTGGCCCATTGATTTGGATTCCTCTATAAAACCCTATGTTGCCGAGCCTTCAACCCCCAGAAAGTCCATCACGTAAAGCCCTGTGCGAGTTGATGGCAGCGCCACCGACTCTCTTCTCTCCTTTGCTGAATCTGTGACGACGCCACCGACTCGCTGCCGTTCGCCATTAATCAGTGGCGACGCCACCGAATCACCCTCCTCACGTCATCGCCTTCACCCTGCACCGACTTCTCCTTCGCTGTTGCACCGACGCATCCTGTCACCCATCTACTGCTGCACCGACGCACATCATCACTTTATCACCCTGCACCGACCTTAGCCCCCCATTGCTGCACCGACCTCAGCCCTCTTGTTGCACAGACCCCAGGCCATTGCAGCATCGACCTTACACCAACCTGCATCGACCATAGCCCCCTGCTGCATCGACCCCAGCCCATTGTTGCACCGACCTCCAACCCTCAACCTGCATCGACCTTAGCCCATTGTTGCACCGACCTTAGCCCCCTACTGCACCGACCCCAGCCCATTGCTGCACCGACCTCTAACCCTCAACCTGCATCAACCTTAGCCCATTGATGCACCGACCTCAGCCCTTGGGTCAACCTTCTTTGATCCCCTCCCCAGTCAACCTATGGCCTTTGTCAAAAGCCCGATAAAGCCTTATAATAAATGATTAATGAGTTAAACCTCAATAAATTATTAAAAAATTAATTAAGAAGTAAATAATAATAATAATAAATCAAGTAGCTAAGCTTGCTTTCTATTTGAATGTGCAATTATGTTTGAACACACTTATCTTTGCTGTCTTGCTTGCTTGTTTCGCATGCATGTTTGCTGAATATTTGTCATTATCTCGGGCCTCGGTATATCAAATGATGATCTGTCGAAGGTCAGACTAGCTCTAACCAGAAGCTCTCACTATGCGCGATGGTTGTCTTCGGACCTACGTTCTCCGCCATTTACCGAGGGCTCCAGGTAGTGAATGAATTTGAAATGCGTGCTCGAGCTTATGTTTTGTTCCCGTATTATGAATTATCGCTCTCGCTGGTTCACTTATGCCTGCACGTTTATATAGCCCCGGGTGGCATCTTATCTTGGCAATTAATCAAGGGTTTTCCTCCCTCTCGGAGGATGTAATTAACGCCATAACCTTTACGGTATGACAGACTTCCGGTGCCGACACAAATTTCACAATCAACTAACCAAATCAGATCGAGCGCACAATAAAGATGTCACATATGTGACTGGCACGTCTAAAGCATTTAAAAATGTGTCACCACCAGGTCGAAGCAATTCAAGGGCAAGTGTATTCTGTCACCAGGAGAGGTCGAAGCAATTCAAGGGCAAGTGTATTATGTCACCAGGACATGTCGAAACTGAAAGCCACTGCTCCGACGGTTCAGTCATCAGCAAATGAGACACCATCTTGTGCCTCGACCTGACAAAGTTGTGCCTCGACACTTATCATCTACTCTCCAGCACACTTAAGGAAAGACTTTTCTGAAAAGGATTAGAATGATTAAAAAGACAATTAAAGATTACTTTATGAATGGATGAGTGTCAATGGAGGGTTCTTAAGGAAGAACTGGATCGCCAATCAGAAAAGCACACTGAGATCGTGATAAACCCAGGTGAACCACATGCCGATATCTCCGTAGAAAGTTTGGCGGGAAAATCTTCATCACACGTGGATATTTTCTTTTCTGAAAAGTTTAGATAACCATCAAAATATTCCCTTCCACGTGGACCAATGGAAATTGGCTGATCGGAATGGAGGACGATGCTCTGCTCTCTGCTATAAGTATTAGCTGCTCTATTCAAGAGAGGCTGCCAAACACTGCTACCACCATTAAGAGAGAAATCCTAGAGAGAGTCCTTGAGAGATAGAAGAAAGAGAAGATTACCGTGAGAGGAGGAGAAATCTGAGTGCAACCGGCCAGTTTTATCTGAAATCTGCTTCGATATGAAGCTACATTGTTTTCGTTCTTTCCGATCGAAGTTCTTCAATTCTCTTGTTTTCTATTTTTCTTTCTGTTCTTCTTTGTGAACTTGTTTCGTGGTTCCCTCTGTGGTAGTAGAGGAAGGGAGATTATTCTCCAGTGTCTCCTCTGTAGGTTCATATAGGTCTGGTTGAGTGAGTTGCAGGGTGTAACTCACGGGGCTCCCTCTACGGTAGTAGAGGAAGGGAGGTTGATCCTCGGGGTTCCTTCTGGTTTTCCAGGAGAAGCGAGGAGAGTGTTCCTCGGGGCGAAGCTATATTCAGCCGTTGTTGCAGACTGAGTCTGCAGGTTCATTTGCTTTAAGCAAGGAAGCAGGTGGACGTAGATTGCA
Source organism: Amorphophallus konjac (assembly GCA_022559845.1). Taxonomy (NCBI): domain Eukaryota; kingdom Viridiplantae; phylum Streptophyta; class Magnoliopsida; order Alismatales; family Araceae; genus Amorphophallus; species Amorphophallus konjac. The sequence continues at coordinate 292,995,578 of CM040124.1, read as the reverse complement.
GGCTGCAATCGAACCACCTAAAAACTCTATTGTCCATTGCATGGTTTGATTGGCTTGGAAATTCAGTATGCTTAACTTCGACTAATCAGTATATCAAAAGTCACAGTTGGAAGGATAGGTCAAGCCTATCTGAAATGCTACCCCTTGTGTGAGGAGATATTTGATCAAACCTCCGCCTAGTATTGATGACAGTCGCTCCCAGCATGCTAGACTGTTGAGCAAGTAGCTCTTGCTATCGAGTTTCTTGCTTACACACGCTAAGTTCATTGCAGTCTTTCTGCACTCTAGCTAGCTGTTCATTTGCGTGATCCGGTGTTAGCGTTAGAATTGGCTTTACTGTTGGCGCATCTGTTCTTATTGCTGTTGAGTTTGTTGTTTGCTCATTTTTGGGGACAGATATATTCATCTCCCCCTTCTATATCTGGCATTCTAGCTTATCACGATCTCTGGAGTTGATCCACACAGATCCTCGTGTAATGACCGTGTCCACCCGTTCTTCCCCCCCCCCCCCCCCACGCACGAACTACGGATGCTTAAAACTCCTTTCTTCTTCTTTAACCCTTTCTCCCTTGAGAGGAAGAGAGAGAGATCAGCAAGGGAGAGAGAGAGAGCAAGAGGGAGGGGAGGAGAGGAGAGAAGAAGAGTGGGGTTTTCTCTTTTGAATGCTTGGCTTAAGGAGAAAAACCCACGTAACACATATTTATATGGGTTGGGCTCTTTCTAAAAGAGCCCCTAACCACATATATTGTGTACGTGTCCTTACATTATTGCATATACATATATATAGCCCTTCTCATTATTCTTTTCCCAAAAGAATTTAAGGCTCTTAACATATACATCGGTACAATAATATCCCGTCACCCGAGAACATATTGTGTGTGATCCTCTAGGCTCATAGTCACTCTAGTTTAAGGCCCATTAACTTCTAATTCTAATTAGAAGTAAATTAAACTCATTATTCGCTTCTACTAGAGCTGAATAATAGTTTAATTTATTCTGAACCTCTGATCACATTGGGTCAAGCAAATCCGCGTGATCCCAAAGGACATCGGGTTCAAACCACCTTGTCTGGTACCTGTATGTCTACAGTTGCCGCATCGCTATAATCCCTCGCTCCTTTTACGAGTCTGGTTCGATCGAGGGTATGGTAACTGTCAAACCCCATGATCGTGCCATTCGATCACGACCTCCTAAAAGTGTATGACGTCTGTTCTAAACGAACTCACACGACCCTGGCCAGGGATTTAGTGGAGCGTCAGTGTCATGACCCATTAACTATCTTATATATACCCGGTAGTGAGCGATCCCTTCTTGACCTTTGATGATCTTCACATGTATCGTGATATGGTTAATGACCTGGCAATTCATGACCTATGTTTAAAGTCACTTGGCCAAGTATAAAACCATCCCAGTCGTCGTGTAAGATCCGATCAATGTCTCAGGTCAAAGGACCAATGATGCTACTAAGACAATTGGATCTTCAGTTGACATTAGGTATAATCAACCATCTGAAGATCCAATGGCGGATCCATCCAGTGTACATCCTCCCAGGACGTACACCTACACATATGTATCGGTGCCCCGCACCAGTGACCATGAGACTGCTCACCCATACATCATGTGTACTGGTTTAATAGGTAATCAAAGTCCTCGAGTGATTACCCTCCAACCAGGAACAATTTCAAGGTATGTGTCCATGTAAAGTTAGTCTCATGATCGAGATCCCATCTCGAGTTGACTTTACAACCACATATCCTAGGGACATCGTAGAGTAATATACAATTACAAATTTACGCTCAAATATCACTTTATTAATGATGAACAAGATTGTACAATTATCGGGCCTACCCGACCTGAAATTGGCCTGTAGCACACCCAATACTAACAATCTCCTACTTGAACTACAGTCAATTGCCCACAACTGTGCGGCCCATCTTATCCCGATGGCGCTCAAACATAATCTGTGTTAAAGGCTTAGTCAGTGGATCTACTATGTTATCTTCAGATGGTACACGCTCCACCACCACATCTCCACGATCAACAATCTCCCGAACAAGGTGGAAGTGCCTCAGAATGTGCTTCGACCTTTGGTGAGACCTAGGTTCCTTCGCTTGGGTGATCGCCCCATTATTATCACAAAATAATGGGATGGGAGCTGATATCTGGGGAACTACGTCGAGTTCCAAGATGAATTTCTTCATCCAGACGGCTTCCTTAGCAGCTTCAGCCGCAGCAATGTATTCTACCTCCGTCATCGAGTCTACATTCATATCTTGCTTGGAGCTTCTCCAACTGACTGCCCCTCCATTCAATATGAATATAAATCCAGACATGGATTTGCAGTCATCTGGATATGACTGAAAACTAGAGTCTGTGTAAGCTCTAAGTTGTAGGTCCTCTCCTCCATAAAGCAGAAAAAGATCCTTAGTCCTCCGCAAGTACTTAAGGATGCACTTTACTGCCTTCCAGTGCTCCTCGCCTGGATCTGCCTGATATCTACTGACAATGCTCAAAGCATTAGCAACATCAGGCCGTGTACATAGCATTGCATACATGATTGACCCTATGGCTGAAGCATAGGGCACTTTACTCATGTGTGCCACCTCAGATATGTTAGGGCTCATCCCCTTGGATAGACAAATTTCATGTCTCATGGGAATGAGACCCCTCTTAGAATTTTTCATCCTGAACCTTCTGAGGATAATGTCTATGTACATGGATTGGAATAATCATAGCATCCTATTAGATCTATCTCGGTAGATCCTTATGCCCAGCACATAGGATGCTTCTCCCAAATCTTTCATGGAGAAGGTCTTGGACAACCAAGATTTAGTTGATGTCAACATCCCTACATCATTTCGAATGAGTAAGATGTCATCAACATGTAGGACCAAAAAGGTCACAGAGCTCTCACTGACCTTCTTGTAAACACAAGGTTCATCTTCATTCCGAATGAAGTTGAAAGATTTGACAACCTCATCAAATCTCAAGTTCCAGCTCCGAGATGCTTGCTTCAATCCATAAATGGACCTCTGAAGTTTGCATACCTTATTAGGATGAAGCTTGGAGGTGAATCCTTCAGGCTGTACCATGTACACCTCTTCTGATAGATTTCTATTAAGAAAAGCTATCTTCACATCCATTTGCCAAATTTCATAATCCAAGTATGCAGTAATGGTGAAGAGGATTCTGATTGACTTAACCATAGCCACTGGCAAAAATATCTCATCATAGTCAATGCCTTATCTTTGACAATACCCCTTAGCCATTATTCTGGCTTTATATGTGTCAATGTATCCATCTGCACCGATCTTCTTTTTGAATATCCACTTGCAGCCGATAGGAACTTTCCCTTCGGGTACATCAACCAAGTTCTAAACTTTGTTGGTGTACATGGACTGGATCTTTGAATCCATTGCCTCTTTCAATTTCTCAGAGTCTGCACTACGGATCGCCTCCTGGTAGGATTGAGGATCTTCATCCTCATTGATACATATCTTAGAGGACCTCTCTGAGACATGTCCAACATATCTCTCAGGTTCTCGCGCTACTCTGCAAGATCTCCGTAGTGTCTATGTTTCATTCTTAATAGTATCAGCCGATATTGTCTCATCCAATGAGACTTTGTCTTTAGCTTGTGGTTCTTGGACCTCGTCCAATTCTATCAGGCTCCCACTATTTTTCAGGAGTAGATATTCCCTTTCTAGAAACACAACTCTCTTAGCCACTAAGACCATTTGCTCAGAGGGGTGATAGAAATAATATCCAAAGGTCTCCTTTGGATATCCCACAAATCTACACTTATCGGTTCTAGACTCAAGCTTATCACAATCGTTCCTCTTCACATGGACATGACACCCCCAAATTTTAATGTGATTAAAATTTGATTTCCTGCCCTTCCATATCTCATATGGTATAGAAGGAACATATTTACTTGAGATCCTATTTAGTAAATAGGCTGTAGTCTCTAAGGCATAGCCCCAGAGAGATACGGATAGTCCCGACATGAACATCATGGATCGGACCATGTCTAACAAGGTCATATTTCTTCTCTCGGATACACCATTGTGCTGTAGTGTATACGGTGGAGTCCACTGAGAAATAATCCCACTATACTTAAGGTAAGAAGTGAATTCATAGCTAAGGTATTCTCCTCCCCGATCTGATCGAAGAACTTTAATACTCTTGCCAATTTATTTCTCTACTTCATTCTTTTATTCCATAAACTTCTCAAAGGCTTGCGATTTATGCCTCATTACATATACATAGCCATATATCGAGAAGTCATCAATAAAAGAAATGAAATAGAGGTGACCCCCTTTTGCTTCTATGGACATAAGTCCACACACATCCGAGTGTATGGGCTCGAGAAGGTCAGCAGCCCTCTCACCATGTCCACTAAAGGGAGCCTTGGTCATCTTCCCCATGAGACAAGACTCACAGGTATCAAATGGCTTGTATTCGATGAATTCAAATACCCATTTGAGTGTAGGTGAGAGACTCTCTTTTCACCTACATGACCAAGCCTACAATGTCAGAGGTATGCATGATTCACTTCATTGGCATTGAAAACGTGCATAACATTAGAGCAAGTATCTAATACATAATGACCATTGACTAATGAATCATTGGCTACCACTAAACCATTATTCATTATAGAGCACCTAGTGCTATTAAAAGTCAATGTATATCCAACGTTATTCAAACTAGATATTGAAATAATGTTCTTAATGATATCAGGGACAAAATAACAGTCATTCAGTTCCAAAATAACTCTTGAAGGTAAACTGAGGCGTGCCGTCCCAACGACTTTAGTAGCAACTAAAGCTCCATTGCCCATCCTCAGCTCAATCTCCTTTTTACCCAGCCTGTCACGCCCCGAGCGCGGAAGATACTCGGATATGCGCGACGAGTTTATATCAATCATGTCAATCAGAGTGGTCGTGTATTCGACACAAAGACAGAGATGCGCAAAAGTAAAGATAACCCAATCCTTTATTTCATAATGGATAGACTATTACAAATCTAATACTCTGGTTAATAAAAAGGAAAAGAATACATATTTGACTCAAGAAACTATAGAAAAGACTAGATGACACTTGAGCAGCTCTATCACTTTCACTCTTGACCATTCCCATCCGATTGACTTCCATCGTCGTCGGACTTACCTGAAAAGTAAAAAGGGACAAACGGAATGAGCGAACGCTCAGTAGAAAATTATATCTCAAGTACTAGCAAGGGGTTTAAGTAATTACATCTTTCATGAATGCAATAAAGCTATGCATGCTCGCATAAAACGACAAGATAGAGAGAATGTAATATCAAGAATAAGATGAACTAATCATGAACTTTCAACAAGATACTCAAGATATTCAAGCAAGTACATTTAACAAGTCATGTCAAGAATTTTGGCTATCATGTATCAAGCAAGCAAGTAATTACCCTTTCTCGGGCCACGCATTTCATGTCAAGTCAAGTACGATTCAAGTACAAGATATGTGTGGAATGTCCAAATCAAGTAAGTAAAGTACTCGGTATAATGCCAGATACCTTATCATTTTAACTCCCATGGGCACAAGTACTTTCGGGTGCTCCTCCCAGGACCAGATCGGGCCCTATATGCGCAGGCATTTATCATGTGTTTTGACATCCACTCTTATATATATAGTCAATTTTTGAATTTCAATAATCAAGCTTGTAGACATGTATGACAACTTTGACAGAATGGAGTCCAAAAATATGACAAAGGACATAGAATGGCGATAATAACGGTATAATCACGATATCGATAAAACTAGGTAGAATATGGTTCCCTTAACTTGGGTACCATGACAAATCAATATGGACATTCTTTATATAGAATTGAGGTCCACATGAACAGTATATCAAAGATAAGATACCCTCATTCTTATCATAGAATTGAGGTTTACAAGAATGACATGATATGGCATGATATCATCATCCCATTAAGAATTTCTTATGATATACTCTTTGTATAATTATAAGGGCCGGTATACCATGTTTCTTTAGATTGACATGGCAAAGATCGTGTAATGGGTTTTTAGGGTACAACCAGCTCAGTCGACCTTGAGGGAATTCAAGGTACGAGGAGTCTTACGGAGGTCTCTATGACTAACTCGCTAGTCCAAAGGAACGGAATGTCCAATGGAGAGCTTGTATGTCAATGAGAGTTGAGTGTGATCGATGAAACAACATGAAACATGGGACTATACTCACGGAGTGGAGAATAGTGCCGATATATATATTATATAACATATGAAACCATCGGTTAACAGAAACAGTGGAAAATCAGTTTTACAGTAAAATAACGACTTAATCAGAGTCGTTTATCAAGTAATTAACGCCTAACAGAAGGGCGTTTACACATGTTTCCATTTTGCAGAATTTCAATATTTCATTAATTTATCTAAAACGCACCCTGGTCAGGGTCGTTTGTTCAAGATTTGACGACTGCAGACGCAGGCGTCTTATTATTTACATATTTGACAGAATATAAATAATTTTCAGGATTTATCCAAAACACGCCCTGGGCAGGGGCGTTACTCATTAATTCAATTTTTACAGAATATTTATTTTCAGAATTTTTAACATATACGCGCCCTAGGAAGGGGCGTTTCTTTTCAATTTACGCCCTATAGTGGGGCGTTAACATGTGGAAAACGACTTGGTCCAGGTCGTTACTTAAAGTTTCTGCAGGAAATTTTAAGGGCAGTAATAATTTCAGCATGCAGGAATTTCATGGGGGAGAATGTACCATGAACGAACAGTCATGACAGTAAAATCAATGGATTGGGAGATATGGGATCATGCATTAATGTAAATCATGATTTCATATAGAATCAGTTCTTAACATGGTTAATTAATGATTAACTGAAATTAACGCCTGGGTACAGGGCGTCAAATATTAAATTGACGACCTGGGAAGGGTCGTTTCATGTGAATTAGCGCCCTTGACAGGGGCGTCTCTTTCAAAATATTGCAGAAACGTATTAAAACTATAATAAACCATATGCATGTCATGCTTATATATATGTATATCTTGCATTAATTTTGTTTGGGCTACCATAACTTGAGAAAACCTACCTTAATTGATGATCTGGAAGAAGACTCCAGAAGAATCGTGAAGAATTTTGCTAAGATTACCCTGAAGCTTCTAACAGTAATCCCACGACTTAATAGCAGCAGCAAAATGCAGGAAGATGGATGAAACCTACAGAGGATAGATTGAAGATATTAGTTTTCTTGAAATCCATGGACTGTAGGTAGAGGAAGGGGTACTTACACACGGATGAAGAACTCTTGTTCCTCAAAACGTCAGAGCCTCTTAACCTGTTAATAGGAGAAGAAGAATAATCAATATTCTTCATGCATCATGGAAGAGAATTATCAGAAAAACTCACTGTTCTTCAACTTACCGTAGCAGACGATTGATCAAATAGGTTTAGGGTTGGATCGAACAGGCTTATTTATAGGTTTTTGGAAATCCTATTAGGGTTAGTGATTGTGTGGAAGTAATACTTCCATGATAGAGTTATTACCATGTTTGAACTCTTTCTAATGCTTATCACTTACCCTGGATAAGCTCCTGGGTCGAACGAAACTAGAATGTAATTAACGACCTAGGTCAGGGCGTCGATGCTTAAATTGACGACCTGGTGCAGGTCGTTTCTTAAGAAGTGCCTTGTATAAGGGCGTTCCTTGTTTTAAAACACGCCCAAGAAAAGGGCGTTTCTTGTCCTTGCCCTTTTTGGCGTTTGGACTTTGACGTCTTGTGGTGAGGGCGTCCTTTCTTGAATAACGCCTTAGGTAGAGGCGTTTATTATTAAATTAACGCCTTACTAAGAGACGTTATTTTCTTTTCATTGATTTTCCTCCAGCTCTTTTGGCTTATTAAGATTTTATTTATCCTTATTTGATTTATCAAATTCTTTATTTGATTTATTTAAAACCTTTCATTTATCAGGGTTGCTACACCCTCCCCCACTTAAAAGAATTTGGTCCCCAAATTCAATTGCATACATATGTATATACGCGGAGAGTGTAGAGTATATACCTCTTAGAATAACTCGGGAAATCGTTTCTTCATAGATTCCTCGGTCTCCCATGTGGCTTCGTGTTCAGTATTCTTATTCCATTGCACCTTAAGCATGGGAATAACCTTATTCCTTAGAGCTCGTATTTCACGATCTAAGATCTTCATAGGCTTCTGTTCATATGTGAGATCTTTCTGGATCACCAAATCTCCATGTTCAATAATATACGATGGATCATGCACATACTTCTTCAACATAGATATATGAAATACATTATGTACCTCGGACAATTAAGAAGGCAACGCGATGCGATAAGCAACCTCGCCAACTCTTTCGAGTATCTCAAAAGGTCCGATGAATCTTGGCGTAAGCTTGCCTTTAACACCAAATCTTCGTATGCCACGTCCAGGCGATATTTTAAGAAATACATGATCTCCAACCTGGAATTCAAGATCTCTTCTTCTTGTATCAGCATAAGCCTTTTGTCTGCTCTGAGCAACTTGCAATCTTTCTCTGATTACTTGTATCTTCTCAGTTGTATCCCTTACCATGTCTGGATCTAACAGTTGTTTCTCTCCAACTTCGTTCCAGCATAAGGGTGATCGGCAACTCCTTCCATATAAAGCTTCGAAAGGTGCCATTTGGATACTAGCTTGGTAGCTATTATTATATGCAAACTCAATTAAAGGTAAATGATCATGCCAGCTTCCACCAAAATCAATGATGCAAGCTCTTAGCATATCTTCCACTACTTGGTTTGTTCTTTCGGTCTGACCATCCGTTTGCGGGTGAAAAGCAGTACTAAAGTTAAGCCTTGTTCCCAACGAATGTTGTAATCCTTTCCAAAAATGAGAAGTGAAATGGGGATCTCTGTCAGACACGATCGAGACATGAATTCCATGTAACCTGACTACTTCCTTGATGTATAGTGCAGCCAATACATCTACTGACCACCGGCTCTTTATTGGTAAGAAATGCGCCGATTTAGTCAAGCGGTCAATAATAACCCATATTCCATCATGTCCTCCTTTTGATTTAGATAAACCCATGATGAAATCCATACCAATATCCTCCCACTTCCACTTTGGAATATCTAGAGGATGTAGCTTTCCAACAGGCTTTTGGTGTTCTGCCTTGACCTGTTGGCATGTGAGACAACGTGATACATAATCTGCTATTTCTCTTTTCATATTTGGCCACTAAAAGTTTCTCTTCACATCTTGGTACATTTTGGTAGATCCTGGATGAATAGTGTACCTTGATCTATGAGCTTCATCTAAGATCTTCTTCTTTAATTCTGGGCAATCTGGTATACAAGTTCTATCTTTAAACATTAATCTTCCATCAGAAGCTAATTGGAAATCAGATTGTCCTTCTAATCTGCCCTGGATTTCTACTAATATAGGATCATCATCCTGAAGTGCCTGTATCTCAGATAATAAATCTGACTGTATGCTTACATGAGATAATGTGACATACCTAGCTTTCGTGTCCATGCTTATATTGAGCTCGGAGAACTGTTCTAGTAACTTCCATTCTTGTATCATACAATTGGCTATCATCACTCTCGGCTTTCGACTAAGGGCATCAGCAACATAATTACCCTTTCCGGGATGATATTGTATATTGAAGTCGAAGTTCTTGAGATATTCCAGCCAGCGTCTTTGTCTCATGTTTAGCTCCTTTTGTGAAAATAGATATTTGAGACTTTTGTGATCGGAGTATACAGTAAACTGCACTCCATATAAGTAGTGTCTCCATATCTTTAGGGCAAATACCACCGCAGCCAGTTCTAAGTCATGGACGGGGTAATTCTCCTCATGCTTCTTCAGTTGACGAGAAGAGTATGCTATGACCTTCCCTTGTTGCATTAAGACACACCCGAGGCCAATGCCAGAAGCATCGGTGTAAACCTCGAATTTCTCTCCTTCTATTGGTAGAGCTAAGACCGGAGCTGTAGTAAGATGATCCTTGAGAGTTTGGAAGCTTCTTTCACATTCCTCACTCCATTCATATCGGATCTCCTTGCGAGTTAACCTTGTAAGGGGCACGACGATCTTGGAGAAGTCTTTGATGAATCGCCGATAATATCCTGCAAGACCTAAGAAACTTCTGATCTCGCTTGCATTAGTAGGTCTTTCCCAGTTTCTTACAGCTTCAACCTTTGACGGATCTACAGATAAACCATCCTTGGATATGACATGTCCGAGAAAAGCCACTTCTTCAAGCCAGAACTCGCACTTGCTGAGTTTTGCATATAATTGATTTATCCTCAAGACTTGCAATGCAATCCTCAAATGCTCTTCATGTTCTTCCTTAGTCTTGAAATATATCAATATATCATCAATGAAGACTACTATGAATTGATCCAAGTAAGGCCTGTATATACTATTCATTAACTGCATAAAGGCAGCAGGGGCATTTGTTAGTCCAAAAGGCATAACAACAAATTCGTAATGGCCATACCTGCTTCTGAATGCAGTCTTATGAATGTCATCATCCTTGATTCTTAACTGATGATATCCCGACCTGAGATCAATCTTGGAAAAATATTTGGATCCTGAAATCTGATCAAATAACTCATCGATTCTCGGCAGTGGATACTTGTTCTTGATAGTGAGATGATTCAACTGTCGATAGTCGATGCACAATCTCATGGATCCATCTTTCTTCTTTACAAACAGTACAGGTGCTCCCCACGGGGAAGTACTTGGTCTAATGAACCCTTTTCGAATTAGTCCCATCAATTGTTCCTTCAACTCTTTGAGTTCAGCAGGTGACATCCTATAGGGTGCCCTTGAAACAGGACCAGCACCAGGGACTAAGTCAATGGTGAAGGCCACATCCCTTTGAGGGGGTACTCCCGGCAACTCTTCCGGAAACACGTCCGGGAATTCTTGTACTACTGGAATGTCATCTAGCTTAGTGTCCTTTGTTTCCTTAACTGTGACAAATGCAAGGAAAGCTGTACATCCTTTCCTGATGAGCTTGCTAGCTCGGAGGGCCGAAATAAGAGGGGAATTGCTCCGACTCTTGGGGCGAGTAAAGACTAATTCTGGAATATCTTTGAAAGTAATTTGGCTATTGCGGCAATCAACCGTTGCCTGGTATTTGGATAACCAGTCCGCTCCTAGTATAACATCATACTCCTTTAGATCGAGGCATATGAGATCTATAGGTAAATTCCTACCTTGAACCATTATCTCACAGTTTTGGTAGTGATGAGTAATATCATTTTCACTTCCAAGAGGAGTAGTTAGAACTATTTTTATCCATTCTGGTTCTAACGGTAACGGGTCGGCAAACTTCTTAGAAATAATGGAATGCGATGCACCCGTATCAAATAAGACATAAGCACTTTTGGAACAAACTGTTAATGTACCTTCTACCAGTCCACCTTCTTCTTGCTCGGTCTCCTTTATTGCAGGAAGTCGAGCGTTCTTTGTCACCGGGCGTTTACCGTCACCGGCTTGGTCATTCATTAATGAACAATCGGGAATCCGATGTTCGCGACTCCCACAACGGAGATAAGCTCCTAATTTCCTCCAGCATTCTTCTGTCTTGTGACCAGCCTTGTCACAATGCTTGCATACAGTATTAGAAGGGGTAGTTGTGATAGAGAAAGGCTTGGTCTTTTTGAACTTATGGTCTTGAGAGGAAGAACCTCCATTATTGGGCCTCTTCTTGAAATTGGGTTTGAAAGAACCCGAACCCGTGACTTGTTCCTTCTTGTCTTTCCCACGGATCCTATCAGATAGTTCCGTGGCATCTTCAAGTAGTTGAGCTCGGCGCACAATTTCAGAATAAACTTGAATATCCATCGGCGCTAGCTGAGTAATATAGTGGGGCCTAAGCCCATTAAGAAATCTTCGGGCTTTCATCTTCTCCGTGCTAATCAAATGTTTGGCATATCTAGACAACCTGGAGAACTGAGCTTCATAATCTGCTAATGACAAAGTTCGTTGCTTTAATGCAGCGAATTCTGCAGCCTTCTTTTCTTGGACTCGGTCCGAGAAATATTTAGCATTGAAGTACTCTACGAATTCTTCCCATGTTACTTGATTCAGATCTATGGTTGCTTCAATAGACTCCCACCAGCATCTAGCATCTTTCTCTAACTGAAATGTGGCTAATAACACCTTATCTTGGTCCGTGCATTGCATGACACGGAATATTCGTTCGGTCTCCCGAACCCAATGCTCGGCATCGTCCGGATCGGTCGATCCCATGAACTTCGGGGGATTCATACTCTTAAAGGCTTGGTGTAAGTTTCCAGCTCGTGGAGCACCACCCTGTGCTACCTGTTGTAGCTCTTGAGTCATTCCTTGAAGGGTACGCTGCATGTTGCGCCATTGAGCACGTTCGGCAGCCATTATCCTACAATTACAATAACTATATTAGTACGTGACTACATTTTGAAACCAGTACTCTATTTTTAACTTTAACCCTTGGTTCTACCCAATCTCACTGGTAAAAGGTTTATACTTATCCTTGGACTTGGGTTTTTCCTAGGAATTGAATACCCTAGGCTCTGATACCACAAAAACTGTCACGCCCCGAGCGCGGAAGATACTCGGATATGCGCGACGAGTTTATATTAATCATGTCAATCAGAGTGGTTGTGTATTCGACACAAAGACAGAGATGCGCAAAAGTAAAGATAACCCAATCCTTTATTTCATAATAGATAGACTATTACAAATCCAATACTCTGGTTAATAAAAAGGAAAAGAATACATATTTGACTCAAGAAACTATAGAAAAGACTAGATGACACTTGAGCAGCTCTATCACTTTCACTCTTGACCATTCCCATCCGATTGACTTCCATCGTCGTCGGACTTACCTGAAAAGTAAAAAGGGACAAACGGAATGAGCGAACGCTCAGTAGGAACTTATATCTCAAGTACTAGCAAGGGGTTTAAGTAATTACATCTTTCATGAATGCAATAAAGCTATGCATGCTCGCATAAAACGACAAGATAGAGAGAATGTAATATCAAGAATAAGATGAACTAATCATGAACTTTCAACAAGATACTCAAGATATTCAAGCAAGTACATTTAACAAGTCATGTCAAGAATTTTGGCTATCATGTATCAAGCAAGCAAGTAATTACCCTTTCTCGGGTCACGCATTTCATGTCAAGTCAAGTACGATTCAAGTACAAGATATGTGTGGAATGTCCAAATCAAGTAAGTAAAGTACTCGGTATAATGCCAGATACCTTATCATTTTAACTCCCATGGGCACAAGTACTTTCGGGTGCTCCTCCCAGGACCAGATCGGGCCCTATATGCGCAGGCATTTATCATGTGTTTTGACATCCACTCTTATATATATAGCCAATTTTTGAATTTCAATAATCAAGCTTGTAGACATGTATGACAACTTTGACAGAATGGAGTCCAAAAATATGACAAATGACATAGAATGGTGATAATAACGGTATAATCACGATATCGATAAAACTAAGTAGAATATGGTTCCCTTAACTTGGGTACCATGACAAATCAATATGGACATTCTTTATATAGAATTGAGGTCCACATGAACAGTATATCAAAGATAAGATACCCTCATTCTTATCATAGAATTGAGGTTTACAAGAATGACATGATATGACATGATATCATCATCCTATTAAGAATTTCTTATGATATACTCTTTGTATAATCATAAGGGCCGGTATACCATGTTTCTTTAGATTGACATGGCAAAGATCGTGTAATGGGTTTTTAGGGTACAACCAGCTCAGTCGACCTTGAGGGAATCCAAGGTACGAGGAGTCTTACAGAGATCTCTATGACTAACTCACTAGTCCAAAGGAACGGAATGTCCAATGGAGAGCTTGTATGTCAATGAGAGTTGAGTGTGATCGATGAAACAACATGAAACATGGGACTATACTCACGGAGTGGAGAATAGTGCCGATATATATATTATATAACATATGAAACCATCGGTTAACAGAAACAGTGGAAAATCAGTTTTACAGTAAAATAACGACTTAATTAGAGTCGTTTATCAAGTAATTAACGCCTAACAGAAGGGCGTTTACACATGTTTCCATTTTGCAGAATTTCAATATTTCATTAATTTATCTAAAACGCGCCCTGGTCAGGGTCGTTTGTTCAAGATTTGACGACTGCAGACGCAGGCGTCTTATTATTTACATATTTGACAGAATATAAATAATTTTCAGGATTTATCCAAAACACGCCCTGGGCAGGGGCGTTACTCATTAATTCAATTTTTACAGAATATTTATTTTCAGAATTTTTAACATATACGCGCCCTAGGAAGGGGCGTTTCTTTTCAATTTACTCCCTATAGTGGGGCGTTAACATGTGGAAAACGACTTGGTCCAGGTCGTTACTTAAAGTTTCTGCAGGAAATTTTAAGGGCAGTAATAATTTCAGCATGCAGGAATTTCATGGGGGAGAATGTACCATGAACGAACAGTCATGACAGTAAAATCAATGGATTGGGAGATATGGGATCATGCATTAATGTAAATCATGATTTCATATAGAATCAGTTCTTAACATGGTTAATTAATGATTAACTGAAATTAACACCTGGGTACAGGGCGTCAAATATTAAATTGACGACCTGGGAAGGATCGTTTCATGTGAATTAGCGCCCTTGACAGGGGCGTCTCTTTCAAAATATTGCAGAAACGTATTAAAACTATAATAAACCATATGCATGTCATGCTTATATATATGTATATCTTGCATTAATTTTGTTTGGGCTACCATAACTTGAGAAAACCTACCTTAATTGATGATCTGGAAGAAGACTCCAGAAGAATCGTGAAGAATTTTGCTAAGATTACCCTGAAGCTTCTAACAGTAATCCCACGACTTAATAGCAGCAGCAAAAGGCAGGAAGATGGATGAAACCTACAGAGGATAGATTGAAGATATTAGTTTTCTTGAAATCCATGGACTGTAGGTAGAGGAAGGGGTACTTACACACGGATGAAGAACTCTTGTTCCTCAAAACGTCAGAGCCTCTTAACCTGTTAATAGGAGAAGAAGAATAATCAATATTCTTCATGCATCATGGAAGAGAATTATCAGAAAAACTCACTGTTCTTCAACTTACCGTAGCAGACGATTGATCAAATAGGTTTAGGGTTGGATCGAACAGGCTTATTTATAGGATTTTGGAAATCCTATTAGGGTTAGTGATTGTGTGGAAGTAATACTTCCATGATAGAGTTATTACCATGTTTGAACTCTTTCTAATGCTTATCACTTACCCTGGATAAGCTCCTGGGTCGAACGAAACTAGAATGTAATTAACGACCTAGGTCAGGGCGTCGATGCTTAAATTGACGACCTGGTGCAGGCCGTTTCTTAAGAAGCGCCTTGTATAAGGGCGTTCCTTGTTTTAAAACACGCCCAAGAAAAGGGCGTTTCTTGTCCTTGCCCTTTTTGGCGTTTGGACTTTGACGTCTTGTGGTGAGGGCGTCCTTTCTTGAATAACGCCTTAGGTAGAGGCGTTTATTATTAAATTAACGCCTTACTAAGAGACGTTATTTTCTTTTCATTGATTTTCCTCCAGCTCTTTTGGCTTATTAAGATTTTATTTATCCTTATTTGATTTATCAAATTCTTTATTTGATTTATTTAAAACCTTTCATTTATCAGGGTTGCTACACAGCCGCCTCCTATTTGCCAGCACCTGCAAAGAGTTGCAGATATGAGATGCACATCCAGTATCCAATACCCATGATGTGGATTTCACATATGAAAAATTAAGGTCTATAACAAAAATACCTTCATTCAGAATTACCTTGCAATTCCTTTTCCAATGCCCAATCTGTCCGCACCGAAAACACTTGTCCTCTTTTTTATTCTTCTTACCCTTTCTTTTATCACCTTTGATGATTTCCTTACCTTAGCCTTCTTCTTTCCCTTCCCTTTGGTGAATGTCTGGGCGGCCTTCCTTTTGTTGTTGGCCCAGCCAACAACCATTACAGAAGATGATTTATCTTTCTGCATAGTTCCTTCAACGCTTTTCAACACGTTGAGCAGCTCAGGGAGAGTTACTTCAATTCTCTTCATGTTGAAGTTTATGATGAAAGAAGAAAAGTAGTCGGGCAATGACTGGAGAATAAGATCAATGCACAGTTCAAGATCCAACTTGAACTCCAGTGCATTGAGTCTCTCAATCCATTCCATCATTTTCAGTATATGAACCTGTACTAAAGCACCTTCTGACATTCGGGGTCCTAAAAAGCTTCTTGGAGATATCATACCTCTCTATCCTATCCTACTCCTCGAAGAGCTGACGTAGGTTAAGAAGTATGGTTCTACAATCAGTATTTTCAAACTGCCTCTGCAGCTCAGGAGCCATAGAGGCCAGCATATAGCACTCGGCAAGGGAAGAATCTTCTGACCATTTGGCATAAGTTATCAAGTCGCCCTCATCGGCATCAGCAGCTGGCTCAGAATGAACTGTGCCCAACACATAGGCTATTTTTTCAGCGGTAAGGACTATGCGTAAATTACGCAGCCAATCCGAGAAGTTTGGTCCAGTCAGCCTATTGGCATCCAAGATGCCACGAGGGGGTTGGATGACGACATGGTGATCTGGATAAGAAATAAAAGATAACTTAGCATATGTTCAAATTCTAACTTAAATGTGATTTTCTATCTTAGTTAGTCCCACTATTTTTTGATCGAACTATATAACCCTCAGTATATAGAAAGGGAGATCAACGGGATCATCCTAGTGGGTCAGAATCCCAACGAGAGTGAGGTATGACCTTATGGAAAGCACAACAAGCCATACACCATCTCAAGGGTAGTCAACAAGCACTTGCATCCAATGTAATATCCGACTTTTGGCCCCCGAGAAGTCATCCTCTTGTGAAAAGTACAACAAAGGATACTCTCGGTGAGACCTTACCACCATTACTACACAGAAATGAGTTTATGACCCAACCCTTGTGGAAAGCACAACAATGTCAAGTTCAATTCCTCACCCCATTGAGGCCTAGCCTTGGAGTTGAATCCTGCCCTCAGCCCATGGACCTTGTGGAAAGCACAACAAATCCATGAGATGAAGACATTCATTCACCTCATAATAGTGGAGGGCCACGATGACTCCTAGAGCCGCACTTACCAGATCTAAAGTTAAATTACGAGGGAATTTAATTTTATCTTGGTCTCACCCTAGGTGGTAATATAAATATATCCAAAATATTTACTGTACCTAGTAGTTTGCATAAAGTAAATACATCCAATACAAAAATTAAAATGTGAGTGATCATGGACCCTAAGCCTAATGCTACTATGACATCCGACTCGCTTCCAAAGCAGCTGGATCGTCCTCGTTGTTTGTTCTCCACGCCTTCAAACTTTGATATCGCATAAATTACAAATTCTACATGACTCGCAGGCTGGAAAAATTTAAATTACATGCAAAACAAAATTTCAGAAGCCCTCAGGGCGAGTACAACCAGTGAAGGGAGATAGAAGTACATAGGAATTACACCAAAGAGAGAAGGGAGGCTCGCAGGCCCCAAACAGCAACATCAGCTATGTCCATGATCACTAGCCATTCCACATATTCAGATCAATCAAGCAAATGGTTATTTTCAAAATAATCCTCACATTTGGATTGAAAAGTGGGATGTGTAAACAAAAAGATCGGCTTTATTTAATTTTAAAATCCAAGTCGGACTAACTAAAATTAAAACATATAATTAAGCCAATACAAAGCAACATGAAGCAAGGCATACATAGAATCATCACTTATATAAGGGGGATGCATATTTGAATCAAATTCAAATACTTTAAAAATTAAGATAATTATTTAAATATCAAATAATCAAATTTAAAAAATAAATTTAAATAATATAATCATTTAAATTTAAATTAATTATCTAATAATATAATTTAAAAATAAATTTAAATAACATAATTATCCTCAATTATCCTTTTTCAAAAATTTAAAATTTGAATTATTGAATATCTCATGATAATCTTCAATTATTACTCTTTTATCTCATATTAAGTGATAATTATCCCAACTAATCACATTCAAAAGTCAACATATGAATTTTAAATTTAGAAGAGATAATTATCACATGAGATAAAAATGGATTGGCACAAGAAACCAAGCAGAAGATCATTACATAAAAAAACCAAAAAAAATAAAAACAAAAACAAAATAAGGCGGAGGCTGCGCGCGCCTAGGGCGGCCACGCGGGCCCATGCACGCGGGCGCGCGCGGGGGCCCCCCCGCCTACGAGCGCGGTGGCTCGCCGCGTGGGAGGCCCGACCGCTCACGCGCGCGGCCGACGTGCGTGCACAGGGCGCCCAGCACCCTGTGCACGTGCACGCCGACGAGCCCGCCTGCCTTTATATATATATATATATATATATATATATATATATATATATATATATATATATATATATAATGAGCAAGCCATTTTTTTTATGTAATGAACTTCTGATCACGCGAACACAGACGCCCAGCGTCCTGTTCTCTCGATTAAAACAGATCAATCAATTTATAATACAAGTAATTGAAGATCATAAAAATTACCCCTAAACATGATTCTATGCAGAAAAATTGCATCGATCAGAGCGCAACCTGACTCTGATACCACTGTAAGGATTCGCACAGCCTGGTTCGGGTAGCGCAGCGGATAATAAAAGTTAAATCTCGAACCCAGGCCCTTTTAGAATTCTAGAATAGTACCCCAATCGATGTAATAAGATTACCGAGTGCGGAACGACGCTGTCCGCAGTGCCCGATGCATATTTCCACGAACGTAGAGCCGCACAGATGTCCGACCTCTAGAGTAGATCCACACGGATCCTCGTGTAATGATGGTGTCCACCCGTTCTTTCCCCCCCGCGCACGAACCACGGATGCTCAAAACTCCCTTCTTCTTCCTTAAGCCTTTCTCCCTTGAGAGGAAGAGAGAGAGATCAACAAGGGAGAGAGACATAGCAAGAGGGAGGGGAGGAGAGGAGAGAAGAAGAGTGGGGTTTTCTCTTTTGAATGCTTGGCTTAAGGAGAAAAACCCACGTAACACATATATATATGGGTTGGGCTCATTCTAAAAGAGCCCCTAAC
The DNA here is from genome assembly GCA_022559845.1 of Amorphophallus konjac. Classification (NCBI taxonomy): domain Eukaryota; kingdom Viridiplantae; phylum Streptophyta; class Magnoliopsida; order Alismatales; family Araceae; genus Amorphophallus; species Amorphophallus konjac. The sequence goes on along the minus strand of CM040124.1, from coordinate 292,976,414 downwards.
CACATATATTATGTACGTGTCCTTGCATTATTGTATATACATATATAAAGCCCTTCTCATTATTCTTTTCCCAAAAGAATTTAAGGCTTTTAACATATACATCTGTACAATAATACCCCGTCACCTGAGAACCTATTGTGTGTGATATCCTCTAGGCCCATAGTCACTCTAGTTTAAGGCCAATTAACTTCTAATTCCTAATTAGAAGTAAATTAAACTCATTATTCGCTTCTACTAGAGCTGAATAATAGTTTAATTTATTCTGAACCTCTGATCACGTTGGGTCAAGCAAATCCTCCTGATCCAAGAGGACGCCGGGTTCGAACCACCATGTCTGGTACCTGTATGTCTACAGTTGCCTCATCACTATAATCCCTCGCTCCTTCTATGAGTCTGGTTTGATCGAGGGTATGGTAACTGTCAAACCCCATGATCGTGCCATTCGATCACGACCTCCTAAAAGTGTATGACGTCTGTTCTAAACGAACTCACACGACCCTGGCCAGGGATTTAGTGGAGCCTCAGTGTCATGACCCATTAGCTGTCTGATATATACCCGACAGTGAGTGATCCCTTCTTGACCTTTGATGATCTTCACACGTATCGTGATATGGTTAATGACCTGGTAATTCATGACCTATGTTTAAAGTCACTTGGCCAAGTATCAAACCATCCCAGTCCTCATGTAATATCCGATCAATGTCTCAGGTCAAAGGACCAACGATGCTATTGAGACAATTGGATCTTCAGTTGACATTAGGTATAATCAACCATCTAAAGATCCAATGGCGGATCCGTCCAGTGTACATCCTCCCAGGACGTACACCTACACATATGTATCGGTGCCCCGCACCAGTGACCATGAGACTGCTCACCCATACATCATGTGTACTGGCTTAATAAGTAGTCAAAGTCCCCGAGTGATTACCCTCCAACCAGGAACAGTTTCAAGGTATGTGTCCATGTAAAGTCAGTCTCATGATTGAGATCCCATCTCGAGTTAACTTTACAACCACATATCTTAGGGATATCGTAGAATAATATACAATTACAAATTTACGCTCAAATATCACTTTATTAATGATGAACAAGATTGTACAACTATCGGACCAATCCGACCTGAAATTGGCCCGTAGCACACCTAATACTAACACACCGAGTGTCAAAGAACCCGACCTCTAGGTGAATGCCGTTGATTATGAGCCATTGTGGATTAACCCCATCCTAGACTATCTCCTGTGCCAGTACCTCCCCGATGATTGCTCGAAGGCTCGCCACATGCGAACATGAGCAACACACTTTCATAGTTATCGACAGATGTCTATTCAGACAGTCGCTCTCCGCGCCATTACTAAAGTGCTTATTCCCCACCGAGGCTGAACAAGCAACCCGTGAGGTCCATGAAGGCCTCTGCAGAAGTCACATTGGGGGGTGAGTACTCACCAGGAGCTTGAATTGACAAGGATACTATTTACCCACTCTGCAACAAGACTGCCTTGACTACGTACGGAGCTGCCCCAGTGCCAAAAATTCACACACTTGCACCAGCAGCTAGCAACACAGTTGCACGCCCTAATGGAGCCTCATCTATTTGCTCGATGGGGGGTAGATATACTGGGCCCATTTTCAGAAGCCAAAGGGAGGAAGAAATTCCTCATCATCGCCATAAATTATTTCACTAAATGGGTCGAGACATAACCCTTGGGGAAGATTACGGGCAAAGCAACTTCGAAGTTCGTCCTACGTAGCATTATCTGCCAGTTCGTGATCCCGCGCGTTCTCACTACCGACAATGACACATTGTTCACCAGTGTCGACTTTCGTGAGAAGTGTTGGGAATTGGGGATTTGGAACCATTACACTTCAGTGGGCCATCCCTAGGCCAATGGCCTAGCAGAGAATGCCTATCGAACCCTACTTCATGCCATTAAGACCCGTCTCGAGCGAGCAGGCGAGTCGTGGGTGGATTCCATGCCAAGTGTTTTATGGGCACACCGGACAACTGCTCGGACTGCTATAGGAGAGACGCCCTTCCACTTAGCCTACAGAGCCAAAGCTGTCATCCCGGTCGAGATCTCTAATCCGTCACTAAGAGTTAGTCAATTCGATGAGACAAGAAACAACTAAGCGATGCGGAAGAACTTAGTCCTACTGACGAAAGAAATGGAACGTGCTCGGGTCAGGTTGATCGCTTATTAATAGCGGTTGGCACAGTACTACAACACCCAGGTCAGGGAGCGTCATTTCCTCCCTAGTGACCTGGTATTGCATCGTGCCAGCATCGCCGACCCTAAAGCGACCGTGGGGAAGCTAGCCCCAAACTGGGAAGACCCGTACCGGGTGACAAAAGTGCTCGACAAAGGTGCATATAGGTTATCAACCTTGGATGGGTGAGAGGTTCCGCACACCTAGAATTCTGTAAATCGTAGAATGTTTTATCAATAAATGAATAGAGTTGCCACTTCTCGCCTCCTCGACCGGTCTTTAGCACTGATGAGTCGCATGCTGGGATCAGCAGTGTTGACACCCATTTTATGACCAATGAGTTGGGTCATCTCCTTATCTATTTTTATGATGTCCCGAGTTATTCACCGCTTATTGGGCCATTTTTGGTCATTTTTGGGCCTAATTTTATGGGTCATTCTCCTTGGTTGGACTTAGCTCCATTGATTTCTCGTCACTTCACCTTATTGGGCCTAGATAAGGGCTAATGAGGATTATTTTGTGGATTAACTTGTGGATTTATTAGACTTTCTCTCTTTTGCCACGCCCTCTCCCCTAGCGGTCTATCGTACGACCGCAAGGAGGACGTTGGCGGTCCATTGCTAGACCGCTAATGGGCAGAGAGTCCTGTTAGGTCTCTTTGATCTTATCTTCTTCTAGACGCATGTGCCTAGCGGTCTGTCGCACGACCGTTTCTTCTGGCTAGCGGTCTATCGCAAGACCGCTAGTGGAACAGAGAGTCCCGCTCTGTTGTTCTTCCTCTCCTCGGCCGTGGACGAACTAGAGTCCTTCATCCTTTGATTTCTCTCTCACCAGAGACTCCCAGAATCTTCTGTTTGTTTATATGGACTCTTGGGAGTATTATCTTCAAGGATTATCTAGTTTCAGGTCTATTTTCGAGTCATTATCCCTCTAACTCGAACCTAGGGTTTGAGGGCCTATAAATAGGACCCTTGACTTCATGGCTTGAGGAGGAGATTTTTGGAGATTACGTCAAAGTGCTGCTGCGTTCTGGAGCCACTTCTAACCAAGGAGAAGCTGCTTCTACATCCACCAAGCTTCTAGTTCAGGGAGTACAAAGTTCTTTGGTCTAGTTTGTGTCTTTGGTCTTTAGTTTTGTTTATCATTCTCTTGCATCCATAGCATCTTTCCCCCCTCTTTTCTCCACGTTTTCTGCATTCAATCATCTTTTTAAAACATCCTCCTATCTTTTTTCATGCCCCCACAGGGGTTAAAAAAACCAAACCTCCCAGGTATTCACCCTTCTTTTATGCATACTAGCTTAGTTGAGTTATAGGTACTACACTTGTCCCAATGGCTAATTGGGTTGTTTTTCTTTTTTTCTACACTTTCTCGCAGGTTTACAGGACTCACTGCACGAGGCCCAACCTTTCTGGCCGGCCAGGAGGTGTGGAGATTAAGTTCCAACTGCTGCTCTGGGTGCCCTAGCGATCATCTGGAAGGCCGTTTTCAGGTATAAGACAGTCTATCGTAAGACCATTTTCTGCTGGATCGCGGTCGTCTGAAAGACCATTTTTCGTTCGCTGCACCTGGTCTTCTCTCTCCCGCGGGCGGGTGACTTCAACCGGCTCTTTCCAAGGTATTATTGTGGTTTTTACTACTTTAATTACTTTGGTGGCGATCACACATCTTTATTTGGGTATTGTTCATCTTTGTCATCATCCTTGCTTGCTCTCTTTTTACTTTACTTGCTTGTTCATTTTTTGACCATCACGGTGGGACATCTAATGCCAATCGTCCTGAGTTCTTGTTTCACATGCTGTCTTTAGTTTATCTCAGTAGCCCTTGTGTTTTCCTCGATTTTTTCATTTTATTTCTTGTTGTTTCTGCTCCCCGATTCCTTGGCGGTCTTCTGTCTGGCCGTTTTCAGCTTAAAAGCAGTCTAGCGATAGATCATCTTATCTCATAGCAGTCTCCTGGACGACCGTTTCTCCAGTATAGGTACGCACATGGAGGTTGCTTATATTTTTATAGTTTTTGACTGTGATTTTCATTCTTGGGTGCTATCTGGTCTCCTCCTTTGTTGTTATTTATTTATACATCATTGTTTGCATATTGATTGTTAGTTTTAGGCTGGAAATTGCATGCACTCCGATGCACATAGGCTCATTCATATTTCATATCATAGTTGCATCTCCTACCTGGGTGTGTGAACCTCTCGCCACCATATTCCTTGGGGCCGACTAGGTGACCACATCAGGGACCTCCATAAGTCCCCGCGAGCCGTGGATTCCCACACGGACGCCGGGCCGGTTGTACCATTATCACACCATGTCTAGGTTGCATAAGAGAGGGAGAGTTCACACCTAGAGTTAACCAAGTCCCAAACGCCCTTCCTATTAGGAACCTTGTTGGAGAGAATATCTGATGAGGATCGCAAAGCAGCAAGGGCATTTATCAATTTATATCTATTTTGAGTGTTTTATTTTAAGTGGTCACATTCATGAGTCTATATGTGTAATTTTCTTTTAAGGTGTCACTATCATGTACTAGTCTTTAGTGTCTTAGTCTTCCACCGAAAGTTCTGTCTCAGGTGATGTTAGTCATAAATGATTAAGTGTTAGGTGTTGAAGATTAAATGTTAGGTGAGGTTTGATATTAATTGTCGTGGATGTTAGGTGAGGTTTGACTAAGTTGTTCATGTGGAGAGTCTATATAAGAGTTGCAATCTTATGTTATAAAACGATGAAGTTGAGATGAGATTGGGAAAGTTATATCATATAAGGTGTGATGCCTTTGCCTCCTTTGCTTTGTTTCTTCTCTGAGAAGGAGATGCCCATGGGTGAGAAGCCCCAGGGTGAGATGCCCCTCCTATCCCACGTCCACCGAGCATAGCCCTCTCTATCCACTAGCCACCCCATCATCATGCACCCCAACCACCACCACCTTCGTTGCCCCACTTCCTTTACTTCTTTCTTTGATTACTTTGTCTTCCCCAAACCTCCCCATGTCTATATTTATTCTGACGTGAGAGAACTCCTCCAACTCCATCGTAACCCCGCCTCCTATCAGAGCAGTGGCAACAACGCCACCAGCAGCCCACGTCCCCACCCCTCATCATCCACTCCAGTTTTATTCTTCCCCCACAACTGCAGCACCCCATAGTTATTGCCAGAAGCCCAGCGTGTCCACTCCCTCATCTTTCCCATAGCAACATGCTGGAGGCGCAGTGTCCTCTGAGCATGCCACGACCCCACCACCAAGCATGCGAAAGCCCCACCAACGCACCAAGGGCCGCCTACCCCGCTCTCCGGCAGACGTTGGCCACTCCCCACCCGGCCATGCAGAGCCAATATAGCTGCGAACTCCACACTGGCCACCCCTCCAGCCGCGATCTCCCACGGCTGCTACGAGCCCGGCCCCACCTGTCCGCCGCGAGCTCGCCGTGGCCACCGTCCACGTCCGTAGCGCCCCCCCTCCAGTGTTCTCTATTCCCTCCCTCTTTCTCCCTCTCTGCTGTGAACATGCATGCACCCATACACTTGCAACTCCTCCCATCTCGCCACCCTCCTCCCCTCTCTCTCCTTTACAGCCCCTCCACGATCAACAAGCCGTGCCACCTTCGCCATTCACTACGGCCTATGCATGCAACGTGACTGCCGCCACCATCGCCTTCCCAACTTCCCCATCGCCATGCATGTAATCACGTCTGGCCGCACCCACTCCCACGCCCCCCCTTCCCTGTGTTCGCGTTCCCTCCCTCTCTCCTCATTGTCCTCTCTCTCTCAATCCCATTCTCTCTCTTCATTTTCTTGTTAGCCACTATAGCAGAACAAAAGAGACGTCTCTCTCTCTCACCTATTCTCTCTCCCTCTCTACATTCTCTCGTGACGCCGATGTAACAGAAAAAAAAAACAATAAAAAGGGGGCACGACCCTCCCCTCTTATCTTTCTATCTTCCCCACTCCACCGTTTTATCCTCCTCTCCCTCCCTCTCATTCTATCGTTAGTCACTGTATTAAGCCAATAAAATAATGAATTTTTTTTTTGAGAAGTCTCTCTCGTCACCCTCTCATTCTCTCTGTTCAATCTCTCTCTCTATCTCTCTTTGTTTCTCAGTCTCTCGATTGTAGATTTGTTTAATGGACTATCTCGCCCCCTTCAACTAAGCATGTGTATATGCACATGAACAAGCATGAACCGACATGAAAGTATACATAAAAGGGGGTTAAATAGACATAGAAACATACCGTGATTGCCACCAAAGTCACAACAACGCCAAAGGAATGAAGAGATGGAGGAAACGACGTTGAGTACCTTGGAAAAAGATGAAGACTTGATCGCGCTTGACAAAGGGTGCGGGGAATGATGTGGATTCAAACCTCCTCATCTTCCAGCCGGCTAGAAGAAGAGGGCCTCACGTTCATATCATGCTCTCCTGCAAAAAAAAAGATAAAACACAAAGGCAAAAACCAATTAGATCATGAAGTGTAGTATCAATCCCGAAGTGATAAAATAGGGGTAGAAATTGAGGGCAAACTCACCGGGGGGAGGTTTTTAACCCATGTGGAAGGGTGGAAAAGATAGGTGTGTGTGTTGTGCATGCATGAGATTTGAAATCACGAGATTTGATTGAGAGAATAGAGAGAAATCATTGATGTAAAACGGGGAAAAACGCATGTGTAGCAGAACAGTGCAGAAAATTGTGATGATTTATGATTTTGAGAGGAGGAGAACTAAGCGTATAGACAACCAAATTAAGCCCAGAAGGATGGAATTGAAAGCCAATACTTCCCTCTTCAAGCCAAGGTCAAAGTTGTGAGTTGGAGTTGCAGCATGGTTTCGCCCCACGTCCGGAAAGAGCCCTCCTTTGCAACTGCGAACTGGGCAGTTTATATAGAGGTTGCAGAAAATTCAGAAAGTTCTCCCAAGATTTTAGAGGATAGAGTCCACCAAAATTCGTGTTCTATGAATCAATCTCGAGATAATACAAAGGATAAGAGGTAGGAACAAGTGAGACTCAATTTGGTGGAAGGATTTGGAAGATATGGCTTCTAGAAGGGAGCCCTAGAGCTTAACCTGCAGAGTTTGTGTTGAACTAGGATGCATAAACCCCCAACTTTCATCCGCGTTTCTGAGCAAGATAGCCAATGAAAATCTGAGATCTATGGATCAAATTCAAGATAATATAAAGGAGAAACCATAGGAACAAACGGTGCTAAATTCAGAGTAGAATTCAAGAAGTTATTGGCTCTGTAAGAGGGCCACGACGCACAGAAATGGAGCGGAGTCCAGCATGAATTGGACTCTCGGTGTCATCTGGCAGTCTATCGTAAGACCGCCAGAGGCAACAAACGGTCTAGGGTAGGACCGTCAGGCTCCGGGGTCGAACGGGATGATTTCGGACAAGTTTAGGTGTAACGATCTATTAATAGACCCTCACTTGGGCTGTGACGGTCTTACGATAGACCTTCACATGGTCTCTAACGGTCTACTAATAGACCTTCACACCGATGAAGGAACATTTTGGGTAGATTACACGTGACTTTAGAAATTGAAGCTTATCTCTCAAGCGGTGTAGAACTAGCGAAAGTAATAGAATAAGAAATTGTAGATAACTGAAAGAGGAACAAGTTTCATGAAGAAAGTAAGTTGATAAAGAAGAAAGTAAGTTGATGAAATGATCAGATAAAGAAGAAAATGGAGCTAGAACAGAGAGAGAAAATTTTGGGACGTAGGTGAACAGCACAGCCTGCAAGAAAAATGCTAATAGATCACAATCGGGGCAGAACTGGCCAATGGCATAGAAGAAGAAATTATAGATCTTTAAAAATCGAATAACTTTGGTGAAGGGAACATTTTGAATAGAGGAATAGAAGTAGATGAAAAAGGATCACTTTCAGGACTGCATAGTGAGTGAGAGCCGATTGCTTGATGGAAGCCGACCTAAATGGGCTGTAAGTCGACTTAGAAGCCGGAAGTTGATAAGATAAGCTCCAGGGACTCTAAGAAATCATGATCTCCAAGGCTCAAAGGGAATGAAATAATGAAAATTGGCTCGAAATCCATCCAAGGAAGGCTCCAAAATAGTGAGTAATTCGGGACATCAAAAATGATGAATAAGAGAAATGACACAACTTGCAGGCTAAAAACGGGTGTCAACAGATGCCCATCCTTGATGTCCGCTTTGCCAGGGAATGAGCGAAAGTGACGCGGAGGCGGAATAGAAAGAAGATGGAGCGAAAGCGATAGCGACGTGAAATGGAGATGATGCAGAGATGAAGCAGAGAGGACTGATAAGCGGGCATCAAGGTAAAAGACACCCGTTACAACCAACAAGCGACATGAATTCTCCCGAAAATGCCGAACTAACCACAAGGAACAGATGACAAGGATGAGACATGTCTGGAGAACTAAACTAAGAGAAAGGAAAGGAAACACGACCAACCTCATTGGGGACACAATCCACGGACAATGAGGGGATCGGAAGGAAACACAGCGTAAGAGCTGGAAAAGGAGAATAAGACTGAGATAAAATCTAGATAGGAATCACGCTGGCCAACCAGACCAAGCGGCAAGATCAGAGAAATCGTTTGAATTCTGAGTGGAATGATGAATCTCTTACCCAAGAGAACTAAGGTGCAATTAACCATTGATGAGGATAAATCTTGAACGGATCACGAGGCGTGAGTGCTCAAAAAATGACATGATGCATGCCGGGTTAAAAATAAGGAAATCATCAAAACGAATGTGAAGAAAGATAAAATAGAAAGTACTCAAGGATACTATTGCTAGACTAAGCCAGGATGGGGTCAAGAGTCTTCTTGCAACCACGGCGTGCGAGACAGAGTCCATCGTCCCCCACCCGACTCAACCGAGCGGCTTATCCAACGATTAACCGTATGCTCCTAGATCATCATCGTTTTTGTTAAAGGGGAACATCAGATCCCAGAACACATGGCCAACCAGCCGGTCCTTGAGAGGCTATAATAGTGTATATATCGTATAGTAATGCAATAATGAGAAGGGATAGAGAGCCATACCTGACTTACTTGCCAAACGAAGCGGCATTTTTTTGAGTTTTTTAGATTTTTTCTGATTTTTATGGATTTTTCAAATAAGACAACCATGATGAACATAACATGAACATAATGATCAACTGAACGACAGACAACGTAATATAACATAACGATCAAATGAAATGGGAGACAATGCAACATAACATAACAAAGGCAAACGAGCACATATGCAATGGCATGAATAGACAACATGCATGCATGAACACGGTGTGACAAGACAACAACGCGGTGGGATAACACACGGTTGGGACAAGAACATGACGGATGACCACACGGTTGGGACAAGAACATGGGACATAAAGGGGTGACTAACAACATGTGCAAGATAACTAACAACACTTGGTGAGGGATAAAACATGTGTGGGACAACACAGTGGGACATAAACACGTGACAAGGACACGTTGGGACAAAAAAGACATAAACAAATACGCCCTTCAATCAAAACCCAAGACCAGAATGAAACAGAACCGCCAGGTTCATAATCATGAGGCAAAGCCCTCTCATATAGATATAATCATTGCAAACAAAAGTTGAGAAGGACACAAGCTTCAGAATAGATCAAGAGATATGATTGAAGAAGAGAACAGATCAGAAGATGTGAACATGAGACAGATAGAACAAAATATGGAGCAAGGAAAGCTTGAGTACCTACAACCTGCACACTTAGCAAACAGATTACGTATTTGTCCTCAAAATAAAATGTAAAAGATAAACATCTTTAGATTTTTCAATTTTCTTGATTTTTTTTAGATTTTGAAAATATTTGATTTTTTATTTTTTTGAATATTTCATTTTTTTTGGAATATAATTTTTTTTAGATTTTTGACAATATCTCATTTTTTTTGGATTTTTGACAATATTTGATTTTTTTAGATTTTTGATAATATTTGATTTTTTTAGATTTTGAAATAGCAATCCGCAGCACCCAAAGACAAGCTCGAACTACTGGCCAGGGATTGTCGTCCCTCCCCTCTCATTAAAGACTTCCCTTGAGCAGGGCGTGCATGTGAGGGTGGCTTACCATAACCAACCGCTTCTAAAGAACGGTGCCCCTACTAAGGCCATACCCAGGATACAACCCAGCCTAAGAGGGAGAATCAAAAGAAAAATTGGAGACAAGCTTCGTGCAGGATGGGAGATATCAAGGCTCGAATTCCTTCCAGGGCACTACCCCTCAAAGAGATAGCCTGTTGCGCCGGGGCTTTGTGTCTTTGATTTTTAGACCCATATTTATCAGGCACGCATGCGATCGGGCTCATGATGTCCCGCGGGGAACTGTACTGCCACTCTTGCCATGCCTCTGATTCATAATTTTTTCTTTGATTCATTTTCCCATTTTGGTAGCCCTTATTGGCCAGATATTGCATGAACGCTCATATTCGAGGGTCAAGACTGCCCCTATTTGAGACCTCTCTCGTATTAGGGAGCACCTAGGTTAGTCATCTTATCCATCAATCTCTTGCCCCTACACTTGGCCGAGCAGAGAAGAGAAAAGGCCTTTGTGCATACCCAAAGTATGGCCAAAGCAGTAATGGTGTGCCTTAGAGGAATAGGCTACGGCTCGCCGTGTAGTGTGTGAAAAACCCATATTCAAAAGGTCACCCTTAACGATCGGGAAAAGGAATTAGACTCCCAACGCGGAGCTATCACCAGCCTAAGGTGGGACGCAGAAGCGAACTCATTGACTAAGCAAACTAACTAAGGCCTAAGTGTGTTTTAAGGAAATAGCATTATAAGCATGTGCATGAAGAAACGTAATCAATAATCATAGTAGCATGTTCTTTGCACAAAATAAATATACCTTTGTATATCCATAGTGTGAAAGTAGCATCCTGAAGCGAACATGATCAACGAGCTTTGTATTCCTTACTTGACAGGACAAAATGGAGAGGATAGCAAAGTGTTGAGATTCCTTGACACGGAGGAGCGGCAGACATCAAACTGGACAAAAAAGGATAAAAAGGATAAAAAGGAAGAGAGACGAGGGCTAGAACTCCCTCGTTAAGGCGTCAAGGCCCTGATAACAAGGAACCAAATACAGAAGAAACCAGATTAGCTGAGATCAAGGCGGACTAAAGCCTCAAAAATAGCAAGAGAAAGGGCGAAGACCCTGAAAGGGAGAAGAGGAGAGAATGGAAAGACAACGGGAGGATTGCTGTGAAGATGAGGAAGGAGGAGAATGATCATCCGACATGGGCGGAGAAGGAGAGTAGTAGTCATCCGGTAGGGCCAGAGAAGGAAAATTGTAATCACATGATAAAGTCGGGGAAGAATCAAAAGCAACACCCGAAAGTCCCAGGGAAGAAGAATCAGGGGAAGTCCCAAGATCGGGATGGAAGGATGACATAGGCCTAGGGCGAGGCCTAGAATCATGAGGGGAGGGATAATCTGGAGACTCCGGATGGAGAGGAGAAGAGGAAGAGTAGGGGCTTGCGGACCCCAAAAGAGAGGATAAGATCATAGAAGCTGGATCTGAAGAGGGAAGATACACTAAAAGAAATGATGAATAGAAAGGAGAAGAAGAAGAAGTGGACCCCTGAATGCATAACCGACGGCCATTGAATTTGCGTCGCCGCCTCTTCTTGGTAGAAATCTCTTGAAAATGGACCCGCCTGGTGCGGGCTTGGACCTTCGGGCTTCTTAATCTGTAATACCTTCTTAAATAACGGGCCCACCTGGCAGACGGCCTGGCCCAGCTGTGAACATGTAATTTTATCGGGGCGGTTGCCCCTAGACACCCAATGTTAACAGTATGCGGACATTCTTGAGCAAGTGACTCCTTAGAATGATGAATATCAGAAAACCATGGAGTTTTGTCTCTCGGCACAAGCAACATGAGATTTGGCAACTCTACTAGGAAATCAGGCCTGAAGCATAGCTCCCTTGATAAAAGAGCAGGACGAAACCGAGGGAGAATAATACATGGCGTTGACGTGGCCGGCGTACTGATAAATCAAGAGAGATTGCATAGGATGTGCAGAATGTCCTTGGAAAGTGCAGAAGATACGGCAAACTACCCCTTGAATATAGAACTCATCAATCTTCTGGCAGCCGTACGCATTAGCACAATGCGGGTAGAGAACCCTTCTTGATCAACGAACTGAACAACAATCGAGCGAGAGGAAATAACAGCATCAACGATAAACCCACCGGTGAGCAAGGAGATTGTCACCGGCCTTACTTGTGATGAAACTGGCACTAGTGCGAGGGAACTCTTCTTAACAACCATCTTTGGAAGTATAGGCTCATCAGTCCCAAAGTAGCCCAAGACCAGGACCCGGATCGGCATGCGGTAGATGAAATCTTGAATCATGAATGGAACAACCGACACCGAACTACCCTGACTCGGCTCATTGTCTCCCTGGGGACCAGACCCGAGGGGCACCAAAGAGAGTGCACACCTGCTCCATGGGGTGGAAGTAGATGAAGACATGGATGTAAAAGGCTTAGAGGGCATGGAAGGTTTAATGGGGATGGTGTGTTTAGGTGGAGGCAAAGGGGTTGTGGGTGAAGGCGAAGGCAGAGGTGGAGCTCGCTCAAGCTCATGTGAAGATGATGAAGGGGATGGCAAAGGCGGAGGAGATGGTAGAAGTGATGGAATAGTCAATAGAGATGGTGATGGAGATGGAGGTGGAGAAGGTGATGTAGGCAAAGTGGAAGGTCGTAGTGTCCACCGTCGACGTATCGATACAACATGCCGAGCGGTGTTGGGAGTGGAAGCGGTGGTGGCAATGGAGGAAGCGGAGGCAGTGGAGGCACTAGCCTGAGCAAGAGCCTGGGTTGGTGGAGGGGACGGAGACGGTGTAGAAGGTGGCAAAGATGGGGTAGATAACGGAGCAGGCGATGGAGCGGGTGCATCGCTAGATAAAGAACCACAGGGGTGCCCCTGGCCTTGTAGGGATGGAGACGGCTGCTGTGCTTCTTTTTGTTGCTGCTTGCTGCAGATATGTAGAATAACTTCATGAATAATGGCCCAGTCAATCCTTTTCTTGGCTTCCAGGCCATAAATAAACTCCCAGAATTCGGGGCAATCCTCAACCAAATGCCCCTACTGGCGGTGATAATCACATAACTGAAGCATACTCCCCACCGCGGGTTGGCAAGGAACAACTTGAGGGAGCGGCAACGCGTGAGTGGCCATCAAAGCCCTAAAAATGTTTGTAAAAGACTCTTGCAACGGAGGGTGAGGGGCCTGCTTCGAGCTAGGGGGATACCGAGGGATATGGGATGAAGATGGTTGTGGGGGTTGCGTAGGCAATGACGCATGGCTAAGGGAGGGATTAGGTAGTGGCATATGCGGAGTGGAGTGGGAAGGTATGTAGACGACATCCACCTGCTCGGGTGTGGAATTCCCCTGACTGGAGGTGGAGATGGAGACGGGTATATGAATGCGGAGGGCTGAATCATGGAGGAATATGCGGGTGATTGATATGTGGGGGTGTATGGCTGACTCGTGGAGGGTTGGTATGCAGAAGGTGAATGTTGATATGTGGAAGGAGATACAGATGGTGGGGTGTTAAAAGGTAGAAAAGACTCGGGGTCAGGGGAATCCTGGAGTTGGTGGCGGATGAAGCGGGCTCGGGTATAAAGTTGTTGCCAGGAGGTAATATCATTGAGGGCTAAGATAAATCGATACTCGGGCGTCGTATTGGATATCATCATTTTGATTTGTTCTTGCTCTGGAATGTGCCCCGGGACTTGCGCGGCAAGGCGACGCCAGAGGTCGGCAAAGGGGCAGAAATCCTCTTCGGGCTTCATCATCTCATGGGCCAGATCCACCATAGAATACCCGGGCTCAACCTGGTCCTGATACTCCTGAATAAACTTCTCTTGAACCATCTGAAAATTCACAATCTGCTCTTGCGAAAGAGAAAAGAACCAATCCCGAGCCATGCCTTCCAAAGATAGACCAAATAGATAGGCCATTAAGCATTGGTCATGTCGAAACTGGGCCGACTCATAGAGGAACTCCTTCAAGTGCACGTAGGCGTCACCGACTCCACCATAGCGACGATATGCAAGAATTTGTGAAGATGGTGGAAGCCGAAGACCTTGAAATGTGAATGGAACACTTAAGGAGGACTTGGGATCGATTCGACGTTGGAGTTTATCAAGCTGGCGTTGGGCTTGAGCAATCATCTCTTGAGTAGGGAGAGACCGGGGGTAATGTGGGCCAACTTGAGCAAGAGGTTGCGAATCCGGACCAGGATGATGGTAATGGGCCGGATAAGAGGATCCGGGCTGAGAAGAAAAAGGGCCCATTCCAGGAATAGAGGGATATACGGGCCTGGAAGAAACATGAGCGTAAGGGCCAGCAACAACATGGGTAGAAAGAGGAGGCCCATTAAGAGAATAAGGCCCATTAGAAATCAGGCCAGGGGCATATGAAGGAAAAGAAAGAGACCCATGAAGGGTAGAGGGCCCATTATGAGAAGAAGGCCCATTAAGATGATATGCAATAAGACGTTGGGCCTGGGCCGGATCCATTTGACGAACAAGGTTTGAAAGATGGGCCATGAGATTAGCCTGTTTCTCGGAGGGATCAGAGGGACCACTGGAAGATGGGCCTGTGTGGGAAGAGGAGTCCACGCGGGAACAGGAAGAAGAATAGGAAGAAGGATGATACAAGGGGTTGGAATGATGCTCCATGAGGGCAAATGGAGACTTAATACAAGGATATCAAGGAGAATATAGGTGGGGAAGCAAGGGCTTAATGGGCTTGAGGATAATAGGGGACTGACCCACTAATGCAAAGACCAATGGACAACGGATCACGGGACAATGGACCAGACAATGAACACACAAAATGGGCTAGCCTAAATGGGCCTAACAACAGCAAAACATGTGGATACAACACAAAACACCACTAATGGGCTTGGACAAGCCCAAACAACACAAACAATGCAATGTGAGAGTTTTCACCTAAGTCAAACCAGTTGATATGATGGGAAATATTTTAGAAGTTTTAATGGACCTTTTAATGATTTTAAATTAAGAATAATTCCCTCAAAATAGGAATCCCATGGGAATAAGGTCCAAACTTTGGATTGGCTAAGGTTAACTCCCTCACACTTATGCAAATGCGAGCCTAAAGGGTAGAAAAGGTACAACTAGCCCGGCGTCAGTGTGGGAATCCACGGCTCAAGGGGACTTATGGAGGTCCCGGATAAGATCACCTAGCCGACCCCAAGGAATATGGAGGTGAGAGGATCACTTACCAAGGGGGAATGCAACTATGGTATGTAATGTATGGCCCTATGCGCACCGGAGTGCATGCAAATTCTAGCTTAAAACTAGAAAATCAAGACTAGATTAAACTATGCAAACATGATCCAAATAAGATAAATAGTATATGGATGGAAAGATAATACAAAGGTCTACACAATGAGGCTAAGAACAGATTAATCTGACCCCGGGAGGTCAATCAAATCACTGAGTAAAGTTATCCCCGTGAATCTGTGCGCAGACCACATACAGATTTTATGGACAAAATGCTAAAATGATGACAATTTTTAACTAAGCAAACGTGACCCAAATGATGCAAGTGGTATATGGATGGAAATACAATACAAAGGTCTGCACAATGAGCCCAAGAACAGAGTAATCAGACCTCGGGAGGTCAATCAAATCCTCTAAGAAAGTTACTTCCGTGAACCTGTGCGCAGGCTGCATGCAGATTTTATGCATAAAAGGCTAAACTAATGATAATTTTTATCTAAGCAAATGAGACCCAAATGATGCAAATAAGGTATGGATGTAAAGATAATATAAAGGACTATCCAATGGAACAAGAATCAATACAATCCGACCCCGAGAGCAAAAGTTATGCCTCGACGAATATGGCCCTGTGAGCATGTGCGTAGGACTGCCAGAATCTATAACGGTTAAACAAATGACAGTTACATTCCTCTGGCGGTCTACTATAGGACCGTCACAATACCAGAGCCCTTAAAACACCCCAAACAGTGGAAGAATGGATAAAATATCACCTAAACATGCACATGCACACACCCAACTTACAAAAGAGCATTAAAACAAACGTGATGGGCATTGGTGTCCCACCGTGATCACCAAAAAACTGTAGATTTATTTTAATTAGATTCCTATCCCGCCCCCTTCAACTAAGCATGTGTATATGCACATGAACAAGCATGAATCGGGATGAAAGTATACACAAAAGGGGGTTAAATAGACATAGAAACATACCGTGATCGCCACCAAAGTCACAACAACGCCAAAGGAATGAAGAGATGGAGGAAACGACATTGAGTACCTTGGAAAAAGATGAAGACTTGATCGCACTTGACAAAGGGTGCGGGGAATGATGTGGATTCAAACCTCCTCGTCTTCCAGTCGGCTAGAAGAAGAGGGCCTCACGTTCATATCATGCTCTCCTGTAAAACAAAGACAAAACATAAAGGCAAAAACCCATTAGATCATGACGTGTAGTATCAATCTCGGAGTGATAAAATAGGGGTAGAAATCGAGGGCAAACTCACCGGGGGGAGGTTTTTAACCCATGTGGAAGGGTGGAAAAGATAGGCGTGTGTGTTGTGCATGCAGGAGATTTGAAATCATGAGATTTGATTGAGAGAATAGAGAGAAATCATTGATGTAAAATGGGGAAAAACACATGCGTAGCAGAAAAGTGCAGAAAACTGTGATGATTTGTCACGCCCCGAGCGCGGAAGATACCCGGAGGTGCGCGACGTGTCTATATCAATCATGTCAATCAGAGTGGTCGTGTATTCGACACAAAGACAGAGATGCGCAAAATAGCAAGATATCCCAATCCTTTATTCCTTTATAATAGACTATTACAAATCCAATACTCTGTTTAATAAAAAGAAAAGTACATAGTTGACTCAAGAAACTATAGAAAAGACTAGATGACACTTGAGCAGCTCTATCACTTTCACTCTTGACCATTCCCATCCGATTGACTTTCATCGTCGTCGGACTTACCTGAAAAGTAAAAAGGGACAAACAGGATGAGCGAACGCTCAGTAGGAAATTATATTTCAAGTACTAGCAAGGGGTTTAAGTAATTACATTTTCATGAATGCAATAAGGCTGTGCATGCTCGCATAAAATGACAAGATAGAGAATGTAATATGAAGGAAATAAGATGGACTAATCATGAACTTTCAACAAGATAACAAGTTTATTCAAGATATTCCAGCAAGTACGTTTAACAAGTCATGTCAAGAACTTTGGCTATCATGTATCAAGCAAGTAAATTACCCTTTTTCGGGCCACGCATTTCATGTCAAGTCAAGTACGATTCAAGTACAAGATGTGTGTGGAATGTCCAATCAAGCAAGTCAAGTACTCGGTATAATGCCAGATACCTTATCATTTTAACTCCCATGGGCACAAGTACTTTCGGGTGCTCCTCCCAGGACCAGATCGGGCCCTATATGCGCAGGCATTTATCATGTGTTTTGACATCCACTCTTGTTTATAGCCAACATAGAATTTCAATAATCAAGCTTGTAGACACGTATGACAACTTTGATAGAATAGAGTCCAAAATATGACAAAGGACATAGAATGGTGATAATAACGGTATAATCACGATATCGATAAAAATCTAGGTAGAATATGGTTCCCTTAACTTGGGTACCATGACAAATCAATATGGACATTCTTTATATAGAATTGAGGTCCACATGAACAGTATATCAAAGGTAAGATACCCTCATTCTTATCATAGAATTGAAGTTTACAAGAATGACATGATATGGCATGATATCATCATTCCATTAAGAATTTCTTATGATATACTCTTTGTATAATCATAAGGGCCGGTATCCCATGTTTCTTTAAAGTGACATGGCATTAATGGTGTAATGGGTTTTAGGGTACAACCAGCTCAGTAGGCCTTGAGGGAATCCAAGGCTACGAGGAGTCTTACGGAGGTCTCTATGACTAACTCGCTAGTCCAAAGGAACGGAATGTCCAATGGAGAGCTTGTATGTCAATGAGAGTTGAGTGTGATCGATGAAACAACGTGAAAAGTGGGACTATACTCACGGAGTGGAGAATAGTGCCGATATATAGATTATATAATATGAAACCATCGGTTAACAGAATCAGGATGAAAATCATTTTTACAGTAAAATAACGACTTACGCTAAGTCGTCTCTCAATTAAATAACGCCTAACAGAAGGGCGTTTACACATGTTTCCATTTTGCAGAATTTTCAATATTTCAGTAATTTATCCAAAACGCGCCCTGGACGGGGTCGTTTCTTAAAGAGTTGACGACTACAGTAGCAGGCGTCTCATTATTTATATATTTGACAGAATATCAATAATTTTTCACGATTTGTCTAAAACACGCCCTGGCAAGGGGCGTTACTGTTTAATTCTGTATTACAGAATATATGTATTTCAGGATTTTGATCGATAAACGCCCTAGGAAGGGGCGTGTCTTTTCAATTTACGCCCTATGGTAGGGCGTTAACATGTGGAAAACGACTTTGTCAAGGTCGTTACTTAAAGTTTCTGCAGGAAATTTGAAGGACAGTAATAATTTCAGGATAACAGAGGAACGAAGATAATATCAGGACAGTAACGTTAGCAGGTTGAAGACAGAGGGTCATGCATTGTTTATAATCATGATTTCATATATAATCAGTTCTTAAGGTGGGTGATTAACATTTACATGAAATTAACGCCTGTGTACAGGGCGTCAAATATGAAATTGACGACCTGGGCATGGTCGTGTCTTGTAAATTAGCGCCCTTGACAGTGGCGTTTCTTTCAATAATATTCCAGAAACGAAAATAAAACTGTATGCATGCCATGCTTATACATATATCTTGCGTTATTTTCATTTGGGCTACAATAACTTGAGAAAATCCTACCTTTAATGGAACGTGAAGGATGAGATAGAAGATGAGCTCTGTTGCAACGAAAAATCCGCAACAGCAGCAGCAGCCGGAAGAAGAACAAATGTTCTTCAAAGATCTTCACGCTACAGAACCTGTAGAGGAAGAGAAAAAGAAGGAAGATGAAGATGTTAATAATCTTCATAGTTATAATCGACGTTTAAGGAAAAAGATAGAAGAATATTACCTATTCTTCGACGGCAGTAGCGGAGTTTCCTGAACAAGAAGAAGACTAATCATTCTTCATATAATCTGAAGCAAGAAAAACAAAAGGGAATAAGAAGAACAGTTTGTTCTTCACGTACCGTGCAGCAGTAGTTCGTCCAAATAGATTTAGGGTTGGCCGAACAGGTTTATTTATAAGACTTTGGAAGTCCTATTAGAGTTAGTGATTGTGTGAGGGTAGTATATCCCTAATAGAGTCCTTACTCTATTAGACACTTACTAGATTAGGTTAATCTTTCCCTGGATAAGCTCTGGGTTCGAACGGTTCACGAACGGAATTAACGCCTTTTGTCAGGGCGTCGATTCTTTAATTAACGACCTTGTTCAGGTCGTTTCTTAAGAAGCGCCTTGTATAAGGGCGTTCCTTATTTTTAAAACACGCCCAAGTAAAGGGCGTTTCTTGGCCTTGCCCTTTTTGGCGTTTGGAATTTGACGCCGTCAGGTGAGGGCGTCCTTTCTTTAGTCACGCCGTATATAGAGGCGTTTCTTTTTAAATTAACACCTTACTAAGAGGCGTTATTTGTAAAATATTTTATTTCGTCCAATTAACCCTATTCTTATTATCTGTATTACTTCTGTAATATATATGTTTTAATTCATTTCAAATATTTATTTATCAGGGTTGCTACACCCTCCCCCACTTAAAAAGAATTTGGTCCCCAAATTCCATTGCATATTATGTATATACGCGGAGAGTGTAGAGTATATACCTCTTAGAATAACTCGGGAAATCGTTTCTTCATAGATTCCTCGGTCTCCCATGTCGCTTCGTGTTCTGTATTCTTATTCCATTGCACTTTAAGCATGGGAATAACCTTATTCCTTAGAGCTCGTATTTCATGATCTACGATTTTCATAGGCTTCTGTTCATAGGTGAGATCTTTCTGGATCACCAGATCTCCATGTTCAATAATGTGAGATGGATCGTGTACATACTTCTTCAACATAGATATGTGAAATACATTATGTACCTCGGACAATTGAGGAGGCAACGCGATGCGATAAGCAACCTCGCCAACTCTTTCGAGTACCTCAAATGGTCCGATGAATCTTGGCGTAAGCTTGCCCTTAACACCAAATCTTCGTATGCCACGTCCAGGTGATATCTTGAGAAATACATGATCTCCGATTTGGAATTCAAGATCTCTCCTTCTTGTATCTGCATAAGTCTTTTGCCTGGTCTGAGCAACTTGTAATCTTTCTCTGATTACTCGTATCTTCTCAGTTGTATCCCTTACCATGTCTGGACCTAATAGTTGTTTCTCTCCAACTTCGTTCCAGCATAAGGGTGATCGACAACTCCTTCCATATAAAGCTTCGAAAGGTGCCATTTGGATACTAGCTTGGTAGCTATTATTATATGCAAATTCCACTAGTGGCAAATGTTCATGCCAGCTTCCACCAAAGTCAATGATGCAAGCTCTTAGCATATCTTCAACAACTTGATTAGCTCTCTCGGTCTAACCATCCGTTTGTGGATGAAAAGCTGTACTAAAATTTAGTCTTGTCCCCAACGAATGTTGTAATCCCTTCCAAAAATGAGAAGTGAAACGGGGATCTCTATCAGACACGATTGAGACAGGAATTCCATGTAACCTGACTATTTCCTTGATATATAATGCAGCTAAGACATCAATTGACCATCGACTCTTTATTGGCAAGAAATGCGCCGATTTAGTTAAACGGTCAATGATAACCCATATTCCATCATGTCCTCCTTTGGATTTAGATAGACCCATGATGAAATCCATACCAATATCCTCCCACTTCCACTTAGGAATATCTAGAGGATGTAGTTTTCCAGCAGGCTTTTGGTGTTCCGCCTTGACCTGTTGGCATGTGAGACAGCGTGATACATAGTCCGCTATTTCTCTTTTCATGTTGGGCCACCAAAAGTTCCTCTTTACATCTTGATACATTTTGGTTGATCCTGGATGAATAGTGTACCTTGATCGGTGAGCTTCATCTAAGATCTTCTTCTTTAATTCCGGACAGTCGGGTATACAAGTTCTACCTTTGAATAATAATCTTCCATCAGAAGCTAATTGAAAATCAGATTGTCCTTCTAATCTGCCTTTGATTTCCACTAATATAGGATCATCATCCTGAAGGGCTTGTATCTCAGATAATAAATCTAACTGTATGCTTACATGAGATAAAGTGACACATTTGGCTTCCTTGTCCAAGCTTATATTGAGCTCGGAGAATTGTTCTAGCAACCTCCATTCTTGTATCATATAATTGGCTATCATTGCTCTCGGCTTTCGACTAAGGGCATCAGCAACATAATTACCCTTTCCGGGATGGTATTGTATATTGAAGTCGAAATCCTTGAGATATTCTAGCCAGCGTCTTTGTCTCATGTTTAGCTCTTTTTGTGAAAATAGATATTTGAGACTTTTGTGATCGGAGTATACAGTAAACTGCACTCCATAGAGATAGTGTCTCCATATCTTTAGGGCAAATACCACCGCGGCCAGTTCTAAGTCATGGACGGGGTAATTCTCCTCATGCTTCTTCAGTTGACGTGAAGAGTATGCTATGACCTTTCCTAGTTGCATTAGGACACATCCAAGGCCAATGCCAGAAGCATCTGTGTAGACCTCGAATTTCTCTCCTTCTATAGGTAGAGCTAACACCGGAGCTGTAGTGAGATGATCCTTGAGAGTTTGGAAACTTCTTTCACATTCCTCACTCCATTCATATCGGATCTCCTTGCGAGTTAATCTTATAAGTGGTACGGCGATCTTAGAGAAATCTTTGATGAATCGCCGATAATAGCCTGCAAGACCTAAGAAACTTCTGATCTCACTTGCATTAGTTGGTTTTTCCCAGTTTCTTACAGCTTCTACCTTTGATGGATCAACAGATAGACCATCCTTGGATATCACATGTCCGAGGAAAGTCACTTCTTCAAGCCAGAATTCACATTTGCTGAGCTTTGCATATAATTGATTTTCCCTCAATACTTGCAATGCGATCCTTAAATGCTCTTCATGTTCTTCCTTAGTCTTGGAATATATCAATATATCATCAATGAAGACTACTATGAATTGATCCAAGTAAGGCCTGAATATGCTATTCATTAACTGCATGAAGGCAGCAGGGGCATTGGTTAGTCCAAAAGGCATAACAACAAATTCATAGTGACCATACCTGCTTCTGAACGCAGTCTTATGAATGTCATCATCCTTGATTCTTAACTGATGATATCCCGACCTGAGATCAATCTTGGAAAAATATTTGGATCCGGAAATTTGATCAAATAACTCATCGATTCTCGACAGTGGATACTTGTTTTTGATAGTAAGATGATTCAAATGTCGATAGTCGATGCACAATCTCATGGATCCATCCTTCTTCTTTACAAATAAGACTGGTGCTCCCCACGGGGAAGTACTTGGTCTAATAAACCCTTTTCGAATCAGTTCCATCAACTGCTCCTTCAATTCTTTGAGTTCCGCAGGGGACATTCTATAGGGTGCCTTTGAAACTGGACCAGCACCATGGACTAAGTCAATGGTGAAGGCCACTTCTCTTTGAGGGGGTAATCCCGGCAAATCTTCCAGAAATATGTCTGGAAATTCTTGCACTACCTGAATCTCTTCTATCTTAGTGTCCTTTGTTTCCTTAACCGTGACAAATGCAAGGAAGGATACACATCCTTTCCTGACGAGCTTGCTTGCTCGAAGAGCCGAAATAAGAGGGGATTTGCTCCGACTCTTGGGGCGAGTAAAGACTAATTCTGGAAAATCTTTGAAAGCAATTTGGCTATTGCGGCAATCAACCATTGCATGGTATTTGGATAACCAGTCTGCTCCCAGTATAACATCATACTCCTTTAGATCGAGGCATATGAGATCTATAGGTAAATTCCTACCTTGAACCATTACCTCACAGTTTTGATAGTGATGAGTAATATCATTTTCACTTCCCAGAGGAGTAGTTAGAACTATTTTTATCCATTCTGGTTCTAACGGTAACGGGTCGGCAAACTTCTTAGAAATAAAGGAATGCGATGCACCCGCATCAAATAAGACATAAGCACTTTTGGAACAAATTTTCAATGTACCTTCCACTAATCCGCCTTCTTCTTCAGGTTCGGTCTCCTGGATTGCATGAAGACGAGCATTCTTCGTCACCGGGCGTTTACCGTCACCTGCTTGGTCATTCATTAATGGACAATCGAGAATCCGATGTTCGCGACTTCCACAACGGAGACAAGCTCCTAATTTCCTCCAGCATTCTTCTGTCTTGTGACCAGCCTTGTCACAATGCTTACACACTATATTTGAAGGGGTAGTGGTGATAGAAAATGGCTTGGTCTTCTTGAACTTGGAATCTTGAGAGGATGAACCTCCATTATTGGGCCTCTTCTTAAAGTTGGGTTTGAAAGAACCCGAACCTGTGACTTGCTCCTTCTTGTCTTTTCCACGGATCCTATCAGATAGTTCCGTGGCATCTTCAAGTAATTGAGCTCAGCGCACTATTTCGGAATAAACTTGGATGTCCATAGGCGCCAGTTGAGTAATGTAGTGGGGCCTAAGCCCATTAAGAAATCTACGGGCTTTCATCTTCTCCGTGCTAATAAGATGCTTAGCATATCTAGACAACCTGGAGAACTGAGCTTCATAATCTGCTAATGATAAAGATCGTTGCTTCAATGCAGCGAATTCTGCAGCCTTCTTTTCTTGGACTCGGTCCGAGAAATATTTAGCATTGAAGTATTCCACAAATTCTTCCCATGTTACTTGAGTAGGATTGATGGTTGCTTCAATAGACTCCCACCAGCATCTAGCATCTTTCTCTAACTGGAATGTAGCTAATAGAACTTTGTCCTGATCCGTGCATTGCATGACACGGAATATGCGTTCGGTTTCCCGAACCCAATACTCGGCATCGTCCGGATCGGTCGATCCCATGAACTTCGGGGGATTCATGTTCTTAAATGCTTGGTGTAAGCTTCCAGCTCGTGAAGCACCACCTTGTGCTACCTGTTGTAGCACTTGAGTCATCCCTTGGAGGGTACGCTGCATGTTGCGCCATTGAGCACGTTCGGCAGCCATTATCCTACAATTATAATAGCTACATTAGTATTATATCACTGTGATCTTATAAAAAGACT
This sequence comes from Amorphophallus konjac, assembly GCA_022559845.1. Classification (NCBI taxonomy): domain Eukaryota; kingdom Viridiplantae; phylum Streptophyta; class Magnoliopsida; order Alismatales; family Araceae; genus Amorphophallus; species Amorphophallus konjac. The sequence goes on along the minus strand of CM040124.1, from coordinate 292,951,904 downwards.
CATTGACTCTTAACCCTTGGTTCTACCCAATCTCACTGGGTTAAAGGTTCAAACTTATCCTTGGACTTGGGTTTTTCCTAGGAATTGAATACCTATGGCTCTGATACCACAAAGACTGTCACGCCCCGAGCGCGGAAGATACCCGGAGGTGCGCGACGTGTCTATATCAATCATGTCAATCAGAGTGGTCGTGTATTCGACACAAAGACAGAGATGCGCAAAATAGCAAGATATCCCAATCCTTTATTCCTTTATAATAGACTATTACAAATCCAATACTCTGTTTAATAAAAAGAAAAGTACATAGTTGACTCAAGAAACTATAGAAAAGACTAGATGACACTTGAGCAGCTCTATCACTTTCACTCTTGACCATTCCCATCCGATTGACTTTCATCATCGTCGGACTTACCTGAAAAGTAAAAAGGGACAAACGGGATGAGCGAACGCTCAGTAGGAAATTATATCTCAAGTACTAGCAAGGGGTTTAAGTAATTACATTTTCATGAATGCAATAAGGCTGTGCATGCTCGCATAAAACGACAAGATAGAGAATGTAATATGAAGGAAATAAGATGGACTAATCATGAACTTTCAACAAGATAACAAGTTTATTCAAGATATTCCAGCAAGTACGTTTAACAAGTCATGTCAAGAACTTTGGCTATCATGTATCAAGTAAGTAAATTACCCTTTTTCGGGCCACGCATTTCATGTCAAGTCAAGTACGATTCAAGTACAAGATATGTGTGGAATGTCCAATCAAGCAAGTCAAGTACTCGGTATAATGCCAGATACCTTATCATTTTAACTCCCATGGGCACAAGTACTTTCGGGTGCTCCTCCCAGGACCAGATCGGGCCCTATATGCGCAGGCATTTATCATGTGTTTTGACATCCACTCTTGTTTATAGCCAACATAGAATTTCAATAATCAAGCTTGTAGACACGTATGACAACTTTGATAGAATAGAGTCTAAAATATGACAAAGGACATAGAATGGCGATAATAACGGTATAATCACGATATCGATAAAAATCTAGGTAGAATATGGTTCCCTTAACTTGGGTACCATGACAAATCAATATGGACATTCTTTATATAGAATTGAGGTCCACATGAACAGTATATCAAAGGTAAGATACCCTCATTCTTATCATAGAATTGAGGTTTACAAGAATGACATGATATGGCATGATATCATCATTCCATTAAGAATTTCTTATGATATACTCTTTGTATAATCATAAGGGCCGGTATCCCATGTTTCTTTAGAGTGACATGGCATTAATGGTGTAATGGGTTTTAGGGTACAACCAGCTCAGTCGGCCTTGAGGGAATCCAAGACTACGAGGAGTCTTACGGAGGTCTCTATGACTAACTCGCTAGTCCAAAGGAACGGAATGTCCAATGGAGAGCTTGTATGTCAATGAGAGTTGAGTGTGATCGATGAAACAACGTGAAAAGTGGGACTATACTCACGGAGTGGAGAATAGTGCCGATATATAGATTATATAATATGAAACCATCGGTTAACAGAATCAGGATGAAAATCATTTTTACAGTAAAATAACGACTTACGCTAAGTCGTCTCTCAATTAAATAACGCCTAACAGAAGGGCGTTTACACATGTTTCTATTTTGTAGAATTTTCAATATTTCAGTAATTTATCCAAAACGCGCCCTGGACGGGGTCGTTTCTTAAAGAGTTGACGACTACAGTAGCAGGCGTCTCATTATTTATATATTTGACAGAATATCAATAATTTTTCACGATTTGTCTAAAACACGCCCTGGCAAGGGGCGTTACTGTTTAATTCTGTATTACAGAATATATGTATTTCAGGATTTTGACCGATAAACGCCCTAGGAAGGGGCGTGTCTTTTCAATTTACGCCCTATGGTAGGGCGTTAACATGTGGAAAACGACTTTGTCAAGGTCGTTACTTAAAGTTTCTGCAGGAAATTTGAAGGACAGTAATAATTTCAGGATAACAGAGGAACGAAGATAATATCAGGACAGTAACATTAGCATGTTGAAGACAGAGGGTCATGCATTGTTTATAATCATGATTTCATATATAATCAGTTCTTAAGGTGGGTGATTAACATTTACATGAAATTAACGCCTGTGTACAGGGCGTCAAATATGAAATTGACGACCTGGGCATGGTCGTGTCTTGTAAATTAGCGCCCTTGACAGGGGCGTTTCTTTCAATAATATTCCAGAAACGAAAATAAAACTGTATGCATGCCATGCTTATACATATATCTTGCGTTATTTTCATTTGGGCTACAATAACTTGAGAAAATCCTACCTTTAATGGAACGTGAAGGATGAGATAGAAGATGAGCTCTGTTGCAACGAAAAATCCGCAACAGCAGCAGCAGCCGGAAGAAGAACAAATGTTCTTCAAAGATCTTCACGCTACAGAACCTGTAGAGGAAGAGAAAAAGAAGGAAGATGAAGATGTTAATAATCTTCATAGTTATAATCGACGTTTAAGGAAAAAGATAGAAGAATATTACCTATTCTTCGACGGCAGTAGCGGAGTTTCCTGAACAAGAAGAAGACTAATCATTCTTCATATAATTTGAAGCAAGAAAAATAAAAGGGAATAAGAAGAACAGTTTGTTCTTCACGTACCGTGCAGCAGTAGTTCGTCCAAATAGATTTAGGGTTGGCCGAACAGGTTTATTTATAAGACTTTGGAAGTCCTATTAGAGTTAGTGATTGTGTGAGGGTAGTATATCCCTAATAGAGTCCTTACTCTATTAGACACTTACTAGATTAGGTTAATCTTTCCCTGGATAAGCTCTGGGTTCGAACGGTTCACGAACGGAATTAACGCCTTTTGTCAGGGCGTCGATTCTTTAATTAACGACCTTGTTCAGGTCGTTTCTTAAGAAGCGCCTTGTATAAGGGCATTCCTTATTTTTAAAACACGCCCAAGTAAAGGGCGTTTCTTGGCCTTGCCCTTTTTGGCGTTTGGAATTTGACGCCGTCAGGTGAGGGCGTCCTTTCTTTAGTCACGCCATATATAGAGGCGTTTCTTTTTAAATTAACGCCTTACTAAGAGGCGTTATTTGTAAAATATTTTATTTCGTCCAATTAACCCTATTCTTATTATCTGTATTACTTCTGTAATATATATGTTTTAATTCATTTCAAATATTTATTTATCAGGGTTGCTACATGATTTATGATTTTGAGAGGTGGAGAACTAAGCGTATAGACAACCAAATTAAGCCCAGAAGGATGGAATTGAAAGCTAATACTTCCCTCTTCAAGCTAGGGTCGAAGTTGTGAGTTGGAGTTGCAGCATGGCTTCGCCCCACGTCCGGAAAGAGCCCTCCTTTACAACTGCGAACTAGGCAGTTTATATAGAGGTTACAGAAAACCCAGAAAGTTCTCCCAAGAGTTTAGAGGATAGAGTCCACCAAAATTCGTGTTCTATGGATCAATCTCGAGATAATACAAAGGATAAGAGGTAGGAACAAATGGGACTCAATTTGGTGGAAGGATCTGGAAGATATGGCTTCTAGAAGGGAGCCCCAGAGCTTAATCTGTAGAGTTTGTGTTGAACTAGGATGCATAAACCCCCAACTTTCATCTGCGTTTCTGAGCAAGATAGCCAATGAAAATCTGAGATCTATGAATCAAATTCAAGATAATATAAAGGAGAAACCATAGGAATAAACGGCGCTCAATTCAGAGTAGAATTCAAGAAGTTATTGGCTCTGCAAGAGGGCCACAGTGCACAGAAACGGAGCAGAGTCCAGCATGAATTGGACTCTCGGTGTCATCTGGCTGTCTATCATAAGACCGCCAGAGGCAACAAACGGTCTAGGGTAGGACCGTCAGGCTCCGGGGGTCGAACGGGATGACTTCGGGCAAGTTTAGGTGTAACGGTCTATTAATAGACTGTCACTTGGGCTGTGACGGTCTTACGATAGACCTTCACATGGTCTCTGACGGTCTACTAATAGACCTTCACACCGATGAAGGAACATTTTGGGTAGATTACATGTGACTTTAGAAATTGAAGCTTATCTCTCAAACGGTGCAGAACTAGCGAAAGTGGTAGAATAAGAAATTGTAGATAACTAAAAGAGGAACAACTTTCATGAAGAAAGTAAGTTGATAAAATGATCATATAAAGGAGAAAATTGGGCTAGAACAGAGAGAGAAAATTTTGGGACGTAGGTGAACAGCACAACCTGCAAGAAAAATGCTAATAGATCACAATCGGGGCAGAACTGGCCAATGACATAGAAGAAGAAATTATAGATCTTTAAAAATCAAACAACTTTGGTGAAGGGAACATTTTGAATAGAAGAATAGAAGTAGATGAAAAAGGATCACTTTCAGGACTGCATAGTGAGTGAGAGCCGATTGCTTGATGGAAGCCGACCTAAATGGGCTGTAAGTCGACTTAGAAGCCGGAAGTTGATAAGATAAGCTCCAGGGACTCTAAGAAATCATGATCTCTAAGGCTAAAAGGGAATGGAACAATAAAAATTGGCTCGAAATCCATCCAAGGAAGGCTCCAAAATAGTGGGTAATTCGGGACATCAAAAATGATGAATAAGAGAAATGACGTAACTTGCGGGCTAAAAACGGGTGTCAACATCGATGTGTTTATTTTTAGAATGGAATAAAAAAAGGTGCCTCTCATCTCTCTCTCACGTTATATACATGCAACTGCAACAAGCCAAAAACAATGAATAAAGTGGTGGGAGAGAAGATTAGAAAAATAATAAAAAAAGGGTGATGAAGTTAATTTCTAGAAAAAAGCAAATCACGGAAGAGAATGAGATAAAATAAGAAAAAAAATGGTGTAGAAAAATATTTTGTGAGATTAGAAAAGAAAGTGAAAAAATGAGAAAAAAAAGAAATAGCAAATAAAGTGAGAAAATAAAAAAAATCATAAGATTCAGGCTTTTTGTCCCGCATCAATATCTAAATTCAAATCATTAAGGTTCTAAAGGAGGAAACAAATAAAAATTAGTGCATCATTATAACTTGGTTGACTTTGAGTGCCTCTCATCCCTTTCTTTGTCTTCATAAGTTTAGAGTATTTTTTTTAGTGTCTCATTTGTGTTTGTTTGTGTTGTTTGTTTTGTGTCAAGGTATTCCATTGCATGCGGAGTTGCTTCCGGTCCTTAGATTCATCTTCTAAGAGCAATTCCTTCTTCACCTCTTATTCCAATCCTCTCTTTGAATCCACCATGTCTTCTTATGATCTTCCCCGTTCTCATGAGAATCCCTTCCTCAAGGTCTCTTGGAGGACCCACCTAGGGTCACCCAATTTCAATCAGGAGAAGGGATCGTCCCTCCTCCATCTGCTACCTCCATGGAGGGCGCCCAGCCCTCCCTTGCTTCCAACAATCCTACGGGCCAGATCTTGCAGATGATGGCCCAATTAGATCCGGCCTAGCTTCAGGCCCTCTATCAGACCTTGTAGGGGTCCAATGCCCCACCTCCCACGATTACCCAAGGTCAGTCCAATATCTCTGTCTCTGGACCCGGGGTCTCACCCATTCCAATTGATCTTACCCCGGTCCAGCCCAGGACCCTTCAGTTCTCCAATCTAGAAGTGGGCCAGTCCTATGGCTCGGCCTATCAAATTCTTGATAAAGGGAAAATCGTTCTTCCCTCATTTACCCAGGCTGAATCTCATAGGCCCATCATTTCAGTGCCTCAGGTTCTTGTCGGCCCATCCGACTTTTCTCGCCCCCAGCAAGGGGCGGCCCTTGTCCATTCTAATATGGGTCATCCTTCGGCCCAACATCCCTCTTATGGGCCTCCCACTCTTTCAGTTTACCCTTCGGCTCCTCGCTTTGAGCCTACTCCTCTTGCTTTGCCTGCACCATCTCGGGAACAAGAGCTCCTTGATAAATGGGCCGCTATGCAACAACAATATGATTTTCTTCAAAAGCGGGTTGGCCCTCAATCTTTGGTGGATGTTTCGGTTCCTAGCTTCCACAACATCCGATTCCCTCCCCAGTCCGAGCTCCCCACGTACCGCAAATACGACGGGAATAGCAATCCCTTCATTCATGTGAGGGACTTTATGTATGAATCGGCGCAGTGCCAATATGATGATCGCCTTATGGCGTATTTGTTCCACCGATCTCTAGATGGAGTTGCATTGGAGTGGTTCTATGCCTTACCACTCGAGGATGCCGAAAGCTTTAAAGTGGTGAAAGAAAAATTCATTCAGCGATTTCAAGACCGGGTCGGCCCGGAGTATTCTTTTACGGATCTAGTGGCCGAGAAAATGCAAATGTATGAAGATTTTGCCACCTATGCTGACAGGTAGAGACAGATGGCCGCCCGTGTGTCGGGTCACATTCTGGAGGAAGAAAAAGTCAAGTTGCTCATATCAAATACTACCCCTACCTTCCGCAACATCCTGGCCATGAATGACATATCAAACATGCACCAACTATATAACCGGGCGAGATTCATACAAACTCAATTCAAGGACTCCCCCATCCACTCTCTTTTTGAAACCCAAAAGCCCAAATATCACAAGAAGTCTCAGGGGCCCGTCACCGAGGGAGTTCAAACAAATGAGTAGGTGCAAGCCATTGCATTCCCTTTCCAATCCGCACCATTCCGCTTTCCGCAAAACCCCCGCAATCCCCAATTCTTTACCCCACAGAATGCCCAACCCACTTTCTCTACTCCACAAAACTCTCAAAACACGTTCCCTGCTCCACAACAACCTCCACAACCTCCGCAATACCATAATGTCCCCCCACCCAACGGCTACACCAACAACAACAAGCGCCCGGCTTCGAAGAGGGCCCAATATCCTCCTTTGCCTGAGTCCCTCACGAACATTTTCTCGGCTCTCATGTCTATTAATGCCATTCAACTTCCTCCGGAACGTCCTAATTGGAACTCGGTCGTCGATCAGACAAAATAGTGCATGTTCCATAGGCAGCCTGGCCATACTATTGAGGGCTATTTTCAATTCAGAGATTTGGTATACGACCTTCACGAAGGGGTGCGTATAGATTGGGCTGAGATGCACAAGGCCATTATGGAGATAAAAGAGAAAAGAAGGCAGCCGCCGAGGCAGCAAGTGCAGCAGCAACAAGCACCGCCGCCACAGCATCAGCCGCAGCAGCAGCAACAACCTGTTCAAGACTTGGGGATCCATCAAAACTCCATGCCAAATCATCCTTCCGCTCCGCAGCCACAACCCCCGGCACCGGCTCAGGTTAACCTCGTCCAACCCCCGGCTCCCGATGCTGGGTGGTCTTATGACGATGACGCATCAGTCCAGCGGCTCATGGCGCTCCACCATAACCACCGTGGCCTTTCTCCCTCCATCATCCTCCCACATAACCATCAAATCCCACCACCCTCTGCATCTACTAAACCCCTCATCCTACCATCCGCTTCCCCCGTTACCCTGTCTATCCCTACTCCACCACCGTCTACATTCGCCACCACCACACCTTTAGCCAACCATTCTCCCATCATCCGCCTTCCATCTACCCCTACCCCATCACCGATAGCCGCACCAATCATCACGCCGCCTTCATCAAACCCCTCGCCCATCATCTCCACTACCCACATTACACTTCCCCCCACGCCGCTCATTCACCCCACCGGGCCCGTTAAGCCGCTTGTTTTAAGCCCATCTGACGCTACACCGGCCCACAACCTAGCCCTTCGGAATGGGCATTTGTTCCATAGAAAATATCCTTCCACTGGTTCACCCACACCCAATCCCCAGTCCTCCCAACAGGTTGTTGATCAAGAGGAGACAAACCCGCTGTAGGGGACACAATATGATCTGTTACATCATCTTGATAGAGTACCTGCAAAGATCTCTGTGCTGGAGTTGATAAAGAGATCCACCCTTCATTAAGATGCACTCAGAAATTTTCTATAGAAGGTGATCATCAATGAAGATATGGCAGTAGATAGCATGCCGATAGCTCTGGATACAATCTCTAAAGGGCCGGCAATCACTTTTTCTGAAACTGAACTGGCACCACCGGAAGCCCGACAAATGCCGCTATGCATTTCTATAACTTTGAACAAAGTCAGCATAGATGCAGCACTGGTGGATATCGGGATGTCTATTAATGGCTGCCCTCTCAGCACCCTAAGAGCCTACAATTTATCAGAAGATCTATTAAGACCGACCCCTACAACTATAGCAGCATATGACAACTCCCGAAGGGCATGTCATGGGGTGGTCACTATTCAGGCCGAGCTTGGGCCTCCCACCATGCCGATTGAATTTTATGTGATGGACATCGACCCTATGTTCAAGGCTATTTTCGGTCATCCGTGGATCGGCAACCTCAACGCTGTACCATCTACGGCCCACCAATGTCTCAAATTCCCTTTCCAAGGGAGGGTGGTTAAGGTGAAAAGCATGTCCACGGTCCAGCCTGTGAAGGCCGTTTCCGACAAGATCTTACCAACACTATGGCTTAGCAATCGGCCCGTTATTTCAGTGCTAGATTTTAACTTTCCATGGGCATATGCATCACACAAGCTCGTCTCTGTAGCAGTGAATATTAAAGTGAAGCCCCAGATTCGAGATTCAAAGGGTTGGGACATCATATTGAAATTGGGCTATCAGCCGGGGAGAGGCCTCAGTGCACAGCTACAAGGGCGGACCAAGCCGGTCCCCAAAGGAAGAAAGATGAATAGGAGGGGCCTCGGCTATCGAGAGTCTTCATTCTCAATTTTGGGCGATTCTGGGCCCTTGACCTGGGACTACCGCCAACATTTTATCAAAGGCCCTCTCCAGCCTGGCACGTTAAAAGCACAACCGAGTCAGCCTAAAGAAGATGAAACTCAAATATTTGCCGGTCCACCATTGTTGACCAAACATCTTGTTGATGATATGATTGACTTCAGCCACTCATTTGAAAGGTTATTCCATCAAGAAGAAAGTCAGGAGGTACGTCTTGTATGTTATGAGCCGAAGAAGCCAGCTTACCATCCACGAGAAAAGGGGAGCTCACCCGTCATCTTTACTTGGTCTCCCTCCCGTCTTATGTCTCTCTTCCAGAAGCTGGACTTTTTATCCCGTTCACCTCCCATTATGATTGATCCGATGCTATTCCAAATCCCCACTGATTTCCTCATCGTCAGGACATGCACTTGATGTCCTCTGATTGATCTGTCTACTCCATTCTTCTCCTCCTCTGATCCTTTTTTCGATATCTTCTGTCCCTCCAAGTACCCTCTCAGGCTCCCTCCTCCATCTTCCTCTCCCTCTTACTACATGATCTCCATTGATCCCCTCCAAAAAAAAGCGCCAAATTTGAAATGGAGATCTCAGTGGAAGATTACGCTGTCCTTTCTCCCTCCTCCTCCCAGGGGCATGAGGCCCCTGTTGCCTCCTTCCCATTAGATTTCCTTTCTCCTAGGTTAGACGTAGGGTCCGCCGAGTCTAGGGAAGTAGAGTCTGTTAGATCTAAAGAAGTAGGTCTTGTTCTAGGTCGTCCAACCCTTCCTCACCTGAGCCGCGCCCGCTTGTGCGTCATCCCAAATCCATTCCTGATAGGTTCTTGCAGGATCTAGCTCAGCGATGTCATGCTCTTCTGAAGTGCCCGAAGTTCATAGCTATGGCGATTGTGATAGAAGAAGATGAGGAGCAAGAAGGGGTGTGGAGCGACGATGGACTAGGTATTTATGAAATCATGGTCGAAAAAGACCCGGTTGTTGATGAGGACAGTGATGTAGATGACACCGCCGATCTGTATGTGCAGGGTTTAAAGAGATTCGATGAGCCATCATCGGTAGTGGATGAACCTACGAAGGAAATAAATTTAGGAACTGAAGAAGACCCCAGGCCCATCATTATGGCCGCTAATCTCCCTCCAAGGGTTGAAGAAGATTTAATCAAGGTTCTAAGGGAGTATAGCGATTCTTTCGCCTGGTCTTACGAGGACATGCCAGGTCTTGACCCCTCTTTAGTGGAACATCGATTGGTGCTTAAACTTGGGGAAACACCCATAAAGCAAAGGTCAAGAAGATTTCACCCCCACTTGGCCTTAAGGATTAAGGAAGAGGTCAATAAATTGTACAAGGCCAAGTTCATCAGAGTTGTCTTATATCCTCTGTGGGTGGCAAACATAGTCCCTGTCATCAAGAAGGATGGAAAGGTGCGCATTTGCATTGATTCTAGGGATCTTAATAAAGAGTGTCTCAAAGATGATTTCCCACTGCCTCACATAGATGTCTTGGTGATCAACACCACCGGGTACGAAGCATTGCCATTCATGGATGGTTATTCAGGATACAACCAAATCCGTCTCGCTCCCAAAGATCAAGAGAAAACCTCCTTCACCACGCCCTGGGGCACATATTGTTATGTGGTCATGCCGTTTGGTTTGAAGAATGCGGACGCCACCTATCAAAGGGCAATGATGGCTATATTCCACGACATGATGCATGTCTATATGGAAGCTTACGTAGATGACATCTTGGTGAAGTTGAGGACCAAAGAAGAACACCCCGCCATTCTGGCTAAGGTGCTTCAGAGAGCCAGAGAGTACCAGTTAAAAATGAATTCAAAGAAATGTGTTTTTGGAGTCTCTTCAGGGAAGTTGCTAGGCTTCTTAGTTAGCAAACAGGGGATTTAGATCGATCTAAACAAAGCAAAGGCCGTCATGGAAATGTCTTCGCCTAAGAATATCACGGAACTTCGAGGAGTGATTGGTAGATTGCAATTCATTAGAAGATTCATATCCCAATATTCTCAGAGGTGCCGCCCGTTTTATGAATTGCTAATGGCGGGGGTCAAATTTGAATGGAATCAAGATTGTCAAAAGGCCTATGAGGATTTAAAGGAATATTTGACCAATCCCCGGTGTTGCAACCTCCTGTCCCTAGGAAATCCCTAATCCTATACATTTCTATCATTGAGGACTCCTTAGGGGCGCTCTTAGCACAAGTAGACGACGAAGGCAAAGAGCGGGTAGTTTATTACCTCTCCAGGTTATTTATTCCCGTGGAGACCAAATACACTGCCATGGAAAGGACTTGTGCCGCCTTAGTGTGGGTAGCTCAGAAACTGAAACACTATTTTCTAGCCCACCCGGTTAGGCTGATCTCTAGAATGGACACGATTAGCTCTCTCTTAGAAAAGCCTGTCCTTTCTAGTAGGTTAGCTCACTGACATAGCTTCATCTCCCAATTCGATATCACATTCGTCATTCAGAAGGCAATCAAAGGATATGCCATCGCTGAGCATCTTGCCCATCTTCCTATCCCTTGCACAGACTCTATTCAGGATGATTTCCCTGACGAGCATCTCTCTGTTCTTACCCATCATCCCTTTTGGTCTCTGCACTTTGACGGTGCACTCAACTCTCAAGGTCGAGGGATAGGTGCCGTTTTGCTCACTCCGGAAGGGTGACGATTTCTTTCGCTTATCAGCTCCGTTTTCCTGCTACCAACAATATCGCTGAGTATGAGACTCTCCTGGCCGGATTTAAGCACTCCTATTGTGGCGACCTGGATTCCGGATACCAGATATACCCAGTAGGACAACCGAATACACCTGATACCACTTGGAACCCGCTAGGCCTCCCAAGAGCGGTAAAACTCCGAAGGGAAAAAGGATTGTCATGTAGTACATTGAGCTGACAGATATAACAGCAAGAATTAAATTTCATTAGATCGGTCTGCTAAAGTAGCAGAAATAAAATTACAATTTAATTAACAGATTTTAAATAATTATATACCAGAGTCAAGTCCAAAGCTAAAGACAACAGTCTAGCAGTACAGTCAACAGAAAGAAAAGACGTACCAAGAAGTCGGGGGAAGCCCGACGGAGGTACCAGCTGGCAGCTACGACTCGAACTCTAGGATCTGCGGAAGCAGAACGAACACATCACCCCACCTGAAAAGCAGGGGTGAGCCTCGTGCCACTGGCTCAGTAGGGGTCACGCGGATCCCCACTGAAAAACACGCAGTAACACGGAACAACAGGGACAACAGCAAGAAACAACACTATAAAGCTGCAAAAGAAAGAGAAGCAGGAGTAGGGAACAGGTAAGGACGAGGGGAATAACCCGAACAGGCAAGCATGCCTAGAAAAGGAAAGAGGAGTAGGGAGCAGCAAGGAAAAGGGAAAAAGCCAAACAAAATACCCCAACCTACACCTATAACAGGCATGCAAAAGAAGGCCTAGAAAAGACCTAGACATGCACAGGCAACACGACCGGAGTGTCATGCACCGGACAAGACACAGACCTCAAGTACAGCCACGGAAAAGGCCAACCCGGACAGGTCACGACAACCCCACTAGTGTCTTGACCAACCGCTGCGTGCCACTGACGCGAACACGGCCGAGTCGCAGACCCACGCGGAACCACAAGTGTCTCAAGCAACTCGCAAGGCTGGGAAGCGACAAGCGAGAGGTGAAACAGAAACAAACCAAGTACTATCCAGGGTCACGCCCGTCGGCGTCAATCCTCTGCCCCTAACCACGTGTGCACACACTAGCTCCTGCATAGAGCCAGGCCTCTAGCTAGTTTTCTCCCCCCGTAGGACGCTACGGTAATCGCAGGAGCCGATGGAAACTAGCTTACAAACCGTATATCGGGGTCACCCCTCGACTGCAGGATGTCTAGGGCGATGAGAAGAGGAAGCTCGAAACGCGGCGCTGAAGTATAGACAAATAAACATGCACTATCACCCGTACCTCAAACACCGAGGGCAGCACAAGAAACTGCCGACAGACTCGGAAACGTAGTCTTATCCTTCATAGGAACATCGACCGATGTCCATGGAGAAAGTGGCCAGACCACGGGAGCGACCGACAACACCACAAACCTACCCCCAAACAGCCCCTAACATCACCTAGAACGGACCCACAACACACGGCCGCACACCGAAAAGCCCAACGGCCATCACGGCCACAACAAGACTGTAACGGCCTAGCATAGGCGCGTTACACGAGCCTGACGCACCAGGGCGGGTGCGTCAGAGCCAACAGGCTCAAAAGCAAAACATGAACCACGTAACGCACCAGGGCAGACGCGTTACAGCAGCCTAACGCACGAGCGCAGACGCGTTACGCCAACCTAACGCATGAGGACAGGCGCGTTACGCCAACAAACCCAAGTCTAAAAACTCAGACAAACAGCACGTAACGGTCCACGACGGACGCGTTACAACACTGTGACGCACGGGGGCAGGGCCGTTAGAGACAGCCGACACAGCCACCCAACATAGCCAAAATAGGGTGTAACGGCCTGGGGCAAGCGCGTTACACAGCCTGACACACCAGGGCAGGCGCGTCAGAGGAACCGACTTAACCAAAACACAAGAAGACAAAATAGCCGTGACGTACACACCGGGACGCGTTAGAGGGCTGTGACACACCACACTTGGACCGTCACACTCCCACAGCCATGAAAAATTTAAAATGAACGAACGCTGTGGCGGTCAATCGTAGGGCCGTCAGGGACTGTGACGGTCCCTGGAACGACCGCTACACCGGCCACGGCGGGAAAAAGGTGGAAACGCCAAATCGGCCTGTTCCACGCCCCATTAACGCCGAAGCGCAGGGGAAACAAAGCCACGCGATGAAAAATAACCCCAGGGGGCCAAAAACACCACATGCAAGCGCCGGATCGCGAAAACGGGGCGATTTCATCAAATCGACCCAAAATGAGTCACCAGGGTTCCCGGACCCCTACCGGCCCCAAATGACGACCATTCGACGTAAAACCTATATGAATGGGATCCGGACATCCCAGCGGTCATTTTGACACTAACTACGCCGCGAATGGTTGCCATTTTCGGCGAACCCTACAAAACCCAAAAATCACGATTTAGGTTAAACAAGCCCAAACTCAGCCGTTTCCACGCCGAACGACGTGTAATGGCAGAGAAAATGGACAGGGAGAAGTGGTGATCCGTCACCTTACCTCTACCGAAGAAACCGTGCCCCGAAGGGACTAAACCGCGCCGAAAACTATGCCGCGAGCTCAAACGCCGGCTTTGAATCCACCGTTCGGGATCGCGCCAAAACCACTCCACCCTCGCCCCGTCGCGCACCCAACCAGGTCCACAGCATCCCCAGCACTCGCCCCTAGGTCCTCCGTCTGTAGCCGGAGCCGAGAAGGTGAAAACGGGAGAGAAACGGGAGAGAGAGATGGCGGCGACGAAATGAGAAGGAGGAGAGAGGAAGGAAAAGAAAAAGGAAAAGACATTAGGAATTTTCCTAATTTCTGAAAAATCTGATTTTTGGCCCTATCTCCGAAAAATACGTAAAAATAGTCAAAATGATCGGCTCGACGAGTACATCGCCACTGTGTCATCCACAAGTCGATGAATTGAGAAATAAACTCACCGCAGGGTTCCGTAACTAGTATGAGAGAAAAACCCACACGGATCGTAAAACTCAACTCGGGAGCTACAAAAGCGAATCGAAACTCACCGAAAAGGATCCGAAAGACCCAATAAGGATCCAACAAAGATCCGAGACATTACACCTATCTTTTGGGCGTGCGGTATTTAAATATCATAGGAGATTCTTAGCTTGTCATGCGGCAAGTTCTGTCCACTTACCGCACTCGTGACCCGAAGCTCAAGCCATATCAGGATTTAGTCACTCTCTTGGCGAGGCAATTCCGTAAATTAATCTATATCCACACTCCTCGATCTCAGAATATTCTTGCTGATGCACTGGCATCGCTTGCTTCCTCCCTATCTTTCCCTCTTAGTCGGAGTACTGAGACTATCGTCGTTCAGAGATTAAATGCTCCCTCTCTCCAGGATCCTTGGTTCGCCAACCTTAGGAAGACTGTAGAGGCTAGGGCTGAGAAGGAAGATTTGAAGGAAGTATTTTTAACAGAACTAGAAGAGATCTTGGAGGAAGAAGAATTACCATGGTATCATGAAATCGAGCTGTATTGCAAAGATGGATCATTCCCAGAAGGGGCAAATGCCGAGCAGCATAAGGCTATTAGAAGAACCGCCTCAAGGTACACTATCATTGCTAGAGAATTGTACAGGCGGGCTCTCAATGGAGTGCTTATGAGATGCCTAGATGATGATGAAGCTTGGAAGATGGCTGAAGCAGCCCATTCTAGTGAGTGTGGAGGTCATGTCAATGGCCAGGCTCTAGAGAAGAAAATCCTTAGGCAGGGTTATTATTGGCCCACTCTAGAGGTAGATTGCTCCCTCTATATCCGGAGGTGTCTTAAATGCCAACTCCACGCTGATAAAATCCATGCTCCAGCTTCATCTCTTCATCCTCTTTCTGCTCCTTGGCCATTCTCCATGTGGGCCTTCGACATTGTTGGCCCGCTCGGTGATCCCAACTCTCAGACTAAGCAGAAATCCTTCATCCTCACCGCCACTGAGTACTTCACCAAGTGGGCCGAAGCGGAAGCGTACGCAGAGATCAAAGCAACCACGGTGTGCCGCTTCATCATGAAGAATATCATCTCACGGTTCGGAGTGCCGAGTAGTATCGTCACAAACAATGGACCCCAGTTCATCTCTCAAGAGCTCCAGGACCTTTGTAAGAAGTTTAATATTGCATTGCATCATTCATCTCCATATTATCCTCAAGGCAACGGCCAAGCCGAGGCCACTAATAAAACCCTTCTTAAGATCATAAAGAAAACATGTGAATCTCACAAATTCACTGATTGGCCTGAACGATTAGTGGAAGCTCTATGGGCTTACCACACCTCCATCCGTACTCCTACGGGGCAAACCACCTATGCTCTTACTTACGGGATGGAGGCGGTGCTCCCATACGAGATCTTGATCCCTTCCTTAAGGGTGCATCTCGATAAGGAACTTAACTCGATAAATGTCGAGAGGCGTTGCTCGTCCAGCTGGAACTCTTGGATGAGAAGAGGATGAATGCGGCAGATCACGTGTCCGTTTATCAAAAGAGAGTTTCACATTATTTTCAAAAGAAGGTAATCGAACGCAAATTTCAAGTAAGTGATATGGTTTTGAAACGTAAATTTATTAGGTCTGGAGGTCCTAGGGCCAAATTACAACCTAACTGGGAAGGTCCGTTTATCGTTAGAGAGGCTTATCTAGGGAAAGCATACCGCTTAGTCAACGCAGAAGGTGAGGAGCTGTCTCACGCCTGGAATGTGTTGTACCTTAAGCATTTTTTTTCTTAGAGTCAGGCTAATGAAAGCCAGGTAGCGAGCTGTCCCGTTCCTCGATCATGAAGGAGGATCCCGAATTTGGCAAATCACACACTTCACGACGTCCTTGGTCGGGTTCCCCAGTTATGTAAACACCGTTTCTCCTTGGCCATGCTTGGGGGAAAGTCAGGGTCCCTGTCCATTTCTCTCCTCAGCTGAATCTAGGGCAAGAGGCGAATAAGGAGGTGATGACTAATCTAGACACCGTGATGAGAGGAGGTCTCAAATAGGGGCAGACCGTTATGACCTGATTCCGCAACAGAAAAGCAAAGAAAAAGGAGCAAGTCAAAGCAAAATTAAAAGCTCATCTCAAAAGCTCGAAGTTCAAAAGTCATGGCTCTAAAAATATAAAACTAGGTATGACAAGAGTGGTAGTACAGTTTCCCCACGGGACACTCTTGAGCCCGGTCGTACGCGTGCTTAGAGTGGATGAAGGTTTGATAACGGACATAAAGCCCCGCCCAACAGACTGAATCTCTGAACGAGTTGTCATGGGAAGGACTCAAGCCCTAAAAACCTCTACACCTGGCCTAAGCTTACCCCCTGAATTCTATTTTTCTTTTAGGACCAGACAGTACCCTGGGTATGGCCTTGGTAGAAGCACCGTCATACAGATTGGCCCTGACCGGGGGTTGTCACTTCGAAAGCACGCCAACCTCAGGAGATTCCTGATGTGACACAACCTAGGACTTAAACAAACAAGCACAATCGCAATCAAACGGACCGATGTCGGCGACCGCTCACCCGATGCTCACCAAGACCCGGGGTAACTTGGCAATGCCAAGTGGAGGTTGTGTCGGCTGGGCCCTTACTGGTAGAGGGCCAGCAAGGCCTAAGTTGATTCCCAAGGGTAATGGCAGCCCAATTCAAGGGAGCCGACGTCGTGCCGAGGGCACGGGTTCCACTCTTTTCCCACGGTGATCACTTATAGCAAAGGAGCTTAAGGATCGGGCTCTCATTCACGGCCAGCGGAGTTTATGAACTAATATTGAAAGAACAAGCACAAATTAGAGCAAAGTTTGGAGCACTTACTCTACCGGTTTGAAGAAACCGGTCCCGCTCGGAGACGAGGGCGAGCGGGGAGGCGGGTGGATCCCCACACGCCGCGTCGGGGTAGCTTGACCTGCCCAAATGATTACAATACTACACCTCTCATAGGAGGGGGATCTTGGGGTGGGGGTTAAGTGATATTACAACTAAAACTACCTCCACATAGGGAGGGGCCTTCAGCCGGCCAAGCGGGGAGGGGAACTTGAGAGAGGAACACCGAAGATGGAAGTCGCCGGTTCTGTCCATGTTCTGTGGGTGCTGACAGATGATCGAAGAAATGGTTGCTGCGACTGATGCCGAATTTTTTTGGAGATGAAACCACCTGGAAAATCTTCGTAGGAGGCCAGGGATATCGTCCAAATTTTGTTGATTTCTTATAGCACCGACGCTGGTCTGGGTGGAGGCCAGAGCAGGGAGGCAGATTCTTGGACTGGCAGCTTCTGGCGGCCAACAACAGATTGCATAGGATGCCCCGTCAGCTTCCGAACTCAGAATCAAGCACCGCCAGAGTTTTTGGAATCTTGGACGAGTCCTCTTCGCAGAAAAACTGACGGGGAAGCCAAACGATGTCGGAGAAGACCAGAGAACCTTGAATACTGATGACAGGTCGGTGCAGGCTGTGGGAAGCAGAACTGCATACCCGAGGGAGAAAAATGATAACTCTGGCCTAAGGATGTCGATCGAAGTTCCGCTTCTTGATTCTGAAAGTAGACAGAAAAAGGAACAACTTTACAGAAGAATTTGTGGCCTGAATCTTCCAAGGTTCGTTGTGGCAGAGCTTCTAATACGGCTCAGGTGATCACCAGGGGCAGCTCTGTGCAGTTGTGGGAGAACGGATCTCTCGGTCAGCTTGGAGCTCGGAAGGGGACGAGACCACCGCCGTTGCGAAGAAGACAGGTAGACGCTTCCGTGGATAACTCTTGGGCCTTCAGATTCTCTGGGATGTGGTCGGGGTCGCCTCTGTAAACTGATACTCTTCTGCTGCCAGCGAACTGAAAACTGGAGGTTGAAGATGGTGGGGGGAAATGGGGTATATGGGGGGGGGGAAATAGAGGTGGATGAGGGTGGGGAGAACCCTGGCTGTGAGGGGGTCTAGGAGGGGGTGTTCCAAGGTGTGGGAGGGGAAGAATAGGGTCTGGAAGGTGGTCTAACAGGTGGTGGGAGGAGGAGCTACGAATTTAGGCTTGGAGGGAGAAGGAGGAAGGTGGGGGGGGGGGCACAAGTGGGTGGAGGGCATGTGAGTTTGAATTTCCTTTAATGTGGGGTGATCAATGGTGGTCTTGGGGATGGGAAGAGGTGCCTTGGGAAGGTGGAGGGCTGCTTTGGGTAGTGGTAAGGGTGCTTGGGGAAGTGGGTGGGGTAGTTGGGGGTTGGGAGGTGGAGCTAGGATTGGTGGAAGCTCTCTTGGGACTAGGGGATGGAGTAATGGGGTGTGTGGGGAGGGGAGTGGCCTTTAATGGGGATAGGTGGGAGAGTGGTGGTTGGGAAGGGAGGAGAGAGAAAATTTTCGAAATTGGGTGTGGAGGAGAGAGAAAGGGGAATGAAAAAGAGAGATTAAGAGAGGGATGGGTGGGGAATCTCTCCCCTAGGGTCTCTCACCCCAAAAATAGAATCTCTCCACTAGATAAGAAGTGTAAACTCTCAAAATGGCAAGTTTTTCATTCATTGATTCATTACCTTCAAATGGGGGGAATGGGGCCCTATATATAGGTAACCCACATTTTACAATAAGACCTTGACAATTGACTCAATGACAAATAATCGAGGGGGTAGGGGGGAGCCCTTGGGCCAAGCCCGATGAATTGGGCCCAATAGCTAACTAGACAACCTAATGACACTCAAACTTAGGGAAATAAACACAAGACCTAAGAACATGACTGAAATAAAAGGGAAAATATATCAAATGACTCAAATAAAAATTACATAGGACTCAAAATTAAATAACTAGAGCATGCCGGATGCAACTGGGGCGAGGAGACGAGCTGTGAACGTGGGCATGGGAGGTGATGTCCCCATCATACTCCCGGGGTGCGGAGAACTCGACTCCGTCGAGTAAGTGTCCTTCCCTCCTTGGAGGGTGTAGAAGTGGTACTGCCCTCAAGTCTTCCGAACGAGACCGATCCATCCACCTGCCGAGATAGCGCTCGTATACCTTGCTCCTGGTGGTAGTGGCCTGTTCATCCAATATTCGTTCAATGCGCTCACGCTGGGCTCTCTTGGCTGGTGGACTCTCCTCACGGGTGGGTGCTCTCTCAACGGAGGGAATAGGCTCAATATCCTCACTAGGTACCACCGTGGGTCCCTTATATGGCACTAGGTCGGATACATTGAATGTAGGACTCACTCCATACTCCTCGGGGAGATCTAACTCACAGGCATTAGCGCCAATGCGCCTCAGGACCTGGAAGGGACCAGCCCCACGTAGCCTCAATTTGGAGATGACTCCCGGGGAGAGCCTCTCCTTCCTCACCATCACAAAGTCACCCACGTGGAATTCTTGGTGACGCCGAAGGGAGTCAGCCTGCCTCTTATAGATCTCATTTTCCTTGCTTATGTGCTTGCAAAGGCTTTCATGCAATTTTGTGAATGTTGACATTCTAGGGGTGATGGGTGGACCTGGGCAACCAAAAGTAGACCAATCATGCTTTGACGCCAGGAAGACTTTGATGGAATGGGGAGGACCGGGGCATCCATAGGTGATCCGATCATGCATGGGGGTGACAAATGCTGGGGGACCCGGACATCCATGAATACTCCTATCATGCCTACGACTCATGATGAGTGAAGGTGGACCACTACATCCGAATTTGGACCACTCATGCTTTCTACTTGACATGTGGGTGATATGAATGAATGGACCCAACATAGTGTTCATGCCAAGCGGTGTGGTAAGCCTAGACACATGCATATTTTTCCTAAGGGTGACTTTCATTCGTATAGGTGTGGGACAACCCTTTAACTGCCATTGGAAAGGATCGAATGGATCTAAGAAGGTGGTCATCATGGGGTGGGGCACAACCTTATTACCTAGGGGTATGTGGCCCAAGGTCATGGTTCCCAATGTGTAACCCGGGTCTAGGATGGGGTGAATTAGGTCTAACATGGTGGGTTGGGATAGGTGATGGTGGGTGGTGGATAAGGTGGTTGGATCACATGGGGAACTAGACTCCCATAGGAAGGGATCAAAAGGGTCGTGGAAAGGTCTTCCTAGAGGGAGGCACTCTATGTCTTTAAGGTTCCCAAATTGTGAGTCATCCTCCTCTAAGGTAATTGGGCCAAGGTTTCTAGTTGGTTGACTGATCAAAGTAGTTGGGATCTCAATGGTAGGGGAGTGGATCGAGATGGGTTCTTCTACCATAGGGAGAAGGAAAAGGAGGTCGCTAGTGTAGCAACCAATGGTATAGACCGAGGTGATTGACCCGATGCATAGGTGTAGGAGGCCAAGGCTCCTAGGTTGTTCGGCCATAGGGGTCAACATGCTAGTGAACTCAATTTGCCATGCTAAGCCTCTAAGAAAATCCTCTAAGGTCTCTACTTGATAAGATGCTTGGATTGTAGTGTGATAAGAGGAGATGGGCACTATGGGATGGTTTTCCTTCATGGGTGGAAAATCGTGGGTTGTGATCTCTCTTATTGGGCTCTTCTTTAGCCAACTAACAAGGGTTTCCCCTAAGATGAGATTGACTCCAACTAGAGATGGTGATGTAAGGTGAAGACCCTCGTGTGTTGTTTCTTCTTCAATTTGGGCTTGGGTTTCCTCCAAGGTGGAGAGTGGGTTTGGAGTGTTCACCACTATGGGGTGGGGTATGGGTTCTTCTTCCAAGGAGGTGAGAGGGGCTTTTGAGGGTGTGGTGATGATTGGGGCATGGTGTATCCGAGGTGGTAGGTAGTGGGAAACTTGGGTTAGGATAGGTGAGGGTAGTAGTGGAGGCTTTGGTGGGAGTTGGATTGGGGTAGGGAGAGGAAGATGGGTGGGTTGAAGGGGTTTGGGTTGATTTGTTTTGGGAGGAGTGTCCCTTTTTGGGGGTGATGGAGAGGTAGTGGTGGGGGTTACCATGGGCCTAGGTGGAGAGTTGGCCATGGGGCCCAATTGGGTATGGGGACCTATGGTTGTGGTGTGGACTTGGAGGTGGGGTGTAAATGTAGTGGTTGGGGTGGGAGAGATGGGAAGTGGTAGGGAATGGGTGATTGGGGTCTTGGATTGATCGGGTGGGGATGAAGGAGTTGAAGTGCTCCTTGGGCTTTTGTGATTTGAGTAGGAGGGAGAGGGTTGGAGAGTGTAGGTTTTCCTAAGCTCGACCTTCATCTCATCCCAAGTGCTAATGGGGGCCTCCCTGCGGATCCTTCTTAAACCTTCCACAACTAACCAATGAGTTTTAGCTTGTTTGGAGAGGTGTGCCTTGGCTAGCCTCATTCTCCTTTCTTCGTTCAAGGGGCAACTTTTAAAGAATTGGTCTAGGGAAATCTCCCAATCTAGGTAAAGGCTTGGGCTGTTGGATCCATCAAAGGCGGGGGTTTTGATTTTCAAGTCTTCTAGAAATATGGTTTCTAGATTTCCCCAAAGGTCACTCTCATTCACTCTTGGTGCATGGCTATTTCCTTCAAGTCGGTCGAGTCGAGACATGATATCTTCAAGTCGATTAAGGACATCAGGTAGGGCTTCTATGATAGAGGTGTTGCTACCCACTTTGTTGGCAATAGAGCTTCCATGAGGATTTGGGCTTCTTGGGAAAGTTGATGGGGATGGATATGACGGGTATGAAGTGGCCATTCTAGTAGACATGGGAGATGCCACCGAGGACTCTAAATGCATAAACATGCCCTAGGACCAACTTGTGGAGAGACAAGTTGTGAACTTGCTCTGATACCAATTGATGTGACACAACCTAGGACTTAAACAAACAAGCACAATCGCAATCAAACGGACCGATGTCGGCGACCGCTCACCCGATGCTCACCAAGACCCGGGGTAACTTGGCAATGCCAAGTGGAGGTTGTGTCGGCTGGGCCCTTACTGGTAGAGGGCCAGCAAGGCCTAAGTTGATTCCCAAGGGTAATGGCAGCCCAATTCAAGGGAGCCGACGTCGTGCCGAGGGCACGGGTTCCACTCTTTTCCCACGGTGATCACTTATAGCAAAGGAGCTTAAGGATCGGGCTCTCATTCACGGCCAGCGGAGTTTATGAACTAATATTGAAAGAACAAGCACAAATTAGAGCAAAGTTTGGAGCACTTACTCGATCGGTTTGAAGAAACCGGTCCCGCTCGGAGACGAGGGCGAGCGGGGAGGCGGGTGGATCCCCACACGCCGCGTCGGGGTAGCTTGACCTGCCCAAATGATTACAATACTACACCTCTCACAGGAGGGGGATCTTGGGGTGGGGGTTAAGTGATATTACAACTAAAACTACCTCCACACAGGGAGGGGCCTTCAGCCGGCCAAGCGGGGAGGGGAACTTGAGAGAGGAACACCGAAGATGGAAGTCGCCGGTTCTGTCCATGTTCTGTGGGTGCTGACAGATGATCGAAGAAATGGTTGCTGCGACTGATGCCGAATTTTTTTGGAGATGAAACCACCTGGAAAATCTTCGTAGGAGGCCAGGGATATCGTCCAAATTTTTTTGATTTCTTATAGCGCCGACGCTGGTCTGGGTGGAGGCCAGAGCAGGGAGGCAGATTCTTGGACTGGCAACTTCTGGCGGCCAACAGCAGATTGCAGAGGATACCCCGTCAGCTTCCGAACTCAGAATCAAGCACCGCCAGAGTTTTTGGAATCTTGGACGAGTCCTCTTCGCAGAAAAACTGACGGGGAAGCCAAACGATGCCGGAGAAGACCAGAGAACCTTGAATACTGATGACAGGTCGGTGCAGGCTGTGGGAAGCAGAACTGCATACCCGAGGGAGAAAAATGATAACTCTGGCCTAAGGATGTCGATCGAAGTTCCGCTTCTTGATTCTGAAAGTAGACAGGAAGAGAAACAACTTTACAGAAGAATTTGTGGCCTGAATCTTCCAAGGTTCGTTGTGGCAGAGCTTCTAATACGGCTCAGGTGATCACCAGGGGCAGCTCTGCGCAGTTGTGGGAGAACGGATCTCTCGGTCAGCTTGGAGCTCGGAAGGGGACGAGACCACCGCCGTTGCGAAGAAGACAGGTAGACGCTTCCGTGGATAACTCTTGGGCCTTCAGATTCTCTGGGATGTGGTCGGGGTCGCCTCTGTAAACTGATACTCTTCTGCTGCCAGCGAATTGAAAACTGGAGGTTGAAGATGGTGGGGGGAAATGGGGTATATGGGGGGGGGGAAATAGAGGTGGATGAGGGTGGGGAGAACCCTGGCTGTGAGGGGGTCTAGGAGGGGGTGTTCCAAGGTGTGGGAGGGGAAGAATAGGGTCTGGAAGGTGGTCTAACAGGTGGTGGGAGGAGGAGCTACGAATTTGGGCTTGGAGGGAGAAGGAGGAAGGTGGGGGGGGCACAAGTGGGTGGAGGGCATGTGAGTTTGAATTTCCTTTAATGTGGGGTGATCAATGGTGGTCTTGGGGATGGGAAGAGGTGCCTTGGGAAGGTGGAGGGCTGCTTTGGGTAGTGGTAAGGGTGCTTGGGGAAGCGGGTGGGGTAGTTGGGGGTTGGGAGGTGGAGCTAGGATTGGTGGAAGCTCTCTTGGGACTAGGGGGTGGAGTAATGGGGTGTGTGGGGAAGGGGAGTGGCCTTTAATGGGGGTAGGTGGGAGAGTGGTGGTTGGGAAGGGAGGAGAGAGAAAATTTTCGAAATTGGGTGTGGAGGAGAGAGAAAGGGGAATGAAAAAGAGAGATTAAGAGAGGGATGGGTGGGGAATCTCTCCCCTAGGGTCTCTCACCCCAAAAATAGAATCTCTCCACTAGATAAGAAGTGTAAACTCTCAAAATGGCAAGTTTTTCATTCATTGATTCATTACCTTCAAATGGGGGGAATGGGGCCCTATATATAGGTAACCCACATTTTACAATAAGACCTTGACAATTGACTCAATGACAAATAACCGAGGGGGTAGGGGGGAGCCCTTGGGCCAAGCCCGATGAATTGGGCCCAATAGCTAACTAGACAACCTAATGACACTCAAACTTAGGGAAATAAACACAAGACCTAAGAACATGACTCAAATAAAAGGGAAAATATATCAAATGACTCAAATAAAAATTACATAGGACTCAAAATTAAATAACTAGACCATGCCGGATGCAACTGGGGCGAGGAGACGAGCTGTGAACGTGGGCATGGGAGGTGATGTCCCCATCAATTCCTAGTGGGACAGGTAGGGCTCTCGTTGCCAGGACGAAGTTAAGCCGTCAAAATTCAAAAAAATAATATATTCCAAAATCTAAAAAATGATATATTTCAAAATTCAAAAAATCATATATTTCAAAATCCAAAAAATCGTATATTTCAAAATCTAAAAAATTTAGATATTTCAAAACCCACAAAAATCAAATATTTTTCAAACTTTCAAAAATACCATCATCATTGCATTGCATGCATTTGCATTCATATTCATTGCATTTTCGGCCTATTAAATAAGGCTCCACCCCTTAACCAAATATCAAGAATTGGTCATTCTCTAACTTGCTACAGGCAAGGGGTTGAGCCTAAGAACAGATCTAACTTGTTTCTTGTTTTAAGTGTGTGCAGATACAAGTTTAATTCCCCAGGATTCAAAGTTCTCAACTTTCTCCATCTCTTGTCCCTTGCGGTCCTTTGTTAGACCGCTAACAATGAACTCACGGTCGTGGAGAAGACCGCTATTCTCACACGAGGACCAAATCCTCAGGTTTACTTGTTTCTCTTCCTTAGCGGTCCTGCGATAGACCGTTTATCATTTTCTAGCGGTCTAATGGCGACCGCTAGCCATTCTCGATTTTTCTGAGCCCTGTTCTTAGCGATCTATCGCTAGACCGTTTCTCTTATCCTAGCGGTCATTTGTCAGACATTTTTCCAGACAGAAAACTCTGCTTCGTGCAATTAATCATGCTAAAACACAAGTCCATTGCACATCATTTCAAACAAACTTCTCATTTATTCATCCAAGGCTCATCGTACATCATGCTATCAATAAAAATGCAAAGTTCACATCAAAATGATCAAACTACATTCAATTTCTTGTCCGCGCAAGGACGGATTTTGCATAACTCCTTCACATAAGCATGGTATTCCTCTTCCTTCTCTGTCACCTCCACTGGTAAGGTACGGACGTGGCTGATCTCCCACATAGTCAGAGCGCTCTGGACTGCACGTTCATCCTCCTCAGCCCCGATCTTCCTAGCTTGAAGGGGAGGGTAGTGTGATAAGACTGGAACCTTAGTGGGAGGTAGCCCGATTTGCAAGTAGCACCGGTGTGGGTTGTAGATCGCCAAGGTAGTGTTCCCCACTAGCTGCAAGGCTAGGCCCAGTCGCCGGGGTAATCTTAGAGTAGTGCCTTGAAGAAGCCGCAGTCGCATCATGAACTTATCAATTGGCAATGTGTTGAGGAAGAGGCTCCATTCATCCGTTGTTTTCTTATCCGCCATCCGACACTCAACCTGTGAAGAGAACCCAAATGTGCCTCCTATGTAGAAGAGTGGGTGGCTCCCAAATATGCGGTTGGCTGAAGGGACGTTCTCCTTGGGTAAGAACTTCACTCTAACTCCCAACCAGCACTCAAGGACAATCATGGACCCGAAGAGAGGCCCTCCTAAACAAGCTGAGCTAAGTCCCTGATAAAGGTATGAAAGAATGGCCTGAGAAATGGACAAACCCCGCCACAAGCCACTAATAATACTAAGGTTTTGGATGTCTAGAAGGTGGTCCGTGGTAGGAAGGAGGAAAAACCCCGCACAAGCAAACCGAGACGACTTTTGCTATGGCTTCAAACCTCCCGCTCTTATTTTTGCAATAAGCGATGATCCATTGAGCCATGGGTATCAAATGAATGTGGCGTGGGCTAATCATTGTCCTAACATCCTTTGGGTTGTGAATGAAATCCCCTAGAATTAGAGAAGGGTCTATTGGTTCAACCGTATGACACACTAAGTCTTCATCCCCCACCTTAGTCTTAGGATGGGCTAGGTAGGTCTCTACCTCTTCTAGAAGGATGGTGGCTTCAAAGGATGGGAATATGAATGTATGAGTTTGGGGGTGCCACAACTCTACGAGGGGTGAAATACTAGGCCAATCATATGAATTTTTTTGGAAATTCTTGGCTAAAACTAACAAAGGTTGTAGGTGCCATGCCCTTAGGATGGAAGTGACTTCTAAAGGGAGTTCTTTTATTAAGGAAACCACCAACTTCAAGTTAGAGTAACATCTTGGGCCAGGAAGGAGCTAGAAGAAAGAAGAAAGGAAGAAGAAGAGATGCCATGAGAGGAAGAATTAAAAGAAAATTCAAAAATTCATGAAATTGATATGAACTTACCTCCCTTGAGGAACTTGTGCTCAAGTGCTTGGGGATGGATGTAAGCCTTTGCAGCTCCCCATGTTCTCTTCTAGCTGGTTTTGGCCCGGTGTAGGCCACCTCCCCCATAGTACTAGCACTTCTCTTCATGGTGACTTGGATGACTTTAAGGGAGTTTTCAAGATTTTCTTGAGCAGAAATTTGTGAGCTGCGAATTCTGGATGTATTCCTAGTTATAGGGCTTTGGTTTTAGTCTTAACACATTAGGATTGAGGCTAGTTAGTCCCAACTTAAGTTAGGATAAGTCTTAGAGTAGATCAGGTGTCTTTTACCCTGAGTTCAGACTCTCACGGAGAGTCCCGTTCGGACTTCACTGAGTTTTCTCCTTAGCGGTCTATCGCACGACTGCTAGCCGCCCGTAAGCGGTCATCGGGAGACCGCTTTCCACCTCCTTCCACCGCCTTATTCACCAATCCCCAAACGGTTGTGTCTTGACCATTTCTTCTTCCTAGCAATCATCCAGATGACCATTTTTCACATGTTTCCATGTTTTGCCCAAAAACTTTCTCTCTCTCTCTCTCGATTTCTGTGTCAATCTTAGGAGTCGTTGTTAGTAAGTCGGCATTCACATTCACATTGCATTTTGAAAAGACAAAAAAAATCATATGTTTCACTAATATAAAAGTCATGTACACGTGTGCATAAAAAAGAAGAAAAAATAAAAGAAAAGAAAAGTGCAACTCATGCCCCAGTGGGTCCCTCTCCTGCACTGCCGCTATCCCCGGTCCCCTCATGCCTCTTCATCGGCGGTGCCATGGAGGTGCTCCCCTCCTCACGGTGTCGTCGTCTCTACTCCTCCTCCTCGTTCCTTCGGTGGCCGGAGGAACCTGTAAGGTAATCCTGGTGCTCGCTATGCGCACCACTCTGCGACACGCTGTGGGAGGATCGTCCCCCCACTAGTCGAAGTGCTCTCTCCAGCACTCGGATCTTGGCTCTCAACTCTGCAGCTGCTGCTGCCCCGACTCTGAGTCTCTCCACCTCTGCATGAAGAGGAGCCACCTTAACCGCCTCTGCCCGTAATCTCTCCACCTCTGCACGAAGGGAAGCCACCTCAGCCATCTCTCCTCGGAGCCGCTCCACCTCTGCTCGGGCCCGCTCCGCCTCGGCCAGCACCGTGGTCAACTCCCTGGCCTGCATAAGCATTCATTCATGGTTAGTCATTTGCATATCATAAGCATTTAATAGAAAGGAGTCGGCTAGTTTTTCCTTACCCTCTCTGCGAGCGTGGCCTCGGCCTCCTCGGCCCGAGCAACCGCTCGAGCAAAGGCGGCGTCCCTCTCGGCCCGGTCTGCCGCTGGCTGTGAGGATGATGATAGAGCATCTGGTCCTACCCACTGCGCTCCCTCAGCTCTCTGCATTTTAGAAAACATAGTCAATCGCATTCATAATCATTTGCATAATTAAGTCTTAAGTTTAGAACTCACCAGTAGCTCCAGCGCACGCTGGAACTCATCCCTCTGCTGGACAGTGGAGTGGAGGAGACCCTGGAGCTTGGCTATGCGCCCTTGCGGGTCGAGCTGCATATAGAAAGTCCATGAGTTAGTGTATGAATTAATTAAAGAAGCATGGTTTAGAGAGTCTTACCGGTCGTCGAGCGTTGCGGAACACCTAATCGCCGTACCTTCGGGCGTAGGCTCTCAGGTACACCTCATCGCTCGTCGCCTGGGCTTGGACCTTTCTGCCTCGGCGGGTCCAATCTCTGATCTGGTCTATTGCTCTCGTCACCCAATCGATGTCGATGCTCATTCCCCTAGAGGATCGCCCGATCCGCTCGTCATCTCTGGCCGAGAACTCCACCTCAGGCTGGTGAACCCCGCGCGTCCTGATGATCAATTGGAAGTGCAGAAGCTTGACGATGTTGAAGTAGTGCAGCCAGATCTCTCGGCCTCTATATGCCAAGGCCGCCTCCACCCAAGGCTGCCGTCATGGTCCTCATCCCGGTACGGTGTCCAGCGCACCTGAAAAGCCAACATTCATCAGCACATAAAGAGCATTTAATTGCATTTAGAAGGGTTTAAGTTTAGAAACTCACCGATGCATATGGAAAGGTGTCTAGATCATCCTGGATTGCCTGCAATAGGCGCCGCAGCGATCCTGTGTCCCGCACCTTCATCCACCGCCTCGCGATGGGTACCCAGTCTGGATGTACCTCCTTGCCCTGCCCTAGGCCCGGGAGGTACATGTAGCTCCAAACCTGCATAAGTTAGATGTTAGCATATCATAATCATGAGCATAAGCATATTCATAATCATAAGCATTTAGAGTTTAGCATTTACTTGGAGTAGAGGTGTGAACCGGCCTAGCATGGTCTGCCGGTCGGTCGTGTCGAGGGGATCAAACAAAAATGCCAATACTGCAGCTCCCCATGCATATCTGCCAGCTCCGTCCAGATCTCTCAAAAGAGGGAGGAGTCTGACTCTCACTCCATCTGCCCTCATCGTAAAAAGGAGCATCCCGAATAGCAGTATCAGAAAGCGGTGAAGGGTGATGTCCCCCTCTGGCCCCGATCCCGCAGACACTCTCTCTTATGCCTGATCAGTCAATCTCCCTAAGTGCTCCTCTGGCAGCTCGCGAACACTGATCCCTGCTCCTCTCAGTCCAAGACTCTCCTGGAGAGTCGCCCATGCCAGCATCGAAGAGTGTCGACCCGGCCTCATCAGCTCTAATCCCAGAAGCTCCTGTGCCTCCGCCCGGTGTTGAGACAGGTGCGAAAGATTCAGAGGGGGGGTGAATGAATCTCCCCTTCAAAAATTATAGCCTAATTAAAACTTATGCTTAGATATGCAGAATTATAACCTGTTGCAAAAATGTTCTGTGAATGCTTAGGAGGATCTCAGCAAAACAGCACAAATGAATTTACCTTCACTCGATCCTAAGCAAGCATCTAATGTGCGAAGCAATAAGATGAACACATAAGAAAATCAAACCACAATGGACACCAGGATTTTTAGGTGGTTCGGTCCACAGACCTACGTCCACCCCTCACTCCCAACCGGAGTGAGGCTTCCACTAGCACAATGCTAGAACACTGTAGACTCAGTCTGCGAACAACATGCTGCCACACAGCTTGAACAACCAAGGGAAACAAATCCCTCAACCAAGCTCTGCTACCCACAGAACTTGAAACCTGTTCTAGCTACCAGCTAGAACAGAACCGGAGACACCTCTCCCTTCCTCCACACACCGGAGGGAACCTGCTAATGACAACCTGTCACTAGCAACACCAGAGATCACCGATCTCTCTTCCTCTGAACCGAAGGGAAACACACAAGTGACTTCTAGCCACTTGCAAACCAGAGGTCGCAGACCTCTCTTCCTCCAGACCAGGAGGGACCCGACCTCAGTCTAGAGGATCGGAAGAACACAGTAAATCAGATAGAATAAAAGAAAAAATAAGAAATGAAAATAACACAGCAAACACAAGCTGTAAATGAAGGAACATCAGATGTGGCTCTCATCGGAGCTGACTGGCCTGGATTTGATCCACGGTCCAGTAGACAGATCTTCAGTCGAGACTACTTTCTTCTTCTCCACGAACTCTCACTATCTCTCTTTCTCTCTTTCTTTTTTCTTCTTCTGCTCTCTCACTCTGGCTCTCAGCTTCTCTCTTCTTTCTTTCTTCTTCTTGTGCTATCTGCTTTTCTGCAGCTCTTTCCTTCTCTCTCGATCTCTCTTTTTTTATTCTATCTTTTATCCACTTCATCGTCGTTCTTCAGTGGAAGTAAGCTTCCTTTTATAGCAGCCGATTAGGGCAGCGTGTGTCTTCCACACCTACCGCCAAAGAGCCTCAGTCCACGTGTCAGCTTCTCAGCATCTTGGATCACGTGCCAGGTCATCATCTTTGCACTTTAGTCCCTGTCAGTCAGTCGAACAGAAACTTATCAGTTTAGTGTCGACACCTTGTACAGACTTGATAGTATGCACAATACAGTGTATAGACTTTGCAGAGCGACAGGAATGTATGGACTTTGTAGTGTGTGATGTGCAGATGTTGTATAGACTTCTGAAGTGTAATGCAATGTGCAGACGTTGTATAGACTTCTGAAGTGTAATGCAAAGTGCAGACGTTGTATAGACTTCTGAAGTGTAATGCAATGTGCAGACGTTGTATAGACTTCTGAAGTGTAATGCAAAGTGCAGACGTTGTATAGACTTCTGAAGTGTAATGCAAAGTGCAGACGTTGTATAGAC
The DNA here is from genome assembly GCA_022559845.1 of Amorphophallus konjac. Classification (NCBI taxonomy): domain Eukaryota; kingdom Viridiplantae; phylum Streptophyta; class Magnoliopsida; order Alismatales; family Araceae; genus Amorphophallus; species Amorphophallus konjac. Next base: position 292,921,026 of record CM040124.1, on the reverse strand, counting down.
TTCTGAAGTGTAATGCAAAGTGCAGACATTGTATAGACTTCTGAAGTGTAGTGCAAAGTGCAGACTTTGATCATATATGAAAAACATATGCTGTACAGACTTGCTAATGAAACGTACAATGCATCAAGCAAGATAATGCATGAAGAACATTATGCATACATGCTGGCAAATGGATGTACAGACTTCATGTATGCAAGTATGTGGCGTTGTACAGACTTTGTGAATGCAAGGCTGAAGCAATGTATAGACTTCACGTTGTGCAGACTTCAATGCATGAAGAAGCAGTGTGTAAACTTTGACAGACACAACGTGCAACACTGTATAGACTTGAAACACTAGATGCACGATGTACAGACTTGAATGCTGTGCGATGTACATACTTCATGTTATGCATGAGTTTCTAAGAAGACAGACGATGTATAGACCTTGCCAAAAGAAATGGCTGTACAGACTTGACCAAGGCAAAGCAATCGAATGTATGGACTTCCACAAGGTATAGACTTGCTAAAGAACTGGACGATGTACAGACTTGAACAAGGCAAAATCTGTACAGACTTGAAGGTTAACAACGTATATACTTTGGCAAGACAATGGCTGTACATACTTGAAGTGAAGACCAATGTATAGACTTCAAAGTTCAGCTGCCAATGTATAGACTTGGAAAGCTTGAAGGCCAATGTATGGACTTGGAAGGCCTGAACCAATGTACAGACTTGGAAGCTTGAACCAATGTATGGACTTGGAAGGCCTGAACCAATGTACAGACTTGGAAGCTTAACCAATGTATGGGCTTGGAAGGCCTGAACCAATGTACAGACTTGGAAGCTTGAACCAATGTATGGACTTGGAAGGCCTGAACCAATGTACAGACTTGGAAGCTTGGAGGCCAATGTGTAGACTTTACCAATGTATAGACTTGGGGTTCTGAACGTAGGTAAAGACTGGGAGTGTACAGACTTGAAGAAATGACTTGAGATAGACACGCTGCACGCTGTACAGACTTTGAGTGAAGGCATGAACAGTGAATCAATGTATGGACTTAGCTTTGTACATGCTACAGTGCATTGTATGGACTTTGAAGACTGATGCATGACGCTGAGACAATGTATAGACTTGCTAGTTATATGAGCTGCACTGTATAGACTTTACATAAGACGCTGATTGAGACGGTCCAGTGTACAGACTTAGCCAATGTAAAGTGCACAATGTACATACTTAGTCTGATGCGTTGAATAGACTTTCATGAGATGCTCAATGTGCACACTTCAAGTCCAGTGTATGGACATTGCCTTAGACTCTAAATGAGACGGACGTTGTGCAGACTTTAGCCAATGCAATGTATAGACCCGATGCTGCATGAGACACTAAATAAGACGGACAATGTTCAGACTTCAATGCAGAGACTTTGAACTTGTATGCTGGCAGTGTATAGACTTCGACACACAATGCAACAAGACTCTGGACGATGTATAGACTTCCCAGCAGCAAGGTTTTGCTATGAATGTGCAGACTTAATGAAATGAGGCATGTACAGACTTTGACTCAATTATGCATATGAGACGCTGACTGTATAGACTTGTACATACTTGCATGAACAAGGCATATGCATGATGAGACGATGGCTGTACTTAGACAATGTATAGACTTGTAAGACGCTCATGCACTGACGATGTATAGACTTGCTAGCCAGACACTACAAAGATGCTCATATGCAATGTGTAGACTTCAGAAGGCGTGCAACTAATCAATGTGTAGACTATGTAACGTGCAGACAAGACACTGTATGAACTTATCAGAACAAACGTTGCACAAACAATGTATGGACTTATGAGTGCAGCACAGATAGATGCAATGTACAGACATGTGAATCTGAAGGGGTATGGCAACATCACCCATTGTACATACTAACATCACACACTCCAGATAAAATGCCATTATTAAATGCATCAACAATTATGAAATGCACCAATGCACACAACACACAGCCTCAGCCTGTTCGTTGGTTATGTCAGATAAGATGTTTGATGAAACATTCATTCAACAAAGTTCAGGTATATATGCAGACTCAAACAGTATGCAGACAAACAGATGATGACTTAGAGTGTTTGCTATCATCAAAACCACAGGGACACAACACCCGGTAATCTGCATAGGTCCATCCGGTCACTGGGACTCCGTATACTTTCAAACCTGTGATCCGAGCAACATCCTCTAAAGTCGGGATCATGTGTCCCCATGGAAACAAGAACGCCTTGCTAATCGGGTCCCATCTATCGTGGAGTGCATACAACAGCGCTGTGTCGATCCTCATCACTTCTATGATGAGAAGTTCCCCGAACCCCATTGCTGCTAATCTCTCCTTCTGGTAATCCGGTAGTGCTAAATAAGCTGCCCGGACTTGCAGCCATGAGATGCGGGTCTTCCTCTTCCCCTGCATTCATTTAAACAAGTTTGAGTCAGTCATCCATAAACATGCATGCATCAAGCATTGCATAGCATTGCATTTTAAAACAAAATTCAGAAATCTCTCTCTTTCCCTAGCGGTCATCCTTAGATCGTTTCTTATCCCTTAGCGGTCGCCTCTAGACCGCCATTTTCCCTAGGGGTCACTGGAAAGACCGCTGGGAGCCCAGAGAACGGGCAATGTTTACCTTGTTTCCCCAGTTCGTGAAAATGGCCTACAAATGGTCTTAATGGGTCCCCAGACCCATTTCCACTCCCATCCACATACATGCATGAATTCAAAAATTCAAAAAAAAATGAAAAAAATGGGTTTTTTGGGGCTCACGACCTACCTCCGATGGTCGCCCGACTGCCGCCACCACCGGAGCCTCCTCCGCCATGGGAGCCTCCCCCTCTCCATCTTCACCATCATCAGGTCCTTCCTCAGCCGTGAGGGCTTCTTCTCCCTCCGTTTGGGCCGACGGCCCTTCGTCTCTCTCCGGTGGGCTCGCCGCCGTCGGAGGGGGATCCTCCTCTTCTATCCGCCGTTGGAGGCGTTTCACCGCCCTCCATTTCACCATCTCTGGATGAATGGGAGTGGTAATCGCGGTGGTCGCCGGTGATCGCCTGAGTAGAGTAGAGTGGAGTGGGGAGGGTGTGGTTCGGTTTGAATGAATGGAGTGGAATGGGAGAGCGAACGTGCATTTCTATTTTTGAAATCTCCCAGGTCTTAGCGGTCTATCGCTAAACCGCTACTTAGTCCTTCACGGTCGTGCCCAAGACCGTCTCTTATCTGAGCCTTTTACCTCGAGGAATGTGAACCGCCTTGGCTAGCGGTCCATGCCATGACCGTTATTTGGTAGCTCGCGGTCCTTTCCTAGACCATTTTATTACTGATATTTTGAAATGATTTGAAACATTTTTACTCTTAGCATGGTTCATATCTTGATTATGCTTAATGCTTATATATGATTGTTGATGGCTAACATTCTTATCATCAAAATCACAAACACCATCGCTTGTCACGCTATCACATCTCGCCAGGCAGGTAAGTCAGGTAAGAATCTCGATATCTAGTCCCTTAGTGCATTACTATATGGTATCTATGATATATTATCTCGAGAACCGGCTGGTCATTCATGTGTTTCAAGATCTGATGTTCCCCTCTAATAAAAATGATGATGATCTAGGTGCACATGTTTAATCGTTGGATAGGCCGTTAGGTTGGAAGAATTGGGGGACGATGGTTCTATCTTGCACGCCGTGGTTGAAGATAGTATCTTGACCCTGATTTATCCGGTCTAGCAATATTATTCTCGAGTATCTTCTTATTTTATCCTTTCTTTGCATTCATTTTGATGATTTCTTTTATTTTAGCCCAACATGCATCATGCGCATCTTTGAGCATTCACGTGCCCTCATCTGTCTAAAGTGTCTCAGTAATGGTGGATAATTGTGTGTCCATAGTATTGAGTAAGGAGGGACATTCCACTCTGAGTTGGAAGGTTTCCTTCGGTCTATTTGCTCGGTTTGGTTAGCTGAGGATTCCTGTCTAGAGTTTAGTTACTCGTCTCTTTACTTTTTCGTTCGCTTTGACCACCTATCAGCTGTGCGTTCCAGTGAGGAGGTTGGTCGTGTTTTTCTTTTAGTTGTTAGTTCCTCCAGGCTTGCGTCATTCGGTTTTACCGTTCTTTGTGATTGGTTTGAAGTTTTTCGGAAGATTCTTATCGCTCGTTGGTTGAGGACGGGTGTCGGTTTACCTTAACGCCCGCTTTCAGTCCACTCCGCTTCATTTCCGCTTCACCTCCATGTTCCATGTCGCTTTTGCTTCACCTCCGCTCGCTCCCCTGCAAAGAGGACGTTAAGAAGGGGCATCTGTTGACACCCATTTTATGACCAATGAGTTGGGTCATCTCCTTATCTATTTTTATGATGTCCCGAGTTATTCACCGCTTATTGGGCCATTTTGGTCATTTTTGGGCTTAATTTTATGGGTCATTCCCCTTGGTTGGACTTAGCTCCATTGATTTCTCGTCACCTCACCTTATTGGGCCTAGATAAGGGCTAATGAGGATTATTTTGTGGATAAGTTATGGATTTATTAGCATTTCTCTATTTTGCCACGCCCTCTCCCCTAGCGGTCTATCGTACGACCGCAAGGAGTACGTTGGCGGTCCATTGCTAGACCGCTAATGGGCAGAGAGTCCTGCTGGGTCTCTTTGATCTTATCTTCTTCTAGACGCATGTGCCTAGCGGTCTGTCGCACGACCGTTTCTTTTGGCTAGCGGTCTATCGCAAGACCGCTAGTGGAACAGAGAGTCATGCTCTGCTGTTCTTCCTCTCCTCGGCCGTGGACGAACTAGAGTCCTTCATCCTTTGATTTCTCTCTCACCAGAGACTCCCAGAACCTTCTGTTTGTTTATATGGACTCATGGGAGTATTATCTTCAAAGATTATCTAGTTTCATGTCTATTTTTGAGTCATTATCCTTCCAACTCGAACCTAGGGTTTGAGGGCCTATAAATTAGACCATTGACTTCATGGCTTGAGGAGGAGATTTTTGGAGATTGCGTCGAAGTGCTGCTGCATTCTGGAGCCACTTCCAACCAAGGAGAAGCTGCTTCCACGTCTACCAAGCTTCTAGTTCAGAAAGTACAAAGTTCTTTGGTCTAGTTTATGTCTTTGGTCTTTAAAGTTTATCATTCTCTTGCATCCATAGCATCTTTCCCCCCTCTTTTCTCCACGTTCTCTGCATTCAATCATCTTTTTAAAACATCCTCCTATCTTTTTTCACGCCCCCACAGGGGTTAAAAAAACCAAACCTCTCAGGTATTCACCCTTCTTTTATGCATACTAGCTTAGTTGAGTTATAGGTACTACACTTGTCCCAAGGGCTAATTGGGTTGTTTTCTTGTTGTCTACACTTTCTCGCAGGTTTACAGGACTCACTGCACGAGGCCCAACCTTTCTGGCCGGCCAGGAGGGGTGGAGATTAAGTTCCAAACTACTGCTCTGGGTGCCCTAGCGGTCATATGGAAGGCCGTTTTCAGGTATAAGGTGGTCTATCGTAAGACCATTTTCTGCTGGATCGCGGTCGTCTGAAAGACCATTTTTCATTCGCTGCACCTGGTTTTCTCTCTCCCACGGGCGGGTGACTTCAACCCGCTCTTTCCAAGGTATTATTATGGTTTTTACTACTTTAATTACTTTGGTGGTGATCACACATCTTTATTTGGGTATTGTTCATCTTTGTCATCATCCTTGCTTGCTCTCTTTTTACTTTTCTTGCTCCACACCTACGGTGTGTGTTTTTATTTTATTCCTTTGCTCCACGCCCCGGTGTGTGTTTTTATTTTTCTTCCTCCATAAGCATTGATGACATGCCCATGCTCTTGATTTTGTGATTGTTTGAGTTAGGTCATTACTTGGTCACACACTTTCACATATTTCTCTCTCATATTCACATTCATCATTCATCATTCATCACATCTCACACAAAAAAACTATCAACAAGCAGTTGGTAGCCCCGTGCTCCCACAAGGTGAGTAATAATCCTCTGCTTTGATAGAAAGAGATGGGTGCACGGAGGGATCGAGGGGGGGGGGGTGAATGGATCTGAAGTCCCGAGTTTAAATGGCACCCAAGAGGGGGGTGAATTGGGTGTTAAAAAATTAATGAAGATTTTTTTCTTTTTGTATAAAATATGTGATAGAATGCTATATGAGAGACAAGGTTAACAGAAACCAAAAAACAAGGCAAGATCTAAAAGGTGATAAACGGATTATTCAGGATATACGAGAATAAAACTGAACTGGAAATCACACATGCAATTTGCACAGAATAGGGATAGAAGAAAAGGAACAAACCACACGGCGACAACGATTTTTAGGTGGTTCGGATGCCACAACAGCAACCTACGTCCACCCCTCACGGACTGTGAGGATCCACACACTATCTTGTAAAAAGTTACAAGATCAACCACACACAACACTTACACACTGGGAAGAGGAGTTCCCGCGAAGGTGTAAGAACACCTTAATACACACACAGCTACACCGGAGGACACACACAAACACACACACACGGATCTAGGAAGATCCACACACACCAAAATATTTTAACAACTACAAGATCCACATATGAAGCTTAAGAAGGCAAAAAGAATTTAGAACACAATAGAAAAATCTTGATTTGCTCCCCCTTAATAGATGGTTGGATGCTTTGGATGCAGCTTGAATCCTTGGGCTGATCTTCACTTGACTTGATGAAGAACTTCTCTCGGAGCACTGTTCACGTCTACAGTGCCAAATCCCTTCTCTTCCTCTTGGCAGCCTCCCTTTGATCTTCCTTGAGCATTAGGGTTTTCCAAACCCTCTTGTATAAGTTATATAGGTTCTTGAATGGTCCAAGGCCTCCCCCAGACCAGATTCACAATATCTGGAGAGTTTGGTAGCTTAGGGATTAAACAATTCCCATGAGAGTGGCTTATCTCGAAAGGTTAAAAAGTCAACAATTGTTGGCAGCTCGGGGCTGGCGGTCGACCTGCAGGGGCTGGCGGTCGACCGCCACTGAGAAACCTGCAGGTGGCCGGTCCCTGGGAAATCCGGTCGACCGGTATTTGAGGGGCGATCGACCACCACTGTGACAGACTGTAGAGAATTGCATTCTGTTATTTCAGGTCGACCGGGGTCATGCTGGAGGTCGACCGGACTATCAAAAAACCTGAAAAATAAGAGTTTAGCCCAGAGAACCATATCCATAAGATCGAGACATGAATTGGATGCATGTTTAGGGGAAATGTCAAGTTCATTTGAGATCTTAGAAAGCCCATTCGGAAGGCTAAAACCTTAAGCAAAAGCATGAAAAAATCCGGCCTTGAAAACGTGTGAAAAACACTTGGGTCAAGGATTCCAAACAGGAGAGCCACCAAAGGTCCTTGGTTTTGTTATCATCAAAAACACTGAGATAGATATACAATAGGATCCATAAAAAATATAGCCCAATTTCTATTTTCGAACAATGAGAATCTAAAAAGAAATGTAGCTGAAATCACTAGATGTGATCAAGAGAAGAAGACTCACCACAACGACGCTCACAGATAACTAGCAAGTCTCACGGAACCTAACACGAATGCTTAGTAGACAATGAGACAATCACAAGCAAATGTAGACAACAAATAGAAAGATCAGTCCAAACCGTGATCAAATTTGTGGCATGTAGAACTGTGTGCAACATTAAACGAGTAGATATCATAGCAGACCATAACTCTCAGTGCTTAAAAATGTCACAATGAATATGCTGCGCATACAACCGACCCTGTGAAGAGAGGTAGAGAATAAGGAGCAAACACACAAGGCAAACCACAACACAAGATTTTTAGGTGGTTCGGCCAGAGACCAGTCTGCGTACATCCACCCCTCACTCAAACCCGAGTGAGGATTTCCTTGCCAAAGCAAGACGCAGACTCAGTCTGCAACAAGACGCTGCCTAACAGCTTGAAACTGAGGGAGACAAATCCCTCAAAATAGATCTTGCAACGCACAGAATCTGAAATATGACCTTGCCACCAGCAAGATCAGAACCGGAGGACCAATCCTCCCTTCCTCCAAACCGGTGGGAAAACCACGAATAGCACACCACCACTTACGACCGGAGACACAGTCTCCCTTCCTCTGACACCCAGAGGGAAACCGGAGAGATTTCTGAATCCTCAGGAGGAACTGTGAGCAACACCTAGTTGCCCACAACCAGAGGACACGTCCTCTCTTCCTCTGACGCGTAGAGGGAACATGTGAGTGACACCCAGTCACTCACAACCGGAGATCGCTCTCCCTTCTCCTGAACACACAGGAGGAACCCGATCCCCAACAGAGAATCGGAAGACACTCAGGAAATGGAAAAGAACAAACAAAAAGGCAAAAAGGAAAACAATAGAATGTATCTCCAAGGAGCAGGATGGCTCTGGATTTGATCCATGAGACCAATCTTCAAACAGATCTTTAAATATAGGCTCGGCTGCTTCAATCTCGATCCTCCTCTCTTTCTCTACGTAATACACTTTTCTCTTCCTTTTCTGCTGCTCACTCACTGGCTCCCCTTCTTCTTCTCCGGTGGTCTCTCTTTCTTCTCTCAGACAGCCACTCTCTCTTTTGCACAGCCCTTTTTCTTTCTTCCTTGCACCACACCCTTCTTCGATGGATGAAGGTCTTATATATACAAAATAGAGTATCGAAACCCATTTGGATAAGGTAATTTGATACCCTTTAATTCCCATTCGTCCATGTGGCAAGAGAGAGAAGATTCCTCTGGATTCAGACTTCGGATCAGGTGCCCACAATTGGTTGAGTTGAAATCACGTGCCATCGCTTTAGTTCGAGCTCACGTGCTTGCCTGCTAAACATTTACTGCTGTCACTTAAATGTTGAGGCTGCCTGCCATGTGTTCACCCGTTGGTCATACTCAGCTGCTTAAGTTCACTAGCACAGCTGCACCGACCTTGCAATTAAGAAGACTTCAACTGCATCAACCTTGCAATTAGGGAGACTTCAACGTGCACCGACCTTGAACCATTGAAGGCAAAACATGCACCGACCTTGTGGCAGTGATGGCAGAACATGCACCGACCTTATGCCAGTGATGGCAAAACATGCACCGACCTTATGGCAGTGATGGCAAAACATGAACCGACCTTGTGAGCTTCAAGTCTTCATGTGCATCAAGCTTGATAGCTTCAAGTCTTCATGTGCATCGACCTTAAGTTCTATTGTAATGTGAGGTGCATCGACCTTCTATGCAGATGTGCATCGACCTTCATGCACAAAGTGTATGTGCACAGACCTTGTAAACAATGTGCATCAACCTTCTATGCAGATGTGCATCGACCTTCATGCACAAAGTATATGTGCACAGACCTTGTAAACAAATGTGCATCGACCTTGCTACGTTGAAAGCAAGCATGCACTGACCTTGATGCGTTGAAAGAAAAACATGCACCGACTTTAGTAGGTAGCATCGACCTGAGTAGTCACTAATCAATAGTAGCTGCATCAACCTTTCTTTGTTGAATGGCTAAAGGTGCACCGACCTTGTTACCATGTATTGTTTAATAGCATCGACCTTCTATGAAAAATGTTATATGTGCACCGACTTTGGTTCTGCACTCACCTGAAGTGCATCGTCCTTTGTTATGTGCAGATGGAAGATGCATCGACCTTTGACTTGAACAACATATGTGCATAGACCTTACTACAGAGAAAACTTGAGGTGCACCGACATTTAGTTCTTGAAACAGTGATGTGCATCGACCTTACTTCTGAGAAGACTTGAGGTGCACCGACCTTACTGTCAACCATTAGTACAGCTTGTACTGACTGGAGTTTTGACTGGTTGAACTAGACTATTGACCGTTTTGTTTGACTGTGCATTGACTTCATTGACCATGTTGACTTTTCTTCATTTCTTCTGATTTTAACTGGCTTTCAGCATGTTCTTTGTGCAACTGTCAACTTGTTCTTTTGGCAATTTGGACACCTAAACAACTCAAGCAAAAACATGACATCATATTGTTGACACCCGTTTTATACCGGTAAGTTGAGTCGTTTCTCTTACTCCCATTAGTTGATGCCCTAAGTTGTCCATCATTTGTTGGGCCATTTTTTGTGGCACATCTTGGGCCCATTTTATGGGTAGCCTCCCTCCTTGGTAAAGGTCGTATCAATTCAGGGCTTATTGGACCTTGGCTTTGATTAATTGAACTATTTTATAAAAGTCAAGTACCCAAGAGCATGAACGGTCCAACATCAGCCGTTCAGGACTGGGGCGGTCGACACCAGACCGTTCATACATTTTGGCTATTTTCTGAGGATTTTCTTAATATTCACCGACAGGCTTTTGTGCGGCCCTATCCTGCCCGTTCAAACTAATGAATGGGCGAATTCCAACCGCCCCTATGTCAGAGTCCTACGCGTGCTAATCTCCTCAGACAATTATCCAAATGTTTGAATTATCACCGACAAGGTTAAAACGGCTTAATTTGGACCGTTCTACGTTGGAGCGGTCGCCAAGGCGCCGTTCATCTCTCAGGGTCCGACGCCGGCCGTTTCGGTCTGTTCGAGCGATAATTGGGCTAATTATCTGATTTAATTCCATTTCCACCAACAGGTTGAACGGTCTGAACATAACCGTTCAAGACGTGAGCGGTCTATCGTTAGACCGTTCATCCCCTCGATGGAGGTTTTTTTTAACAGATTTCCATCCTTTCATGCATGGTTTTATCCCTGATTTGTTTTAACGATCTCTCCGTGGATAATCCGCCATTTTTGATGCCGTTTCGTCTGGATGGAAGATAAGGATATTATCTACGAATTATCTTTTGCCAATTCGGCCTGAAAATATCTAAAAACCCCGATTTCGAGGCTGGCTTTCTAGGCTCTATAAATAGACCCTAGTGGCCGGACGTCGAAAGGGGGGGGGGGAAACTTTGGTCGACGGCGAAGCTCTGCCGCATTTTCGAACGACCTAGCGCCAAGGAGGGAGGCTCTCTACGTCCTTACGAGCCTCCGGTTCAGGGAGTAGTCCGTGTGTCGAGTCATAGCATCATTTTCTGATTTCTTCATCATCTGTTGCATGCATTGTTCTCTCTCTGCGTTTCCCTCATTTTTCTCCCCATGCATACACCCACCTACGTTTTTGTCACCCTAGGGGTTTAAAACCCCCCATGTATTCCCCTTTCCATTTGATTATGTTTCATTCTTCTCACATGAACGCGTACTACGTCATTTAGTTCTAATCTGGGTGTTCCTTCTGTGTCTTGGTACTGTTTCGCAGGTCAGCATTTCATCAGCACGAGGCCCATCCTCTCTAGCCGGCTGGAGAGGGTGGAGGTGAGCCCCTTTTGTAACTCTTGGCGTGGCGGACTAGTGCGGTTCGAGTAGGCCCGTTCAAGGATACGAGCGGCTCTCCCTGCGCCGCTCTTCATCTTTAGGCGGTCCCATTAAAGCCGTTCATCCTCCAGGAGTTCTTCTCCCGCGTATTCGGCAGCCCGTAAAACGGTCTATCGTAGGGCCGCGCGTCCGTTAGGACGGTTCTACGTCAACCGCGCGTCTTCCCGGTGCTGCAGCAAGGCGAGTGTCTCCCCTTCCTTTCCAAGGTACGGCGTGACTATACGTACGGCATCTTGGTGGCGATCACGGTCCTTTTTCGTTGCTCTCTGTCTTATTTTCCTTCTCTCGCTCTCGTGGTTTGCTCATCGCTCGTTGTTCCATACATTTTGATGCGCTTTGACCATCGGTGAGAGAGCGGGAGGAAGGAATATATATATCCACACCCCTTTTGTGGCGATCACGGTGGGACGACCAATGCCCATCGTGCCTTTGAGTTGCTGACCCTTTATTTGTTGTCCAAGTTTTCTCCTAAGGGTGATTTGCAGGGTGAATGCACTTTCTGTCCTCTGGGGGCCTACGCGGTTCTCCCTGGGCCGCCCACCCACGGGAGCGGTTGATACTCTACCGTCCATCCCCTGCAGTCGGAGCCAGCTTCATCGGTACTTCCTGTTACACACGGTGCTAGATACACCGTTCATACTGTAGAGCGGCGTCGATCTGGCCATTCAGTTTGCCAGCACAGGTACATCTTGGTCTATTCTTATTGCAGGTACGCGGATGATTGAGGGCCGTTCCTGAGGTTATACGGTGGACAAGTGACCATCTTTCAGGTATTCTCCTGCCGTTGCTCTCTCGTTTTTTTAGGTTCTGTGATTACGTTGTAGTTCTGTGTTCTCCCTGGGTTAGACGGTTTTACACACACCGTTCTACTGTTGGGGCGGCCGAAGAGGGGCCGTTCATTTGATGCCACAGTGTGTTTATGTTATACTCTGATTGTCATATTCTATGTGGTTGGCTATGCTTGGTGCTACTCATTGACTGCCCCCCTGCTCTCTTATCATCATTGTATTACCATGCTTTTCGTTGCTCATGTGTATACTTGCTCATTGATTGATAGTTACTAGGCTAGTTTGTGCATGCGCTCCGGCGCGCATAGGTGCATCGACCTCTTCTCATATTAGTTGCATTCCTACCGAGGTAGGGTTTCCTCTCGTCTCCATATTCCTTGGAGCCGACTAGGGACCTTGCTGAGGACCTCCGTAAGCCCCCGTGAGCCGTGGATTCCCACACGGACGCCGGGCAGGTTGTACCGTATCCACCCCGGTCTAGAGTTGCATCCGCGAGCAAGAGATCCTGATTGAGTCACACAGTTCCTCACTTCTAATCCCAGTTAGGCGCCTAGTGGTTGAGCGGACTTATATTTTAATCCACTAAAGCTGGAAGAAGAAGATATAAGGAATTGACGAACATCATTATAAGAACTTGACTGCATTACCGTGTGATTCTGCTCTCATCTCTCTCCATTGTATGTTTATTAGTTGCTTGGTAGATTTGGTTGATTAGCTTTGCTGGCTCTAGTCCTAGGTGTCCTGGTGTATGTGGGGTTGCCTTCTTCCCCCACGATCACCTCCTAGGGTTGACTCTTATTTCCATTCCTACTCCAACCCTTTGTTTGATTCATCATCTTCCATGTCGTCATACGACTTCTCTCTGGCCCACGAGGACTCCCTTCCTCGTGGTCTCCTTGAGGACCCACCTAGGGTCACCCATTTGCAGGGAGGAGAGGGGACGACCCCTTTACTCCCGACCATTCTTGGTGAGGGTCACCGATCCTCTCTTCCAAACCCGCCCAACCAGAGTTCAGCTACTATGATCCTCGATTTGATGGCCCAGTTGGACCCCACCCAGCTCCATCTCATCAGACAAGCTTTGCAAGGGGGCGATGCACCGGCCTCAATTCCTGCTCACGGCACGACCATTGCTACCACCACATCCCCCGTGATCGGGACCACCTCCGCGGCTCCCATTGACCTCACTCCTGTCCGTCCTCCGACCTTTCGCCATCCCAATATAGAAATGGGCCAGGCTTCCACCTCGGTCCACCAACAGCTTGATAAAGGAAAGCCCCCCCTCCCCTCTGTTGCTTACCTTGATCCGTACACCACGATTTCTCCATCACCTCAAGCCCCCATAACCCCGGCGGACTTCGCTAGGTTACAGTCGGGGGCGGCCCAGTTGGCTCATGCGGATATGGGCCCTTCCTCAGCCCATTATCCCTCTTACGGTTTGCCCCCTTCATCAGCTTGTCCTTTGGCCGCCTATCCAGATACTACTCCTCTCGCTCCTTCCCGGGAACGGGAAATTCTTGACAAATGGGCTGCTATGCAGCAACAAATTGATCTCCTCCACAAGCGGGTCGGCCCGCAATCTCTTGCCGATGTCCCTATCCCTAACTTCAGGGACATTCGTTTTCCTTCTCAGTCTGAACTCCCCATGTACCGCAAATACGATGGGAATGGCAACCCGTTCATCCACGTCCGGGAGTTCTTGTACGAATCGGCACAGTTCCAGCAGGACGATCGCTTGATGGCCTATTTGTTCCGTCGGTCTCTGGAAGGGGTCGCTCTGGAATGGTTCTACACCTTGCCTATGGAGGAGGCCGAGAATTTCAAGACTGTCAATGAGAGGTTTATACAGAGATTTCAGGATCGGGTTAGACCCGAGTACTCTTTCACTGACCTAGTGGCGGAGAAGATGAAGCCGGAGGAAGACTTCGCAACCTATGCAGACCGCTGGAGGCAGATGGCCTCACGTGTGCCCGGGCAGATTCCGGAAGAGGAAAAAGTGAAGTTGTTAATCTCCAATGCTACGCCAACTTTCAGAAACATTCTGGCAATGAATGATATCTCAAACATGCACCAGCTATACAGCAGAGCTAGGTTTATTCAAACCCAATTCAAGGACTCCCCCATCCATTCTTTATTCGAGGCCCAGAAGCCCAAAGCCACCAAGAGAACCCAGGGCCCCGTCACTGAGGGAGTACAAATTAATGAGCAAGTCCAGGCCGTTCAATTTCCCCAACAAGCTGCGCCACCCCGTTTCCCACCGCCTCAGCGCAACCCCCAGTTCGCCACTCCGCAAGTTCCCCAGCCCACCTTCCAAGTCCCACAATACCCTCAACAGGCACCTCCACCACCCCAGCAGCCTCAGCGGCCCCCGCAGTACAATAATGTTCCTCCACCCACCACCTATGGCCCTGCTCGACCAGCCCCAAAAAGGGCTCATTACCCTCCTCTTCCGGAGACCTTGCCAGATATTTTCTCTGCTCTAATGTACACTGGTGACCTTCAGTTGCCTCCTGAACGCCCGAACTGGAATCCAGCTGCCGACCAATCCCGATATTGTATATTCCATCGGCAACCCGGGCACACGATAGAGCGATGCTACCAGTTCAGAGATCTGGTGTATGATTTGCATGAGGGACAGAGGATTGATTGGGCCCAGATGCACCAATTAATTGAGGATATTAAACAGAGGCAAAGGCAAGCCAGGCAGCAGCAGGCGGCACCTCAGCAACCCCCGCTACAGCAACCCCAGCAGCAATAGCAACCTCAACCGCAGCAGCAAGACCTTGGGATCCATCAAAATCCCATGCCAGTACATCAACCCGCTCCTCCGCAACAACAGCAGCCGCCGGCACCGGCCCCAGCACAAGTGAATATGGTCCAGCGCCCAGCCCCCAATGCTGGGTGGACGTTTGATGATGAGACCCCCGCACATCTCTTGGTCTTCCACCACCACTACTCTCCCACACCTGCCATCCCCTCCATTCTTAGACCCGCCATTCCGACCGCTACCCAACTCGTCACTTCCTCCGCATCGCCTCTTAAGCCCACTACATTCCCCTCTGCTCCGTCCGTTCTTTCACCACCACCCGCCATACCTCCCGTCATTTCCCCTAAGCTTAACCCTTCACCCATTTCCCCTCCACTAGGGCCTATTACACCCACTTCAGTCATCCTCACCCCCATCTCCACGCCATTCACCTGCCCCACCAGGCCAAGCGGGGGTCCAGTCCAGGCCGTGCCAGCATCACAATGCGCCCTTCGGAGCGGGCGTCCTTTCCAAAGAATGTTTCCTTCCCCAGGTGCATCTGCACCAAACCCTACAGTTTCCTCCCTACAGTTGAGCCAGAAGAGATAGACCCTGTGCCGGGCACAAGATATGACTTATTACAGCACTTAGACCGGCTGCCGGCTAAAATCTCAGTGTTAGAACTAATCAAGAGGTCGCCACTCCACCAAGATGCCCTGAAGATCTTCCTACAGAAAGTTATGGTGAGCGAAGATGTGGCAGTGGACAGTCTGCCCTCGGTCTTGGCCACGATCACAAAGGGGCCCTCTATTGCATTTGCTGAGTCAGAGCTAGCGCCTCCTGAGGCACGGCAGATGCCGTTATGTATCACCATCTCTCTAAACAAAACAGCCGTGGAATCTGCCCTTGTGGACACGGGGGCGTCAATAAATGTCTGCCCATTGAGTACCCTTCGTGCTTGCAATATATCAGAGGACATGCTTAAGCCGACGCCGACTACCATAGCAGCCTATGATAACTCCAGACGTGCTTGTCACGGAGTAGTGACTGTGCAGGCCGAGCTGGGGCCCTTAGTTATGGATGTGGAATTTTATGTGCTGGACATAGACCCGATGTTCAAAGCCATTCTGGGCCGTCCATGGTTGAACAGTTTGAATGCCGTCCCCTCGACGGCCCATCAATGTCTAAAGTTCCCATTCCAAGGACGAGTGGTCAAGGTGAAGAGTGTTTCCACGGTTCAAAATGTTGACGCCATAGCCGCCAAGATTCTGCCCACACTGTGGCCGAGTAACAGGCCTGTTCTATCTGTCATGGACTTAAACTATTCATGGGCATATGCGTCACGCAAGCCCACCACTGCATCAACCAATGTGAAGGCCAAACCCAAAATAAGAGACTCCAAAGGGTGGCACCTAATTCTAAAATTGGGCTATCAGCCAGGCCGAGGACTCGGCGCACAATTGCAGGGCCGAACCAACCTTGTTCCCAAAGGAAAGAAGATGGGCCGTCGGGGCCTCGGTTACCATGAATCCTCCATGTCAATGCTTGGGGACTCTGGGCCGCTGACCTGGGATTACTGGCAACATTTTGTGAAGGGTCCGTTGTAGCCCGGCACCTTGAAGACCTCGCCATCCAGCCTTGAAGAAAAGATAGACGAAGCTTGTGCTGTTGCTGATCCACCACCATCACCGCAAGCGCCAGCCGGTGACTTGGAAGACTTTTCTGATTGCTTTACGAGGATGTTTCATGAAAAAGAGGGTGAACCAAAGAAGAAGGAGATGCAGCTGGTAAAGCATCCTCCGATGCCATTAGCCCGCCAGGGGCCACGAAAGATGGGAAGCTCCGCCACTACTTATTCTATGTCCCCGTCCCGCCTTGCTTCCTGGTTTCAACAGTTGGATTCTGTCCCTCGTTCCCCTCCACTCATGGTCGACCTGTGTTTTGCGGAGAGACCCAAAATTCTATTCGTTCCATGTGCTTGCGGGCGTTGCCCGCCCATTGATCTATCAACCCTATTCACTCCTCCTCCCCCAGGAGCTCAGCTCCATGAAATGTGGTTTAAGTCTTCTGATCCTTTCTTTGACTGCATCTTCCCAGAGTTGTTTCCCATGCAGCTTCCTCCTCCTCCGTCTTCTTCCTCCTGCTGCGTGATCACCTCCGGCCTCCAAAAAAAAAAATGCCAATTTCAAAACGGAGGTCTCCATGGAAGATTACGCTATGTTCTACCCAAATCCCCAGGGGCACGAGACCCCTGTTCCTCTTCCGGTAGATTTTCTCTCCTCTAAATCTGATGTACAGTGTACAGAGTCTTCTAGGATGGTCGAGTCAGTCAGGGTAGAGTCTAGTTCGAGTTTTGTCAGCCCATCCGCGTCTGCGGCACCCGTCGTAACGCACCCTCTCAAAACCATTCCCGATAGGTTTCTACAAGATTTGGCTGGAAGATGTCATGCTCTGTTAAAGTGTCCGGAATTTGTAGAGACCGCGATTGTCTTGGAAGATGATGAGGGAATTGATGAGGTATGGAGCAAGGATGGATTAGGAGTATATGAAATTGTGAATGAGAAAGACCCAGCAGATGATGAGGAAGATGAAATGGATGACACTGCCGACCTATATGCCCAAGGCTTGAAGAAGTTCGACGAGCCTTCCGTAGCAGTAGATGAATCCACTAAGGAAATTAACCTCGGAACAGAAGAGGACCCCAGGCTCATACTTATTTCCGCTAATCTCCCTCCTCAAGTCGAAGAGGAGCTTGTCGAAGTCTTGAGGGAGTACATCGATTCTTTCGCCTGGTCCTACGAAGACATGCCGGGCCTTGACCCCGCCTTGGTCGAACACAGGCTGATTCTCAAACCAGGGACAACGCCCGTTAAACAGAAAGCAAGGAGGTTCCACCCACAGATGGCCTTGAGGATTAAGGAAGAAGTCGATAAATTGCATAAGGCCAGGTTCATTAGAGTTGTGCTGTACCCACAATGGGTGGCGAACATAGTCCCGGTAATGAAGAAGGATGGTAAAATTCGAATCTGTATTGACTTCCGGGACTTAAACAAGGCATGTCCGAAAGATGATTTTCCACTTCCTCACATCGATGTCTTGGTCGATAATACAGTTGGGTACGAAGCCCTCTCCTTCATGGATGGTTACTCAGGGTATAACCAAATCCTTCTGGCTCCGGAGGATCAAGAAAAGACCTCATTCACCACACCTTGGGGCACATACTGCTACATCGTTATGCCATTTGGGTTGAAAAATGCAGGTGCCACCTACCAAAGAGCGATGATGGCTATCTTCCACGATATGATGCACGTCTATTTAGAAGCTTATGTGGATGATATTTTAGTCAAATCGAGGTCATGAGAAGAGCACCCCGCCATTCTGGCCAAGGTGTTGCAAAGGGCTAGGGAATACAAGTTAAAGATGAATCCAAAGAAATGTGTGTTCGGAGTTGCATCAGGGAAATCGCTCGGGTTTATAGTTAGTAAACGGGAAATTCAGATCGATCCAAACAAGGCAAAGGCCGTCATGGAAATGCCTCCGCCGAAGAACATCACTGAGCTTCGAGGCTTGATCGGGCGTTTGCAATTTATCAAGAGATTCATATCTCAGCATTCGCAAAGATGCCGCCCATTTTACGAATTGCTAAAGGCAGGCGCGAAATTTGAATGGAATGAACAATGTCAGAAGGCCTATGAGAAACTCAAGGTTTACCTCTCTAATCCCCCGGTGCTACAACCACCCGTCCCCGGGAAACCCCTGATCCTGTACATTTCTGTAATTGAGGACTCCCTAGGAGCTGTTCTGGCACAGGTAGATGATGAAGGAAAGGAAAGGGCGGCGTACTATCTCTCAAGGTTATTTAATCCCACTGAATCCAAGTACACTACTATGGAGAAGACCTGTGCAGCACTAGTGTGGGTAGCGCAGAAGCTTAAACACTATTTTCTGGCCCACGAGGTTAGGCTCATCTCTAGAATGGACCCTATTCGTTATCTGTAGGAAAAGCCAGTCCTCTCTAGTCGGCTAGCTCGCTGGCAAAGCTTTCTTTCCCAGTTCGACATCACCTTCATCATGCAGAAAGCAATCAAGGGATATGCTATTGCCGAGCACCTGGCTCATTCTCCTATCCCTCGCACTGATTCCATTCAGGACGAATTCCCCGATGAACACCTGGCGGTGATCACTCATCTTCCTTTCTGGTCCCTTCACTTTGATGGTGCCCTTAATTCCCAGGGCAGCGGAGTCGGCGCCGTTCTCCTTACTCCAGAAGGGGTAACCATCCCCGTGGCATACCAACTCTCATTTCCCGCCACCAACAATATAGCCGAGTATGAGGCTCTCCTTGCCGGTCTGAAGCACGCCTACATCTTGGGCGCGCGGTACCTTAACATCATAGGAGACTCTCATCTGGTGCTGCGTCAAGTTTTGTCGACTTACCGCACCCGCGATCCTA
Source organism: Amorphophallus konjac (assembly GCA_022559845.1). Lineage (NCBI taxonomy): Eukaryota > Viridiplantae > Streptophyta > Magnoliopsida > Alismatales > Araceae > Amorphophallus > Amorphophallus konjac. Next base: position 292,901,655 of record CM040124.1, on the reverse strand, counting down.
AGCTCAAACCCTACTAGGATCTGGTCACGCTCTTGGCCAGGCAATTCAGGAAACTCGTCTATATTCACACTCCTCGTTCTCAGAATATCTTGGCCGATGCCCTTGCGTCGCTCGCCTCTTCTCTATCACTTCCCCTGAGTCACGCCATTGAGACCATTGTGGTCCAAAGGCTAGATGTTCCTTCTCTTCAGGATCCCTGGTTCAACAATCTTAGGATGTCCGTAGAGAAGAAAATAGAAAGGGAGGAAACAAAAGAGGTTTCATTGACTGAGCTCGAGGAGATCATTGAAGAGGAAGAACTGCCGTGGTTTTATGAGATCGAGCAATACTGCAAGGATGGTACATTTCCGGAAACGGCCAACGCTGAGCAGCGAAGAGCCATTAGAAGAGTCGCCGCCAGATACACGATCATCGTCGGTGAATTGTATAGGCGGGCTTTGAATGGAGTTCTAATGAGGTGCCTAGATGACGAAGAAGCTTGGAAAGTCGTGGAAGCAGCCCACTCCAGCGAGTGTGTAGGGCATGTGAACGGACAGGCCTTGGCAAAGAAGATTCTTAGGCAGGGCTATTACTGGCCAACTCTAGAAGAAGATTGCTCCACCTATGTCCGTAGGTGTCTTCAGTGCCAAATCCATGCCGACAAAATCCACGCTCCGGCCTCTTCTCTTCATCCTATTACGGCCCCCTGGCCATTTTCTATGTGGGCATTTGATATCATCGGACCCCTCGGTGATCTGAATTCTGCTGTTAAACAGAAATCCTTCATTCTGACGGCTACGGAGTACTTTACCAAGTGGGCTGAAGCTGAAGCTTATGTAGAAATCAAAGCCACCACAGTATGCCGCTTCATCATGAAGAACATTATCTCGCGATTCGGGGTGCCAAGCAGCATCGTCACCGACAACGGGCCTCAATTCATCTCACAAGAACTCCAGGACCTCTGTAAGAAATTCAATATAGTTTTGCATCATTCATCACCATACTACCCCCAAGGTAATGGCCAGGCTGAGGCCACGAATAAGACCCTTCTTAAAATTATCAAAAAAACATGTGAATCACATAAATTTGCTGATTGGGCCGACAAATTGATAGAAGCTCTATGGGCTTACCGCACCTCCGTCCGCACTCCCACAGGGCAGACTCCCTTTGCCCTCACCTATGGAATGGAAGCGGTGCTTCCGTATGAAATTCTAATCCCTTCCCTAAGGGTGCAGCTGGATAAGGAACTTAATCTTGACGAACGTCGAGAGGCGTTGCTAGTCCAACTGGAACTCTTAGACGAGAAGAGGTTGAATGCGGCCAATCATGTTTCAGTATACCAAAAGCGTGTCTCACGATATTTTCAAAAGAAGGTCATTGAAAGGAAATTTCAAGTGGGTAATATGGTTCTGAAACGCAAATTCATCAGGTCAGCAGGCCCCAGGTCTAAGCTGCAACCCAACTGGGAAGGGCCCTTCGTAATCAAAGAAGCTTATCCGGGCAATGCGTATCGTCTAATTAACGCAGAGGGGGAGGAACTGCCGAACCCATGGAATGGGCTGTATTTAAAGCGTTTTTATACATAAAAATAAAACCAGTGAACGGCTTGATGGCAGGGCATACCCCACCGAATTGTGAAAGGAGGACCTAGGTCCAGCATCTCACATACTACACGACCCCATGGTTCGGTATTCTCTCATGCTACCCGACACCGTTTCTCCTTTGGCCATGCTCGGGGAAGGTGGAAATCCTTGTATTTCCTCTCTCTCGGTTGAAGATAGGGGCGAGTGGTGAATAAGAGGGCGAGAACCGACCCAGATCCCCCCATTAAAAGAGGTCTCAAATAGGGGCAATCCGTTAAGACCTCACTCCGCGAAAAGAAAGAAAAGGAAAGCAAGAAGAAAAAAAAAAGAAAGAAAAGGGGCGAAATCAAAAGATAAAGCCGAAAGCACAAAGCTCGAAGCTCTCCGAATCCCCAAAGGATGCAACTAGGCATGGCAAGAGTGGCAGTACAGTTTCCCCGCGGGACGTTATGAGCCCGGTCGCATGCGTGCCTAGAGCGGGTGAAGGTTCGATAACGGATACAAAGCCCCGGCGCAACAGACCGGATTCTTTGAAAAGGGGGGGTCCTGGGAAAGAACTCAAGCCCTAAAAACCTCTACACCTATCGTCAACTTTCCTACTCAATCTTTTTTTACTTTCCCAAGGAATGAATCCCACCCCGGGTATGGCCTCAGCAGAAGCACCGTTGAGCAAAGTTGACTCCGATCACGGGCAGTCCCCCTTCTTGCACGCGCTGAGCCTTGGAATTCCATAGCAAGACGAGAAGGTCCCTGCTATTGAGACCCGAGCTGGTTTCAAAACCCAAAAAAATCAAATATTTCAAAACCCAAAAAAATCAAATATTCCAAAAACCCAAAAAATCAAATATTTCAAAACCCCAAAAAAAATCAAATATTTCAAAACCCAAAAAAAATCAAATATTTCAAAACCCAAAAAAAAATCAAATATTTCAAAACCCAAAAAAATCAAATATTTCAAAACCCAAAAAAATCAAATATTCCAAAAACCCAAAAAATCGAATATTTCAAAATCCAAAAAGATCAGATATTTCAAAATCCAATAAAAAAATCAAATATTCCAAAAAAAAAAAACTCACATGTTTCCCTCTTGCATTCATATGCATTTCTCGCATTTTGATATTTGCCTATTTAATAAGGCTCAACCCCTTGACCAAAAATCAAGAAAGGGTCATCCCCTAACTTGCTATAGGCAAGGGGCTAAGCCTAAAATAGATTTAATCTGTTTCATGTTTGCATGTGTACAGGGGCAGGTTGGAAGGGTAGTTGGCTCGAGACCATATGAATATTCAATCCTCGCGTTGGCCTATGCAATCACATCACATCATAATCGAATCACAAAGCTCAAACTCAATCTCATCAAATCTTATTCATTTCATATGTCAAGCTGTCCGGATGTGAAATCCCATCCCATGTCATCATGGAAACAAAAGAAAATCACTCAGTCCGTCGCTGGGCATCCCCGCGAGGACGTATCTCTCTCAACTCCCTAAGATAAGCTTGTCGAGTCTCTGGAGCCTCCTCAACCTCTGCTGGTAGGGTACGCACCCTACTCACCTCCCACATAATCAGCGCACTCCTGATCGCCTGCTCGTCCTCCTCTGTCCCGATCCTCCGTGCCTGTAGCATGGGAAGGTGGGGTAGCGTAGGTAGCACCGTCCGGGGTAGTCCAATCTGCAGGTAGCATCTGTGTGGGCTGTACATCGCTAAGGTAGTGTCGCTCACAAGCCTCAAGTCCAAGCCATCTCTCCTCGGTAGCATGATGGTGGTATCATGGAGGAAGTCCGGGCGCATCACAAACCTGTCCAGGGGCAGCCTGTTGATGTACGGGCGCCACTCGTCCCTGGTCTTCAGCTCAGCCGTCCTGCACTCAACCTGTGGAGAAAACCTGAAGGCGCCTCCTATAAAGTAGAGGGGATGGCTCCCAAAGATCCTGCTAACTGAAGTAATGTCCTCCCTCAGGGTAAACTTCATCCTAACTCCCATCCAGCACTCCAATAGGATCATCGAACCAAAGAGAGGACCTCCTAAGGCTGCTGAAGTAAGACCCTCATACAAATAAGCTAAGATAGCCTGAGAGATGGAAAGTCCCCGCCAAAGGCCGCTAATGGTGCTGAGTAAGGGGATCTCTAGGACATGGTCGGCTGAAGGGAAAAGGATGGCCCCGCATAGGCAGATGGACGCAGCTTTGGCTATGGCTTCAACCCACCCGCACTTATTCCGGCAATGCTATAAATCCCCCCTATCAGGTATAAATCCCCCTAGGATGAGTTTTGGATCTATAGGGGCAACGGTATGGCATATCAAGTCTTCCTCCCCCACCTTGGACCTAGGGAGCCCGAAGTATGTCTCTACCTCCTCTAACAGGATAGTGGCCTCAAAAGATGGGAAGAAGAAAGTGTGGGTCTGAGGGTGCCAAATCTCCATCAGAGCAGAGATACTATGCCAGTCTAAAGAAAGTTTAGGGTAATTCTGACCTAGAACTAAGAGGGAGTGTAGGTGCCAGGATTTGAGAAGGTGAGTCACCCCGAGGGGCAATGCACGGACCATGGGAGCCACCCACTTTAAACTAGAAAAGTGTCTCGGGCCGGGAGGAGCTGAGAAGGAGGACAAGGTTAAGAATGTAAGGAAATATAAGGGGAATTGAGAGAAATTGAATATATTCTGATCTAAATTACCTCTCTCGTAGGGGAAGCGCTGAGATGACGAGGAATGAAGCTTAGCCGTTGGATCACCTCCCGCTCCTTTCTAGCTGGTCTCGGCCCTTCAAAGGGCGCTCCCTCCGCAGAACTTCCATCAAAGGCCCTCTTCATGATGATCAGGTGATAGGAATCAAAGGTTTCAAGCCTGGGAGAGATGGAGGATGTGTGAGTTGAGGGTCCAGGCCCCCTACTACTTATAAGGCCCATGGGGAAGCCTAAACCTCTTGGGATTAGGCTCGGATAAGTCTAGGACGGGCTAAGATAGGGTTATGATAAGTGCAAATCGTCCTACCCGCGGGTTGGGGACTCTCCGGGGAGTCCCCATTCAAGCAAACAGGAGGTTCACTTGGACGGTCTTACGATAGACCGTCCATAGGAATGTACGGCCTATCATCAATCGTTCATATCTCTAAGAAAGTCCGAGTCCAGTCTCTTATGCGGCCTACAATATGCCGCTCAAATGTTATTACGGTTTATATTAAACCGTTCCAACTCAATTAACGCGGTCTTTGGAGAACCGCTCTTCTTCACGAACGGCTTTGGGAGAACCGCCCATATGCTCTGCCCCCAATCAACCTACTACACCCATGTCTCAGTCATTTGGCGTCACTCATCTCACTCAAGTTGGCGTGAGCATCGCTCATCTCACTCAAGTCGGCGTGTGCGTCACTCATCTCACTCAAGTCGGCGTGTGCGTCACTCATCTCACTCAAGTCGGCGTGTGCGTCACTCATCTCTCTCAGGCTAAGCACACTCCTCAAACTCATTCACCCACTCATGCATACATACATTCATCCACAAAGCAAGCGAAAAATAAAAGATAGGCACATCACTATCATGTCACACCATGTACAAAAGACGGGCCCAGTACAACAAGTCAAGCAGCTCCCTCTCCCTGGCCCCCGTCGCTGTCCCCCTCACCCTCATGCCTCTTTGGAGGAGGCATCGCCGAAGTCACCTCATCACGCTGACGTCACTGGCGCCGCTCATCCTCCTCGTTCCTCCGTTGGCCAGAGGAACCCGTGAAAAAACTCCTCATGGAGCCGTGAGTGCCGTGACTGCCACTCGGAGTCCCGCTGCGCGATCGCCGGCTCATCTCTCTAAAAACCCACAACTCTCCGTTCAGCCCGGACATCTCAATCAGAGCACGATCCCGCTCCGCTCGAACTCGCACCAACTCCGCCGTATCCGCCCGGAGTCACTCTAGCTCATGCCGAATGAGTGCCATCTCCACCGTGCCCGCTGGCTGGCTCAGCGCAACCTCCTCCCGCACACGGGCTGCCTCCTCCCTAGCCACTACTCGGCTCTGCTCCAACTCCGCCCGCAGGCGGGACAGCTTGGACGTCTGCATTCACACATCATTGTCAGCTAGTCACATTTCATACATTTCATAAGCATAAATAAACAAAGAGGAAGTGTCGAGATTCATGTACCCTCTCCACGAGTGCCACCTCGGCTGCTTTGGCCCGCTCTACCATCCGAGTGAAGTCCGCATCCCGATCGGCTTGGTCTGCTGGAGTCTGGACGGAGGAGGAAGAAGGAGCGTCTGGTCCCGCCCTCTGAGCACCCTCGGCGCGCTGCATCCAAATACTCCAGGTCAGTCATAGGCATAATCATAATCATATAGAACTGCATAATTTAAAGAGTCTAAGATTTAGGAAACTCACCAGTAGGGCCAGGGCCTGTCGGGCCTCGTCTCTCTCCCGGATGGTGTGTTGAGTATTGTTGAATCCTTACATGTTTTGATGATGACAACACTATAAGTCTTTGTAATGTTCAGAAATATGTCTTCACTTCAGGTATTTACAAGGACTGTCTTCGTGTTGGTTGGCACTTCGTCATGTTTGTGTATAACACCTCGTGTTGAACTGTTTGTCTTCGTGTCGCTTTAGTTTAAGTACTGTTTGTATTTCCAACACGCCGTATCGTCTTCTCTTACCGCGTGTTGTTTATGTTTACTGTCCTTCAGGTCGTGCGTCTGTGTTGTCTCCTCTACATTGCGTGTCATTTTTCTCTGTAGTGTTTGTTTTGATTCAGTGACACGTCGTGTCATTGATCTTTACTTCGTACTGTTTTCACCATCTTCGTGTTGGTCTTTCTCATTAGACCTCGTGTCGTTCTCGCTTTGAAGAAGACGCTCAAGGTAGAGCAGCACGAGGATGAATAGGAAGCGGCAAGGGGAAATAAGGGTTTGAGGTGGAAGGCGTGAGAAACAAGAAGGGTTTTGTCGGGTAGCTTTTTACTCATATCAACTTTTTCTGTAAATACCCAAAATACCCTTAGTCCTGATGTAACGCAACTACAGCATGTTAAAGTTAGCCCTTCAATATGTGGACGGGTTATATTCTTCCAAAAACCAAGGTCAGTTAACTCAAGATATTAAATCAGCATAATCATAAAATTAGCTGTTAAAGTTGCTTAACCTAGAGAGAGACACGATTAAATTGCTCCTTATGTTTGTCAAGCAACGAAATAACACATCAAAGTCAAGCAGATTTCATTTCTTCATTTAATGGACGAGAAGGCATACAGGGTCAACCAATTTGTTGAACACAAGGTAGAATAGTCCCTTTTTACACAAGGAGACATGTTTATTAGACACCAGAAACCCTGGTTACTCAGGACGGACTACCTTTATGCCAATGATATATTTTTTTCTTTTGAGGACTTTCCCCCCCCCCCCCCTTTTTTTTAACATTTCTATACAGAGATAGCTAGTTGTATCATGACAGAAACGCTGGACTTCTTTGATCAAGAGTGTCTATTTCTCCACAAAAGCCATTGCTCTGCCACAAAGAATGGCGTATTCCCTGGAGGCACTTCTCATGATTTTAGACAAAATCAGAAATCTTACTTAACACAATTTTATCTCAGAGCTCTCTTTACATAAGTTTCAGTTAAGTCGAGATCCTCAATAAGTTTTTCTCATTTAACAGAAAGTTTTATAATATGCGTCTTCTTCAAACCCATCTCCATCTCTTCCCGCTCACTTTCTTCCCCCACAGAGGTCTATTCCTTTCTTAAGTCTAGCTTCACTTCCAATAGCAGCCTGCAAGAGAGAGTTGATACTCTGGAAGTTCCGGCAGATGGATCAGCAAAGGTCAGTAGCTCCGGGTGAAAGAAAGAGGAAGGGAAAAGAAATAGTTGAAGAGCCTTCATCTAAGCAACAGAGATGTCTTGAGCCAGAACCTGCTGCGGAAGTCTCTTCAGAACAAGGTACCAGGTTTTCTCAGTCTACCGTGTTCTTAGAAAGTGGGAAAATCATTCCTCCTAGAATAATAGATTTCGGAGATGAAACCTTGGTCTCGAAGTTTCCAGAATTGTTGAAAATCTTTGAGTTTCAGGAGTGGAGAAATTTCTTAGAAAATCACCGTGTCTATTACCCTAGGCTGGTAATGGAATTTTACAATAACTTGTCCTTGAGCCGAGACAAGTCTACCTTGTTATCATCTGGTAAAGGGGTCGAGATAACTGTTACATGTGACTCCCTTCACAAAGCTCTCGGTATTCCAGATAAAGGGGAGGTAGAGGGAAGCTTTCGATACAGTCTCCATGAAGCTTTCTCTGTCATTACTGGTAAACCCAGTAACATTCATGATAAGGGGCAGTTGAAGCTAAAAGCTTATCAGACATCGTCATTTCCTCCTCTTCACAAGCTCCTTCAGAACGTCATTGCTTCCATTATCACCCCACAGACTGGGGCTAGAGGAAGAATTACAGACACGCAGAGATTTCTACTGTTTTGTCTGATTCAAAATGTGAAGATATGTCTGCCAGAGATCATTTTTAATGTCATGAAGGGATGCATTGGATCCAAGAGACATCTTCCCTATGCCGCCCATATGACAGACATCTTCAAGCATTCTGAGATTTGCTTGGATGGAGAGGCCGCATCAGAAGTTAAGGCCCGAAACATTTTTAATATGAATTTTGTTTCAGTGTTTTTGGGCTTAGAGGACTCTTCTATGGTGGGGCAAGTTAAGGTCCAAAAGGCCAGGGAATCACAAACTCAGGGGGAGCATTTGGAAGAATTTCAAGTCTTAGCCCCAACTGGTGAGCAATTAGTTTCTGAGATTGATCATCAGGAAACACCAGCTGAACAACCAGAGTCCACCTTGCCAGCTGCACCCACCGAAGTATCCTTCTCCTTTCAGAGGCTAGTTGAGGCTGCATCTGAGGACATCAGATTGTCTGACGAAAGCATTCAGACAGATCTAGATGCAACTATTGCTGGGCTATTTGATTCTTTTGGGAAGACATCTGAAGAGGTAATAGTGCCTGAAGAACAGCCAGCTAAAGAGCAAGACAGTACTGATCAAGATCTTGCTGCTTTTGTTAATGAAATTTTAAGAGAAACTGTTGAGCGAAGCTTGGAAGAGGCTACCAACTTGGTCGTATCTGAAAGTCTTGAGCAGGCCTTAGTTGGCAGCCCTGCAGATCAGGAACTCATGGAAGATAGAGAAAAGGTTCCTGTCATAGAACTAGATACAGAATCTTCAAGTGAAGAAGAGGAACCTGAAGATATATTCCCTCAGAAAGAAACTCAAGCTGAAGATGAAGTTCAGGTCCCAGCTGAGAGCAGTCAAATGCCAGTACAAGAGGAAGCAGCTGAGAGAACTGCACCTGGCAGTGAATTTTTTGGTACACCTCTAGGTCCACCTAGACTCTTATCTGCACAGGCACCCAACATTGAATCTGCTCGGGCGCCCAACATTGAAGAGCTTCTCATAAACCTGACTCAGCAGATGCACAAGCAAGATAAGAAATTAGATGACCTGCTCACATATGTCACCCTCAACATAAATCAGGTACATTCCAGGCTACTGAAGCTCGAGATATCCCTCCTCACTGAATGGAAACGATTCCTTCTCAACAAAAAGGCTTCAGATGATGCCAACAGATCCCTGATGCAAGGGTTGCAGGAGGTGTGTTCAAAGATAGCTAAAGCACTGAGTGAGTTGCAAGATGTTCAAATCTCTTCCTTCAAAATGTCTTCCACCATTATAGATCACTGCTATGAGATCAGAACATCTTTAGAAATTTTGAAGAAGTCATCCAGTGTCCTAGGTCCAGGTATTCAGCAGGTCTATGATAAATTGGCCGCCTTCTTAACAGAAATGACACTTCTGACTGACAGATATGAAACTGTCAATGTTCGCCAAGAAGACATCATTTCTGAAGTGGCACAGGTCAGAAGCTCTGTGGTATATTGGCTAGCTGAACTGTCAAATGACCTAAAGGAATTTCAGTCTATCTTGGGTTCAGCACCTGGTCAAGCTTCTTCCAGCAGAACTCCACCTCAAGAACATACTTCTGCTTCTCCAAGGGGGAGACCACCTCATGGCAGGCCACGTGGCCCTTCTAGCAGACAAGCCAGATATTTTTCTTGAACAGACTATGCTCTGTATCTTTGTGACCATTTTGAGGCTTTCTCTATCACACTCTTGGACTTATTAATTAAAACTCATATCATTTGTATTCTTATTGTTTCATTTTTTTTTGATGGTGTCAAAGGGGGAGAAATCAGGCTCGTTGAGAATGTTTAATGTGTTTTTCATTGAGAATGGCTATTTAGTGTTTTCTCTTTCTCTGCAAAGACTCAAGACTCATAGTGTTGCCATCCATCAAAAAGGGGGAGATTGTTGAGTATTGTTGAATCCTTACATGTTTTGATGATGACAACAATATAAGTCTTTGTAATGTTCAGAAATATGTCTTCACTTCAGGTATTTACAAGGACTGTCTTCGTGTTGGTTGGCACTTCGTCATGTTTATGTATAACACCTCGTGTTGAACTGTTTGTCTTCGTGTCGCTTTAGTTTAAGTACTGTTTGTATTTCCAACACGCCGTATCGTCTTCTCTTACCGCGTGTTGTTTATGTTTACTGTCCTTCAGGTCGTGCGTCTGTGTTGTCTCCTCTACATTGCGTGTCGTTTTTCTCTGTAGTGTTTGTTTTGATTCAGTGACACGTCGTGTCATTGATCTTTACTTCGTACTGTTTTCACCATCTTCGTGTTGGTCTTTCTCATTAGACCTCGTGTCGTTCTCGCTTTGACCACACTTCCTGTTGCTTTACGAAGACCTCGTGTCTTGCTTGTTTGCAGCCACTTCGTGTCGGTTTCTGATTCAGCACGTGTTGTCCTCGCGATTGTTTTTCACCTCGTACTGTTCTAATCTTACTTCGTGTCGTTGTCAGTCCGTGTCTTTCTTATGTTGAAATCACACTTCGTGTTGATTTCTGTTCTCGACTTTGTGTCGTTTCACCTCTTGTCATTTTGAGTTCGTGTCAAATCACTGTTCTATCTTTGTGTTGTCTTACAACTTCGTGTCAATTCTTGTATTTCATCTTCGTGTTGTTTTCAACCCGTGTCGATTACTGTGTCATCTTCGTGTTGTCTTCACCTCGTGTCGTTTTTTCATCTCTTCATATCGTTTTTGTTCCATTGCGTACAGGACATCGCAGCACCTCGTGTTGCTTCCTGTTTCACTTTCGTGTCATTTGTCTTGTTGTGTCTTCGTGTCATTTTTACTCTTCCTAGTCCTCGTGTCTCTCTTGTGTTGAAACCATACTTAGTGTTGGTTTCTGTTCTTGTCTTCGCGTCTTCGCGTTGTTTTTCTGTCTACCTCGTAACATTCTCTTAGTAATGTTCATTGTGTCACCACTGTATCCCGTGTCGTTCTCTGTTTTGTGTATCTTTTTGTCGTGTCCACTAACCTCATGCAGTTCTAGCTCTTATGGCACTCAATATTAATGGTTCTTATCTCGTTGCAGGTCCGAGGAAGAACATTCATCAGTGTCTGGGTGCACATGATCCGATACTGAAGGAACAAATACAAAAAGGGCACGTAGCAGGAAGGTTCTGGATCGAGCGTGGGAGGCACACGCGTTTAGTGCCCTATCCATCTGCTGCCGCTATAAATAGAAACCTTCGCCCACCGATGAAGATTGATCTGAGCCAAGAAAGAAAAGGCAGTGTTACAGAGAGCTCGATCCAGCAGAAGAAGAAAAAGTGAGAGAGAGAGATAGTGCTCGTGTGAAAGAGGAAGAGAGTGTAAGAGAAAGAAAGAGAGATAGAGAGTGAGTGAGAGAGCTCGTGGAGAAGAAGAAAGAAGTTTACCTGAAGATCTGTCTTCACTGGACCGTGGATCAGATCCAGGCCAGTCAGCTCTGTTAGGAGCCAAATTGTGCATTTTGTGTTTCAGCTTCTGTTTGCTGAAGTTATTTTCGTTTATTGTTTTTTCCTTTGTTTTCTGGTTTGTTGTGCTTTCCGATCCTCTGGTCTGAGGTCGTGTTCCCTCCGGTTAGGAGGAAGGGAGATCTGATCTCCAGTTGCAAGTAGCTGGGAGCTACTTGTGGGTTCCCTCCGGCTTGGAGGAAGGGAGACTTGTCTCCGGTTCTGGGCTTGTGGATTCAAGTCCAGAGGTTCCCTCCGGTTTGGAGGAAGAGGGGAAGTTGTTCCCCTGGTCAAGCTGTGTGGCAGCAACTGTTTGCAGACTGAGTCTGCTTGGTTCTAGCGTTCGCTAGTGAAGCCTCACTCCGGTTGGGAGTGAGGGGTGGATGTAGGTCTGAAGGACCGAACCACCTAAAAATCTATTGAGCAGTGGCTTGATTGTCTGGTTTGCTTCCGCTAGATGCTTGAATAGGTGCGCTCAATGTGATTGTATTTGAGTTGAATATAATTGGTTCCATTCTGTTTCCTTATCTAGCATCCGGTTTTTAAATTTAATCCATTATTCGTAGAAGGATCCATTATTTACAGGATCAAGCCCCTACCGTTGCGCTAAAAGCTTGAGCTGGTAGCGAAGGTTAGACCGTATTTCCTTATGGCAGCGCAGAGCCCCACGTCTATGACGTGCTGTGGGCGGGCATGAGGGGCTTCGCACATGGACCCCATAATCCATGCGGCGGGTTGGGCTGCCAAGCACCGATGGTCCCACGTGGGTCCCATACCCCACATGGTACACACCAAATACAAGGAGACGCTGGAAATAAACGTTGGAATAAACCAACAATCTCCCCCCCAGCGGCACCTGGGATTTGAACCCGCGACCTCGCTCTGATACCAGTTTACAGGATCAAGCCCCTACCGTTGCGCTAAAAGCTCGAGCTGGTAGCGAAGGTTAGACCGTATTTCCTTATGGCAGCGCAGAGCCCCACGTCTATGACGTGCTGTGGGCGGGCATGAGGGGCTTCGCACATGGACCCCATAATCCATGCGGCGGGTTGGGCTGCCAAGCACCGATGGTCCCACGTGGGTCCCATACCCCACATGGTACACACCAAATACAAGGAGACGCTGGAAATAAACGTTGGAATAAACCAACATGGTGGAGTGCAGGAGTCCCTGCAACTCTGCCACTCGTCCTGCAGGGTCGACCTACATTTTAAAAAGTCCATGTGTCAGTGCATCATCATATAGGAATCATAAGCATAATAGACAAAGTTTAAGTTTAGAAGTCGTACCGGTCGGTGGGCGCCTCGGAACACCTGGTCCCGGTAGTGCCGTGCATACGCAGTGTAGTACGCGCTGTCGCTCTCTGCCCGTACGGTCACCACTCGCCCTCGCGCAGCCCAGTCGGCGACCTGCCCGGCGTTCCTTGCGATCCAATCAAACGCCTCGCGGAGTCCCCGGGTCGTCCTCGTCACCCGTTCCCCCGCCTTCTCGGGCGCAGGGAACTCTACGGCCGGCTGATGGACCCCGATGGTCCTCGTCACCAACCTGAAGTACAGTGGCTCCACCACATTCATGCAATGAAGCCACACGTCCCGGCCAGAGAAGGCCAAGGCCTCGGTCACCCACGGCTGGCTCTCCGGGCTCTCCTCCGTGTAAGGAGTCCACTGTACCTGCAAGGAATAGGAAACTGCATCAGCATCATAATCATGAAAGAATAGCATGTAATTAAAGAGTCTGAGTCTAGAAGCATACCGAGGTGTACGGTAGAGTGTCCAGGTCATCCTGCAGCTCCCTGACCTGCCTCCTCAAGGCCATCATTTCCCGGGGTGCTGTCCACCTCCGTGCGATCGGCAGGAGCCCAGGGCGGGTCTCCTCGCCTCTTCCCAACCCACGTAGGCACACGTAGGCCCACACCTGTACCACAAGGTCATGTCAGCATTAAGTAAGCATATAGAGTTGCATAATTAAGACTAGAGAAGAGAGTCGCACCTGGAGTAAGGGGGAAAAGCCCCCAAGCATCGTCCGACGCGCCGTCGAACTGAGAGTGTCAAAGAGGAAGGCGAGGACCGCCGCTCCCCAAGCATAGTCACCTACGTGCTCGAGCTCCTGGAGGAAAGGGAGGAAGCGACAGCTCATCACGTCCGCCCGAGTGGAGAAGAGAAGCCGCCCGAACATCAGCATCAGGAACCGTCTCAGCACTCTGTCCGCCTCAGGTCCCGGTCTTGCGGCAACCCTCGGTCTCGCCAGCCCCACGAGCCGCTCCAAGTGCTCCTCTGGTCGCTCGCCCACTGCAACGTCGGCTCGTCGAAGACCCAGGCTGTCCTGGAGAGCAGCCCGGGGAAGGAGGGTCGACTGCCTCTCGGGGCGCCGCAGCTGTAGGCCGAGCAACTCCCGAGCCATCCCCCGGTAGTCAGGAAAAGTAGTCCCGCTGACCGGTGACCCGTGCACACATAGGCCAGTGAGCCTGGCCACGTCCTCCAATGTAGGGACCATGTGCCCCCACGGGAAAAGGAACGTCCGACTCACGGGATCCCAGCGGTCGTGCAGGGCGTAGAGCAGAGCTGCGTCGAAGCGACACACCTCAATACTCAGGAAGGGGGCGAACCCCATGGCAGTCAACCGCTCCCTCTGGAAGTCCGGCAGTGCCAGGTACACTGCACAGACCTGCAGCCAGGAGGTACGGGTCCTACGCTTCCCCTGCATTCATCCATCTCATTTATGTTAGTCATTTAGTTTCATATTTTGTTTCATTTAAATAAAATTCTCAAAGTCCAATTATTGATTTGAAGAACGGTTACTCACGAACCGCTCGACAGCTGAGCGGCCTCTCTCAAACCGTTCTGTGTCTCAAGTTCCCCGTTTTGAACGGGCTATCCCTAACCGTTCCCATCTTGGACGGATTTCCCTGCACCATCTGTTTGCCCGTCTTCCTAAGGAGTAACGGCCCACCTTTGGCCGTGTGGATCGACAACGGTCCTGTGAGGATCGTATTGTTTTGCCTTGGTTGCATGTTTGAACGGACCTATATGGTTCGTCTACCTTTTGAACGGTGATAACCTCACCGTATTGGGGTTTTGGTGGCCCGTTGGCTGTGTGAGTTTGAACGGCGCTCCCTTCGTCGTGTTTTTTGGGGGCGGTCCTATGGGGACCGCATTGTTTCGCCGTGCGGTTTCTGTTGAACCGTTTCACCATCGCCGCCCCCGACGACGGTGAACGCCCCCCCAGCCGGCTGGGAGACCTCCATGGTCCCTAAACCGACCCCTAAGCCTCTCTAAGCCCCTAAACTAACATGCATGGAACGAAATTAAAAGAAATGGGAGGAAAGGTGGGGAGGCCTACCTCGGGATCACGGGGCTTCTTGGCCGCCCCCATGGGCGGTGGTCCTCCGGTGACCTCCTCCTCGCCGGCAGGGGCCTCTTCGTCGGCGGCAACAATGGCGAGCTCTTCCATCGTCACCCCGGGCGTCTCTCCCTCCTCCGGCGGTGGTGGCGGTTGCTCCGGCGGCGGCGAGCCCTCACCGGCGGCCGACGGCCTGGCCGCCTGATGCTTCGTCCGGGTCATCAAGGGAGCTTGGGAGAGATTGAGAGAGGGAGGGAGGTTGAGAAGAGAGAGCGAGGGAATGGGTGAATGAGGGCTTTTTGCCCCTTCGTCCCTTCCACCGTCGGTTACGGTGGAGGGAGACGAGGGGGTTTCTTTTTTTTCGAGGTTGCAGAGAAGAACGGTCTATCGTTAGACCGTGCATACGCTGAACGGTCCATCTATAACCGTATGTAGCTCTTGACCGTTAATTTTAAGTCGGTTGGAATTCTAGGCCCGAGCGGTTCCCATAGAGTGGTTCCTATTATAAACGGTGCTGTACCAACCGTGCGTCACTGGCAACCGGCCCTGTAAGATTTATTCGAAGGTCAGGTAAGAACGGCTAACATAGAGCCGTTTGGAATATTGCACGGTTGAGATACGGCCATATATCTGGTTGGTGTATTTAGATCATGAATATTGAATATTTTCTTTGGAAATGCATCTCTTAACCATCTTATGCAGCATCATTTCAGCCTGTTTCGCCGTTTCGCCTGCACAGGTAAGTCAGGTATGGCCTTCTATCCCTAAACCCTTATTGCATTAATTATATGGTATTATATTATGCTATTTCGAGAGCCCGCAGGTTACCTACGTGACCCAGGATCTGATGTTCCCCTTCAACAAAAATGATGATGATCCAGGCTCATGTACCTAACCTTCGGATAGGCCGTTAAGTTGGGATGTCACGAGGAGGACGGTTCTATCCGCACGCTATGGTTGCGGACGGTATCTTGACTCTGATATTCCCAGCTTAGCAATACTACTCTCGAATATTCTATATTTTAATCTTTCTTGGCATTTGTTTTAACGGTTTCCTTTATTTTTAGCCCAGCATGCATCATACGCATCCTTTTGAGCTTTCATGCCCCATGGTTGCTTAAGAAATGTCCCGTCAAGTAATGGTCAGCTGTGTGTTCAGATGCTCGAGTAAGATGAACTGATTCCACTCTGAATTTGAAGGTTTTCTTTGGTCGATTCGTTTGGTCCGGTTGATTAAAAGGTCCCTGTCTGGAGCTTTAGCATTTTTCTTTTGTGGCCCCCTCATTGGACCGCGGGATTGTGTCCCCCGTGAGGTTGGTCTTGTCGGTTGGTTTCGTTTAGTTTAGTCCCTCCAGATTGGCGTCACCTTTTGGTCAATTACTCCTGACGCTCGGTTCAAGGTTTTCCGAAAGATTCTCATCGCTTGTTGGTAGAAACGGGTGTCGTCTCACCTTAACGCCCGCCTTTCCGGTCCACCCCACTACATTTCCGCTTCGTCTCTACGTTCCGTGTCACCTCCGCTTCACCTCCGCTCGCTCCCCTGCAAAGAGGACGTTAAGGAGGGGCATCTGTTGACACCCGTTTTATACCGGTAAGTTTAGTCGTTTCTCTTACTCCCATTAGTTGATGCCCTAAGTTGTCCATCATTTGTTGGGCCATTTTTTGTGGCACATCTTGGGCCCATTTTATGGGTAGCCTCCCTCCTTGGTAAAGGTCGTATCAATTGAGGGCTTATTGGACCTTGGCTTTGATTAATTGAACTATTTTATAAAAGTCAAGTACCCAAGAGCATGAACGGTCCAACATCAGCCGTTCAGGACTGGGGCGGTCGACACCAGACCGTTCATACATTTTGGCTATTTTCTGAGGATTTTCTTAATATTCACCGACAGGCTTTTGTGCGGCCCTATCCTGCCCGTTCAAACTAATGAACGGGCGAATTCCAACCGCCCCTATGTCAGAGTCCTACGCGTGCTAATCTCCTCAGACAATTATCCAAATGTTTGAATTATCACCGACAAGGTTAAAACGGCTTAATTTGGACCGTTCTACGTTGGAGCGGTCGCCAAGGCGCCGTTCATCTCTCAGGGTCCGACGCTGGCCGTTTCGGTCTATTCGAGCGATAATTGGGCTAATTATCTGATTTAATTCCATTTCCACCGATAGGTTGAACGGTCTGAACATAACCGTTCAAGACGTGAGCAGTCTATCATTAGACCGTTCATCCCCTCGATGGAGGTTTTTTTTAACAGATTTCCATCCTTTCATGCATGGTTTTATCCCTGATTTGTTTTAACGATCTCTCCGTGGATAATCCGCCATTTTTGATGCCGTTTCGTCTGGATGGAAGATAAGGATATTATCTACGAATTATCTTTTGCCAATTCGGCCTGAAAATATCTAAAAACCCCGATTTCGAGGCTGGCTTTCTAGGCTCTATAAATAGACCCTAGTGGCCGGACGTCGAAAGGGGGGGGGGGGACTTTGGTCGATGGCGAAGCTCTGCCGCATTTTCGAACGACCTAGCGCCAAGGAGGGAGGCTCTCTACGTCCTTACGAGCCTCCGATTCAGGGAGTAGTCCGTGTGTCGAGTCATAGCGTCATTTTTTGATTTCTTCATCATCTGTTGCATGCATTGTTCTCTCTCTGTGTTTCCCTCGTTTTTCTCCCCACGCATACACCCACCTATGTTTTTGTCACCCTAGGGGTTTAAAACCCCCCATGTATTCCCCTTTCCATTTGATTATGTTTCATTCTTCTCACATGAACGCGTACTACGTCATTTAGTTCTAATCTGGGTGTTCCTTCTGTGTCTTGGTACTGTTTCGCAGGTCAGCATTTCATCAGCACGAGGCCCATCCTCTCTAGCCGGCTGGAGAGGGTGGAGGTGAGCCCCTTTTGTAACTCTTGGCGTGGCGGACTAGTGCGGTTCGAGTAGGCCCGTTCAAGGATACGAGCGGCTCTCCCTGCGCCGCTCTTCATCTTTAGGCGGTCCCATTAAAGCCGTTCGTGCTCCAGGAGTTCTTCTCCCGCGTATTCGGCAGCCCGTAAAACGGTCTATCGTAGGGCCGCGCGTCCGTTAGGACGGTTCTACGTCAACCGCGCGTCTTCCCGGTGCTGCAGCAAGGCGAGTGTCTCCCCTTCCTTTCCAAGGTATGGCGTGACTATACATACGACATCTTGGTGGCGATCACGGTCCTTTTTCGTTGCTCTCTATCTTATTTTCTTTCTCTCGCTCTCGTGGTTTGCTCATCGCTCGTTGTTCCATACATTTTGATGCGCTTTGACCATCGGTGAGAGAGCGGGAGGAAGGAATATATATATCTACACATATGCATGATTCTATATCAACAAAGCACATTGATTAATCATATTAAAGAGTATACATGACTCATGGTTTTGACAGCATCAAACCATCCTCACACAACAATCTCCCCCTTTTTGATGATGACAAAACTATGAGTCATTATAAGTCATTTCAATCAAACAACTAACTAACTCAGCATGATTAAAGACACAACATGCATCATGCATCATCTCCACTCATTAATGACAATGACAATCAATGTTCAATGACCTCAATGACTCACAAACTATTCTCCCCCTTTGACAACATCAAAAAGAAGAAGTTTGAGAGTATAAATGAAATGTGGAGACAAAATGAAGCAAGATGGCTTGGAAGGTAGGATTATCAAAAAGATTTTCAGATAGACCAATGTAATAGATAGGAATGAAGGGATTCTCAATCAGATACTTATTTCATAAATCAAAATTAATTCATGTTCAGACTCTTTCATTATAAAGAAGTTATGATCAGATCCTTATTTAAATGCATGGTTCAAATCTAATAAATTCAGAGTTTATCAATGAAAGTTCTTTTAAAAGAAAGAACTGCATTCTTGTTTAATAGAAATGAACCAATTTTCCATATTAGAGCCCTTTCAACCTCCTACTATCTTACTCAAACAAACCAATGACATCTCTAGGAGTTACTCAAAATAGTATTGAAGTCAAACACAAAAACAATTCTGTTCAAGTTCTCAGGGTTTCAGCATAACTACTTGACCTTTGGTCACATTTTTAGATTTTTCTTTTTGGCCCAGAATATGTTTAAGAGAAATCAAGTATAGTCAACACCTTTTGACTTAAGGGTACACATTGATCAGACGCCAGTACCCCTAGTTACTCAGTGAGACTAACTGTCTTGCTTCAATTTGAACAGAGATAGCAAGGACACCTCGTGACTAGGTCCACTCCATTTCTTTGATGGAGGGCTTAGTTTCTCAGTGTAGCCTTTGTCATTGCTCTGCCATGAGCATTGGAATACAGTTTTATCATGTTGCCCTTTAGAGTTTTCAGATAGTTCTATGTTTAAAAATAGTACTTTACCCAAGTATCTCAACCAAAGACAGTCATGATTCTAGATTTTCAGATTCAAGAAGATTTTACAAGACACAACAATGTGAAAGCTGGTTAAGGCCTATTAAACTGAATACATATTCTTTTCAAGGCGTTTATCTTTGAACTCAAGGAAATCATTAAAATCAAACCAGCAAATTATTTTGGGGCATCATAATCCTATATAATAGAAGATTCCAAAACAAGGATGTTCAGATTTATGATCATAGTACACAAATTGGAATCCTACTGAATTTTGGATGTTCCTTGAAGATAGGTGACAAACAAGGGCAGTATAGAAAATAGACGGTGATTTCAAATGAGGACAGTCATGTGGTCAGGCATTAGACTTGACAAATACCAAATGATTTTCAGGAAAGTTCAGCAATAGTAGTAGGTAGAGGGTGATTCCATGATAGATGCCAATTGTTGTGAGAATGGACAAAATTAAGTGGCATGAAATATCTCCAAGGTGACTGACTGAAAAGTATGATAAAGACATCCAAGCAGAAGATCAAGCATAGAGATTTCAGACAAGACTCCCCCTCAATAGATGCAGAGAATTGAAAGGAGTTTCAAAGCCATTTTCAGACAGAGAATTTTGGTGCAGTTTTCTCACAAATGGAAATCAGGTGAGAAGTTGACAGCTGGAGACAATATGACAGAGGTTAAAGAATATCATTGCATAGCAACTGACATCTATTAGAAGTATGCCATTCAAGACAGTGAGGTCGACCTGTATGCAACCACAAAGTCCAAGGAGTTGAGAAGAAGTTCACTACAGACATCAGTCAACCAGATCATTTTCAAGAGAGCAGCTCAATCTGAAGATGGCAGCTACGGTTGACCGAAGAGAGCAAATAGGTCGACCGAACTAGACAGAGATGGAACAGAAAGACATTATGCTCCCCCAAAATGCATGCATGAGCTGGCAATTAATTCTGAAATCAATATATGCATGATGACAAATGCACATGAGTCAATTATGAGCTTTAGGGACTCCCGCTATGTATGTGCATTTATGTTAAACAATTTTGTTGACGCATGAATGATATGCATTTAACAACATGTATGCATATACATTGACTTCCCTTAACTAAATGCATTGAACCATCATATATGACATGAAAACTTTGTAGGGGGTTTAATCTAAACAAATATGCATGAAGCTCAAGAATTATCTTGACAGACTCCCCCTATCTATATGCCATGTATGACAACTCTGAATGCAACATGTGTAATGACAATTATGCCTAGGATTTTGATGAATTATGCTCATGATCATCTAGACTGTTCTATATGAGGTTGATCCTTGGTACCTGGCGGAGAACTGAGGTCCTAAAGCCACGTCA
The DNA here is from genome assembly GCA_022559845.1 of Amorphophallus konjac. Lineage (NCBI taxonomy): Eukaryota > Viridiplantae > Streptophyta > Magnoliopsida > Alismatales > Araceae > Amorphophallus > Amorphophallus konjac. Next base: position 292,881,129 of record CM040124.1, on the reverse strand, counting down.
CCCATGATGTGGGTTCAGATAGAAGAAATCTGCCCTTCTCCCAACTTATCATTTTATATACCAAGGGTTATGCATGACACAGTAATGCATCTGCAGACACAATCTTAAATACATCTCAGATTTTGATGTCATTTTATCAGATGCACATGATCAAATTCAGATATATGCAACAATACATAATCCTAGACACACAGTTAACCCATGGTACTTGACAGAGCACTTAAGTCCAAAGGACCACCTCTCGCATGGTGAAGACTTCCAGACAGACTTAATCTGTTATTATTCATATCACCATTTAATATACCATTAGGTCATGTAAGACAATGTAGTACAAATGCAATTCTATGTGCAATGCAAATTTTAAGTAACAATATCCAAGCACATATGAATGCATATGATAATTGCATGCAACAGATGTTCAGAGATGTGTGTTCATACATATATTTAGACAAATGCAAATAGACTTATGCAAGTGTCAAACTCATGCAATAATGCAAGGATATAAACAGATATGAATGAAATTCTAATTAACAAATCAGTTATGATATGCATTCATCTAAAGAGACTTATTGAAGGCTGAATTAATCAAGCCTGAAGAAAATAGAATTGGGGTTTTACCATACTCAGGTGCCTTGGTTTATTCTTCCCCTTTTTATTCTTCAGCTCCCAAGGCACTCCTGCAAAATAGATTCTCACTTTGCAGATTTAGGTACCCAAGAGTTCTTGGGTCCTACATGGTTAGTAGCACCTCTGATGGGTGCTTTCCATAACCTTTGGGCTTTTATATCATCAAATATAATCAAAGAATAATAGTCATTCATAGAATGCCCAACTTTCCCGCAATAATGACATGAGACAACAGGTTTTGTGTTCCTCTTATACATATCAACATGAGCATGGAATTTCTGACCATAACCAACCCTGTTATCATATCTATCATGAGAAGCTCTCTTCCTTTTCACATGCCAACAATCCTTGACTGTATGGCCATTCTTTCCACAATGTAAGCATACAATGTGTTTACCTCCAAATTCATTTTTATTAGAAACACCTTTCTTAGCAGGGAAATGTCCAGATTTATGATGAGATCCCTTTCTAAACTTGCAGTTAGAGGCTCGGTGGCCTGGTTTCCCACACTCAAAGCATGCATGAGATCTTCTTTTAAAAATAGATTATTTTTTACAAAATGTATTATAGTTTGCAGGGGATTTAACAGGTTTAAAGTGAACATTTCTCCTCTCAGCATGCCAACAATGAGAGGCAATGTGGCCTAATTTGCCACAGTAAAAATAGTGAACACTCTTTTTCTGAAGGACATGATTTCTGACATAAGGTTTTCTAGCATGCACAGTACCAGCAAACGAATCATCTTGTTTCATGACAAAGTATTCATGCATGTAATGCCCATGTTTTCGACAATAGAAACAATTATCATTGTTTTGATTTTTATCATGAGTTTTCACAATAGATTTTTTTCACATTCAGGTTATTGGGTTTCTTTTTCTATTTTTCGTCTTGTTTCAGAATTATGTTTTGTTTTCGATTTCCCTGAGTTGTGGGCTGTTCATCCTTAGAGGTGGTGGTAACATTTGATGCTTTTACAAAAGATGTCATCAGTTTATTTTTAAAAGATTTCTTATTAATCGGCTTGTAGCCCAGCTCTTCTTTTATGAGATTAATCTTGACTCCTAGAAACTTGTCCAAATTTTCTTGTCCATCAATAAATTTAGACAAAGAGTTTTTCAAATACTGAATCTCATTTTCTAGAGATGCAATGTGTATCTCATAACTTGCAATCTCTTGTTCACTGCTGTTGATGTTTTGTTTGTGATTGATGTGATGTGGGGTGAATGTGAATGAAGTGGTGTGAAAATGGTGCGATAAAAGTGTGTGAGCAAGTGGTGCACTAACTCAAGCAATCAACATAGAAATAGAGCAAGTGGGCATGTCATCAATGTTGCAAGAGAGTAAAGAAGGAAAATAAAAACACACGCCGGGGCGTGGAGCAAAGGAATAAAGAAAAACATACACCGTAGGTGTGGAGTAACTAAAATAAAGAGAAATGAAGCAATATAATGAACAAGATGACAAAAGCCCAAATAATGGAAAGTGTGCTCGCCACCAAAGTAAATAATGCAGTGAAACCACAATAATTACCTTGGAAAGAGCCAGTTGAAGTCACTCGCCCACGGGAGAGAGAAAACCCAGATGCTGCAGAGGTAAACGGTCTAACAGACGACCGCTAGGAGACGGCAAATGGTCCTACGATAGACCGCCTAAGGTCCGAAAATGGTCTGATGAATGGCCACTAGAGCACCCAGAACAGAAGCTTGGAACTTGTATCTCAACCCCTCCTGGCCGGCCAGAAGAGCTAGGCCTCGTGCAATGAGTCCGTGCACACCAATCTTTGTGTTTCATGGCCATCTTGTAGTTCCCCCGTCTCCCATGGATTCCCAATCTCTCAGGCGATATGGATGGGGGCATAGAACCCAAGGGCTTGGAAACCATCCCCTCTTCTTCCGTAGGCCCGAAGCCTTTAACTTTTATGGCTCCAAAGTCCCGAGCGACTACCTAAACTGGGAAGCCACCGTGGACAAATATTTTGAGTGTTACCATATGTCCGAAGCCATGGAAGTCAATTTTGCTAAGGAGAGGCTTTTTCACGAAGCTTCCGAGAAGTGGAAAAGCATTGAACGCATGAGGGATATTAGGAGGCAAAGTGATGGGGACATCCCCAGCCACTCCATCTTTTTTCGGGACTCCAGTTGCTCGCCATCGGCCCCTCATCATTTTCGTCAC